>JAJGRX010001350.1:0-1200000 GCA_025461125.1 Carex kokanica | reverse complement strand
AAAAAAAAAATTTAAAATTAAATGAATGTAGTATAAAATTGAATATGCACTATATGCTTAAGAAAAGAAGAAATTACAAAAAAAAATATAACGAAAAGGAGAAAACAGATAAAGAATTCATACCACACTAAAAGTTTAGTGAATTCGTACTAAAAGAGAAAAAAAAAAACTCACCATTTGGGAATCCATCTTTGAGTAATATAATCAGGGGCGGACCCAGGAATTTGATCAGAGATAGGCACAATGAATTAATCAAAACAGCGGACTAGGCCAATAAATAAATTAGAGTAGCAAATCTGTTATTTTGGGTCAGGGGTAGGCACAGCATTGGACCAGGGGTAGGCACAGCAATAAAAATACACTGAGTCTAAATTTTTTTTTAAATCCAGGAGTAGGCACTTGCCTACCCCTGGGCCTTTATAAGTCCGCCCCTGAATATAATTGTTTAAGTTACAAATTAAACGCTACAGATATCCTACGCTCTTGTATTTTTTTTTTTTTTTTGCAATGCAACATGCCCGTAAGCCTTTATTTCTTCAAAACTTCACAGATTTCTCCAAGTCTAAAGGGGCGACAATCTGACAATGTAGTATTGTAGTACACACTATCAAGCCTAAAAGCAAGAATAAGAGAGAAATTAACCGCCATTTTACTGTTGCAGAAAGTTCAACTAAATTGTTTCATTAAAAAGATTCAAAAAATTTAAATGTTAAAATTTTATGAGATTTTCGGGAGAGGGGTGTGTGTATACATAGGAATATTAAAAGCTTATAAATTGAATGCTTATTGATAGAAACACACAAGAACATACGGTGAAGAAAAAAAACATAACCCCCACCTGTTCAATTTTTATATATAACTCTGCCAATACCAGGGGCGGACCCAGAGTGTCTCAGAGAAGGCAACTGTCCTCCCTGGATTTTGAGTTTTAGTGGAGGTTTATCGGTCTCAACTGACTTTGCCCCCTCTGAAAATTTTTTTGCCCCCCTCTGGACGTTTGATTTGTAATTCGAGTTAAATTTAGATTGAAATTGAAATAAATTTGTTGAATTTTGATTGGTAATTAGAATTATAAGTTAGAGCATCAGAAATTACAAGTCAAAGTATTGGAAAGTATAAGTTAAAACATTGTTTTTTATTGAGTACCAATTGGTTAATGAATTTAAATATAATTCGATATTTTTTTGCCCCCCGGTGAAAATTCTGAATCCGCGCCTGGCCAATACAATCCATTAGACCTGCCACATCACTCTTTGGAAACAACCACCACTTGTTTTCCGACATTGCGGCCTTCAAAAAGCCCGATAAGAGCACTAGGCGCATTTTCTAGCCCTTCGGTTATGTCTTCCACGCAAATTATCTTGCCTTCTTTTATGTACTGCACTTCATTTCCTCAAACTTGGGGTATTTTGCAAAGTGATCGCCCACTAGGTAGCCTTCCATCCTGATTTGCTTTGCAACAAACTGGGATTAATAAAATTTAAAATTAGTACCAATTCAATGAAACACATGTTATTTTACTAATTTTACTAATAATTGATTGCACTTGAAATAAGTTGCGAATGCCCAGGGGCAGATTCAGGATTTTTATCAGGGGAGACAAAAAAAATATCGAATTAGATTTAAATATCTAATCGGATTTAAATCCATTAACCAATTGGGTACTTGATAAAAGACAATGTTTTAACTTATACTTTCCAATAATTTGACTTATAATTTCTGATGCTTTGACTTATAATTATAATTACCAATCAAAATTTAACAAATTTATTTCAATTTTAACCCTAAATTTAACCCGAATTACAAATCAAACATCTAAAGGGGGGGCAAAAAAAATTTCGGAGGGGCAAAGTCGGTCGGGACAGATAAATCTCCACTAAAACTCAAAATCCAGAAGGGCTGCTGCCCCCCTGGAACCATCTAGGTACGCCCCTGCAAATGCCCTCAGATTCAACCAGGTTGTACTAAGAGATCATCCCGCATGCAGCGATCCTCCCATGCAAGCGCATGTTATTAAGCACTGCCTCTAGCATCGCTCCCCCGACATTCTCGAAATATATGTCAATGCCATCTGGAAAACACCTATATACCATAATGAAGCAACATTTGAAAGAACTGTTAGCTTAAATGCAGCTGAAAATGAAAAATTGTTGCAAATTCAATCACCTTTTCAATGCTAAATTTAAGTCAGATTCCTTTTTGTAGTTGAATGCATCGTAAAACCCAAACTTGTTTTTCAACAGTTGTACCTGTTTAAACATCAACAAAAGCATCAACTTGGTATCATAGGAATTATAAATCTCAAAATAACCTAAGAATGTGTTTCATATTTTTGAACCTTTTCATCAGAACCAGCACTACCAACTACGTAGCAACCCATAAGCCCCGATTGCCCCAGCCGCAGCTGATATAAAAACATACTCTCCTTCCTTAGGTGATGCTATTTCATAAAATCCAGCATATGCTGTAAGACCTGGCATTCCTTCATGGGAAAGGAAAAATGTGAAATTTTGATAACCACTAAATTAATACCGATTCTGAACAATAATATATACATTATACATCCACTCAATTGAAATACATATGTGTCGGAATATACACCATGACACGTTGACGTGAGTCACAGAAGATCAGAATTAGATTGGCGAACAAGGCAGAAGATTGGTGAAAATTTGTTTACCTTCAATGTAATATATAGACAACCTTAGATTATGAAAAAAAGGTGGAAAAGGAAATGTGTAACTGTTAGAAAATATGCATTTATGGCAGGATAAATTAGCAATTTGATTTATATATACGAGGGTGTGTTGTCCAGAAAAATATATACAAAAATACTTTGTAATTCTATTATGAATTTAATAAAACAAATGGAGGGAAAGGTGTTTCATGGGAGTGATTGTGTTCGAATTCTCTGTATTTTTGTCAATATAGTACCTATATAATTAATTAACCCATGCATGGATTCAATTTTTAACATATGCTCTTATGCAGTTCAAACTAAAATTTCATGACCACATTTTAAAGGTGAATAAGGGGTAAGCAACCTAACACTCACCGAGAACACCGGTATAATATGAGAGAGGTAACTCAGGATAGGGGTGCAAACGGATCGGATAAAATCCGACCGTATCTGAATCCGTATTCGAAAATTAGATACGGATATTCGATATCCAAATATCCATGCGGATACAGATATGGATACGGATATGGTTTTGAATATTAATTATCCGTATCTGAATAGTAGATATATACCATATAGTTTAATATATATTATGAAAATATTTATGTATATATCTATGGATATCCGATCAATATCCATACGTATCCGTCTAACATCCAATCCGTATTCGTATCTAAAAAATAAAAACGGATAGATATGGTTTTTCCACTATCCAATCTGTTTGCACCCCTAACTCAGGATGCATGGTTTATTTTCAACAAATGTTGGCGGTTTGAAATGAGACTATCATGCCCATCCTGTCATGTCCCAAACCAATTCTCCCACTTTAAAATCTGCATGTCTCGAATCCATTACTTTAAAATTTATATAATTTTTGTTATTAATATAGATATATAATATTTACTGCTATTACATGTGAATTTGTACATATTCTTAAATGATATACAACAAAATTAACAATTGTAGTGATTATGTAGAGGTTCCATCCTGCATAGGTACAGTGTTGTATGTGTGCATGCCTACGGATTATTTAAAAAAAAAATCATATAAATTGAACGTGAATTTACATGTTTTTTTCTTTGTATTCTCAGAGCAGTCTTTCCAAATTCCTAAACCATCGTAGAAATTGAGGTGAATGTAATCCTTTTTACCAAAACTCTGATCAGTCTTTCCAAATTCCTCTCTGATCTCCATTGAATTACGAGTCAGAAACCTCTGAAGTAACTCAAATTTTGTGTTTAGATTCAGACCGTCTGATCAGAATCCGAACCAATTAGGCTCTCTTCGTGCTAAACAGATCGAACCATCTAGATCTAAACTCAAAATTTCAGTTACCTTAGGTGATATTAATTCTCTCTTTCAATTAACTACTATCACTGTCTAGATCGAAAATCAAGAAGAATTGAAAGAGAAAAGAAAAGAGAGAGATGGACGGAGCAGCGGTGGCTATCGCCGAGCCTCAGCCCAAACCGCCGCGACGGATCTCCGACGCACCATCGGCGCGCAATCTCAAACCTCGCCATGTCTCTGCCGTCCGTCGGTGGCCTCCTGGCTGCGGTCGCTTTCCTCCTCCACCCCAGCCTCCTACCCCCTCCGACCAATCTCAGCCTCCGCCTTCGCCTCCGCCGTCTCCGCCGTCCCTTCCCCTCCCCTCCTGCTCATCCTCGGTTTGTCTCACTCCCAGCACTCCTACCTCTACAACTACTAATACTCTTGTTTCTGATTCCAACGCTGCCCCTACTGATTCTCCTCCTCCTCCTGAGGGAAAAATGGGCAATATCCCTGTTACAAATGAGGAATTACTGGTAAATGGTGCTACTCTTGTTTCTGATTCCAATGCTGTCCCTGATCATGCGAACAAACCCGTTGATTCTCCTCCTCCTCCTGAGGGCAAAATTGACAATTCCCCTGTTGCTAATGGAGAGTCACTGGGTAATCATTTGAATCAAGAGGCTGAGGAGGTACCAAATGAAAACCTATTGGCTGAGAAGGAGAAGGAGAAGGGGGATTTGAGTAATAAGAGATGGATGAATTCCAAGGTTTACCCACCACCAAAGAGAAGGGCAGTTTCGGCAATCCGTCGATTTCCGCTTGGTTGCGGCAGGAAACCCGGTTTCTGTCTCGGTTTAATTGACCCACAACCCGTTGAACCTGATCCGTTAATCTCTCACGAAATAAACCATGAAGAGAATGAGGATGAGATCGAGGCGAATGAGCAAAGTGACAATGCAGATAGTGAAATCGAGGCGAACGAGGAAAGTGGTACCGAGGATGAATCCGAATCAAAGGTTCAAGAATTTATAGTTGTTGAGAAAGAACAGTCCATGGAGAATTTTGAAATTGGTGTTACAAATGAGAAACCAAAATGTGAAGTTGACAATATGGATAAAGAACCACTGGTAAATGGTGCAACTGTTGAACCAGACATTGTTGAAGGTATTGCAATCGAGAAACCAAATTTAGAACAAGTTACAGCAAGCAATGAGGGTAGACCAGATGCAGAGAAACCAAAATGTGAAGAACCACTGGTAAATGGTGCAACTGCTGAACCAGACATTGTTGAAGCTGTTGCAATCGAGAAACCGAACTCAGAACAAGTTACCGCAAGCAATGATGGTATATCAGATGCAGAGATAGGTGTAAATATAGATTCCCAGCAATCAAAAGCGGTTGTCATCTTTTCAGAGAGTGTGCCAGAAATGGATAAGAGTGTTGGCTCAACAGGAAAGAAGAAAGTGGTTTCAAGACAGAAAGTTTTAGCGAAAAAGAATGCTGGTCCAAAATTGGGACGAAGGCGTGATAACAGTGAGGCAATTGATCCATTACGTATATGCAATGATGAAAATGCCGCAATGGATCCTTGCACCAGTGAGGCAATCGCACTATCTCAACTACGCCCTGCTGTCTCTGCCAAAAAGTCGGTTTCACGTTCCTCAAAACCCTGCCTTTCAGAAGGCAAAACAAAGAAAAAAGGAAGTAAAGTTGCCAAAAAGAGTATCCGACCCGTTAAGGATGATAACCCAATAAGCTCACAGCTACCTGACCTGATGACTCTGACCTTACCCCCGGTAACACCCTTTGAGGGTGAGAGACTGTCTAATGCACGTGGTAAGGTGAAAAGAATCCTTCGTTTATTTCAAATGGTGTGTAGAGTGTTATTACGAAAGGAGGAATCTGGGTCTGGTAAACAACTGCAAAAGGATGAAACCGAAACCGGGTCTCAGTCAAAAAAACCAAAGGCGAGCAACCGGATTGATCTCAAAGCGGCCGACATTGTTAAAAGGTCTGATGAGTACGTTGACCCGGGTAACCCTGTAGTGGGTCATGTACCGGGTGTGGAAGTGGGAGATGAGTTCCGGTACCGAATGGAGCTCCATTTGATTGGCCTCCACCGGCCTCTCCAGTGCGGCATTGACTGGACCAAAGTCAACGGAATGCCGGTTGCAACCAGTATTGTTGCGTCAGGTGGATACTCTGATGGAATGGACGGTTCTGATGTGCTCATTTATACCGGGTCCGGTGGTCAGCCAGCTGGTAGGAAAGGGCAGAGGACGAAACCGGAAGATCAAAAACTCGAGAAAGGTAACCTCGCCTTAAAGAACAGCATGGAAATGAAAATGCCGGTGCGGGTCATTCACGGGTTGAAAACCCGTGATACTGGTATCAAGGTGGTGATGACATTCACATATGACGGTCTTTATATGGTAGAAGAATTCAGGCAAGAACCTCAGAAGCATAAAATTGACGGGCAAGAGTACATTGCCCAGGTTTTTAAATACAAGTTGAAACGGATGCCGGGTCAACCCGAGCTCGGCCTCCATGTTGCTACCAAATCCAAAAAATGTAAAATCAGAGAAGGTCTTTGTGTACCAGATATCTCTCAGGGGAAAGAGAAGATACCTATATGTGCTATTAATACAATAGATGATGAGAAACCCCCGACATTTAAGTACGTAACCGGTATCATATACCCGACCTGGTATGAAAAAACCCCTCCAAAGGGTTGTGACTGTACCGGCAAATGCTCCAGTTCGAAGAAATGCTCGTGTGCAGTTAAGAACGGGGGCGAGATTGCTTTCAATTTCAATGGTGCAATAATTCAAGCGAAACCGCTGATATACGAGTGCGGGCCATCGTGCCGGTGCCCTCCTTCGTGCCACAACCGGGTGAGTCAAAACGGGATCAAGATCCCATTAGAGATATTTAAAACTGAATCTCGAGGCTGGGGTGTCCGCTCTTTAAGTTCTATCCCATCAGGTAGTTTTATTTGTGAGTATGTCGGGGAGTTATTACAGGATGAGGAAGCCGAAAAGAGAGGCAATGATGAATACTTGTTTGATATCGGGCACAACTATGATGACGTGGCATTATGGGAAGGGTTGCCGAGTTTTATACCGGGTATCGGGTCTTCTGGCGGTGGGGCCGCGTCAGAGGGGTTCACGATAGATGCAGCAGAGATGGGGAACGTGGGGCGGTTCATAAACCACAGCTGTTCCCCGAACTTATACGCGCAAAATGTGTTGTTTGATCATGATGACAAGAGGATGCCTCATGTAATGCTTTTTGCAGCGGAGAATATACCGCCAATGCAAGAGATGACGTATCATTACAACTACACCATTGGAGAGGTGCGTGATTCGATGGGAAACGAGAAGGTTAAGAAGTGTTACTGCGGGTCGTCAGAGTGCGATGGGAGGCTTTACTGATGCCAGGCTGGCTGCTCTGGTTGCTCTAGCTGAAAAGCTGTATTTTTTTTTTTTTTTTTTATGTAGTATTGTCTAAGCTTAGTTGTGACTTACTTTTGACTGCCTTTAATAGTATAGATTTAATAAGTATTTTGTGGGATTTTTTTTTCTATTTTTTTAATAAAATTAGGGGAAAATATAATTAATATAATTGTAAAGCAATTAGGTTTGATCCTAGCAGTAGCTTTAAAATGAGAAACCAAAATGTAAAGCAGCTTTAAGCTGTAGACCTGTTGATGCACTTCACAATTCAATGCCTCAATTTTTAACAAGTTTCTTTTATATAAGATAAAGAGGTTGAAAACTAGTAAAATAAATTACTAAACACATCAAAATAATTCATTTTTCAACCTCTTGAACTTATTCAAAACAAATGTAAAAATAAGAACAAAATTACTACGTGAAAACGGAATTAAATCAGAATTAATCCAATTTAAATGATAAATTGTGTATGTGGTTTATCCAGGTGGGTAACAGAAAAGGGAGACAACTCATACAAATAGACAAAAAATAAAGGTGACCACATCTTTGGTTTCATATCCTTACCTACCGGTGACCATATATATACACACACTTGTTGTTATAACATGAAAAAACAACCTTTCAAAAGTTTTAAAAAGATAAAGCATTTAATTGTAACCATAAGAGATTAAGGTGTGAAGAAATGGATTCTCTTCTCTCCTCCTCTTCTTGCACAGCCTTATTCAAACCCAAACTCATCTCTCCATTAATTCCACCAAAATTCAACCTCAAATCATTCAATTTCAAGACCAAATTTCCTCTGACAAATAACCCAGTTGCCAAATTTACCCCTCTGAAAGTGGCTAATTCTCCTTCCAGTACCGTAGTCTCCGGCGAGGCTGTACCGGTGAAAATGAAGGCTTGGGTGTATGATGATTATGGAGATGTGAGTGTGTTGAGATTCGATGAGAGTGTGGCGGTACCAGAAATTAATGAGGACCAAGTTTTAGTTAAGGTGGCCGCAGCTGCATTAAATCCAGTCGATTTTAAGAGACGACTCGGCAAATTTAAGGCCACCGACTCTCCATTGCCGGTGAGTGGCATTTGGTAAATGTTCTTACAATAAAATACTTATATGTCAAACATATAACACAAGTATTTTTTTTGCCTTTTTGGAGGACTGATGCATTAAATCATGCATGTATACAAACTATACTATCTAATTTTAGGATTGTTCAAACTTGCTTAGAATATTATTCATTTTATCAGTAGGCGATACAAGGTTATGAACTTATGATAAATAATGGTGATTTCAAAGCAAATGATTGTACTAATAGTAATTTATATCAGTAGACGGTACCAGGATATGATGTGGCCGGTACAGTTGTGAAGGTGGGTAGTCAAGTAAAGAGCCTCAGAGAAGGAGATGAAGTATATGGAGATGTAAGTGAGAAGGCATTAGACGGCCCGAAGCAATATGGGTCTCTGGCTAAGTATGTTGCAGTAGAAGAGAAATTACTCGCTTTGAAACCCAAAAACTTGGATTTTGCACAAGCAGCCGGGCTACCACTTGCGATTGAGACGGCAAACGAAGGACTAGAACGGGCCGGGTTCGGACCCGGTAAATCAATTCTTGTCTTGGGTGGTGCCGGTGGGGTCGGGTCCTTAGTCATCCAGGTAAACCACCAATTTCTCTAACAAAGTACATGTTTCAGTACATCTTGTTATCACTTATAAACTGGTTGAGATAACTTGTGCCTATTTTTTTCGGTATAACAGCTAGCAAAGCATGTATTTGGTGCTTCACGAGTTGCGGCAACTTCGAGTTTAGGAAAACTGGAGCTGTTAAAGAGCTTAGGAGTAGATTTGGCAATAGATTACACAAAGGAAAACTTCGAGGAACTACCGGAGAAGTTCGATGTAGTATACGATGCAGTCGGTTAGAATTTTTTGACATTTCTTGTAACAAATTTTCATTTCAGAGACTAAGACTGATTCTTCACAAGTGCTCTCTAGTTCTCAGTAATACTCATCTATTTCATTTTTTTTTCTATGTCATGTTTTTAGGACAATGTGAGAAGGCTGTGAAAGTGGTAAAAGAAGGGGGAAGTGTGGTTGCTTTGACAGGTGCTGTCACTCCGCCTGGATTTCGGTTCGTGGTAACTTCCGACGGGTCTGCATTGACAAAACTCAACCCGTTTCTAGAAAGCGGCAAGGTTAAACCCGTTATTGACCCGAAAGGTCCCTTTCCTTTCTCTCAAGTGGTTGAGGCATTTTCTTATCTTGAAACCGGTCGAGCTAGCGGCAAAGTTGTAATATCTCCTATTCCTTGAGGGTGAATTTGTAAAACTTCAATATTTACCTTTGTAAAGATATACATTCACATTGTACATTGTAGAGTGCATGTACTTTGTAATATCTCCTATTAGAAATTAAATATCTATTTGTGCTAAACAAAATTAATGACCTTTGAATAAATTCACAAGGGAATCATTGACATGTTTGCATTGCTATCAACTGACACTATTCTCATACTTCTTTTTTTTTTTTGAGAAAAGTGGAACAAGTCCACCAGGTTCCATTGAAACTAGCAAGTTCTTTACAATACCGGTACCAAACAGCTGGTACACAGAATGAACTTAAACTAAAAAGATAGAACAGTTTTAGAGCATATACACCCTTCTGACGATCAAATTAAAACACAAGCTTTTATTCTCATCAAAAGGACTCGTGTAGTACTATTTTATAATCACAAAATTATAAAGCTATTGCTAAACATTCCAGGCCTTCTTCTAAAGAACACATTTCTATAGCTAGACTACTGCTTTAAAACATGGTCTTTGGCTCCAAAGAGAGAGAGAGAGAGAGAGAGAGAGAGAGATTATTTAGGGCATAATCTGAGGGGACAGATAGCAAAGGCCATACGCCGTGCCGCAAAAGCGAGTAAGAATCTCTCGTCCTCTGTCAGCGGCCTCTCTATTACCTTAACTGCCAACGGGTCCTACAACATGTCAAATTTAAAAAAAAAATATGAAAATGTTGTTTTGCATCTGAAAACTGGTATATAATAAAAGCAAAGATGTATGTATAGCTGAGATTTGTCACAACTAAGATACATAGACTAAAATATTTATCATGTTAAATTGTGATAAAAAAAATTAAAAATTTAAAGGTGGAGTTCTTTATTTCCTTGTTTCTAAAAAAAAAAAAAACAAACCTAGACTGATCAAGCTGGGGGGGCATTATTGGAAAGAGAAAATTATAATTTATCCCATATCAACAGAAAATCACTAAATCAAAATTTAAACCAAATATACTTTCAAAATAGTGTAATATGATTGCAAGCCGATTTTAGTACCTGACAGGACACCTAAATATATGAGTAAATATAAAATACGTACAGTTATATGGAGGTGCTTAGAGGAGGGGCGTATTTGGGCAATATCACCAACCCTAATAACATTATTTATGTTGCCATGTTCATCATGCTCTGTTGGCAATGAGGTCGAGTGCTTCCATTGACCACTTACTATAAACTTGTAGTAGTATCTGAAAAAATATTAAATAAAAAAAGGAAAGTTAGACTCCAGTGATTAATTTGTACATAAAAAAGATCAATGGCAATTGGGTCATACTTTCCGTGTCCTAGTCTGACTTCAGCCTCATAACGGGTCCCGCCTTTATGAGCGAGTGGGATTTTATCCTTCCAGTTATTTGTGAAATCTCCTATCAGAAACACCTCTTCTCCCTGTACAAGTTTGAAATTCAGCACAAAAGTTCTTGAATGAGGCTATGTTACAATGCATAGCACAGATTGGTCCATACTATGGATCAATATCTCCGTTTTCAAAGTCCAAATAGTTGATCTGAACAGTTCAACATGATCCCCATATAAAAATGTATTTGTTACTATTTTTTAGATAGGTAGAAAATCACTACTTTTGAATGGTCTAGAATTTTTATATCAAGTAATTTTCTACCTATCTAAAAAAATTATGCAATTTTAAAATTGTAAAGATATTAGTAAAGCATTAGATACTGCTTTTTGTACAACTTAAAAATTGTAAATTAAATTTCCCCTTCTATTTTAGCAAGCAGCATGCATTGGTAAAATTCTATATGAAATTTCAAAAATGAAGGAGGGAACTTAAATTTATGTAATTACCTCACGACTGTTATTCCAGACAAAAGTAACAGAATGGGTTGGGGGTCTCTCTAGGTTTTTCACATCAGCCATGGCTATCAGGTCCCACGTGGCTGACACAACTGCAACTCTGCATTCACAAAATAATGTTTCACTCTTCAACATATACCTAACTAAAACTAATGGATTGTCAAATATATGTGTTTCGAGCTGATCTAGTTTTGCTTGTTTCGTTGATTTTTGCTCTTTCAATTTTCGCTAATCAAGGATCAACATATGGACTGGACAAATATAAAAAAATTAAATTACCAGTTCAGTCAAACCTAAATAAGAGAGATTAAACCGAACCGAATATAAAAAACTAAAGTAATTCCAAGTAAATAGCAAGTAAATTTCGTTTTGTTTGGTTGAACCGAAATAAGAGAGATTAAACTGAACCAAATATAAAAACAGAAGCAATTAAAATATCAACCGGACCGGACCATTTACACCAAAAAAACAAACCATTTAATCCAAAATTTGTCAGTTTGGAAGAAAACCAGATAAACCGGATCCAATGAACACCCCTAACAATTACCCTACTTGCAATACTGGTACAAAAAGGTAACATAAAATACTGGGTAATGATCATGAGTATCAGTACAAAATGTGCAAGTGTAAGCATGATATTTTGATGCTTTACAGGGGCATATACAATTCCTAGAAAATAAATAAAACTAAACTAAAACTGAGATTTCTAAAATCACCTGTTGGGTCGACAAACATGGGGCCCAGTAACAAAATTAAATGCTGCATGAAGAGCTGTGTCTTGAATCCAGTGCAAGTATGCAATTATACATGTAGGAGATCGGTCAAAACCAGAGGTGCATGTTACATAAATTTTGTAATTTTTTCTCAGGAGTCTCAGTAAAAGCCCCACACAGAAGGGTAATTTCTTTCTCATATCTGCTGAGTCAATTTCCCTGAAAAATGGAAATTTTATAGTTTTATTATAATACACAATTAATAATTTTGAATTTCAAAGAGGCAGGCAACAAGACGCCATTAATATGAGCAAAGTTTCATTCTTTGGTCCTTAGAAAATTTTGAAATTTGGAGAGAGAGAGAGAGAGAGAACCTAATAGGATAATTAATCATCAAGATATTGTTATCTTTACAAGATTGATTAATCAAACCCGAATCTATCCCCCAATTGATGCGTTCTCTTTCACTCTGGAAATTAAGTACAGCTGTAATTCCCTACAAATCAACAATATATATTAACTAATCTTCCAGAAACTAACAAGCAATAGTGTTAGCCATTTGAACTAAAAAAAATACCAGATCATTAGCCAAGGTCTCCACATCTTTCTCTCTCTGTATGCATGACCCAACATATATTTGTTCAGTAATCTACAATAGAAAAAAAATAATTAGTCAAAAAAATACTTGGTTGAAAGGAGGCCAGTTAATTGGTATAAATAATTTAAAATAAAAAGTACAATGAAATGCCTTCATACCTTGCTATACTGCATTCCAAGGGAATGGTTATAACACAACTCGTCTTTTGCTCGGTCGAGAGCTTTAATATACTCCTCCAAAGGAAAACCCCCAAAAGACCAATCGGTCTCCCCTCCCTGCTCTTCGGCCCACTTAGCAATAATCTCGGTTTTTAATTTAGAACTTTTCATCGTCCCATTTCTCTCTCCTGACAGTTGGGCCCATCCGCTAGGTGAAAGAAGCTGAGGTGAAAAGATAGCCAAACCAACCCTTCCATTTCCATTTCCGTTCCCGTTCCCATTCCCGTTTCCGTTTAAGTTGAGTTTTAGATGGGAGGTTTGTACAAATTTAGTGTTCCATGTAGTAAGAGGTACCCGGCCTTTGTTGAATAGTATACTATAATCGGCATTTAGAGGCAACTCATGGAGTGGGAATGGAGTAAAAGGTCTTTCTAGCACAAGGCTACATGGACCCGAGGCTTCATTAATCATATTTCTGAAACAAAAAGTAATCAAATCCAAAACCTAATTAAATATGTAATATATAATGCCACTATTTGTCAACATTTAACAAAGAACAATATACAGTTAAAGCAATTAGAGACATAGTCACAAGATTCGCGAATTATTCACGAATAATTCGTTTTTTTGGTGATGGCGAACCAAACGACGAATTATTCACAAATAATTTGTGTTTTACGAATTTTTCCCGAATTTTAAGAATTCTTCACGTGGGACTGAGCTGACCGATCCAGAATAATTCCGAATCATTCCCGAATTATTCCTGAATTCCAAATCACGAATTTTTGACCCCGCCGAACTGAACCCGAATAATTCATTTGTCACTGTGATTAGAGGCAACTCCATAAAATTAGAATTTACAGATGTTAAATTAAAAAAATAAGAAGGGAATGAGAAAGAGAGAGTACTGTGTATCTTGTAAGTCTTTTATTTCGACAAAACTACCATTTGAGGAGCCACTAGCTAGTTTTATTGTATCTCCAACCATAATAATCCTTGACTTCTCTGCATTTCCCTTACAAAAAATTGGCAAATTTAGAGAATGTATGAAGGGGAAAGCACAAATTTGTAACATTTGTTGGTTGTGTGGAGACAATTTAATTTCTTTCTTAGTGTTTTAGAACCACCGATTAGAAGACTGAACATTTTTCTTACATGAACTACATATTTTTATACTTTAATAAAAGGTAACATAGGAACTTTATTTTTTTTTTTAAAGAAAGGCAAAATTGCCCATTTGCATTAGCAAAAGGATTCTTAATGTAACATATGAACTTTATAAATTTAAAATGAATTCTAGTATAAAAGGCAATAAATTGGGCAAATTTGTGAGTTTTTGAAATTTAGAAGGGTAAATATGATATTATGAATTTTAGAGGGGGGACACGTATATGAAATTTTTCAATGTTTTTGAGGGGCATATATGAAATTTTACACCAATCAAAGAAAAAACATCATAATTTTTTTCAATGGAAGAAATATGGGTTTGTTCATACCAGTATCCATATTTGCTTACCCAACTGGAACAAAATCAGAAAAATTCAGACAAAGTAGAAGCATATTCATACCCCTCTTTGCATAGAGTGAACAAAGACTCTGCCATCGGCCGAAAGAGCAAAGCGAATCCCGAGAGGTCTCTCCAAAGTAACCATATACTCGTTCAAGTTCATCTTTTGCATAGCATGATCCGCCATTGCCTCAATCCGCACGGATCGGAGCAACGATCCTCTCTTTCTGATCTGAAATGGTCGAAAATGAGAACACCTTGAATCGCCATTGGTGGAGAAGGAGAGGTGAGGTACGACACGGAGTAAGGTTTGGTGGGACAGCTGGAGCAGAGACATTGAGGGATTGTGGATCGAAGAGAGAGAGAGAGAAAGAATGAGATAAATATAGAAGAAAGATGAAGTGTTAATTGATGAGTGTGATTGATTATAAATCATATCACCTAAGGTAACAAAATATTTCCGTTTAGATCAGAACCGTCCAATCAGAACCTCCACGAATATTAAAGGGACACGTGCATTCTACCTCGGACCGGATTGATCGGAATTCTGATCGGACGGTGTGGATCAAAATAGAAATATTCTGTTACCACAGAGGATACGCACTCGATCGATCAGGACTCGTGTCATCGTGTGGGAGAGAAGGTATTGGTACTTTGGCGCCAGGTGGGAATGGATAATGATCTTATGTGGTCTATTCAGTTCTTTCCCCGCTATAACAAGTTATGATATTAAATCTTACCGATATATTTCCCAATGTAGTGATGAAATAAAAACCGCTATAGTTTTATTTGCACAGAAGATCTGTCATAGGAAAAGTGAGAAGTCACGTGGGGCCCGTTTATAGAGATTATTGGAAGTCCCTAGGCGGCTAGGCCATGGGGCCGTACGGGAAATTGGATAACAAATAGTCCAGATCTTTTGCGGTGGATACAATACAAACAGCCAAATGTGGATTGCCTGACACATCATAGCAAGCAAAATTCTTGAATTCGTATCCCATGAGATAACTCATATTTTGCGTCACTTTTTGGCAAATCTTAACCGTTCAAATACGTTCTGCGCGAATCTCAAAGCAGAAATAATACTGGCCTCCGCGCTATCCCGAATAGGCACCGGACACGTCGGTCACGCAAAATGTGAGATATCTCAGAGGATACGCACTCGTGAAATTGGGGATGCTCGGAAGAAATCTAGACACCTGGCTGGAGGAATTGATTTGTATTTCGTAAATATTGAAGGGTTACTTTCGTATTTCATAAAACTGTCCGTTCTCTATTCTCGCCATTCGCGAATTTTCGAGTAAATTTTTTAACAGAGTAGATTTAACTTCATGCAGCACACAGACTACAGAATCAAAAAGCGTTGTATATGGTTTGTTAACTGCATGAAGACAAAACAGCTTTGTTAAAATCTTTAACTGAAGTACGTATTCTCGAAGGTACCTCACATTTTGAGTTTATAACACGACCGTCCGATCAGAATTCGGAACAATCCGACCCACGCCTGTAATGCACGGGATTTAAATCGGACGGTGCGAATATAAAATCAAGATTTAAGTTAACTGAGAGTATAGAATTCCCGAATTTTCCCGTTTTAACGAGTTTTGCTTCCGTACTTCCCTTCTCAAATTTGATAATTGCTTACAGCTCCTACTTTTCAGTCTCTCTCTCTCGCGCTAGTTTACAAAGTGGAGCTCTTTCTCTAGTAGGTAATTGATCTAGACATCAATTCTTTAATGGATAACAGTTCAAATCCGATACCAGCAATACTAGGTTTAGGGTTTGATTTCATCTCTCAGATCTCTGGAAGACTTCAAAATTCGATCGAGGTGAGTTCTTTCAAATTGCTATTGTTCTTGGAGAAAGAAAGGTATCTCACACTTTTGTTTAATGAATTGTATAAAATTCAAAATGTTTTTATTTTTAGGTTAATTTTAAGAATTTTCTGCGAAATGACCGGAGTACCCTTACTTCAAAATGCCTTACAGCATCTGAGGTAACAACATCACATACTGATTATGAGGCTAGTTTTGATAAGCAACTCCAAGCTTGGAAGAGTAATCCGACTTGGTCTGACGAGCCCCCGAAAATCAAGGTTAATTTCATAATAATTATCTATTTACCAGTGTTGTAAATAACGGTATGCGCTCGTCGGACGAACAGAGTACCAACAAGCGATTAATCGGGAATAATCGGCCATAATCGGAAATAATCGGCCGATTAGTCGGGAAAATCCGTAACGGTTTGGTCGCCGCCAACGACTAATCGGCCGATTAATCGGCCTAAACGGCCGTTTTTTACAACACTGCTATTTACTACTAAGCTTTTCAACTTTGATGTTCAAGTGAAGCTCAAAACATTTTTGCTATTCTTTCTAATGTTTTAAGGTAAGTGTACCAAAGGATTCTCTCTGCAATTTGAATGTCGAATTCAAGGCGGGGTTGCCTCCGGATGCAATCTATAACATAATTATCGATCCTGAGAATAAACGGGTTTTCAAAAATATCAAGGTAATTCACATAATTATTTGTATTTAACAATAATTTGTTTTACAATATATTGATTTTCTTGTTTTTTTTTCCTGGTTGTTAGGAAGTTATTTCAAGGAATGTCTTGATTGATGAGGGATCAAGGCAAGTGGTAGAATTGGAGCAAGCAGCCATATGGCGGTTTCTCTGGTGGTCTGGTACAATTTCAGTTCATGTTATTGTTGACCAAGATAGAAAAAATCACACGGTACAGTAAAATAATATAGAATAAACAAAATTTTAGTTTGATAAATTACATGTTAAATTGTGCGATTTTGTTGCTCATCGGTTAAATTCAAGTAACATAAAATCAAAATTAATATTGCTTTCTTGTAAATTTTTTTAAATTTCAGGTTAAATTTAAACAGGGAAGAACGGGGTTTATGAAGAGGTTCGAAGGCTGTTGGAAAATAGAACCTCTTTACGTAGACAACCCTGTTTCACTTCCCCAAAATGTACCTAAAACACTCACTGAATATGAAAAAATTACAAATGGCAAAGGGAGGGTGGGGTCTACTGTCAGCCTACAGCAACTGATAGAGCCTGCACTGGTACCACCACCCCCTATATCCTGGTACCTGAGAGGTATCACTACTAAAACCACTGAGATGTTAATACAAGATCTCTTGGCTGAGACGGCTCGATTAAGAGAAACAAAAGACGAGGGACTAAGTGGTACATTAGGAGATTGTAGCACTAATTGTGGGCCCGGTGATTGTAGTGGGAATGATATCAAGGAGAGGTGGAGATGGAGAAGAAGGAATAACCGACGTAGAACAAGAATCATGTAATTTTTAAGTACCTATTTTATTTTCTAATTTTTTATTTGCATTTTTTTGTCAATAAATAAAAACATAAAAGGGCATGTTTTCTTTATGAACAGCAGCAATTGAAGTAAACCTCCTCCTCAAGTTACAACCTTCTGAAGTAATCTGAGTTTGATTTTATCTTTTGGAATGATTCAAGCAACCTAATTTGGGATGCCAAGTTTTGGTATCAGGTTCAAACCCTTTCTATAAAGCTACATTTTTTTTTTTTCTTTCCTGGGTCCCACCTTTCAGTCATTACCCATTTACAATTTGCTACAAAACTTGTGACAAGATAACATACATATATCTATCTCAACATAGTTTCCATTTCTTTTGGAAAAAAACACTTCTCTAGGTATAACTATGCTATGAATGTTGAACATAGCAAAAATCAAAGCATTATTCTTTGTTAACTACCCATCATGTCTAGCTGTGAAGAACTCCTATTACACTCTGACAAAAATGAGACCTCGGATCCAATCGCAACACGCCATGTATCCGAAACCAAGCCTCGAGATCTAGTGCAACTTAAAATCTCAAGAGGATCAAGTTTCAAACAAAACCCGAGCAAAAATCCATCCAAGATTTCTATCTCGACAATTCAACCTCACGAGTTTGACGAATTTAAAAGTTCGTTCTCTGGTAAACCTTTCAACAATGGCCAAGATGGTGTTTTCGTGATAACCCTAGCCGGAGAAAATTTGGGAGCAAATATGGCGATAAAAAACGCTGTAAATGCACCTCCGGCGACTCCAAATGTCAATAACAACGTGCAAAGCATAAACAACTCGACAATACAAGAGAGTTCTTGTGTTACAAGAGATCCAGGTGTTCATTTAGAGATTGTTTCAAGTAGAAAGGATTCAGATTTGGCGAATTATGTGCAAAGAAAGGAACCCAATTTGAAAGGAGGGTTAAATTTAAACCAAGAGAGGAGACCCGAAAATGAACCGCGTGTAAGGAGGCGGTGCCTTAGAGCGTTGTTCATGGAAAGTGATAGTGACATAGAGGATGCAGGGAAGCCGAGGCGGCATGGATGCCGGTATAAATGTGAAGACAAAAAAGAGAAAAAAGGAGAGAGCAATGGTGGAGATGGTGGTGCTAGTACAAGTAATTCTAAGGTCCAAGATCAATGATGTATATAACTAAAATTTCATATGAGATGTAAATAATGTAAGTGTTGATGGTTTTCTAATATTAAATTGTATAATTTGTGATTGGTCTTCTATTTTTTTTTCCAAAATTTTATGCATTCAAATATATAAGTGAAACTAGTGCTTAATTTTGTCAAGGGTTAACATAATAATTTATGAGGGATGTTAATTATCGCTCAGAAAATTTTGTATATCTTTTATTTAGTACATAATTTATTTATTTTTTGCTTTAAAAATTGTGCATGATTCACTCTTTAAATATAAAAAGTTCAACCTTTTTTGAGCAAAAAAAAAAAAAAAAATAATTTATATAGAGCGAGAGTAGATATTTAGTAAAATATCTGAGTGTTCCAAGGCAATTCCATTCAATGAAAGGTATATTCCTCTAATTATTCTCATTGGAAAAAAAAACAAAAATTATTTTTGTTTCTTGTGTTAATTGAAGATTTTGTGCGCCTGAGCTTTATTATCTTTGGTTATTTTTTTATTTGCCCAAATAAGATTTTTGTGATTGTTTTAGTTATGAATTATAAATTAGTAGATTATAAAATTACAAATAATATGTTGGTTAGTGATGCTCAAATATGATAAATATATTAACTATTTAATTGATTCATGAAAACCTTTTTTTGGCTAACTGTTTCTATTCTTTTGATTCAAATATTTTAAAATGTAAAAGTTATAAAACTTAATATTGATATTAATTACATGATACCCAACAAAACTCTTTGTATGCATATATTTTTCTCAATATATAATTATGAAAAAAATAGTTGCTTTGTGTTTGTTAAAAACTTAAAATGCATAATGTCGTTCGCAACAAAATAATTAATATTTAATTTGACAATTTGACCTTTAAATACCTCAAGGGTCAATAATGATTTAGTCAACAAGTGATGATAGATTTGAACATTAATAAATTAAAATTTAAAACTCAAATTTCAAAATAAAACTGTTAGATTTTGATCTATATCATTTTCTCAACATTTCGATTTTGTTTTAATTGGTATCAAGAACTTGCAAAAATACGTCAATATAGATAAATTTTGAACATTGATTTTTCAACTTATTAATTCATATAAAAACAAAATCTAAAAGTGATAATTTTTTATATGCATGTAAATAAAATAATATAGATTACATCTAATAATTTTATTTTGTCATATAAGTTTTCAAATTTATACTTTTAAAAAATAAAAAAATAGAGACATAATGAAGACACAAAAAATAGAGACATTTCAACTCTCTATTAAAATATATAATATTTGCATTAGATATTTTGTAAAATATAGAATTATATGAAACCTCATCACAATTATCAACGATCGATAATGATTTGCTCAACAATTTATGATAGAATAGAAAGTGTTACTTTCAGAGAGCCAATCTAATGGTGTATAAGACCTGGTCCATCCAAAACGTTTTCCCCACTTCAACAATGGCTTCTGCTGCCATCTCCTCCATGCTCTCCTCTCCTCTCAAACCTCTCCATTTCTCCAATTCCAAAACTACCCCTCGCAATAATACAAGGTAATTCTTCTAATTCAAACAATGAAATGTCAATTTCTTAATATATATCGAGTAAAGTTTGAATCTTTCTCCTCAATCAAGGCGAGGTGGATTGAGCATCAAGGCGGGATTAAAGATTTCGGAAGGAAATGGGGGGCTTCCCAAAATCACCTTGAAATCTCCTACTGGCAGGTGAATTTCTAATCTATTCATCTTGTTTTACATTTTATTTAAGATATTTTGTAAAGTTCATATCTTTGGAGTATCAAAGGAACACAAATTCTACCACTTTATGATGTTATTTTTGTTGCTGTATGTTAATTGTTACATTTTTCAAGTTTCAAAATAACCATTGAAGTAACTCATAATCAAAATAACCAACAAAAATGCAGTATTATGTCGTATGATATAAATTATTTCCATGTTAATTTAAATCATTTTGTAGTGAAGCAGAGATTTATCTATTCGGGGCATGCGTTACCTCTTGGAAGGTACCCGGTGGCAAAGATCTACTCTTTGTTCGTCCGGATGCCGTTTTTAATGGCAAAAAGCCTATCAGGTTAATTTTTTTTTCTTATACATGCAGTTTTTTTATAGTAATTCATGAAATTGTGTTAAATTTCTTCCTAAATTTATTTTAAATTTGAACCAGTGGAGGGATTCCACATTGCTTCCCCCAGTTCGGGCCAGGTCGTATTCAACAGGTAAAAAAAATACAAATTTTCTAGTAAAAAAGTTTAAATAAAAAAAATTGCATTTTTAACCATTGTTGGTACAGCATGGATTTGCACGAAACATGAATTGAATTGGTCAATCTCTAAAGACTCAGAAAATAGCGAAGAAGAAACAACAGTCGAACTGGAACTAAAAGATGATTCTTATAGCCGCGCCATGTGGGACTACAGCTTTCATGCTCTTTACAAGGTCAAATTTTACAACTTTAAATTTTAATTCCATTTCAATAACTTGTCTTCTCGTTTCTCTGTTGTTTGAAAAGAATGCGGGTCATATCGAGCATGCGGATGTCGGGTTTCTTTCAGTATTATACCAATTAGATTGGTACTGTTGTTTACTATTTGGTACAAAATTGGTACAAAAACCATACCAGTTAGTATACTTTGAGAAGAAAATGGAAAAGCGGTGAACCAGCTTCTATACTTTTCCTGTATTTTTTTTTTTTGTTGGTTTCTCATAGGTTGATTTGTATTCAATTTGTACTATAAGCGGCCTAGAAATCTGACAAATAAATGAGCACAAGTTCAGTTTGTGCCTGCCTAAAGATCATAGTTATCACATAAACCTATGAGAAATTTGTGTTCAATTTGTGCTATATTTTCCTCAAGTTTTACTACTTTTAGGATTTTATTTCTCATTGTCGAATAATTTTACCAATAAATGAGAAATTTGTGTTCAATTTGTCCAATTTATGAGTTAAATACCTACTCTTCTTGTTTCATGTACCAACTTGATTTTATGTTGCCGTGCTGTTTTTCTTATTTGATATTACTGTTTTAGGTGACATTGGGTGAAAAGAGTTTGTCGACGTCTCTGAGTATAAAAAATACCGACACAAAGCCGCTCTCCTTCAGTTCTGCTCTTCATACCTATTTCAGAGTAAGTAAGAGCTTAAACTGCCACAATTTCACAAGCACCCCTTCAAAATATTAAATTCACAAATAGCCAAAGAAAATGAAAATCTCTTGTTAACCCCCATTAAACTTTGGAATGTCATAAACAATGCCCTTAATTTCTTTCTCATTTGTTCATGATTCCTCTTCAGAAAATGAGAAAGATCGGAGGGTATTTTGGGTATCTTTTGAGAAAGTGGAAGAGGAGGGTGTAGTTGATTTTTTTTTTTTCAAGTGACAAGTACTAGTTATTGTTTTTCAGGGACATATATGATATTTTGAGGCTATTATAAAGGGAACTTGTGGATTAGTCTTACTTAATCCTTGAAAATAATATACTTAATTTCCTTTTTTCCCCTCTTAATTTATAGGCTTCAGTTACAGGTGCAAAAGTAAAAGGGTTAAAGGGTTGTAAAACTATAAACAAGGATCCAGATCCTCAAAACCCTTTAGAGGGGACCGAAGAGAGGTCCATTTTGCTTCATATCACATTTTTATTTTAGTTGAAACTTATCAGAGAGCTAACTCATCATGCATTTTTATACTTACATACTTTATATTTATGTGATACAGGGAAATAGTTGACTTCCCAGGATTTGTCGACTGTGTTTACCTATATGCCCCTGATAAACTAATTTTTGAAAACGGATTGGGCGACACCATCACTGTCGAAAACACCAAGTATGTACTGAGTTTATTTTTTTAACTATATACTTTTAACCATAAAATATTTTGAAAATTGTGTGATGCTTAATTTAATTATGGTTTAAACATTAAAATGCAGCTGGACAGATGCTGTCTTGTGGAACCCACACTTACAGATGGAAGCATGCTACAAAGATTTTGTTTGTGTTGAAAATGCACAGGTTGATAACGATATTTTGTTTATTGAATCAAGAAAATTTAATTTATATTCATCTTTGACATTGAGTGAGGCTATGGTACTATGGATCAATATCTTTGTTTTTGAGGTCCAAACAATTGATCTGAGCCGTTCAGCGTGATCTCCATATCAAAATGTACTTACAGACTAAATTTTAAATTTTTTAGAACTTTTTTACTATTTTTTTAGATAGGTAGAAAATTACTATGAATGGTCTAGAATCTTTAGATCAAGTGATTTTCTACCTATCTAAAAAATAGTAAAAAAATTTCTAAAAAATGTAAAATTTGATCTACCAATATATTTTCATATGAAAATCATGTTAAGCAGTTCGGATCAACTATTTATACTTTGAAAATGGAAATATTGATTGATAGTACGGACCAATATGTGCTATGCATAGTACCATAGCCTCACTCTTCATCTTTTATCTATTTTCTTCGCATTGGTGATTTGCATTTTTATTTGTATGATTTATTGTAGATCGAAGATGTACAAGTCACGCCTGAACGGTCTTGGATAGCAGAGCAAACGATTACACTTAGCTAAAGCTGCTTTGCTAATTGGGTCTTTTGTGCTTCATTTGAGAGAAAAATAACTGGGATAAAAATATAGTTCATCCCAGATGAGGTAAACATGTAGAACATATTATTTTTCAATATATCATGTGAAATTTTCATGACATGTATTTTTTTTGTTTGTCAGCTATAATACATGAGTCTGAATGTCTGATACAATTTTTTTGTAGCAATTAAAAAGAAGAATAATGATAAATGAGTCCATGTGTTAAACAAGTCTTAGTAATTTTAGTGTGCCAAGTGTTAGACGTATACGTGTATACTTTAAGAATATAATGATGTATTTATGTGCAGAGTTAATCAAATATTAATCCTCAAATCAGAGCAAGTGTTTTGATTTCTCGCAAATAGCACTGTCACTGATAAAAAAATATTTATTTGAAAATAATGAAGTCATACCTTGATCAAATTTCTCAATTAAATATAAGATAATTTTATTTTAGTGGAAAAAAGAGAAATATATGGAGTTTGTGTGTTGAAAGGACAAAGAGGGTTGGGTTTGGCCCAGTATAATCCAAGAGAGCCCAGAAACCGACTTCACAATTGTTGTGGGCTGCCTGTGAGGAGTACCAGGTTGAACATAACACAATACTCCTATCAAAACATATATATTCTGCAATATGTTGCACAAACAAAGAAGTTCACAACTAAATATTGTTCTCAACAATAAAACATTACTAATAAATTAAACCTAAAAAAATACAACTTGAACAAATAATTCAGCATTTCATCCATCGAAATGCAAAAATATTGCACATAATATCACCGTGTCCTGGATGCACCTGCAAAATTAGAAAAAAAAAAAAATTCAAAATCAACGAAAATGAGTAGATCGAGGGCTGAGAGGGGATTTAGAAATAAAAGGTTACTTGTTCCGAACCTGTAAACGTCTTATACGGAGGGCATTGCCTCTACTACTCTCGAATGCAAACGAACATTGAATAAGATATTGTCTAAAATCTTTGGGACAAAAATCCCTTTCTTTCCAGCCCTAGTTAGAACATTCTTTGCTTAGTGACAAACTAAGAGAGATAATTGGTGATCCAGGATGCATTGAAATTTCCTCAACTATTTGAATATTTCTTTGTCCACATACTTTCCGTGTACTAGATTTGGTCACCGTCAATGGTACTTGAAAAATTCGCTAATCAGCCTTCTTTGTTAATTAAATCTTATTTTTTAAGTAATTAAGATAACTTTCATTGCTGTGTCATACTTTTTAAGTACTTGAAAAAATCGCTAATCAACGTTCTTTGTTGATTCTAGGGATATTCTGAGTTGAATAGTGTAATAATGAGGGAATATATATCTGGTAGTCATATTCAAAACTCAAAAGACTCCATCAGTGCGTTCAGTGTAAAATTAATAAGCACAATTCCGGTTCCATGTCTCAACTTTCCAACCCGAACAGTATGTTTGTTGGTGAACAACAACATGAATTAGTATGTTGGTCAACAGTATGTTGGTTAAAACAATATTTTTTTTAATTTGTAAAGAATGTTATGTTTTACATTATCCATCTAGTGGTTTTATAGTATACTACTTGTTCTTTTATAGTATCCATCTTATTTTTTTACAGTATCTATCTTGTTGTTTTACAATATCCATGTTGTTATTTTGCAGCATCCATCTTGTTGTTTTATAGGATGTAAATGCAGATATAGAAAATTAAAATTTTGAAAATAAAATAAAATATTATGGTATACATCTTGTTGTTTTAAGTATTAATATATTTTTGTTTTATAGTATTCTTATATCTTGTTGATTTACAGTATTCATCTTGTTGTTTTATATGATCTAGATGCAGATATAAAAATTAAATATTTTAAAAAAAAAATTTGAATTTTATTTTAATTTTATAGTATTCTTTACAGCGTTTTATTTCACAAGATCGAAAGAGATATTTTACAGTGTTTAAAATGGTCTCGAGTTTGTTGTAAAGTTGTTAGAGAGCTTCCAGAAGTGGTCCCGGTCAAAGTTCTGCAAGTTGTCAAAGTGGTCCTGGTCAAAGATGTTAGCAACTAACTCGGGACCACTTTCAAAAGTCACGACTTGTAACAATTAACTTTCGCTGGAAATTTTACAGTATTATGTATTCCGTTTTAGTGAAAATTTTACATCCACGGTTCGACTTTGTGACAGTTGGGCTTGGGTAAAAACTGAATACAGAAGCTTGGGTACAATTAGTCGATAACTAATTTTATTTAGATGGATATAAACATACTTTTTGAGTAAAAGTTGGAGGTAGGAATTTTTCATTTGAGTTTCGAACCTCAACCTCTTATACAGAGAGCATTGCATCTACCACTGAACCAAAGGCAGGTTCTTGAATGTAAATGAACTTTGAGTAAGATATTGTTTAAAATCATTCGGACAAAACTCTCTTTCTTTCCAGACCTAGTTGGAACATTCTTCGCTTAGTGACAAATTAAGAGATAGATAATTGGTGATGCAGGATGCATTGAAATTTCCTCAACTAGTTGAATATTTGTTGTCCACAAATAAAGGAGTACTTCATTTTCCAATACGGAATTATATCGGGAGAATTTTCCGTGTACTAGACTTGGTAACCGTCAACGGTACTTAAAAAGATTCGCTAATCACCGCTTCTTTGTTAATTAAATCTTACTTTTTATGTATGATTTGCTTTTTTATTTGTATGATTTATTGTAGATCGAAGATGTACAAGTCGCGCCTGAACGGTCTTGGATAGCAGAGCAAACGATTGCACTTAGCTAAAACTGCTTTCCTAATTGAGTCTTTTGTGCTTCATTTGAGAGATAAATAACTGGGATAAAAATATATTTCATCCCAGATGAGGTGAACATGTAGAACATATTTTTTTTCAATATATCATGTGAAATTTTCATTACCTGTATTTTTTTTTTGTTTATCAGCTGTATTACATGAGTCTGAATGTCTGATACAATTTTTTTGTAGCAATTAAAAACAAGAATAATGATAAATGAGTCCTGTATGCAGAAAATATAAATTATTTTTGAGTAAATAGTATATCATATCATGTTTTCCAAGTGTTAAACAAGTCTTAGTAATTTTAGTGTGCCAAGTGTTAGACGTATACGTGTATACTTTAAGAATATAATGATGTATTTATGTGCAGAGTTACTCAATTATTTATCCTCAAATCATAGCACTGTCACTGATAAATAATATTTATTTTAAAATAATGAAGACATATCTCAAATTTCTCAATTAAATATAAGAAAATTTTATTTTAGTGGAAAAGAGAAATATATGGAGTTTGTGTGTTGAAAGGGCAAAAAGGGTTGGGTTTGGGCCCAGTATAACCCAAGAGAGCCCAGAAATCGACTTCACATTTGTTGTGGGCTGCCTGTAGGTGTGAAAACGGAGCGGATAGTAGTAAAACCATATCCATATATATCCACATTTTAAAGAGCATATACGAATACGGATACAAAGCGGATAATCTACGAATACGGATTCGAATACGGATACAAATGAATAATTGTCGGATAATTGAGTTATAACTACTTTAAAATACAAATACCAATTAATAAAATTTAAATATGAAATAAATAAATAATTTAATTAAGTTTACAATTTAAGTTTGTTTATTTAAGTTTACAATTTAAATTTATGAAAAATAACAAATCAAAATCAAAGACAAAATCAAATTTTTTAATTTTTAATTAAAATCAAAGAGGAGAAGGAAAGACAATTGAGAGTTTCATTTCAAAAAAGAAGGGAAGAGGTGCGAACGCTGTTTCAAATTAGAATTCAAGCACGTGGGAACTGAAAAGAATTCAAACACAATTGGTTTTTTTATGGTCCGGATGTTCGTCTAACATTTAGTCCCACAATAATTGTATAGACTAGTTTGGATTATACATAAGGTGAGGGGCAGTGGAGTTGAGAGAGTAGAGATGAAGTGGGTCACGTGGTTGAAAGTGAGAGTGGGTCCTCAAAATGAACGGGGTTGGATTTTAGGAAATAGAAAATTGGTTTCGGATCTAGATACATGCGGATATCCGCTCCGTTTACTTTCAAAGAACTATCCGAATCCGGGTTAAATTTTTCTATGCAAAAAATATCCGGATTCGTAGCGGGTATCCGTTTAAATCCGGATTCCAATAATAATCGGATTCGGAGCGGATATCCGTCCATATCCGTTTACAGCCCTAGCTGCCTGCGAGGAGATTGTTGTTTTTCACGGAATATTTTTTTAGTTAGCATTTAAAAATAACAATATATAAATGAGGTATCTGCGCAGCTCTTTTGATTGGTGCGAAGATATTTTTATCTGTAGTTTGGTTTTTTAATGGTTTTGAGGATGAATGAATGAAGATGAAAATATATTTTACTTTACACAAGTTATTAGTTTTCGAGTTAGAGAATAGCTTGTTGAACATAACACAGTACATTTATAAAAACATATATATTGTGCAATATGTTGCACAAACAAAGAAGTTCACAAATAAATATTGTTCTTAACAATAAAACATGACTAATAAATTAAACCTAAAAGAATACAACTTGAACAAATTGCAAAAATATGGCAATATTCGGCATTTCATCCATCCAATTGCAAAAATATGGCACATAATATCAGTGTCATGGATGCACTTGCAAAATTAGAAAAGAAAATTGCAAAATCAAGGAAAACGAGTAGAGGGCTGGGAGGGGATTTAGAAATAGAAGGTTACTTGTTCCGATTTGCCAAAAAACAAGAAACAACTGGACTTAATTTTATTTAGATGGATATAAACAGACTTTTTGGGTAAAAATTGGAGGTAGGAATTTTTCATTCGAGTTTCGAACCTGCGACCTCTTATACGGAGGGTATTGCCGAAGCCACTGAACCAAAAGTTGATTCTTGAATGTAAATGAACATTGAATAAGATATTGTCTAAAATCTTTCGGACAAAGGTCCCTTTCTTTCCAGACCTAGTTAGAAAATTCTTCGCCTAGTGACAAATTGAGAGAGATAATTGGTGATCCAGGATGCATTGAAATCTCCTCAACTAGTTGAATATTTCTTGTCCACAAATAAAGGATTGCATTCGCAAATAGAGAATTATATCAGGAGCATTTTCCGTGTACTAGATTTGGTCACCGTCAATACATAAAAGATTCGCTAATCCCTGCTTCTTTGTTTATTAAATCTTACTTTTTAAGTAATTAAGGTAACTTTCATAACTGTGTCGTAATGATATTGTTTTGCCTGTTGATTCTAGGGATATTCTTAGTTGAGTAGTATCATTCTCATACTTTCATATATAATTGTTAGTATTGGTTTGATCAATACCAATTTTGGTTTTTTTTTAACCGATGGCGATGTTTTCAGGATTAACGCTGAAAATACTTGGAACTTAAATTTTAGTATAAAATAACTTCTCTATGTATTAATTCAACTGATGGTTATGTATTATGCAATTATAATGAGATAATTATTTACTAATATACATAATACAAATTCAATAGAAAATTAACTAAAGATTATCTGGCTTCTGAAATTTTTGTGTTATAAATTTTAAGAGAACAACACAGTACTCATATAAAAACATATATATTGTGCAATATGTTGCACTAACAAAGAAATTCACAGATAAATATTTTGCTTAACAATAAAGTATAACTAATAAATTAAATCTAAAGGCACCTCATAGAGTTTTGATATTTGGTTGGCTATTGCTAAATAACAGGATTTTAACGGTGGACAATTTGATAAAGAAAGGATGGGAAATGCCAAACATGTGTCATTTATGCAAGAAGCAAGGGGAAACAGTATTGCATATGTTTCACACATGTGTATACACCAAGCAGGTGCTGTTTTTGGTAAGAGCTCAAAGTTCACTATTTGCCGGGGTGGTGGGAGGACAAAGCAACCGATATGATGATGTATTGCTTGACTCAAAGAGTAAGAAACAAAGGCAGATGCAACTGACAATCTGTTTTGTGATATGGAGAGAAAGATGCCGCAGAATCTTTCAGGAAATTCAAAAGCAACCGAATATCTTACTGATAGAAATACAAAATGAAATTCAAAGCTGGTTTCCGGGTCAGGACATGTGGAATTAGGACCAGGAAAAGGAAAAGGAAACAAAAAAGCACGTACAAATCTATCTGTTGCTGATCACTCGGTTTGATTGGGTCCAGCTGCTGATTTTCTTTGTTTTTGTACTTTCTTCTTTTCTTCTTTTCTTCTTTTCTTTTTCTTCTGTCTTTACTTATTAGTTTCCTTAGTTTTATTCTAGTTATTTTCTTTATTTCACTTCAGCTCATTTTGAGTTGACTTTTGTATCAATTGACACGGCTTGTGTCTGATTAATGGAATCTAGGAGCTAGACTCCTGCATTTCTATTTCAAAAAAAAAAAAATTAAATCTAAGAATAATACAACTTGTACAAATAATTTAGCATTTCATCCATCCAATTGCAAAAATATGGCACATAATATCAATGTCATCGATGCACTTGCAAAATTAGAAAAGAAAATTGCAAAATCAAGGAAAACGAGTAGAGGGCTGGGAGGGGATTTAGAAATAAAAGGTTACTTGTTCCGATTTGCCAATAAACAAGAAACAACTGGACTTGATCAATACCAATTCTTGTAGTTTTTGAACCGATGGTGATGTTTACAGGGTTAACATTGTAAATACTTGGATTTTAGTATAAAATAACTTCTCTATGTATCAATTCAACTAATGGTTATGTATTGTGTAATTAAATTTAGAGATATATTGAGCAATTATAATGAGATAATTATTTAATAAAATACATAATACCAACTCAATAGAAAATTAACTAAAGATTAACTGGCTCCTGAAATTTTTGTGTTATAATTTTTAATAGAACAACACACATTACATGCACAAATGCATCTAAGAATATTCATCATTCAACATAGCCATAATTCCAAAAATAATGGAACACATTTACATGAACCCATTCAAAATTCAAGAAATATTAATTGTACATAACATTCACGAATTGGTGAGTTTATTGTCCCGAAGTAATTTAGACATAATTTTATTTAGATGGACAAAATTGCATCTACCACTGAACTAAAAATTTGGTTCTCGAATGTAAACAAACATTGAATAAGATATTGTCTAAAATAATTGGGACAAAACTCTCTTTCTTTCCAGATCTAGTTAGAACATTCTATCACTTAGTGACAAATTAAGAGATAGATAATTGGTGATCCAGGATGCATTGAAATTTCCTCATCTAGCTTGTCCACAAATAAAGGAGTGCATTTGCAAATACAGAATTATATCGGGAGCATTTTCCGTGTACTAGACTTGGTGTTGAAGATAATTGATCTCAGTCGTACATCATCGATCAAGTGGCTAAGATCAAACATAGGATCAATAAAGTATAGAATAAAGATACAGCTGTACACAACTACTGTACAAAATAGAATTAGGAATAGTACCAACGGTACCATAACGGCTAGTATGCCTTTTGTAGTATAAATAGGAACAGTGAATGTAAATGAAAAAAAGAGTAGAATAAAATATTTTTCTCCTCAGAACTTGCAAAATAACATGGTATCAGAGCCAAAATACTCATAAATCGATAATCTCTCATAATACCAGTATACTGGTACAAAGCCTCAAGCAACACAGACAGCCCAAAAAGAACAAGAAAATCTGCATAATCAAGCATGGCAACAGAGGGGCAACACTCATATGAGGCTACCATACATTCCTCAAAAATAACCAATACCTTGCTCAATGGCAGAAATTATGTGTCTTGGGCTAGATCGGCTACAATGACACTTTATTCCCGAGACAAATTCGAGTTCATCACTGGAGAAAATGTCAAACCAACAGCCACAATTCCTACACAGCCAACCGAAGAAGAAAAGAAAAAAATAAAAGACTGGCATCGCTCAGATGTCACTGTCCTGACATGGCTAACCGCATCAATGGAACCCGATATCTCCGACATTTTCATGAACAGTGAAACCTCAAAAGAACTCTGGGAGGCAGTAAAAAACATGTACGGGCAGCAAAACAATCATTCTCATGTATACCGCCTTCAACAAGAACTCCAAGCTGAAAAGAAAGGCAATCGAACCAATACTGAATATGTAGCCTCACTCACAAAGAAAAAAAACGAACTCAAAATCTATCGGCCAACCACAACTGATCCAATCGAAATCAAGAAAAGAGCTGATGAAGATGAGACATACCAATACCTCGCAGGCCTTGATGAGAGTTTTGAGGCCTTGAGAGCACAACTTCTCGTCTCATCGGCCTTTCCAACATATTCGGCCGTAATCAACATGGTGCAAAGGGAGGAAAGCCGGCGCCTTACCATGGGTGGTCCACAAGCTCAAATCGGCGAGGGACCCGAGACCCAAGCTTTCATCGCAAAAACCGCAAACCCTAACTTCTCAAATCGCCAAAATCCCTCAGAGAAATGCACCCACTGCAAAAAAGAGGGCCATAATAGGGATCGGTGCTGGTTCCTCAATCCGAATCTCAGGCCAAAGTGGTGGAAGGCTAAGGAGAAGGGAGAGGCGGACCGAGAGAGGAAGGGCGAGCGGCATGAAGAAAGGAAAAAGGGGGAAGCTGATCGGGAGAGAAGAGGCTACGCGGCTCAAACCCAAACCCCAGATCAGACGGCTGGATCTGAGTCCGATTTAATCCATCCGGGCGGGTCGAGCGGGTCAGGTGGGGATCAAATGCAACATCTGTTGAAAGAGTTCTCTGTGTGGTATACCAACAAAAACAACTACAGCTCATGTGGTATTGTCTCTAACACCTCTGATTTTAATTTATTTGATCAAATTATTATAGACAGCGGAGCCACTGACCACATGTTCGGTAATAAAAAATTTCTGACCAATTTAGAATTGTCCAAAAATAACAAGTATGTTATGGTAGCAAACGGTATGAAAACCCAAGTCAATGGTATAGGAGAAATTAATTTTCTGAATACAAAAATTAACAATGTGCTATATTTAGAATCATTTCCTATCAATTTAATTTCAGTAAATAAAATAACACAAGAATTAAATTGTGACGTAATTTTTTCTTCCAAAAATGTTAAATTTCAGGACCGGATAACCGGAAAGAAGATTGGTGAGGGATTCCTTGAAAACGGACACTATTTTTTGAATCTACAAGTGTTAAATATTTGTACTTCTACAAAGACAATTAACTACGATATATGGCACAAAAGACTTGGGCATCCCTCCGATCAAGTTTTAAATAGATTATTAGATTTTCCTAGAAAAAATTGTATTAGGTGTGATATATGTAAATTAGCTAAACAAACGAGGCTTCCTTTTTCACTTTCAATGAGTAAAAGTGAAGCACCGTTTGAGCTAATTCATTCCGATGTATGGGGTCCGGCCCCAATTAATTCTTATAATGGATTCAAATATTTTGTGATATTTATTGATGATTTTTCAAGAGCCACTTGGCTTTATTTACTTAAAACAAAGGATGAAGTTTTTAGTTGTTTTCAAGAATTTTTACATCTTGTAGAAAATCAATTTGATGCAAAACTAAAAATTTTTAGATCGGATAATGGAACCGAATTTGTAAACAAAAATTTCACAAATCTTTTCAAAAATAAGGGAATTATACATCAAACCACTTGTATAAATACACCCGAGCAAAACGGTGTATCGGAAAGGAAAAATAGACATTTATTAGAAATGTCAAGGTCATTATTATTTCAAACAAATGTTCCAAAAATATATTGGTCCGATGCTATTCTTAATGCCACATATCTAATCAATAGAATACCAAGTACAAACTTGAAAAATAAAAGTCCGATAGAAATTCTTTATCAAAGAAAAATTAATATAGATCATCTTCGAGTATTTGGATGTGTATGTTTTGTGCATATCAAAAGAAAAGATAAACTTGATTTTGTGTCAACCAAAACAATTTTTTTGGGTTATTCATCTCAAACAAAAGGGGTATAAATGCTATGATCCAACTAACGAAAAATTATTTATATCTAGAGATGTTATTTTTTGTGAAGATGAACCATATTTTAAAATTAAGGAAACAAATCCCATCTCTTATACCAATGACCATGTTGGACCGGTATTACCTCAAATAATTGTACAAGAGCATGTACAAATAGAAAACCATGAAATTGAAACAAATGCCCCAATAGAAGAAACCAATAATGATACCCTTGAGGGGGAGGAAGAAACACCAATACCAACCCGAAGGTCATCAAGGGTATCACAACCATCTACAAGACTTAGAGATTTTATAACATATTCGGTACAATATCCAATTCAAAATTTTATTTCCTATGAAAAAATCTCATCGGACCATAAAGCCTTCATTACATCTATTCAAAAAGAGATAGAACCGAATAATTATCATGAAGCCATACAAATACCAACTTGGTGTAAGGCCATGAAAGAGGAACTAAAAGCTCTTGAAAAAAATAATACATGGGTAATTGTACAATTACCTAAAAATAAAAAACCCGTTGGATGCAAATGGATATACAAAATAAAATACCATAGTGATGGAACCATTGAACGGTACAAGGCAAGACTAGTTGCCAAAGGTTATACCCAAACATACGGTATAGATTACCATGAAACATTTGCACCCGTGGCAAAAATGAATACCGTTAGAATTTTATTTTCAATTGCGGTAAATAAAAATTGGAACCTATACCAAATGGATGTCAAAAATGCCTTTCTTCAAGGAACACTTGAAGAAGAGGTGTTCATGAATTTACCCCCCGGTCATAAAATGGAAAACAACTCTAACCTAGTGTGTAGGTTGAACAAATCAATTTACGGATTAAAGCAATCTCCACGGGCATGGTATGGCAAACTTAGCTCTTATTTAAATTCTTGCAAATTCAAAGTAAGCAATGCCGATCATTCATTGTTTACTAAACATGATGGTATAAACACTACTATTATATTAGTATATGTTGATGATATTATAATCACCGGAAATAATTTGGAAGAAATAAAAAACATAAAATATCAATTAAACAAAAAATTTGACATTAAAGATTTAGGATATTTAAAATATTTTTTAGGCATAGAAGTTGCATATTCAAAAAAGGGCTTATTTATTTCACAAAGAAAGTATGTGCTTGACTTGTTAAAGCAAACCGGTAAATTAGGATGTAAGCCAATTTCAACCCCTATAGATAACAAATCCAAATTAAATATTGAAGATGGTACACCACTAGAAGATATAAATCAATTTCAAAGAATTGTAGGAAAATTAATTTATCTTACCGTAACACGACCGGATATTTCATTTGCCGTAAGCCAAATAAGTAAGTTTATGCATGCCCCTAGAACACCTCATTTAGAAGCTATAAATAGAATTTTAAGATATCTAAAAGGAACACCGGGAAAGGGGATCTTAATGAAAAATAACAACTCTAATATTCTGTGTGGCTATTCCGATGCAGATTGGGCCGGGAGCTATGATAGAAAATCCACAACCGGGTTCTGCACCTTTGTAGGCGGAAACTTAGTCACATGGAAAAGCAAGAAACAGAGTGTCGTAGCGCGATCAAGTGCGGAAGCGGAATATCGAGCTATGGCCTCTACAACAAGTGAACTAATTTGGATAAAACAATTGCTAGCGGACTTGCACATCACAAGTCACGAGCCTACTAAGATGTTTTGTGACAATCAAGCCGCTAGACACATTGCGAGCAATCCGGTTTTTCACGAAAGAACAAAGCATATAGAAGTGGATTGCCACTTCATTAGAGAGAAAATTCATGCCAAGGAAATAGAAACTCCATTCGTTCGAAGTGAAGATCAATTAGCCGATATCTTCACTAAAGGTTTAGATCCTAAGCCATTTGAGAGCATCACAAGCAAGCTAGGAATGATCGACATATACATTCCTAGCTTGAGGGGGAGTGTTGAAGATAATTGATCTCAGTCGTACATCATCGATCAAGTGGCTAAGATCAAACATAGGATCAATAAAGTATAGAATAAAGATACAGCTGTACACAACTACTGTACAAAATAGAATTAGGAATAGTACCAACGGTACCATAACGGCTAGTATGCCTTTTGTAGTATAAATAGGAACAGTGAATGTAAATGAAAAAAAGAGTAGAATAAAATATTTTTCTCCTCAGAACTTGCAAAATAACACTTGGTCACCGTCAACGGTACTTAAAAGGTTCGCTAAATATCCCCGCTTCTTTGTTAATTAAATCTTACTTTTAAGTAATTAAGATAACTTCCATTACTGTGTCGTAATGATATTGTTTTTCTTGTTGATTCCATTACTGAGTAGTATCATTCTCATCCTTTCATATATAGCCAGTCATCTCCAGCTTTTAATTAAATCCAGTATGTCAGATTCTAATAGTCCATACAAGAAGGAATACAGTTAGCACTAGAATGACTCATGAGGGAATATCTTGTGGTCAACTTCTTTCTAACCATACATCTCCCTTTAACTAGAAGAAGAGCACTGTGTGAGAGAGAAACCCATTGCCTTCATTACACAAATCATGGAACGTTGTTATAGCATGCTCGTTATTCACCTCCTCTTAAGTCTCTTAACCTTATCCTCTCTTTCTCTCGCTGCCATAGTAACCACTAGTAAAACTGATCGATCAGCACTTCTCTCCTTCAAGTCCCAAATACATGATGACCCATTTGGAGTCCTCTCCTCATGGAACGAGTCACTGCACCACTGCCAATGGCAAGGGATCTTGTGTGGCCGGCACCATCCTGATAGAGTGACTGCTCTTGTTCTTGACTCCAAACAATTGTCAGGTAATATATCTCTATCTCTAGCAAACCTCACGTTCCTCCAAAAGATTAGTCTCTCTGATAACCAGCTGAGAGGAAGCATCCCGGTAGAGATCGGATACTTGGGTAGGCTACGTTTTGTCAACTTGAGTGTTAATATTCTTGATGGTAGCATTCCATCTACTCTAAGTAATTGTTCAAATCTAGAAGTTATATCTTTGTGGTACAATAATCTCCATGGAACCATCCCATCTAACTTAGCACAATGCAAAGAACTGAAAAAAATCGATCTGGGGAATAACTTCCTCACAGGAGGCATACCATTGGAATTCGGCCTCATCCCACAGCTCCAATTATTAGGACTGTATGCCAATAATCTCACAGGATCAATTCCTTCCACCTTGTGCAACATTAGTAGCCTAATATATCTTTATCTTCACCAAAATAATTTTAATGGTGATATTCCAGATGATTTAGGCAAACTTACTAACCTATCACAACTTTATCTTTACAATAATAAGTTCACTGGTTCCATCCCACCTACCTTAGGTAACCTTACCAAACTATCACTTCTCTATCTTCACCAAAATAGCATTAGTGGTCACATCCCGTCTGGCTTGGGCAACCTTACTAACTTACTAGAACTTTTTCTTTCCGAAAATATGTTGAGTGGATTTATCCCGGATGAACTTGGGAAGCTTCAAAACCTCCAGAGATTTAACGTTTATCATAACAACATTTCGGGTGAAATACCACACTCCCTTTACAACCTATCAGCATTGTATTATTTGGGACTTGGAAATAACCAGCTTGATGGAACTCTACCTTTTGATATGTGCAATGCTTTACCAAACTTGAAATATCTACGCCTATATGACAATCAACTCAAAGGACGGATCCCACCATCCATATCCAATTGTTCTGCTCTTATTGATGTTGAATTAGATAATAATTACTTCAGTGGCGTGATACCATCTAGCTTTGGAGCCTTACAAAATCTTCAAATAGTTCTTTTTGGTTATAATCAACTAGAAGCCAAGAAACCGCATGACTGGAGTTTCATGGATGCTTTGACCAATTGTACTTTGTTACAAAAGTTATATCTTGACAACAACCAACTACAAGGAGTTTTACCTAGTACTATAACAAATCTTTCTACTAGTCTTCTCGAACTCTCATTGTATAATAACCCAATTTCAGGAAGCATACCAGCAGAGCTCGGTAAACTCAACAACTTAAACATACTTGACCTAGACGGAATGTTTTTGAGTGGCACCATTCCGGTAGAAATTGGTAATCTTTTCAAATTGGGAGAATTAGATCTGAGTAGTAACATGATTTCAGGTCAAATCCCCGCAACTCTTGCTAACCTCACCCAAATGACCCGGCTATATTTAGAAAATAATGCATTAGAAGGGAGTATACCACCAGAGTTAAATAGCATGAAATTCTTAGAACTCTTGAATATTTCAAATAATAAGTTGGTAGGTGAAATTCCCAAAGAAATCATGGGTCTTCCTTCTCTTTCCATCAGTTTGGACTTGTCACACAATTATCTAACTGGCATCTTGCCACCAGAAATTGGTAACTTGAAAAACCTGAAATCAATTGATCTCTCAAATAACAAGTTGAGTGGAGAGATTCCAAGCACAATTGATGGATGCCAGGTACTTCAAGCCCTTTATCTTGATAACAATATGTTCCAAGGAACAATTCCATCCAGCTTGAGCAAACTAACAGGGCTGCAAATCCTTGATGTCTCTAACAACTCGTTCTCTGGTCAAGTCCCTAAATTCCTGGGTACAATGAACTTGCAATATTTGAATATTTCTTTCAATAATTTCGAGGGGGAATTACCAAAAGAAGGCATTTTCAAGAATGCCAGTGGTCTAGATGTAAGAGGAAATCCAAAGCTTTGTGGAGGAGTGCCTCAAATGCATTTGTCACACTGCATTTCACAACCTTCCACACAGAGAAATCACTTTCGAAGAAACATGGTGCTCATAAGTTCTGTTGTTGGTTCTTTTATTTTCATAGCTGCAATCATTTGCTTGTTAGTGATTTATTACACTAGAAACAACCCTCGAAACAAACCACAATCTGATAAAGCTTTGAAATATGGGTTAGAGCCTGTTTCGTACAATGACCTTCTTAGAGCTACTGAAAATTTCTCCCCGAATAATCTAATTGGAAGAGGTTCATTTGGAGAGGTATACAAAGCCGTTATGAGCTTCGAGAATGTGACAACCGTTGCGGTGAAGGTGCTAAACCTTGAGAAACACAGTGCTTCTAGAAGTTTCTTCTCTGAATGCGAGGCATTAAAAAATGTGAGACACCGGAACCTTATTAAAGTGTTGAGTTTGTGCTCTAGCATAGACCACCAAGGTAATGATTTCAAGGCTTTGGTTTTTGAGTTCATGCCAAATGGTAGCTTGGCCACATGGTTGCATCCAAATGCATGTACGGATCGGCCATTCAAAAGCCTCAGCTTCGTCCAGAGGTTGAACATTGCATTTGATGTGGCGGCAGCGCTAGATTATCTCCATTACCATTTACCTGCACCAATCGTGCATTGTGATCTCAAACCTAGTAATGTACTTTTGGATGATGACATGACTGCACATGTGAGTGATTTTGGATTAGCAAGGTTTTTGGTTCGACCTGATACCATGCCTTCTCAATCAATGTCGAGCACTGGTGGAATCAAAGGTTCTATTGGCTACATTCCTCCAGGTATATATAGCAAAGCTTATTATTTGAGAAGTACTTTTTTTAGTATGCTTCTGTACTAAATTTAGGGCTGTAACTATTAATTTTTCATTGTCTAGAGTATGGGATGGGTGGTCGACCATCGGTAGAAGGAGATGTCTATAGCTACGGCGTTCTTCTGCTTGAGATTTTCACTGGAGTAAGTCCAACCGACGAGAGAATCAGAGACGGTATGAGCCTTCAGAAGCAAGTTGAGATTGCTTTCCCCGACCAAGTCATGGACATAGTCGACCCTAAATTATTCTCTGAAACTGATGGAGAACACAATCTGTATGCTCCTGAAAATGTCTATAGTTGTTTGGTTTCAGTGATTCAATGCGGGCTTATGTGCACCAAAGAGTTTCCAAAAGAACGCATTTCTATCAAAGATGTTACCAAGGAGTTGAACTCAGCACGAACAAAGGTGCTTAGGTCATAGAGACGGAGAAAAAAAAGATCAAAAGAGAAGAAGAAGAAGGGCTCCACTAAATATGTATTATCAGTAAAATTTGGATTGCAGTAGTGGTAATTTATGGTGTTGTAGTATATATGTTGTAATAACGAATGTTATTTCTTGCTATTACCAAATTGGGGGGGTGGGGTGGGGGCCGGGGGGGTCTAAGTATTTCAATTGAAAGACGTTTGATATGCACTCAATTAAATAAGAATATTGTAATGTGTGAATTGCATTAATGCTGCAGATTTATATATTGGAGTATTCTCTTGTTTTTCTGAAAGGAACACATAGTAACACCTAATGTTAATGATCTCATCTAGAGTATCCACACAAATTAAGTTAATGTTAATTAAATATATGCATAATAATGACAACACATTTAAAACAAAAAAGTAGGATTTAAACAGGCTAATGCAAGCCTAACAAAAAAAAAAAAACCACCAATATTCCTTATTAAACCTCTGTGTAGTACAAAAAGATCAGAGAACAAAAACCTGAAAATTAATAAGCCTTCATATCATGGACTAATTCCTAGACAACAACATAAACCGATGAAAAAGAAAAACATAAGACGAATAACAAAAAAGAATCAAAATTTACAAGTAAACAAATCTGGCACTTGATCTAAAGGCCTTCATCGCAGTTGCCAGCATTACTGCCTCATCAAAATGGACATGTCCAGTTAAACGGTACCATGCTCGCTATCAGAATCCTTGTACCATTAATAAAGAAATGAGTAAAAATTGCAGCAAAACATTATATTGGCCCATAATTCAAAACATTAACAAAAACATATTAAAAGTATCATAATTCAACTACTGCAAATTAAATTGATTAGAAAAACTCAAACCCCACTAAAGATTAAACTTGTGGATTTTCATTCAGAATTCATTTTTCCAATTTTATTTTTTCTCTTTTATGTTTTGTAATTTTTTAAAGGAATCTTGAGCCTCCATCAAAGTGTAAATTTAAATCTTCTGAAGTAACTTAAAATTTGAGATTCAATTCGGATTGTTTGTTTTAAATTGATATGATTTTAAAAATAATTTTATGAATATTCAAATTAATTGAATTGAATCAGATTCTAATTGGATGATCCGAATTCCAAGCTCAAAAATTATTCAAAAACAGTTTGTGTTTAATACAGACCGTCTGGTCATAATTTGGAACAATCCGGTCCAAATTTTTAGTGCACATGGATCATTTAAGATTCTTGCTAATATGTAATGAACGGATCAGATTCAAACCCAAAAAAACAATGTATTTTAGGCGATATGAATTCCTTTCTCTTCTGTGACAATGGGCCGGTGGCCTGACTGAGAATCAAGGCCCAATAAAGATTCTCAAATCTTAAAACACAACACTAACGAAGAAACTTTAAAACTAAAATACAAGCTGGTTGCTGTCACGTGATTGTCACGTGGAGATCGTAATAACAATCAAAAGGATATCTTATTGTAGTCAAACAAAAGGCACCACGGTTCAACAACAAAGATACTCTTTGTTTTTAAATTGATTGATAAAACCATATATACATATTAAAGATTTAATACTTGTATTTTTTTTGTTATACCAATAATTAAATGCTTATGTTATTAATACTATGATCTTGTTGAATAAGTAGAAACAAAAGATGCAGTTAGTTCAGAAGAAGTTTAAGTTGCATATGCAACTGGTTCAAAGCTCTTTAATTTTTTTAGATGTTATTTAATTAGAAGTTATTCTTTACTAGAATGTAAATTAGTAATTTATTTTTAATTATCCGAATTTTATTCACATCCGTATGTGTATCCAATCCGTATTCGTATCCGTTTAATATCCGATCTATATCCATATCTGAGACTATCCGTTTTCATATTCGTATCTGAAAAATTATAACGAATAACCAAGTATTGTGTTTCTTATTATACCACTAGACAGTAGAGAATTTTTGAATGAAATAAACGTATGATATACTATGATGCCAAAATAGTGATTTTTTTTTTTAATATTTTCTTAGTAGAGGAGCAGAGGGTAACATGTGAAGAAGAAAATTTAGTGGAAATGAGTTGAGCTTGCTAATATTGTACTTGAAACATAGGAGAAACAATTTGTTCTTTATTTGAGACAAATATATATTGCTGTTCTTTATTGCATGATCCATCTTCATTTTTGGTTTCTCATATCTATGTGAATTTGCAATGTATAGCAGGAGCAAATAATCTGAGACAATTTTCACTTGTTTATGGGGTGCTTTATGCTTTCATCTTCTCCTTTTGATTGATATTTTTTTCTGCTGAGCAGGATTTTTTACTACACATTGTTGTTTAGTAAAATTAAAATAATAGTGTCTTAGTATAATTAGGCTGTAATTATCAAAAATATTAGGGACCTGGCACATATAGTGATGGGAACCATCACTATGGAGATATGTATGTTTTTTTTTTTACAAGAGACATTTAAAATGGAATATATATTGGAAATTTACAAAAGTTTTTATTATGAGAAGGTATATAATTAGAAAGCTCACAGTAATAAATATTTTAATAATTACATGCTAACAGAGTAACAATTTATATAAGAGGAGGGATCCACTTACAACATTTGTAAGTTACAACATCTTACAACAATTTGGTTTTGCGATTTTAAAAGTCCAAACAGTCGATCTATACCGTTCAACATGATCTCTATATTAAAATGTGTTTGGATATCATATTTTATATTATTTTGAATTGTTTTACTATTTATTAATTATTGTACAAAAATGTTGTTTTCAGAAAATTTTGGATCACTGAAAGCAACATTTTATATATAAATCAAGGAGGAAAAGGTTTATATTTCTTATTTTGATGTCAAAAGTTCATAACTTGACATGCAAGAGAGATCATGCAGCTCTCAAATATGTATGTGACTCTTGTATGTTTTTTCCAAAAAAGGATGGACTCTATTTTCTGCCCGTCATTTTTATTAATATCCAACATTAAATAGAAATTAATAAATATATCCAGCTTAGCTGGGTTTTGTTAAAAATGTCCAAACAGGCCATTCTCAATTTTTTTTTTTTTTTGAGATAATGAAGAGCAAGATACTGAAAGCTAAAAATTAAAGTTCAATTTTTTTTTAATATTTGTTAGATTACTTCTTTTGATGTATAATTAGCATATTTATACTAAAATATGTTAAATTACTTGAAATTATGTTAAATTACGCTATATTATGTTAAATTATGCTAATTATAATGAAATACGATAAATTACACCAAATTACATATGAATAGTGACGATATCTTCACTGAGAAGGCGAAAAATGACGACGAAACTTCAAAGGCCATAAAATGGCGCTCGAGTGTCCGATTTCAGCAAATAACCACTTTTCAAAAAGCTTACGAAAATACGCATGCGTCAGTGACCGCTATGATGTGTTTCAAAATTCAGAAGTGCCAAAAAACAAAGGGAAGAGCCTCAAAACTTGAGTTGAAGTTTCCGATTAAGATTTTTATTTCTATTATTCGATCTAAGTAGCTCAGTAATGAACTTGTAGAATATCAATTTTTACTATTTTTGGAATTATTTTACTATTTTTTATGATTTATGAAAGATGACACAAAATCGGCCTAATTTAGCGTAATTTAGCATAATTTAGCGTATTTCATTATAATTAGCGAAATTTGCGTAGTTTAGCGTAATTTACCGTAATTTAGTGTACTTGATCGTAATTTAACATAATTTTAAGTAAGTTAGCGTATTTTAGTATAAATATGCTAATTATACATCAAAAGAAGTAATCTAACAAATATTTAAGAAAAAATTGAGGACATTTAAAAAAAAATTTATTATTAGATTTTAGCATCTTGCTCTTCATAATCTCTAAAAAAAAAAAATTGAGGACTGGCCATTTAATGGCCGGTTTGAATAAAAATAGAAGCCGGCCATTAAATGACCTGTTTGGACATTTTTAACAAAATCCAGCTAAGCTAGGTATATTTATTAATTTCTATTTAATGTTGGATATTAATAGAAATGACGGATTTATTGCTGGCAGTCCTTCCTTTAAAAGCCAGAAAGCACTTGAAACAATAGTAAGTATATATTCTTTGGTCCAATTCATGGTTTACTAGAACAATTGCATGCGTAATTGACCGTACAAAATATCAAGTATCGTGCATTCCTGCGTACTTTCTGCAAAATAAGAAATATCTCATAGCCTTTTAATTATTGAAATTTCATCAAACATGTCAGAGCTTATGGAACAGGAATAACTATTGGTATTTATTTAGAGTACACACAACATATGACGTGTCAGAAAATGACACTTGATGACTCTTCTAATTATAATATAGATGATAGAATAACATATTTTTGAATGAATGAACATATTTTTTTGTGATTATGGTGTCATCACATTTATATTTGGTGTGCTTATTTATTTATATACTTGGCAATATTTTCATTCATATGATACCTAAATGTGATAAAGAAGATATTTTTTCTTACAATCCTATTCTATTGTTCTCACTAGACAAAATATTAGAGAAAACTAAATATTGTTTATTATTTAATTTCATTTTCCAATCATACCGAAAGAGATAAATTAATGATTATACGTGCATTTTGAACAAATTTATCAACGCAAGAAAAAATTATATATATATTTGGACTGGCAAAACGAATCCACACACATTCTATTGAAAATTCATAGTAAAAGTAATTTCAAGTGACATTCAAATGAAACTTATACACCACATGCATGAGAATAAAAAATAAGAAAAATTTCTATTGTACCCATACAAACTTTAAGGGTTATTCTGATCCACACCACATTGCCTAAAAAATCAATCAATCAAAAATAAAAAAGTTTGCACGATAAAGTTGATCACGATCTTGGAGAGCGTATGTTCAGACGTTCATGACACGTACACTACTACAAAAAAGGAGATTATACACGGACAAAAATGGAAGAGCTACACGAATTTCCTACCGTGTTTAAATCGAGGGTGTATAAATAGTTCAATAACTACACACGGACATTTGTCCGTGTGCAATTTCGACGATTCTACACGGATAACTACACAAACAGCCGTGTACAAAGCCCAGAATGTGTCGCTCTCCATGTTACCGAGCTACACGGATATTACCTAAAAAACCGTGTACGATTCTTTTTGTACACGGACTTTTAACTAAAAAACCGTGTAGCTTGACTCTTTCTACACGGACATTTAACTAAATGTCCGTGTAGCTCTCCTCTTTTATACACGGACTTTAGTTAAATGTCCGTGTAGAAAGATTAATTTTTTTTTTTTGTATTTTTTGTTTTTCGGCTAGCTTCCAGTTTTGCTAGCCAGTTTTGTTATAGAACTATTCCAGATTTCATATAACAAGAAATCCATATTTTCCAGATTACCAATAAATCCATATTTTCCAGATTAGCAAGAAATTCATATTTTTCAGATTAGCCAGAAATTCATATGCAATAAATTATACAATATTCATATACACCAAATTATACAAATTATGGAAATCCATGTTGAGCATTGCAAAATTCCGTTACAAACCACCTTGCCCACACACACCTGATATCGTCGATCTGCTCCTTAGTGTAATGCGGTTCCTTTGGCAAATTCTACAATTACAATTTGGTATTAGTTAGTAACAAGAAAAGGTAGATGAAATACAGTCGCAAATATCAATTGCTATTATATAGGAACAATTAATATGAATTACATACCGCGTTTGGGAATTGGAATTGTATTCTTTCGACAAAGTCAAACATGAAAATCATCATGTAGTAAGCGCATTCCCAACCCTCCAACTGTTGCGGGCCCTGAAATTTGCATTTAGCGACCTATGTTAGAATGATAATATTTTTTTCGACAATATATATGAAATTATAAATTTATAGTGTGCTCACCAGCAACCACTTCCAACCCAACTTGGTTTTCTTGCTCTTGTTATGCAATCCTCCCTCTTTAACATATTTCGCAAAAGCCCTTACAAAATTGAGTGAATGTTTATAGCAATTTTATAATTTGATATAATTGAAAAAAATTCAAACCAATTAAATTATTATTGCTTACTTGTTGACATAAGGGAATATATCTTTGCACTTGTTAGCCGGGATATTTCCTTCGGGCTTACAAGAATCAACAATTATGCTCCTATTTAGGTAAGGCACAATGATTATCAGACACCAGTGCTTGTTGTGAGAGGATAAAAATTAAAGTACTTTAGCATATAATAGTAACACGAGTGTTTGCTAATATGAACAATACATAAGCTAAGGTTAGAATTAACCTCTGGTGGTACGGCAAGAGAATGAATTTCTTCTCCTCCTCCTCAGCACGATGCAGCGCTGAACACATGTACTCGATACCCTCCTTCAAACAACTTCTCAGCATTGTGGCACTCACTAGCTTGGGGTCCAGAAATATGCACAAGTTCTTCCTTTGTACCATCTCATTACAGTTTCGGATTAGCTTCCTGAAAACTCAAAATTTTACATTAGAATTATATTTGAGTTGTATACAATAATGAAAATAATTTTGAGTCACTAACATGAGGAAAATGGAGATGAACGACACATCGAGCCATTTATCGGATGACGAGTGGTGGAGAATGTCCCTGAAGTCTTTGAACGACATAGTGATAATACCGCCTGCATGGAAAAACATCCCAGGTGGGACAGGGATGAAGATATCCCTCATGCCTTCGGGTGCCGACATCAAGCGGTCGTGCAGAAGGCGCAAATCATCGGGCAAATGGCTGTATTCTTCTTGGGTGACCAAAGGACGGTCTGGTGATCCTGGCGCGTCAGCCCTGACGTCGCAAGCCACAACACTCCGTACCGGTGACATCAACTCCTGTGCACCGATGTCATCATCTCCTCGTGTCTGCATTAAAATTAACATATCTTCTTCAATTATTTGAAAAAGAATGATTTGAATGTAACAAAAGAAATGGATTATTTAGAGATTACTTGATGCAAAACAATCTGACTCATGGGCCATTGGACAAATGACTTGCGGGCATCATCAAGAACAACCATATCGCCGGTAGGGGCAGGAAGAGGTACGCGCCCCCATCCCTCTACGACTGAGTCAACCTGCACGCATGCATAGTCGGGCATGAGCTGAGCATGGTGTACACTTGGGGCTCCTGGAAGTACAACGCCCTTGGCAACGGTCAGAGGAGAACTACCCTGCCACAGGACAAGGTCGCATGCTCTGGGGTCCTGCAATTATCAAAAAGTTGTTACTTTTTAATGGTGCGATGTTGTCTAACAATGTTACAAACAGGTATGAATTACCTTTAGACTATAAAACAGTAGTGATTACCTTTAGATTTTCCAAATCATCTAAGGCCCAAGTCCCGGATGCTTGGCTACTTCGCCGAACTCCCGGCGAAATAGGAGGTGGTTGCTCGGATTGCTGCGCAAGAGATGAAAACCGGTTCAACAACCTTGATTCCATCTCAGCCATCTTTGCGTCGTACTCAGCCATCTTTGCGTCGTACTCTTTGCTGACCTCCGCGCGTACCTGCGCAACTATCTCGTCTTTATCAACTCTGGTACGAGGTTTTCTTCGAGGTTTTTCACCCTCAACTCGGAACACCTCCTTCCAGCCCCTGTAGGCCCCTACACCCCTTACCCGGCCCGTGTGTTCTGGATTCCCGAGCGCTGCGGCCAAGGAATCATTTTGTCGTTCGACCGTCCGGGCACCCGAACTGACCTCCTGCTCCACCTCCAACTGTTAATAGAAATATTAGTTATAGCAAAAGACCGAGTGATGTACATTCGGAGTTATAATTTCGTTTGAATCACACAAAGTTATAACAAAGGACTCTTACCATTCTCTGAGCCACGGGCTGCAATTTCTGTGGGAGTACTATCTTCCCGTCAGCGGTTAACTCGGATCTACCCATGAACCAATCTTGGCCCCTAGGATTTTGGATCCTAACCACGGGTGAGTCGGAATCTCTGTTTTGCGCCAGTACTGTCCTCCACTCTGCCGACTTACCCTCGTAACCACCTGACCCTAAATGGTGCGGATACATGTTCATGGCAGCGATCCTCCTGCCTTCGGCACTTTTTTCCTTCACATGTGCAAGAAAAATCAATTAGTTTTAGATAAATAATTGAAGATCGAGAAAAAACATAAACTACTTTGGATAATGTTACATACCTTGAACTCTTCCGTGGACTTCAAAGCTTGAAACTCCTCCCACACCTCTTGTGTTAGCCAAGGATAGTACCCTACCGGATTTCTCCCTCCGTCCATGAATTCTGTCTTCAGCGTGCTCTTGAATTGCTTCCAACCTTCGTTCATGATCCTCCCAGAATATGGACCTTTTTTCCAAATATTCTTCGGTGGTGCTTCGGCACATTTTCCAAAAATAACATCAAGGTTTTCTACCCGATTGAAGACACTTTTCCCGTCTAATAGACGACGGGCCACTCCAAGCTCAATTTTCCCGTTGAATGCACTCTTCATCTTACGGTATGGGTGATTAACATGAAGAAACCTACGATGCCCCATGAAAACATTCTTCTGACAATTTTTCAGCCTCAGCACCTGCGTGTCATCTTCACAGATAGGGCACGCTTTTGCTCCTTTACAAGTGTAGCCCGATAAATTCCCGTACGCGGGAAAATCATTTACTGTGCAAAACACCATGGCCCGCATTTGAAATACCTCTTTGCTGTACGCATCCCAGACCGGGACGCCATCACGCCATAATTTCTGGAGGTCCTCAATTAATGGTGCGAGATACACATCTATGTCATTTCCGGGTTGCCTGGGTCCTTGGATTAGTAATGACATCATTATATACCTGCGTTTCATGCACAACCAAGGAGGAAGATTATAGATGGATATAAGAACTGGCCAAGTACTGTGCCGACTGCTCAAGCTTCCAAACTGACTCATTCCATCTGTGCTCACCACAATCCTAAGGTTTCTCATTTCGGAACCAAATTCTTTGAAGTGTCTATCAATGTTTCTCCACTGAGGAGAATCGGTCGGGTGCCTTAGTTTACCGTCTTTTTTGCGCTCTTCTTCATGCCAACGCAATAATTTCGCATCCTTAGAATTTGCAAACAACTGTTTGAATCTCGGTATTATCGGCAAATACCACAACACCTTAGCCGGAGGCTGGCCCTTTTTGTCATCGTCACAATCATCAGTACTGTCCTGGTCCTTACGTTTATACCGTGAAACACCAAATTTAGGACAGACATGCATGGTCTCGTACTCGTGACGGTACAATACACAGTCATTCGGACATGCATGTATTCTTTCGATCTTCAACCCCATTGGACATATCAATTTTTTCGCCTGATATATTGTACCGGGTAACTCGTTGTTATCTGGGAGCATTTCTCGTAAAAGCTGTAATAAGGACGTGAAACTCTTATCGCTCCAACCATTGTCTGCTTTTAAGTTTAATAATTTCAACACAGCTGACAGTTTCGTAAATTTGGTACACCCGGGATACAACTGCTTTTTGGAATCATTAGACAAATTTTGGAATTTATCATAATTTTTATCACTAATTTCATCTTCCGCGTCACGAAACATTTCCTCCAGATTTTCAATAAACTCGTGTTCTACATTTTCACCAGAATTCATCTCCATCTCATCATCGTCGGTTCCGGGTTCAATATTATCAAAAATTTCGACATCCTCGTAATTCTCGTTCCAATCAAGTTCAAAATTATCAAAAATTTCTACATTCTCATCATTCAATTCACAACGATTAAAATCTTTATTGGTACTACTACTTTCACCAAATTTCTCACCGTGCATGATCCAACATGTATATCTCTTCTTAAATCCCCAACAAATTAAATGACCTCTAATTTCTTCGGAGTCCACAAATCTTAAAATATTTTTACAATCTCTACAAGGACACAAAATGTCTTTTTCTTTTTTCTTCACTCTATACATCTCAGCAAATTTTATAAACTCATCAACGCGAACCAAATATTCTTCACTGTCACGTCGCAATTCATACATCCAACTTCGATCCATCTGTAAATTAAATTATAAAAATGATTTGATCAATTAATCAAGCATGGTCAACATATATTGTACCAAATTTTGGGCTTACAAAGGGCCGGTTTACAATCCTAACCCACTCTTTGAATATTATGTCTCATATGTGAACACATATTAGCAAGTTTTAATTAGTATTTGAGAAAAATTCGGCAGCATTTCCCCTTAACTCCCCAAGTATGCGTACGAACCACATACTCGTAGGAGCAATAAGAGAAAATACCGTCGAACTTTCCTCAAATACTAATTAAAATCCACTAATATGTGTTCACATCCTAAATGAGACACAATATTCAAAGAGCAATCCCAAAACGGGGACTGTCCAAAATTAATCCCTATTGGATTAATTTTGAACGGGCATGGACCTAAAAATCATTTATAGGTCGGTTATTGGACAACAATACACTAATTATATATTTACATTACCTAATTACTAATTAAATCAAGCATGCATGCATATATTACACACCTAATTAAATAAGCAATAATAATTACTAAACAGAAAATTAGAGAGGAAAAAGGAAAATATGTATATACTAACCTTCGAAATTTAGAGAGGAGAAAATAAAAACTTCAAAGATGACAGATTCCAGCTATGCTAGCCTTTAATTTGCGGAAATCAGATCTCAGTTCAAAACAGACAGAGGGCGTATTAATTACTTGATCAAAACGGCGCTGGAAGGAGAAGTCTCTGGAAGAGAAGGGCCCTTAATTTTATATTGGATAAAACCCTACACGGCTTTTCTACACGGATTTATACTTAACAATCCGTGTAGCTCTGTCACAATTTAAACACGGTTATTTATTAAAAAAAGCCGTGTAGCATAACCCTTTATACACGGATATTTGATAAGAAAACCGTGTAGCTCTCTAACTATTCTACACGGACATGTAACTAAAAATCGTGTAGCTCTCTTAATATTTGTACACGGTTATTTAATCAAATATCCGTGTAGCAATTCATACACGGATTTTTGTATAATATCCGTGTAGCTCTCTCAATCTTTTCCACACGGTTTCTTTCCACACGGATTTTTTATCCCTAATAAACCGTGTAGCTCTCTCAAACAATTATACACTGATTTATAACTAAGTGTCCGTGTATAATTCCCCAATATTTTTTAGCCTATCACAATTTCATATTTGACACACGGTTTTTATATAAAATTAGAAAAACCGTGTACAATGTGCAGTGTAGAATTAGCTTTTTTGTAGTAGTGACGTATTAGCACGTGACCATGATCAATGTTCATGAGGCCCAAAATTGAAGGCCATGTTGTCGGACAACAACGAGTGCAAAGTCTATAACATTCTTTATCGTTTAAATAAGTTCATCGATGACTTAATTATGATTAATTAGTATTATGAGAGATGGTAGTCTAATAGCAAGTGAGAAGAAGAAGGTGATCAATAAGTTCAACCATAATATATAAAAATGAATGAAACTTTGGTAGACTTATAATAATATTTTTGCTAAATATCATTTTGATTTTATTATGAATGTATAAAAACACTTTATTTATTCTAGATTAGATATGCCTTTGATTTAGGTGGGCAAAAATGCAAATATAATAAAAAGGATCTTCATTTTATTTTATTTACAAAATCTGCTAAAGCTTCTCTTTTATTATCAAAGCAAGATGCTTTCTACTTTTTGGCCATTTGAGATGCAAAACTCAGAGAAAATAGATTCAACAGAAATGATCAAGCAAGAAAGAAAATTTCAAAATTCCAACAGAAAATAAGAAATTGTTACATTTTGGTTGATTGCATTTTGGCAGCATAACAACACTATTTGGGGTTTATTTCTACTGATTTTAACAGGACAACCTCCCAATTAAGTAATTAATTGTGTATTGAACTAATTGGGAGAGTAGTATCCCAATTACAAAAGTAATTTCAATTTACTGATTCTGAATAGCCAATTGAAAATTTGTTATGATAAAATTTAACACTAAGATACTTCTAATATTTTAATGTTAAAATTTTTTGGGCACTTTCAGTCCTGTTAGATTCGATCTGCTAATTGTTTGTCTTGTGTTATTATTATTTAATTACAAATAGTTAAAAATCAGATGCAAGGATAATACAAACCCAGCACAAATCTGGGTAAAGATCTTAACAGAGTAGTTTTGGCTTCATGCAGTGCACTAAGCATATGCAATGCTGTTTTGATTCTATAGCCTGTGCGCTGTACAAAGTCAAAACTGCAATGTTAGAAAGCGCAAATTGACACAACTTTGAAATAACACTATGCAATTTGTTAAATCATCTCCAAAACAAGAATATATCTAAACTACAAACTAGTCCATTAGATCTATCAAGAAAAAAAAGCATACAAATAAAAGAAGCCACTGATTGCCCCACATATAAATGAATTCAGATCCAGTGAAGTAACTCAAAAATTGGGTTTTGGATCGGGACTGTCCGATTCGAATCCGTGATCATCCATTTGAAGTGGAGCGCACGCATCTTGAGAGACAGATTCGAATCCCAAAGCGATCTCGAGCGACAAATTCGATTCGGACAGTCCTGATCCAAAACCCAAAAATTGAGTTACTTTAGGGGATCCGGACCCCATATAAATCCAGTTCAAAACAAAGATTATTTGATAGGAGATGACGGGTGCGAAGATGCTACATGCTCTTTATCCTGCAAATAATTCCAAAAACATAAAATTCATACAAAATTTGAATTAACTCAAGTGCTGTAGCCCATAAATATAGTTTAAATTATAAACAAATTAATAAAAAATTTATGCAAAAACCTGGTTGTTTGCAAATTGGCTATGGTACTATGCATAACGCACATTGGTCTGTACTATGGATCAATATATTCGTTTTCAAAATTCAAACAGTCGATCTGAACCGTTCAAAATGATCACTATATGAAAATGTACTTAGAGACTAAATTTTACTTAATTCTCCGAGTTTGCACCGATTTCAGACCGAGTCCAAAATCGATTTTCTTAACGCAGCTGCCACCAGGGTTGGAGATTTAAGGTGTTTTTTTTTTTTTTTTGTAATCTTTGTAATATATATGTGCAAAGAAGAAGCTAAACACTTTAAAGTATATGATATGCTAAAAGAATGCTCATTTGATCCCCTCTAAACTATTAGTGTTCAAGTGTAAAACTTAAAGAGTGAGGCTACGGTACTATGCATAGCACGGATTGGTCCGTGCTACGGCTCAATATTTGAGTTTTCAAAATCCTAATTGTCGATCTGAATTGTTCAACATAATCTCCATATGAATATGTACTTACAAACCAAATTTTACATTTTTTAGAATTTTTTTACTATTTTTTTAAATAGGAGATTTTTATACATAAGAAAATAAAAAATAAAAATATTAAAAATAAGAAATGTACCGTGAGAATTTGAAAAATAAGAAGCAGTAGGGGGCGGGACGCCATGGCACACTCAAGACCATCAGAAAAAAACGAAAAAAAAAACAGTTCTGGGACGCCATGGCTCAATACAACCCAGAAAAAAAAAAAAGTTAAAGTGGGCCGCCATGGCCCAGGCCAGCTCAGAAACGAAATTCAATTTTTTTTTATGCTATGTTCAGTGAGCAATCCAATAATTTTGACCAGATTCAAAATGATGGTGAACCATGGGACCCTTCAGTCGGAAATGATGGGCTCCTTAGCATGGGCTCCACTTGTCTGATTAAATGAGAGACATGAGAGCTTCCGAATAGAACTTTTATTCCTATCTTTCTCCCTCTCCATTTCATGTGTTAATGGGAACCTCCATTTTGGTCTTTTTATTTTGCAATATTTTTTTCCTTTAACTGTTTCCTGTTACCCTTTTGGTTTTTCTTCTTTATTATTTTTTTTTTTTTTTTTTTTATGGGTTAACAAGTGGTCTTAGTATTAGTTTTGACCTAATTATTTTTTTACAATTTTATTTCTATTATTTCGAACAAAACAAACGTCTGGCAAAAAAATCTGAGTTTCCGATCCGATTCAGCTGATTCTGACCAATTTATACTATTCCGATTCCACCGTCAAGTAACCGATTCCGATTCCAATTCTGATTTTTCCTTTTATGGGACACACTTGCCCTGATTGTACACCTGCATTCTATAAAAAAATTTTGTTTGTTCAACTAGATTCAATTTATATGAGTAGGGGGTTTTAACCAAAAAAAAAAATATTAAAGGGGAGAAGAAACCATTGGTTGCGGGTATTTTGAAAATTACGAACACCCATTACTAGCATGAGCATTCCCTAAACCCTAAACCCTAGATGTAAAATTCTAACTCTAATCACTTATCTAATGAGAACATAATATAGTTTTCATAAAAAGGATCAGGGAGATTTGTCCAAGGAAAAATAATTTAGATGTAAATTTTTAAATTCACCGTTGTCAACTAAAAAATGAGGGTTATAGGCCAAAGAACTTCTGTTAAATGTAATCATAAGGGAGCTTTTCTATTAAATTAACCCTTATCTATTACGTAGGCTACGAGCTATATATTCGCACAAGCAAGCACATGTGACAAATAGACTCTTAAAATAAAATAAAAAACAAGGTTGAAAATGCAAAATGCACAAAAACACTAAGCAAAGATTATGCCAAGGCTCCTGTAGGAAATGTCTGGTGTGGCTATTGTGAAGTCTGTATCAGATTGTTAGCTCTTGGCAGGTATGGATTCGAAACGGGTCGATTTTGACCCAATTCCACTTACTGGGTCTAATTGGGCTTGAATTGGGCTAGCAGGCCTAATTGGGCTTATTTGCAAAGACTCGTTAGGTTTCGGGTCTATAGTTTTAGATTCTGGATTTGCTCTTACCGGGTCGGTTTTCTCAATATCACTACTATGATCGATACTATTATTGGTATTAAAATTATTCTCATGTGCATGAACAGCAAAGTTGGTTTTTTATTCTGGATTTTGAGTTTCCTTCAGTACTATTGATTCCGAATTCGGTTGCAAAATCACCACCTTTTCTCCTAATATGGCCTCATTTTTCTCTAATTTTGCTCTTTTATTGCTAGTGGAATCAGTTAGGGGGAATGCATTTTGTGATTCCTTTGGAAAAAAGTACATAGTGGCGGGCCCACGTTCAAGAATCAAAAACTAACTTTATGAGTGTGAGGATATGGTACTTTAAAAAGCGTGCATTGATCTGTACTATGGATCCATATTTTCGTTTCAAAGTCCAACAATCCAAACCATTCAACATGACTTTCATATGAAAATGTACTTGGAGATCAAATTTTACATTTTTTTTAAATTTTTTTACTATTTTTTAAAACAAGTAGAAATCACCTATTTTGAAAATTATGGACCATCCAAAAGTAGTGATTTTCAACCTATCTAAAAAAATAGTAAACAATTCTAAAAACAAAAGGTAAAATCCAGTCTTCAGCTATATTTTCATATGAAGATCATGTTGAGCAGTTCAAATCGACTGTTTAACTTTGAAAACACAGATATGAATCCATAGTACGGGCCAATCTGCGCTTTGTAAAGTACCATAGCCTCACTCCTCAAATATCTCCTGACTCCTCTTTCATCATTGCACGGTACATACGATACGCTGGCACTTTCTATCTCAAAATGAGAATTCACAAAAATCAATTTATCATTAAAAAAAAGAGTAAAATTTAAAAATAATTTGAGAAAAAAAAAATGGTACAAATTACAGGTTGATACTTCACACTGTACCGATTTAAATATTACTAGTAAAGTTAGTATAAAAAAGGTATGATGTGGGTTACATATTTACTCACCTAAAAAAAGTATGATGTTGGTAACACTTTAGTGCTTAATCCCCAAACTAACCCTAATACCTACTCAATTTCAATTCAACAAAATCCGGGACACTAACCCTCATGCAAATAATATTTATATACTTCGAGATAGTAAAATTACATTCTGGAAGAATGGGGGTGAACGGCCAAGGGCATTATTGGCAATTTCTTTACCACCTTGTGCATGTACAAAACGTCAAGAGGTGTGTCAATATCCATTAATGTGAACTATTTTATATGCATTTTTTTCAAAACTCTCAATGCCCATGAAAGTGAAGAGAAAAATGAAGTCATTTTTTACATGCACATTAAGAAATGATGAACGCATTTTTGATACGTGCAAAGGGTATATGTAAAAAGCTTTATCCTCAAATACACTTTCGGTTTAGATCGCAAGTATACAATCCTACCGTGTAGTATATTATCGGGTATCGAACCACAAGGAGTAAGATAAATACTAAATTTTCAACTTTAGATATTAAATTTCAGAAAAGAAAGAAAAGTGCAATAAAGTAAATTTGGGAGTTTTTACTAAAAATCCTAATTGTTGGGTTCAATACCCTAAAAGGAGAGATTGTAATAATTAAACTAAAACTGAAAATTAAAAGAGAGTTTTTGGTTGCTTTTCAAGGTTTGGAAGTCTAGGGGCATTCGGTCTACAATCCCTTGTTAATTCTATCTACTCGGTTTGTTTAAATTCATGTATGATTTGATGAGGTTTCTAACTTATGTTAGCCTTTGGAACAAATATTAATACAAATACCTTGGGTGGATGGATTAATGTTCCAACAATTCTAGGGCTGTCACTACCTAGAGGGATATTTAAGTCACATGCTTCAAAGTATATGTCAATATTTGTTCTAAGGTGTCCTAATTAGGTTTTGACTTCAATTTAATACTTCACCAAACCCTAACCTTAATTTCTGGAAATCCGGTTTAGATATCGAATTGGTCCTAAGATAAACTAAATCCTAAGATATATATTTATGATTTCAATTAGTACTCTCCTTACCTTGACCCATGCTAGAAATTAAAGCGGAAAGACACGATCAACGTGATTTCAAGCTACTTCAATTCGTCTAACCAGGTGAACTTATAATTCAAGTACTAATGTAACTCATAAAGAATAATTCACAGAAATTAACAATCAAATCAAACAATCATAATAAAAACTAAGATCCGAGTAAAATAGAATTAAACAAGTTCATGCATAAGACCTAAACCCCTAGAGAGAAAACTAGCCTCTCATGGAGATGCAAGAATTCATCAAAAGATTAAAACAAAACATGGCTAAAACAAAGAGAAATAAAATAGAGAAATAGTTTACACCCTTCTCTAGATGAAGAACCTTGTCTTTGCCTGCGATTGCTCTGAACTTCCCTTCTCCTTCCTTGATTCGCCTCCAAAAGATGAGAAATTTGACTAAGTATGGATAGTAAGGTGGATTGGTAGTGGATCCTTTGGAAGGAAAAGTTGTAGCCTTTTTATAGGAGATGTAATGCTTATTCTGGAGCCAATGGACGTGGGGAGTCATTAGATACTTGCCCCACAAGTTTCCCCACGTCCCCACTTTCCATATTTCACTCCCGGGTCGTTTTTAGAAGCGCCGAAAATAGAAAACCTGATTTTTAGGTTGAATGCGACCTTAGTGCGACCGCAGTGCGTCCGCACTAAGCTCGGATGCTTCAATTTCTGTTTCTGCGGCATGAGTGCGTCCGCACTAGTGGTCCCTGCGGCCGCATTCTGGGTTTGGTTGACATTGTGTTTTTCGCTAAGTCCAGGATGCGTCCGCAGTTGGCTACAGTGCGTCCGCACTAGGCTCGGACTTTTGTTCCTTTCCTCCGGGAGTGTGCTGAATTTTGACTAAGTCTGGAATGCGGCCGCATAATGGGTCTGTGCGTCCGCATTCAGGAAGCATTTATTCTCCAAACTTTGGCTAAGTGCAGAGTGCGTTCGCACTGGGATCTTCTGCGTCCGCACTGCTCTCGGACTTTTTCTCTTGTTGAATTCTGAGGCTCTGGATTTGACCAAGTGTTGAGTGCGGCCGCATGACTGGCCAGTGCGTCCGCATTTATGGTCACTTTTTCTCTTTTTGCCTCCTTTTCTGTAGATTGAAAACAAACAAACGCAGTAACTTGATTCTAGGTAAATTCTATACTTTTTGTATGAAAATACAAGATATTTGGTATTGTTTTGTGATAAAAATCGGATCGAATATGTATGTATTTTAGACTTATCAATTTTAAACCTCTCAATAACTACTGCAGTTTGATAATAAAAATTCTTCAAAAGGTTATCAAATGCATATATCATTTAGAAGTCATATATAATGCATAACCCCTGCTTCACATTAAATTGTAAAGAGAAAAAGACTTTCAAGGGAATAATTGGCAATAGCCACCATCTTGGGGCATAATTGGAAAAAAAAGGTTTCATACCCAATCAAAATCTCCTTGAGTCTCAACAAAATCGAGATATCGGTGCCAATTCTCAAGCTGAGAATCATCAAGCGGTTTCACATGAAAATAGTGAAATGATATTCTTCTCAATTTCACATGACCTACTGTACATTTGCTCTCCAGCCCACAATACTTCTTTATCATGTCAATATCCATTTTGTGACTGTCAGCATCAGTAAAACTTTGAATTACACTCAAAATATCTGAAATTTCAAAATTCTTCACTGTTTGTCCGTCTTGATTTGACAGTGACACAAGTTCTATGCCTTGAATTGATGCTTCTTCTTCAAGTAGAGAGACTAGCTTCTTAAAACTGAATCACTTATTTGAAAATAAACAAGTCCTTTAGAAAGCAACTAAAATGTAACCTGTCTTATAAATGGGACCTTCAAGTAGAGAGGTACCGATTTGGGACTTCTCTTGATTCCGCCAATTACTTCATTATTTCTTCAATTAATTGGTCACTTGGCATCGTTTAAGGAAGTGAAGGCTTTGTGCAACATCAATTTCACACCTTGCGCGGGTTTGGTTATGATTGGGTTTCATCCCTTGATTTTGTACCGGATTGGTACCGATTCTTGATACAAATAGTTTTGAGCCCCAGTTGGAAGTTACAGTGAGCTTCTTTTGGCCAAGGGAAACGCATCAGAGGCTGAGGGTGATTGGACTTGGTTTGATTTGTGACTTTGGTTGAAGCATGGTACAATGCCCGTATCCCATTAACACTAATTTCATAATTTCTTACTAATTTTTGTTAATAAGTATAATGGATCTTATCATATATCTACAATGTGATATGTAACCTATAACCATGTCAAGTTTCACAATTTTTGGGGTTTTATTTTCATTTTTGAAGCTGTTATTTAGGCAGAGGGGCATTGAGGTCGTTATGTCAAATTTAATAGCAGATTTTATCATTTCTAAAGCTGAACTTTGAAAAATCATATAAATTCGAAATAAAATCAGAAAATATGAAATTTGTGTTCATTTTGTGTGTTTTAGAGTCCTCTGTCTATTGGTAAAGTCTATTTTTCATTTTGATCCTTGTACTGATCTGCACTGATCAGTTTACCAGCAGCGTTCTTTTTGGCAATTTTGAGTACCCTTCTTGTACCAGTGATGTTTTTTATTGGTTTTGGTGCTGGTACTGCACATGTGGATGTACCAGTGGATGGTATAGGTATTTATAAAGTGGTGTATTGACTGGATTGCATTTATAACAACTTTAAATGGTTTTTAGGCTATTATTTAGTACCAACAATAAAAGATAAAGATCAAACAAGCTCCAAATTTAATTATTTTAACACACTTCACTATTAAAATTTTCAGAATTTTGAAAAGTGCAGGGAAGCCCCTGGTTTTACTAAAATCACATTTTAAATCCTTTTTAGTTCATTTAGGGGACAAATCATTGAGACTTCATTAAATTAAAAATGCAAATGGCATGAAACAAGTTTGATTTTGCTATTTGCACTTTGAATTTTCTGTCCCTCACCATTTTGCATATAAGTCCTTTTAATTCCCTTATTTATATAATTTGGTGTTTATGAATAATGTCATATAAGGGAATTAAATATCCTTAATACACAATAATGGGTCCCTTGAAGAGAAATTTGGTAAGGAGCTATACAGCTCAACTATAGCCAAACCCTATTTTTTATTTTTTTTTATTATTACTTTTTAATTCTTTTTAAATAAAGTAATGAAATGGTTTGATCATAGATGGAACTATGCAGCTCAACTATGCTGCATAGCACGTGTCCTGGGGACCAACCAGCCAATTAACAGCTGTAGGGTATTGAATGAGTTACACCAGCGGTATACCGGGCTTATCATGCCTCCTTATGGGTTTTTGTACCCTGGTTCACAAAGGAGCGACATTTGGAATCGGCTTATACCCCTTACGGTGTTCCACAACACATTGTATCTTTTTGCTGGCTAATTTGACGTTTCTCATTTATACCCGAACTGCAACTTGTCGCATTCATCCACAGACTCTATTCAATGCGCATTTAATCAAATTGACACCTCAAATAGCATCGCCCTACACTTAAAGAACTCCCTTTAAACCCTCAAGCTCCAATTTCACCTAATTTGATTGAACCCATTTTCTGTTTGCTTTTCTTCTCGGGTTTAATTGGGGAACTGTGAGGTTCGTCAGGCTTGAGAGAGGACAGAGAGAATCATGGCGTGAGCCACCTTTGTGAGCTTAGCTGGTCTTTTATACTAAGTTCCTTTAAATTTTTCGAATTTCAATCTTCAAATTCAGCTTAAAGCCCGGGCTGAGGGAGGAAGAAGAAGTCAGGGGTCAGGCCCCACTTGCCAGTCCCTCTGGAGCACAGTACTCTTTATTTTAATTTCTTCGTTTTCACAATTGCGCCTGGTCTTCTGTGAACCGTACAGGAGTCATAGTGCGGAGCACTGTGCGCCTGGTGCATTCAAGCTGAAGGGGTCAGGGAGCGCAGGGCGCTGGTTTTAATTTGAGCCTCTTTCTTGAATAAGCTCGGCTCACAAAACACCACATCACTGACATTTTGGTCTCAAAGTTTAACCTTGGTGAGCCATGTCCCTCCATCTCGGCTGTCAAGCAAAAAATTGCTGTGTATGGCTTACTTGTGGGTCCAAGGTGTAGGGTTATGTTTCATGTACCCCAATTTGCACCCAGTGCCACGTGGCATCAACCAGAACCCTTGAATTTTGTAATTTTAATATTTTCTCAACCATTTTGAGTTCGAAGATGCATAAAATATCAAAATTCATGATTAATTGAGTATGATTTAATCATGGATTTTATTTTGTGATTTCACATTCTATTTTGTGGTATTGTCTCGAATTAAAACAATATTGACTCTTTAATTGACCAATTCATGTAGTTAAATGAAATCATTGTTCAAATAACTAAGTCCAGACTTTTTAGAGTCAAACAATTTTAATAATTTTTTGATAGTTAAATGACTACAAAATAAGTAAAAAAATATATCTTGGAGTAACCAATCCTCATGTACATGCTACAGCATCTCACGTATCAGGTTTTACAAACTACAGCTTGCATTAGAATGACGTGTTTGGCCATATAAAATTATGAATTAACTATTGATTTAACCCATATAAAACCATGATTAAAAAATTAATGTTTTTAATCATCCCTATTTTTAATCTTAATCTCAACATTAATGAAAATAAAATTAAAAATAACAACAATCTTCCTTTGTAGGGGTGTCATTGACACCCTTTTATCCGTTTACCTGACCCTTAACATACCCGTTAAGACGGGTATGGGTAAGATTTTTTTTTCGTAAACTTATCGGGTACAGGTAAAGATTTTTTCCGTTATATAAATGGGTAGGGGTACAGGTAAAGCCTATTTCGTATCCGTTACCCGATCGAGTAATTATAAAAAAAATTATATGTTTTATATATATATTAATAAGCATTCAAAAGAGTCATTTAATTAGTTTACTTGCGCTTAGCATGATCAAAATTTGTTTTTTCAATAAAGTACTATACATGTGTGAAATGAATGTATATGTTTTAATGTTTTATTTAATAAATAATAAAAATAATTATTATATTAGTATTACCTGTTATTATCCGCTACTGTTTCGTCATCTGACAATCATAACGGGTAAATGTAGAATACGGATAAGATAATTTGTAGCGAGTAAAGGTAGGATATAGATAAGAACAATTTGTATCGGGTACGGGTATAAAAATGCTTTCCATCCGACTCTTACCGTACCCATTGACACCCCTATCCTTTGTCTTATATTTGAATTACAGCATGTTCACTTAAGAACTACCATATATATGTTTGTGAAGGGTAATAATTAGGAGAATTGAGCAATACCTTTTAACTAGTAAAAAAAAATTTATCAATGCTGTAACTTCTGAATTTTTCTTTTAAAGAAACAGAGAGTATCTAATGTTACAATCAAAGATTCACAACCAGGAAAAAAAAAAACAAATATAATGTTACAAAAAATGAAACCGCAACAATCCAACCCAATCCAAATCCACGCAGGCAAAATTTAAGAGTACAATTACAATTGATAAAATTGAAAAATGTACAGACAATAGAAAATTAAATCTAGCAACCATGACAAGTATGTAAAGTAGAGCAATCCATCAACAACAAACTCAAAAAGGGAACATACAATCAACGAGACACGAAATCCAACCATGTGTCTCTAGGCAGAGAGGGGATTGTTCCAGTGCGCCTCCAGCACCTATCACCTGCGCACAATAATTCATGCAATAATTAATAGTAGATCAATTACAATCAACCATGCAGGTATGTAAAGTAGAGCAATCCATCAACAACAAACTCAAAAAGGGAACATACAATCAACCATGCGTCTCTAGGCAGAGAGGGGATTGTTTCAGTGCGCCTCCAGCACCTACCACCTGCGCACAATAATTCATGCAATAATTAATAGTAGATCAATTACAACGAAAAGAATATAAAAGTACTGACAATCGAAAATAAAGCCCTGTAGTCATGCAAAGTACATGAATAGCAAATCAAGACGAGGAAACCTGTAAAGAAATCTTACAAACAAAAATAAGCATGAGATCTCACCTTATTATACGCACAGATGGGATATGCTTAATTTTGTGTATATCTTTTTCTTCCATAGATTGGCCTAGTTCACGCGAGGGGAAAACTACTAGTAGCTCTTGAAGAGTCGGCACCTTTTGTAGCTCGGGAAGTGCGTGCAACTTAGAACAAAAGTTAATTTCTAGGTGACGAAGGATGGGCATAGCTCCCTCTTTTATGTCCCAATGACTTAGATTAGGCAGATATTCAAGCTTCAGTTTTTCGAGGTGAGGAAACCCTCCGGTTAAACAGATCAGCTCAGTTCCCACATATGAGAAAGCTTCTAAATAAAGTATCCTGAGGCTCTTCAGCCTTCCCAATATGGGCATTGGATCTTCCTCAAGCTTGGAGAATACAAGCTTCAATTTGGTGAGGTTTGTTGGGAACATCTCAACATTTGGAATACATATATCTCTTACCCATCTTCCCTCAAGATATAGTTTTTGTATCTTCCCATGACAAGGTAAGTCTGTTGTACCACCAAATGGTAGACCAACTGTTCTGTCCTTCTCAGCACATCCTTGAGGTTTTGCCACTCTTTTACAGCCCTTTCATTATCTAGATCATCTTCAATGCGAATCACTAACGTACGCAAGTTGATACAACATCCTAATTCAACAATTGATTCTTTCTGTACCTGCACTTTTTTAATTGTTTGTAGATTTGTATGCTGATTCCATTTTAATAGAAATTCATCCCAATCACCATATACATGTCTTAGATTTGGGATTACGACATCACATAAATCTATTGTATCTAGATTCACTCCCTTTAACTCAATGGTTTCTAGATTATGAAAGGAAAACTCCTTAAATATATCTTGTGAAATTTCGCAGCCTGTTAAACTCAAATACCTCAAGTGTATCAAGCCCTTCGGCCACTGTCTCCGAGGGAAGTTGGTCATATCGACACCCTTGAAGGTTAACACTCTAAGTAGTCTAAAGCCACTATAATTTAGTTTGCTAAAGCCACAAATATCTGCATATTTGTCAATACCAAAACAGAGTAAAGAACGAGTGTTTTCTGAATAAACACCATCCTTTGTGATAGTGCAGAATTGCAGTGTTGCACGTCGTGGTTTTATAGCAGCTAGCTAGTTAACATTGTCGTCTTCTTTTGTGAATACAATGAAGAAGTTCTCCTCTTTGGCTTTGGTGATAGCCAGATCCCTCAGAAGATCGTGCATGTTGCAGTATTTGCAGTAGCCATTCCAAGATTTTTTAGTAACTTGAATCAAGCACCTACAACAATATTGACATAAAAAAATAAGGAAAATATTTGTTTATGAATAAGTAGGTATTTCTTAAGTCAAATTAAAATGAAAAGTAATGAACGCTCCGCTATAGGTATTTCTTAATTAAGTTGGTCCCACTTGGATAGCCCATGGTGAGGTGATAAAAATAAAAAATATATTTAAGTAACTGGAAATGCTGAAATTATATTTTGAAAAATTCTTACTAGCTCGGCTGTTACATATAAGGTTGTTTTGAGTGGATCTATTAAGTTGCATTATAATTTTTTCTGAATATGTTTCGTAGGATTAGGATATACAATGAGAAAAGTATAATTTGCAATAATAAAAAATTACAATATTAGCTTTTATTTCAAATAAAAAATTGTAATTGATTTTTAATTATATCGACGGGACCAAATGAAGTTTTTTTTTTCTACGATATTATTATGTTGTTAAAATTAGTAGATAACTCAAAAAAATTTAACTGAAGTTTTCTCTGCTATCTAATTATTAAGATAATTATTTTTAAAAATATAACATTTAGCTATTTGATGATGAAATTATCCACTCAAGAAAATAAAGCAGTGAATGAAAATGAAGACTTTAATACGACCAATAAGAATAATGTTACAATTATACTTAATTTAAATAAATTTTCTAATTTTGAAGTTTTCAGTTCTATTATTAAAATAGCAATAAAGTGTCCACTAAAAACTCTGTTCGAGATTGTATTGTAAAAATAAAATTTCAAAAAGTAATGACTTTTGTTTTTTTATCGTAGGGTTTTAATTCACTTTATTTTTTATTTTCTAACTTTTATGTTAATTTTACGATTCAAACGAATATCTACAAAAATATGACTTTTAAAGTAATTCACAACTCATTAATCACGGTGGGTGATATTAGGCTTCAATTACCAATTTACAATTTAAACAAGTTTTTAAGCTATATTAAAAATTTGACAAGTGGACGATTCTCCTTATTATGCTTTGCAAGTTTCATTTTTTATGTAAGCGCAGTATGATGAAAATTAAATTTTCTCTTGCCTCACTGTTGCACGCAATGTAAAAATTACATTGTTAAAACATGTGATTTACAATAAATTGACTAAAACTAACTTGTGGTTAGACTCCAAAGATCATGGCAAGTCAAAGATACATATCATAACAGGTTAACGTGACAAGTTATATAAGATAATCAGATACACGATCTACAAGATCTATAAGAAATGATTTGATATAAGATGATTTGATGGATGATTCATACGAGCCATTTGGAATGTCGAATATTGATGAGATGCTGAATCATGAAGGTTATGAAAGATCATGGAAATTAATATCATGAAGATTATGAAGATTATACTTTACCATTTTGTTTTATCGTTTTTTTATTTATATCCAAAAGAATGGTAAAGTAAATTTGAGGTTGAGACTGCCTGACTCTAGCCATTGCAAGGCAGAAAATCAAATTCAAATTCAAAATTAACCTGGCAAGTCAATAAGTGGTAACTAAACACAAGCAAACCTGGCAAACCCTAAGAATGCAAATCTTGAAATTTGCCACAGCCGTAGTAAAGATTCTATTACTCTGGGTGTGAATAAAAACCCTATATTTGTTTCACTAGTCATGAGATTCTGTAATCTCATTATATATGGAGGGTTTGTTCATTCCCTAAAGAGACAACAAAATATAGCCTTTGGGCCTCTACTTTTAAATCTTTTGAGAGGTTTAACCAGTCAATTGTTGTTTGTGCTTAAACCATTTATGTCATTTCTATCAACCTCAAATATTTATACTTCACCTAAATTTATTAGTGTGAGATTAGAGTGAAAGTTAGTGATTGTCTGGACTTAGAGTCTTTTGTTGCTCGTCTACTCCAAGCCGTCGAGTTTGTTTCTGAGCCGTGTGTGCTCCTTTCTCTATTTGAGCTGTTTGTGCTCCTTGTTCTTTGGGTTGTCGGAGCTCCGGGTGCAAATGGACTGGATATTATCCGCCCGCATCGGGATCCGTATCAAAAATTTGGCAGATTCGGATATTCGGATACGGATACGGATACGGTTTCAATTTCAAAAATGGATACGAATACGAATAATTCGTATCTGTATTTTTTTAATTTTTGGATATCCGCAAAACACTTAAAAATTGTATTGCATACCCGCTAGTTGCTATACTGCCTGACACTCTGACTACTCTTACTTTATGTCTCTCAAATTTCTTATTATAATGATTCCGCCAAAACATTAAAAGCTCTAGTAGATTTTCAATTTTTTTAAAATCTACTAGAATGATGTTGTACTTTATATTTTTGTAAAAAAGGTTGTTACATCTGAAATTCTGAATAAAAAATATATATAAAAAAAAAGAAATTAACGACTTAAAACAAAAATATATATATATATAATTAAAATAAAGGCAAAGTGTGATTATGGAACGCCAAAAAAATGTGAATAATCAGGATCAATTGATCAAAAGACGAATGCTTTTGTAATGACGTAACAAGTTCACTATGAGAAAAATTATTTTGATCACCATAGTTGATCGAATATTTGAATTATATCCGTATTTTATGTTATTTTTGTTTTCTAATATGAAAAATAATTCATTGAATAATATATTAATTTTATTACAGTATCGAAATTATGTATCCGAATTATATCCATATTCGTATCTGTATCATTTTAATATCTGATCCGTCTGTATCTGTATCCGTTTAATATTCGATCCATATCCATATCCGAAAAATAAACGGATACGGATATGGTTTTACCACTATCCAATCCATATCCGATCCATTTGCACCCCTAGTTGGAGCGTTTGTCTCGCTGATTCCAACTTGTATTTCTTTCTTTTTGGGTAATGAATTTCATACTGATAATAAAAAAATTGTTAATAATTTTATTGATATTATCATTGGAAATTAGTTTAGTTTTTTTACCTTGCGAAAATGGTGGAATTAAGGAGATAAAAAGGAGATGTGTGTGTACCGGAGGCTGAGAATGAATTTAGGGGGAGTCGTTAGAGAAGAATTTTGGAGTTATAAATTTGGTATGAATGTGATGAGACTGGGCTGGACCAAAAATTATAGATGGAAATTGGAATTGGAATTGGATGAATCATTAGGAATCGGCTGATCGGATTGGAAACTTGGATTTGTAATCAAAAATTATTTTGTACTAAAAAAATACGAATAATTGATAAAAAAAAATAGGAATACTAAATTGGGCCTCAAATCAAAAGACTTATACTGGTCCTAATATTTTCTAGACCCAAAATATCTGTCTATGACTTATACTGGTCCTAATATATCAATTGGACTTGGCTTAGTATTTAAAGATAATAGCTGTAATATTGGGAACAACACTAAAACTAATGGTGGAGTGAAAGCCAAGTAGTTCATTCGTCATTTAAAATCTAACTCACTAGATACAAAAAAAAAATGAAATAAAATAATTAAAAAAGTAGAAATATCACTTGCAAATTCTGAGATGCAGCTTCTGAATTTTGTGTGTGAACCTCTAAGAAAGTTGTACGTGCAAATAAGAATTAAAAATAAAAAATCTAGAGAAGATAAACGCATTGCAAAGAAATGGAATAACAAAAAACTGAGAGCAAAGAAATTGAATCAAATAAAAAAATCATTAGACCAGCTGTATCCATTAAAGTCCTAACCCTTTAGTACAGTCACTAATAAGTTAAATATAATAGCTATTCCAATCTTACAACAAAATGTGAGTTATTGTTGTGGTAAAGGTGTATGTCACTTTAGCTGGGAGAGAGAATTTTTGCTCAAGTCGTTTGGTTTGGTGTACCGAAGCATGTCAAAAAACAGCCGTTTCAGTCGAAATTTGACTGAAATCAGACTGTTTCGGCTGAAATTCGATGAAAAAATCATCTAGCATGTAACTGGGCCAGAAATTGGACTGGTAACGTCCAATTCTGTTCCGCATCGGCCAATTCATTCCAGAACGGCCAATTTTTCCTTCTATGCCAAAAACACAACATGACTTCTTTTATACGTGATATGTACCTTAAAATATAGAACTGAAAAAGGGATGTACCTTTGCATTAGCTCTTCAAGGCATTTCTCAGCTCTGTCCTCTATTGTTCCAGCTCCATCTTTTGGTACTAATCCTTCAGCCATCCACATTCTTGTAACTTGCTCTCCCGAGATCTTATAATCTTCTGGAAACGAAGCAAAATAAAGAAAACATGGTTTGAGTTCGTAAGGCAAGTGTTCATAACTCATGGCGAGGACCTTCGAGCACTTTGTCCCATCTTTGTCGTGCCAATCCATGGTCTCCTCTTTTGTACTCCAGGCAGTGTAGTTGCGCGCTGTCCTTGACAGGATACCGCCTAGCACAACTAATGCCAAGGGTAGCCCATCACATTTCTTTGTTAATCTTTTGGCAACTTCCAAGAGATTAGGAGGGTAATTCTCAGGTTGTATATGTTGTTGGAAAGCCTTTCTGAAGAGGAGAGCTAGACTCTCTTCAGAATTTAGGTAACGGAGTGGATACGGTTCTGTATTGCAATCTGCCGCTTTAGCAACATCAACAAATCGACTAGTAATTATTATGCGGCTTGCATTGTCCGGATCGGGTAATCCCATTTGCAATTGCTCCCAATCACGATCGCGCCACACATCATCAAGGATAATTAAGTACCTCTTACAGCTAAAGGATTTCTGAAGCTCCTCTAGTAAATCCTTATCAGTTACGGGTGGATCTTGATTTTTCATTGTGGGTTCGATTGAGTAAAGAATATTTCTGAAAATATCATTTGTATTGAACTTTGGAGAAATGGAGATCCATGCGCGACAATCGAATTCCCCTTCCAATTCCGCACTGTGTTTACAAAAATGAATGTGTTACATCAAGAAAAAAATAAAAAGCAGCACAGAGAGAAAATTTGTATGGTAAAGAAGATTCGGACCACATTTGTAACAAGTTTATATGAACCACGTTTTTGTGTATAAATTTTCTTGTCGCTAAGAACATTTGGAGCCATTCAACTTGTAAATTATTTTAACCAAAACACAGAGGCTAATTTTGATGAAACGTACATGTTAATGTGATTATTTATGGAATAAATTATCTGAATCATATATTGGATGACATTAATTTCAGTGAATTTACTTGCATGATTTGCAAATTTTCAGAACTTAATTTTCTCGATTAAAAAAAGTAAAGTGGCTGGTTTTCTCTAGATATTACAATTACATGCAAATCTTTCGGAGTTTGTTCACCATTAAAAAAAAAGTTGCAGGTTGCTCTAGATATTTTACATGCAAGGTAATTGATTGCTAATAGAAATGGAGAATTCATGAAACAATATCCCCATTCCTTTCCTGACCAGATCGAAGAATTGAAGTATTTCATCACTTCTTGTGAAAAGGAAAAAAAAAAAATCTAAACAAAGGATTAAATCTGGACAGTTGACTTCTTAAACAACTAGTTAGATCGGATTTAGCCATTTTCCACAAAAAATATTCTGCTTTTTATACAAAAACATGATTTTAGAAGAGAGAACATGCACCTTTTGTAAACTTTTTGGGCCAAGGTCGTCTTCCCGAGGCCTCCAGTACCCACAATCGAGAGCACCATGCGCCTTGAAATGCTTCTATCAATGAGCAGGTTGATAATGTTGTGCTTGTCATCCTCAAGGCCAACAACTTCTGAATCAACCACATGAAAAGGATTTGTCGGCCTAAAAGGTACCAGAGCATTTTCTTCACTAGCAGCACCAACATCCGTAACTCCCAAGTCGGTTCGAAGCTGGTAAATCTTTTTGAGTTGCTGAGTGATTTCTTCGAGCTCACCACTCAGCTTCAGCTTCAGCTTGAAAATTTTGTAGTTTTTTTTTAACCACGTACAAATGTTACGGTACCAGGGAGGACTTTTTGGATGGTATTCTTCAATCTCAACAAGGAAGGTATCAATCACATCTTCTATTTTGTGGGCCATTTCTCTGATCTGGTTAACCCACTCTTTTACCAATTGATTTTGGTTACACTTGGAATCGGCATCTCTTAGCAAAGCTTGGATCAAGCGAAGCTCCTTCTGCATCTGCTTGATCTGGCCACTCACAGCATACAATTCATTTGTTTTTTTCTCTAAGGCATCAGCAAGCTTGCCCAACACAAAGCCCACAGCTGCCTCTGCCATGTATTACTGATTGGGGGAGTGTCTTTCTCTCCTTTATTTTTATGGGGGGGGGGGGTTTGAAAGTGAATGAGTGAATTAGCTTTGTGCTTGCGGATAATTAGTAGAGCTGCCTGTGATGGTTATATATGGAGAACTTGGATTAAATTAGGCAAAAAGAAAGAGATAAAGAATAAGCCGAGATTTTTATTAATACCCTCAGAAAAAAAATTATCAAATCTGCCCTCGATTTTTATTAATACCCTCAGAAAAAAAAGAAAATATCAAATCTGCCCTCGATTTTTTTTTTTTTAAATACTCTAGCTGACCGTCTTCCTGTGGGGCGGTCCACTATTCAAACCAAACTGTCCCACAGGGGGGCGGTCTGCTTCCTATACAAAACCGCCCCCTGTTGGGGCGGTCTGCTATAAAAACCCTATAAAAGGGGTTTCTCTTTGTTCCTCACTTACAATTCACTCTATCTTCTCCAGTCACAATTCTCTCTTCCCCTGTTTGGCGTTCAGGTTTTTTTTTTATTATATTCTTATTTATGAATATTTTTTTTATTATTTTATTTATATTTATACTTATTAATATTTATTAATATTATTTTTTATTAATAATTTATTTTTGTATTATTATTTTGTAACTGATAAAAGTTTGTTTATTAATGTAGCTCTCAAAATGTTGGTTGCACTGTATGTGGGTGGGAAGTTTGTTCAAGATGCGAGGGAGCAAACATCTCATTTCTGGAACTTAAGCAAATGATATACGAAAAGACTGGTGTAAACCAAAACCAGTGTGTCATAGATTTAGCTACTCGGATTGACACAGTAAGGGGGGTAGTACACCTTACTTTACAAGGTATCCAATAATAGATGAGAATTTATGGAGAGGTGTTTATAATACTTTTGAGTCTAGGGGTACCCCGGTAATGGACTTATATTCCAGAAGGGCTCTGCGTCAATCCGGGGTTGGACCTTCTAGGGACAATACAAGTTATGATAACTAGTGCACCACCACTCGAGTTTTGACAAGCCGGGTTATGACAACTTGGGGTATCGAAACTCGGGTCATGTATCGTCGTATGAACCGTACGTACCAACCGTTCATGACCATTATACCACTGATTGTAACATGGACGATTATACCACCGAGATACCACCACCTCTTGAACCCGTAATCTAAGCCAGATTTCCATCTGTACCACCGTCAATACCTATATTGTTACCCGTTGTTACCCAGAGCGATGCTGACATTAATGGTGAAGGGATTGATCTCATACCGGAACAGAGAATGGACACGGGTGATGATTGGGACGGGGATTGGGATTCTGATCACTTATCACACGGTGAGGAAATTATTTACCTAGGCAATTTAGATTTCCGATTAGAGGTCGGACAGATAGACATATGTGCCTCGCATTCAACGATATCACTGGTTTTGAAGAAGCAGACATAAGTTTGTTTGGGAAGCGTGTTGTATACAATTCGGAGCTTGCTCCGAATCAAGTTTATACCAACATAGATGAACTTCTGAAGAAAATCAATGAAGTTCATGTTCACGGCAACTGGGAGTGCAGAGTACAAAAAAGGGACCGAACGAGGTTAGTTGTTATTTGTAAAAACGCACCGCGTTGCGAGTTCCAACTTTTTACAACTCCTGTGGGTAAGGGGGACCCTTCGATGAGCATTAAGGAGGTCGGTAGACATGTCAGACATGCTTACAAACATGTAACCCCAAAATACAACAGGTTGTGGAGAGGGCGTGAACTTGCGATTTGTAGAATGTTCGGTAGTTGGCAGGGTTCATACAACTGACTTGCACCATTGCTCCAGGCTATAGCAAGTACAAATCCCGGCACAAAGTGTGAATGTTGGAAAGTCAGCATACTCGATGTCGATGACGCATTGTAATTCAAGGCCATAGCATGGGCTTTTGGTCATTGCATTCAAGTTGTGCCATACATTAGACCGGTCATCAGTATAGATGCATATTTCCTGTCTGGCCATTACGCGGGGAGGCTGTTGATAGAATGTGCATATGATGCTGAAAACTAGTGCTTGCCTTTGGCATTTGCAATTATTGAGAACGAGGATGATGAAAATTGGGATTTTTTCATGAGTTTTTTGCGAAGAGAAGTTGTTGGGAACATGTTCTTTTGTGTCATCTCAAACCATCACAAAGGAATCAAATATATTTTTGATCGAAGATATTTTGGGTGGTCGACAGCAGACAGCGACTGTATGCACAGGCTGTGTTATGCAACATGTTGCAAGCAACTTAAACAAGAATACTGGATACGATCAATGGGTTGCAGATACATTCAAAATTGGTTGCAGGAGGAAGAAGCCGAGAATGGTGGAAGAGATGTTCAGAGAGTTTGCCAAGGTATGTATATTTTAGATAAAAATTTATTGAACTATTTACTTATATTTTCTCATCTAAAAATTTATTTCTGTGTAGTACTGTCCAAAGGAAAATGCGTACTTACTCAAGGTGGGCAAAAATAATCCTAGAGATCTGCAAGAACCACCCGCATATGAGAAAATACTTCAAGCCCGTGATGGAGGTTACCGATGGGGAATAATGACCACAAATGGGTCTGAGTCCTTGAATAGTGTTTTCAAGCAGAGTCTAATGATGCCCGTGACGGCAATTGTAGAGGACACTTTCTACAAGTTAAATGCATAGTTCGTTGAACGACGTGTTAAAGCCCTCAAATTACTGAACAGGAATCAAATGTTTTCAACAAGGATGGAGGGGAAACTACGTAAACATAGAGATAAAGGTTCAGTTATGAACGTTGTCCATATGAGAATAACTTGGAATTCGAAGTGCAATTTCCGGGTGAGTATGTTCCAACCAGCCGTAGACCAGATGGGACTATGGAGTTTGTGAAAAGGAATTTCAAGTATATTGCTATTTTCGGACCAAATAATGCTGTAACATGTACATGCCAAGGAATCCAATTAGCTCAACTATCTTGTTCTCATGTTATGGCGGTGTGCCAAGTGAGAAACTTTTGTGAGGATGATTTTGTCGCTGACATGTACTGTACCGAGCACCTTGCGTGTACTTGGGGTGCATCCTTCCATCCTTATCCCAACTAGCATGCGTGGCCGACCTATGTTGGGGATAAAATCATGCTCGCAAAGGGGTGGATCAGGTTAGGAAGAAGGCCCCACAAGCGTGCTGTAATGACCATGGACCAAATGCAAGGTAGACGAATGGGACATCAGGCTCGTCGTTCAACTTCAACAGGTAGCGAGCAGGTACATTTGATTTTATATTTTATTATTTATTTTATATTTTATGATTTCAATATCATACCATTTTTGGTGAACTAGAATGCAATGCAGATGCCATAAACGAAGCCAACGAAAGAGAAAATGCTAGAGTTGTTGCTGAGGCAACCGGTAGAAGACACCCCACTGATGACAGCCAAGCATCTAGTAGCCATGCAGAGACATCCGGTAGTAGTGTCGCACAACCATCTGGAAGCAGACCCAGAATTCGTCGACTTAGTTTGTTCGGACGTCGTCGCTGATTACCAAGTTACTTAAGAGGCATGTTGTGAACTATTTTATTTAGATGTATATTGTGAACTATTTTAATTCGTAGTTTGTGAACTATTTAATCCAGAGTACGTGAAATTAGTTTATATGCCTGAGTTTTGTTATTTTCATAACTTAATTGCATATACACAAATTGACAACATAAAATATAAATAAAAAAAAGATTGATGAAATAAATACTACATGGAATAAAGTCTACAACATAAATTCTTAATAATTAGTACTACTTCTTATAACGAGTCGTGAAAGTACATGAAACAAAGTCATCATCGGATTATGCCGGATCTGGACCAGTCCATCAGACGGAGTGGAAACTTTACCAGTATAAGTACACGGAAGGAACTCATCGTCTGATGCTGGAGGCTCTGGATCAATCTTCTTCTTTTTTGAAAAATAGCCATAGGGGTTTTCCACAAAGTCATCGTCCGAAATTTCATACCGAATAAGCTGTTTAATATATTCCTCCATTTTACATACGTAACATTTATTTGTAAGAACACAATATTTATATTTTTTTCTTTTCTCCCTCATTTTTACCTCTATCACTAGTTGACCCCCCCCTCTTGCTAGGCCACCACAATAGGACGACCTACTTCGGTTGCTTACTTTCTCTTTACCTCAATTGTTACTGTCCATTCTTCTCGTTAAAAAAAATGATTTAAAAAAATGAATTTAAAAAATGAATTACAATAATTAATTAAAAAAATGAATTTAAAAAATAAATTAAAATAATTAATTAAAAAAAATGTGAAAATCTACCTCTCTTGTTATCTGAAATTGCCAAAAAAATCGCCTTTCTCTTCTTCCTCTTTTTCCTCTTTCTCTTTCAGCTAAGATAGAGTGAATTGTGAGTGGGGAAGAGAGAGAAAATTCTTTTATAGGGTTTTTGTAGCAGACCGCCCCAACAGGGGGCGGTTTTGTATAGAAAGCAAACTGCCCCCTGTGGGGCGGTTAGGTTTCAACAGTGGACTGCCCCACAGGGGGCGGTTAGGGTATTTTTTTTTTTAAATCGAGGGCAAATTTGATATTTTTTTTTTAGGGTATTAATAAAAATGTCGACAGAATAAGCTAGCATATTGCCTGAGATGGTTATAGATTGTTAAAGAGGTAAAAGTTGGAGGTAGGAATTTCTTATTTGGGTTTCGAACCTGCAACCCCTTATACGGAGGACATTGCCTCTACTACTGAACCAAAGACTGGTTCTCGAATGTAAACGAACAATGAATAAGATATTGTCTCAAATCTTTGGGACCTAGTTAGAACATTCTTCGCTTAGAGATAGATAATTGGTGATCCAGGATGAATTGAAATTTCCTCAACTAGTTGAATATTTCTTGTCCACAAATAAAGGAGTATTGTATTTTACAATACGGAATTATATCGGGTGAATTTTCCCTGTATTAGACTTGGTCACTGTCAACGGTACTTAATTGAAAGATTTGCAAAAAAAACGAGAAACAACTGGACTTAATTTTGTTTAGATGGATATAAACATACTTTTTGAGTAAAAGTTGGAGGTAGGAATTGTTCATTTGAGTTTCGAATCTACGATCTTATACGGAGGACATGGCCTCTAGCACTGAACCAAAGGCTGGTTCTTGAATGTAAATTAACTTTGAATAAGATATTGTCTAAAATCTTTGGGATAAAACTCCCTTTCTTTCCAGGCCCTAGTTAGAACATTCTTCGCTTAGTGACAAACTAAGAGATAGATAATTGGTGATTCAGGATGCATTGAAATTTCCACAACTAGTTGAATATTTCTTATCCACAAATAAAGGAGTGCATTTGCCATTATGGAATTATATCGGGAGCATTTTCCGTGTACTAAACTTGGTCACTGTCAACGGTACTTAAAAGATTCGCTAATCCCCGCTTCTTTGTTAATTAAATCTTCCCTTTGAAGTAATTAAGATAACTTTGATTACTGTGTCGTAATGATATTGTTTTGCTTGTTGATTCGCTAATCCCCGCTTCTCATACTTTCATATATAGCCAGTCATCTCCAGCTTTCATATTCTGAATTTAGACCTTTTATGCATGAGTCATATATATTTAAAAGACCCCCATCAGTGTTTAAAACAGAGAATTTGAAGTCATGAGAGGGGCTCGAACTCTTGACCTTTGAGTAAACAGTCTTAAGACCTTTACTGCTTCATCTAAAAAACAAAGAGGGTCTGATTCATTTTGATTCATATGAAAGTTATTTAACCATCCTACAAAACAATAAAACAGTGTGTCAAAGTGATCTGAAAGTAATTTTACATATATTAGTTCATGTTTAAAATATGGCTTTCAGTTTTCATCAATTAATTAATCACTTCAAATGAGTCCAAAATGAATATAAAAAACATCTAATATACATACAACAAGCTGGAAATGTAATATATTATGATATGTTTCTTAAAAATATAATTAAAAATTTCAAATTAATTAAATAAATATGTGTACATATAATATTAAATTATAAGCTTAACTGTGTCCGTTTTAATAATTTTTTAATAGTTAAATGACTCCAAAATAAGTAAAAAAATATATATATATCTTTGAGTAACCAAGCCTCATGTACATGCTACACCATCTCACGTATCAGGTTTTACAAAATACAGCTTGCATTAGAATGACATGTTTGGCCATATAAAATTATGAATTAACTATTGATTTAACCCATATAAAACCATGATTAAAAAATTATAAATTATGAATTAACTATTGTTTTTAATCATCCCTATTTTTAATCTTAATCTCAATAATAATAAAAATAAAAATAAAAATAAAAATAACAACAATTTTCCTTTGTCTTATATTTGAATTACAGCATGTTCACTTGAACTAGTCTCTAATAAAGAATTTTGTTTTTTTTTTGGAAAATACAGCTTGCATTAGAATGGAATGATTGGCAATATAAAATCATGAATTAGCTATTGATTTAACCAATGAATGAGACATTTACACCACACCACACCACACACTACATTGGGACTAGGGGTGAAACCGAGTTGGATATTATCCGACCGAATCCAGATCTATATTCGAAAATTAGATACGGATATCCGATATCTAAATATCCGTGCAGATCGCATTCTAATAGTAGATATATACCATATAGTTTAATATATATTATGAAAATATTTATGTATATATCTACGGATATCCGATATCTGATCCGTATCTGTATGTATCTGTCTAATATCCGATCCGTATCCGTATCCGGAAAAAAAAAACTGATTCTCATTTGGGTTTTTGAGTTAAAGTTGGAGGTAGAAATTTCTCATTTGGGTTTTAAACCTGCAACTTGAACATTGCATCAACTACTGGACCAAAGACTGATTCTCGAATGTAAACGAACATTGAATAAGATATCTAAAATCTTCCGGACACAAGTCCCTTTCTTTCCAGATCTAGTTAGAAAATTCTGCGCTTAGTGACAAATTGAGAGATAGATAATTGGTGATCCAGGATGCATTGAATTTCCTTATCTAGTTGAATATTTCTTGGTCCACAAATAAAGGAGTACTTCATTTTCCAATACGGAATTATATTGGGAGAATTTTCCGTGTACTAGACTTGGTAACCGTCAACGGTACTTAAAACGATTGCACTTAGCTAATCACCGCTTCTTTGTTAATTAAATCTTACTTTTTATGTATGATTTGCTTTTTTATTTGTATGATTTATTGTAGATCGAAGATGTACAAGTCGCGCCTGAACGGTCTTGGATAGCAGAGCAAACGATTGCACTTAGCTAAAACTGCTTTCCTAATTGAGTCTTTTGTGCTTCATTTGAGAGAGAAATAACTGGGATAAAAATATATTTCATCCCAGATGAGGTGAAGATGTGGAACATATTTTTCTTCAATATATATATCATGTGAAATTTTCATGACCTGTATTTCTTTTTTGTTTGTCAGCTATATTACATGAGTCTGAATGTCTGATACATTTTTTTTGTAGCAATTAAAAACAAGAATAATGATAAATGAGTCCTGTATGCAAAAAATATAAATCATTTTTGAGTAAATAGTATATCATATCATGTTTTCCAAGTGTTAAACAAGTCTTAGTAATTTTAGTGTGCCAAGTGTTAGACGTATACGTGTATACTTTAAGAATATAATGATGTATTTATGTGCAGAGTTACTCAATTATTTATCCTCAAATCATAGCACTATCACTAGTTTATTTATTTTAAAATAATGAAGTCATATCTCAAATTTCTCAATTAAATATAAGAAAATTTTATTTTAGTGGAAAAGAGAGAAATATATGGAGTTTGTGTGTTAAAAGGGCAAAGAGGGTTGGGTTTGGGCCCAGTATAACCCAAAAGAGTCCAGAAACCGACTTCACAATTGTTGTGGGCTGCCTGTGAGGAGATTGTTGTTTGGTTTTTGTTAAGGTTTTGACGATGAATGAATGAAGATGAAAATATATTTTACTTTACACAAATTAATAGTTTTCGAGTTAGAGAATAGCAGGTTGAACATAACACAGTACATTTATAAAAACATATATATTGTGCAATATGTTGTACAAACAAAGAAGTTCACAAATAAATATTGTTCTTAACAATAAAACATGACTAATAAATTAAACCTAAAAGAATACAACTTGAACAAATTGCAACAATATGTGCCATATTCAGCATTTCATCCATCCAATTGCAAAAATATGGGACATAATATCAGTGTCATGGATGCACTTGCAAAATTAGAAATGACAATTGCAAAATCAAGGAAAACGAGTAGAGGGCTGGCAGGGGATTTAGAAATATAAGGTTATTTGTTCCGATTTGCCAATAAACAAGAAACAACTGGACTTAATTTTATTTAGATGGATATAAATAGACTTTTTGGGTAAAAATTGGAGGTAGGAATTTTTCATTCGAGTTTCGAACCTGCGACCTCTTATACGGAGGGTATTGCCGCAGCCACTGAACCAAAGGATGATTCTTGAATGTAAATGAACTTTGAATAAGATATTGTCTAAATTCTTTCGGACAAAACTCCCTTTCTTTCCGGACCCAGTTAGAAAATTCTTCGCTTAGTGACAAATTGAGAGATAGATAATTGGTGATCCAGGATGCATTGAAATCTCCTCAACTAGTTGAATATTTCTTGTCCACAAATAAAGGATTGCATTTGCAAATACAGAAGCATTTTCCGTGTACTAGATTTGGTCACCGTCAATACATAAAAGATTCGCTAATCCCTGCTTCTTTGTTAATTAAATCTTACTTTTTAAGTAATTAAGGTAACTTTCATAACTGTGTCGTAATGATATTGTTTTGCCTGTTGATTCTAGGGATATTCTTAGTTGAGTAGTATCATTCTCATACTTTCATATATTCATATATATATATATATATATATATAGTTGTTAGTATTGGTTTGATCAATACCAATTCTGATATTTTTTTGAACCGATGGCAATGTTTTCAGGGTTAACGCTGTAAATACTTGGAAACCTAAATTTTAGTATGAAATAACTTCTCTATGTATCAATTCAACTGATGGTTATGTATTGTGTAATTAAGATAGAGATATATTGTGCAATTATAATGAGATAATTATTTAATAAAATACATAATACCAATTCAATAGAAAATTAACTAAAGATTAACTGGCTCTTGAAATTTTTGTGTTATAATTTTAACAGAACAACACACATTGCATGCACAAATGCATGTAAGATTCATCATTCAACATAGCCATAATTCCAAAAATAATGGAACACATTTACATGAACCCATTCAAAATTCAAGAAATATTAATTCTACATAACATTCACGAATTGGTGAGTTTATTGTCCGGAAGTAATTTAGCCATAATTTTATTTAGATGCACATAATTGCATCTACCACTGAACTAAAAATTTGGTTCTCGAATGTAAACAAACAATGAATAAGATATTGTCTAAAATCTTTCGGGCATAACTGTCTTTCTTTCCAGACCTAGTTAGAACATTCTTCGCTTAGTGACAAATTAAGAGAGAGATAATTGGTGATCCAGGATGCATTGAAATTTCCTCAACTAGCTTGTCCACAAATAAAGGAGTGCATTTGCAAATAAAGAATTATATCGGGAGCATTTTCCGTGTACTAGACTTGGTCACCATCAACGGTACTTGAAAGATTCGCTAATCCCCGCTTCTTTGTTAATTAAATCTTACTTTTTAAGTAATTAAGATAACTTCCATTACTGTGTCGTAATGATATTGTTTTGCTTGTTGATTCTAGGGATATTCTGAGTTGAGTAGTATAATTTTCATACTTTCATATATAGCCAGTCATCTCCAGCTTTCATATTCTGAATTTAGATCTTTTATGCATGAGTCATATTTAAAAGACTCCATCAGTGCGTTCAGTGTAAGATGAGACACAATTCCGGTTCCATGTCCCAACTTTCTAGCTAGTCATCTCCAACCCGATCTTCACAGTTAGAAGGAAAACAAAAATAGTCAGTTTCTACTTCACAGCTACAAGTCCATACATGACGGAATAGCAGTTAGCTCTAGAACGACTTTAAAACTGACTTAATAAATAGTAAACAAATTAAAAAATATATAAAATTTGGTCTCCAAGCACATGTTAATATATATTGAATATTTAACGGTTTGGATCGATTTTTTTAACTTTGAAAATGTAAAAACCGAAGCGTTTGTTCCACAGCCTAGAAACAAACATTTTGATATTAGCCAAAAAAAAATCAGACTTAATTCAACATTTCACCAAAGAAAAACGTGAATTAAAAGGCGAAACTCGATTTATCAGAAAACATGAAAAAGTGCGAAATTAGAATTCCAAAAGTTCATGCCCCTTGAAAATTTTTTATTTAATATAATTTAATTGGAAATTAAACCTGTAGGAAAATAGCAAATAAGTTATAACAAATACAAAAAGGACGGAAATTATAATCTCACACCTTACCTATTTTTGTTGACAAATTTAGCCAACAAAAATATTCGAGGAGCAAGAGAATTTGAACGTGTTTTTTTTTTTTAATTCTGAGTTGGATGGAATTTTAGAATAGAGTTAAAAAAAAGAGTCGAAATGCAATTTTTTTTTAATTTCTTAGTTGTGACAATCATCTCATCCTCAAATTATTTAACTTGGCGAAATCTTCTCATATTATGTCACCATAAACAAGTTAATTTTAGATAATCGAAGACTCGCTCTTTACTTTTGATTTTTTATATTAAATTTGGAGATATTTATTTCAAAAAATGTATTTATTTCAGGAAGCAAACAAACTATAGGGTAACTCTCTACTTTTAAAATGAATATATTTTTTGAAAAACTCGGGAAAACCAGCAAAGCTAATCTTTTGTTTCCTCTAAAAGGTGTTGAAATTATATTGAATTTTTTGTTATCTTAGAATGACACCAAACATATATAATTAAAACTGATACTAATTCACTTCAATTGGAATCGAATAATGAAGATTTAAGTGTTTTATTAACAAAATAAGAATGGTTTAAAAATGATTGACAGAAATTGATTAATAGATGGTTTTGTCATAACCTTTAGCTTTACCAATTTTTTTGGTTATCATTTCAGCAAAAATAATAGGCGGTGTTGACATTAATTTACAAAAAAAATTATTTTTATTATCTGCACTCTGTCACACCCTGAGACAACCTGCCACGTATTTACACGTAATGCGTGTGCACATCACATACATTATCAATAACATCCATAAATGCCACATTAATTTCACAATATAAGTCTTACAACAATGATCACAACAGATATGGTTCGAAATATGGCAACAACCATGCCTGTTCAAGTGTATCAACTTTACTGGAAAATAAATATATGATATTAAAAATAAACATAAGTGGCATTTAATTAAACATGGATCCTTCCGCTTGCTCTTGCTCTTACTCATGTTCTTTGCTTAGGCGCCTCTTCTTCATTACCTCTGCTCATTGACCTCCTGATCCACGTCCCTTCTATTCGTACTCATTGTCAGCCTCATTATTTTCTGGAACCCACGTAAAAGTGGAACGGGTGAGAGATCGAACAGTCTCTTAGTACGGGATTTAGTTCCAGTTTCAGAGTTTGTCAAATTCACTTATTAACACAAACAAGATATTAAAATGATATCCTCACATGATATGTAATATTTAAAACACACACACACACACACACACACACACACTTCTTTAGTTATCTTTCAAGTTTTTAACTAACTCACCAGGGGGACTCAAACCCCACTAGATCTTGGCCGTGCCACTAAACGGGAACTTGAACCATCGCTAGATCTTCTTTGCCTCACCAGGAGGACTCGAACCACCACCAGCTATTGGTGTCTCACTAGGGGGACTCCAACCACCACTAGTTCAACTATCTAACTCAACAGGGACTCGAATCATTCCAAGATATTGACCCGTGACGGGAAGTCCAACCAACGCCACGTTAATGAGAGGTCTAGTCGGACACTAGACCCAATGTATACATTCCAACACGTGTTCAACGTATATTGGCTCCTTTCCTTTAACTTATTCATTACATTACACGTTTGTTTCATTTAATCACACAAAGTCATACACAACACAGCACATCCTATAAGTCCGTTGATCAAACGAATAATCTTATCCTAATATTGTCTAAACAAAGCCAAAGGGGTCGTTCGATTCAACATGCATAATTCCATAAATAAATAAATGCAAAAGAAATGGTAAGTAACAATTTGACAATGTCTAGGAAATCCATACCTGTTGTTGTGGGGCAATTCATTCTTGTCTCTACGTCTCTCCTTACTTCGCCACTCGGATCTAGACCACGAAACATGATTTCTAAATTAATATCTATACACATTTCTCATTAAACAAATTATATTTATTAAGATTAGAACTATGCTCCTTTATAATAAAAATAAATTTGAAGTCATCGGTGAATAATCCTCAAGGTCTTCGGTGAAAATTTACCATTTAATAAACTAACCTAAGTTAATCAAACTAATTGAAAACTGAAGTAAGGTTTATACAATTCCCGGACTTTGGTGAGACTCGAACTAATTGAAGTTACTCAATAGCACAAGCATTATTCGGTTAATAATTTATATTATCAAACTTATAGTTATAACCAAACAAATTAAGGTAAGTCAACATCTGAAAATAACATCTGTTACATGAGATGAGATGCTTAAATCTTGTTTACTTAGTAAGTAGTCTAAAAGATAACAAGTAAACATTGAAACATATTCAAAAGGCATTCTTTCTCTTGCCAATTTCGAAAGAAATAAAAACAGACAAACTACGCATATATAAAATATGTTATTATTGTTTAATAAACTGATTTATGAAATTCTATAAGTTTCTGACAATCGAAACCATTCTTAATTTCCACCGATTATATGATCTAGAGGTTTTATCAAATAGATAAATAAAAGAAATCTTATTTAATAAATAATTTGCAGAAATTATATAATTTTCATGAATCTTTATCAAACAAATAAATAAATAAAATAGATGAGAGTTAATAGACATTTATAAACGTTTGAAACAAAAATAACATACCATAATTATAATAAGGGATGAGCTATGGTGAGCTATGGAGTAAAACAAGTTTTTACTCCACGCCTCATTATTTCCATTTTGAAAATTCAAACAACCGATCCGAACCGTTCAACATGATCTCCATATTGAAATGTGCTTGGAGACCAAATTTTATATTTTTTTGGAATTTTTTACTATTTATTAAGCCACTTTGAAAATCGCTGATCCATTGGTCCAGAATTTTTTACTGTTTTGCTACTGTTCATCCGGATCACCGATTTTCAAAGTGGCTTAATAAATAGTAAAAAAATTCCAAAAAATGTAAAATTTGGTCTCCAAGCACATTTCAATATGGAGATCATGTTGAACGGTTCGGATCGGTTGTTTGGATTTTCAAAATGAAAATATAGCGTGAAGTACAAACTTGTTTTACTCCATAGCTCACCATAGCCCATCCCATTATAATAATTATAATAATTATAATAAAATAAACATTTATAATAATTATAATAATTCATCACGGTTACACACACTCCCAAAAAGTGGCACGCATATATTATCTGCACAACCATATTTGGTAGAATTTAGTTAAATTTGATACAGTTTGAGGATGCTTATATAATACCTGTGTGCCACCTCTAGAGTGTGCACATATAATATATGTATACCTGAATTGTTTCAAACTCATGTCAACACCGCCTATTTTCTTTTTAAATGGTAAATAAAAAATATCCTTTTAGTTTGAGTATCATTGGCCAGATATTTGTGCATATTTGTCGGCTAACTCATCATTGGGCTTCTTTAGATAAGGCTATATCGGATACAAATCTGCTGCTATCTCAGAGGATAGCAGGACTCTACTATTTTAGAGAGAGACAGAGAGAAAGAAAAGCAGGAGAGAGATAGAGAGAGGGGAATTGCAGCTGATTTGTTCCAAAACGATGAATTTTCTGCAATGGTACGTCCCATTGTGTTGTGTGGTGTGTGGTGTGTGGTGTGGTGTTCATGTGTCTTCCATCGGTTAAATTAATAGTTAATTTATGATTTCAGAGACTAGTACGGACCAATATGAGGCTATGGTACTATGAATAACACATATTGGTTTGTATTATAAATCAATATCTTTGTTTTTAATTAAGGTTCAAACAATCGATCTGAACCGTTCAACATAATTTCCAAATGAAATTGTACTTATATACTAATTATATTTTTTAGAATTTTTATACTATTTTTTAGATTTAAGTGACTAAAAAATTAGTAAACATATTCTAAAAAAAATGTAAAATTTAATCTACAAATAAATTTTTATATGAAAATCATGTTGATTCGACCATTTAGATTTTGAAAATAGAAATATTGATAATAGCCTCACTCTTCATCTTTTATTTAATTTCTTCACATTGGTGATTTGCATTTTAATTTATATGTATTATTTATTGCAGATTGAAAATGTACAAGACGAACCTGTTCTTCATGGATAGCAGAGCAAACGATCGCAGATGAGGTGAACTGTGGAACATATGTTTTTTTTGTGATGTTACGTTATGTTCAAAATCCACGACCCATTCTAACACTGGTTTATAGACTATTATGATCTTACAAAAATAATTATAGTGTTTTTCCACTTAAATCAGGTGTTACTCAACTGATTAATATTATTAGATCAAGTTCATACAAACTAAAATCAGTTGTTGCCTCGTGGATTGGAACATAACATAACATCACAAAAAAAAATATCATCACATAACAAGTTATCTGAATTACATAAAAATAACATAACAAGTTCAATGTACATGATAATAGCATATCATAACATAACTAGTCCGATCTACACGAACATCACATAGCATAATATAACATAACACACCATCACACAAGTTCAAACCATAAAAAAAAATTAAAAAAGTGGGACGTTGTACCATATGGCGTCCCACTTTTTTTCAATTTTTTTTCCAGACAGAGCCTCCGTCTCGTATGGCGTCCCAATTTGTCCATCTCTTTTTCCATTTTTAAATTTTTTTCTAATTTACTATAAATAAAAATTTCGGTATATATAGAGATGATGAGGTTCTGTCCAGCTTAGAGATGAGGATCTGAGGTTAACTCTGGTTTGAGTTTGATTTAAATTCTTTTATTTTGAGTGTTTGAATTTTCAGCAAACAATTTAATTGCATCTGCTCTGCTGTCGGTTGGTGACACTTGCTTGTCATACAAGTGCACAATAGTGCATTTTGCACCATTCAATAAGTTCATGAATGGTATTTGAGTATAATATTTTGTTTTAATATAGTCTTTGTACAAATTATTTTTTTATCAATTTTTTCTAACTTTTTGGCTACAAACAAACTTCTGCCAAAAAAATCTGAGTTTCCGAGTCAACTTGGCCGATTCCGGCCTATTCATCCAATTTCGATTTCACGATCAAGAACCCGATTCCGATTCCGATTCTAAGTTTCAGAACCATGGTTTTGGCACCTATTGTTTGAATAGGGGTGTATACAGAGTGAACTCGGAGCAGATAATGTTAATATTAAATTTGTATCTGTCTTTCAATCAGTAAATACAAATACAAATAGTAAACGAATGTCAAAATTTAAATCAAACCTGTCTTAAACTTTGATCATAAGTTATTTAAATCTTACTTTTTAAGTAATTAAGATATATAACTTTCATAACTGTGTCGTACTGATATTGTTCTCCTTGTTGATTCTAGGGATATTCAGCGTTGAGTAGTATCATTTTCATACTTTCATATGTAGCCAGTCATCTCCAGCTTTCATATTCTGAATTTAGAACGACGTATTCATGAGGGAATATCTTCATATTCTGTAATCTCCGGTCATCACTAGAACGACGTACTCATGAGGGAATATCTTCATATTCTGTAATCTCCAGTCCTCACTACAACGACGTACTCATGAGGGAATATCTTGTGGTCAACTTTTTTCTAACCATACATCTCCCTTTAACTATAAAAGGGCAGCACTCTGTGAGAGAGAAACCCATTGCCTTCATTACACAAATCATGGAATATTGTTATACCTTGCTCACTATTCACCTCCTCTTAAGTCTCTTAACCTTATCCTCCTTTTCTCTCGCTGCCATAGTAACCACTAGTAAAACTGATCGATCAGCACTTCTCTCCTTCAAAGCCCAAATACATGATGACCCATTTGGAGTCCTCTCATCATGGAACGAGTCACTGCACCACTGTCAATGGCAAGGGATCTTGTGTGGCCGGCACCACCCTGAAAGAGTGACTGCTCTCGTTCTTGACTCCAAACAATTGTCAGGTTATATATCTCCATCTCTAGCAAACCTCACGTTCCTCCAAAGGATGAGTCTCTTTGATAACCAGATAAGAGGAAATATCCCTGTAGAAATTGGAAACTTGGGTAGGCTACGTTTTCTCAACTTGAGTAGGAATTCTCTCGATGGTAGCATTCCATCTACTCTAAGCAATTGTTCAAATCTAGAATTTATTTATTTGAGATATAATAATCTCCATGGAACCATCCCATCTAACTTAGCACAATGCAAAGAACTTAAACATATCAATATGGGGAATAACTTCCTCTCAGGAGCCATACCATTGGAATTTGGCCTCCTCCCACAGCTACAATTCTTACGACTATCTGCCAATAATCACACAGGATCAATTCCTTCCACCTTGGGCAACCTTAGTAGCTTAATATATCTTTATCTTGACCAAAATAATTTTATTGGTGATATTCCAGATGATTTAGGCAAACTTACTAATCTATCACATCTTTATCTTTACAATAATAAGTTCACTGGTTCCATCCCACCTACCTTAGGTAACCTTACCAAACTATCAATTCTCTATCTTAACAGAAATAGCATTAGTGGTTACATCCCGCCTAGCTTGGGCAACCTTATTAACATACTGGAAATTGGGCTTTCCGAAAATATGTTAAGTGGATTCATTCCGGATGAACTTGGGAAGCTTCAAAACCTCCAGAGATTTAACGTTTATCATAACAACATTTCGGGTGAAATACCACACTCCATTTACAACCTATCAACATTGGTTGATTTGGAGCTTGGTAATAACCAGCTTGATGGAACTCTACCTTCCGATATGTGCAATACTTTACCAAACTTGAAATATCTACGTCTCTACATCAATCAACTCAAAGGACAGATCCCACAATCCATATCCAATTGTTCTGCTCTTATTAATGTTGAATTAGGTTCTAATTACTTCAGTGGCGTGATACCATCTGGCTTTGGAGCCTTACAAGACCTTCAGGTAGTTCTCTTTGAGGATAATCAACTAGAAGTCAAGAGACCACATGACTGGAGTTTCATGCATGCTTTGACCAATTGTACTTTGTTACAAAGGTTACATCTTAACAACAACCAACTACAAGGAGTTTTACCTAGTTCCATATCAAATCTTTCTACTAGTCTTCTTGAACTCGAATTGGATAATAACCCAATTTCAGGAAGCATACCAGCAGAGCTCGGAAAACTCAATAACTTAAACATCCTTGACCTAGGCGGAATGTTTCTCAGTGGCAGCATTCCGGTAGAAATTGGTAATCTTTTCAAACTGGGAGTATTATATCTGTGTAGTAACATGATTTCAGGTCAAATCCCTGCAACTCTTGCCAACCTCACCCAAATGACCCAGCTATATCTAGATAATAATGCATTAGAAGGGAGTATACCACCAGAGTTAAGTAGCATGAAATTATTAGAAGTCCTGAATATTTCAAATAATAAGTTGGTAGGTGAAATTCCCAAAGAAATCATGGGTCTTCCTTCTCTTTCCATTAGTTTGGACTTGTCACACAATTTGCTATCTGGCATCTTGTCACCAGAAGTTGGTAACTTGAAAAATCTACAATCAATTCGTCTCTCAAATAACAAGTTGAGTGGAGAGATTCCTAGCACAATTGATGGATGCCAGGTACTTGAAGCCCTTTATCTTGATAGCAATTTGTTCCAAGGAACAATTCCAACTAGCTTAAGCAATCTAAGAGGGCTGCAAACCCTTGATGTCTCTAACAACTCGCTCTCTGGTCGAGTTCCTGAATTACTGGGTACAATGAACTTGCAATATTTGAATCTTTATTTCAATAATTTCGATGGGGAATTACCAGAAAAAGGCATTTTCAAGAATGCCAGTGGTCTAGATGTAAGAGGAAATCCAAAGCTTTGTGGTGGAGTGCCTCAAATGCATTTGTCACACTGCATTTCACAACCTTCCACACAGAGAAATCACTTTCGAAGAAACATGGTGCTCATAAGTTCTGTTGTTGGTTCTTTTGTTTGCATAACCGCAATCATTTGCTTGTTTGTGATTTATTATACTAGAAACAACCCTCGAAACAAACCACAATCGGATAAAACTTTGAAATATGGGTTAGAGCCTGTTTCATACAATGACATTCTAAGAGCTACTGAAAATTTCTCCCCGAATAATCTAATTGGAAGAGGTTCATTTGGAGAAGTTTACAAAGCCGTTATGAGCTTCGAGAATGTGACAACCGTTGCGGTGAAGGTGCTAAACCATGAGAAACACAGTGCTTCTAGAAGCTTCTTCTCTGAATGTGAGGCACTAAAAAATGTGAGACACCGGAACCTTATAAAAGTGCTGAGTTTGTGCTCTAGCATAGACTACCAAGGTAATGATTTCAAGGCTTTGGTTTTTGAGTTCATGCCAAATGGTAGCTTGGCCACATGGTTGCATCCAAATGCATGTACGGATCGGCCATTCAAAAGCCTCAGCTTCGTCCAGAGGTTGAACATTGCATTTGATGTGGCGGCAGCGCTAGATTATCTCCATTACCATTTACCTGCACCAATCGTGCATTGTGATCTCAAACCTAGTAATGTACTTTTGGATGATGACATGACTGCACATGTGAGTGATTTTGGATTAGCAAGGTTTTTGGTTCGACCAGATACCATGCCTTCTCAATCAATGTCGAGCACTGGTGGAATCAAAGGTTCTATTGGCTACATTGCTCCAGGTATATATAGCAGAACTTATTATTTGAGAAGTAATTATTTTTTGTATGTCCCTGCAACAAAATTATTCGTCAACTTTGATAAGGTTCAAAGAAAAAATTGGCCATGTTTGTTCCACTGGCGAGGCTAAAGGGAAAACTATCTGTTGCCTCATTTGTATTGACATGATTGATACTTAATTTTCTTATCTATGTATACTTCTTTAATTTACTGTTTCGGGCTATATAATTTTAAAAAATACACAAATATATGCACGATCATGTGAGCCCACATTTGAAAAACTAGGTGAATTAAACAGATGTTAATACGTAGAGTCACAGTTCACTATACTTCTGTACTAAATTTAGAAACTGTAACTATTAACTTTTCATTGTCTAGAGTATGGGATGGGTGGTCGGCCATTGATAGAAGGAGATGTCTATAGCTATGGTGTTCTTCTGCTTGAGATTTTCACTGGAGTAAGTCCAACCGACGAGAGAATCAGAGACGGTATGAGCCTTCAGAAGCAAGTTGAGATGGCTTTCCCCGACCAAGTCATGGACATAGTCGACCCTAAATTATTCTCTGAAACTGATGGAGAACACAATCTGTATGCTCCTGAAAATGTCTATAGTTGTTTGGTTTCAGTGATTCAATGTGGGCTTATGTGCTCCAAAGAGTCTCCAAAAGAACGCATTTCTATCAAAGATGTTACCAAGGAGTTGAACTCAGCACGAACAAAGGTGCTTAGGCCATAGAGACGGAGAAAAAAAGGATCAAAAGAGAAGAAGAAGAAGAAGAAGGGCTCCACTAAATATGTATTATCAGTAAAATTTGGATAGCAGTTGTGGTAATTTATGGTGTTGTAGTATATATGTTGTAATAACGAATGTTATTTCTTTCTATTAACAAATTAGGGGGGGGGGGGGGGTCTAAGTATTTCAATTGAAAGAAGTTTGATATGCACTCAATTAAATAAGAATATTGTAATGTGTGAATTGCATTAATGCTGCACATTTATATATTGGAGTATTCTCTTGTTTTTCTGAAGGAACACATAGTAACACCTAATGTTAATGATCTCATCTAGAGTTTCCACACAAATTATGTTAATGTTAATTAAATAATGCAGAATAATGACAACACATTTTAAAAAAAAAGTAGGATTTAAACAGGCTAATTCAAGCCTAACAAAAAAAAGAGAACACCAATATTCCTTATTAAACCTCTGTGTAGTACAAAAAGATCAGAGAACAAAAATCTGAAAATTAATAAGCCTTCACATCATGGACTAATTCCTGGACAACAACATAAACCGATGAAAAAGAAAAACATAAGATGAATAATAAAAAAGAATCAAAATTTACTTGTAAACAAACCTGGCACTTGATCTAAAGGCCTTCATTGCAGTTGCCAGCATCACTGCCTCATCAAAATGGACATCTCCAGTTAAGCGGTACCCATGCTCGCTATCAGAATCCTTATAACATTAATAAATAAATGGGTAAAATTTGCAGCAAAACATTATATTGGCTCCATAATTCAAAACATTAACAAAAACTTATTAAAAATATCATAATTGAACTACTGCAAAATAAATTGATTAGAAAATCTCAAACCCCACTAAAGACAAAATTTGTGGATTTTCATTCAGAATTCATTTTTCCAATTTTATTTTTTTATCTGCTGTAATATTTATTTATTTTTTCTCTTTTATGTTTTGTAATTTTTTTAAGGAATCTAGAGCCTCCATCAAACTGTAAATTTATATCTTCTGAAGTAACTTAAAATTTGAGTTTCAATTCGGATTGTTTGTTTTAAATTGATATGATTTTTAAAATAATTTTATGAATATTCAAATTAATTGAATTGAATCAGATTCTAATTGGATGATCCGAATTCCATGCTCCAAAATTATTCCAAAACCGTTTGTGTTTAATACAGACCGTCTAATCATAATCCGCATCAATCCGGTCCAAATTTTTAGTGCACATGGATCATTTAAGATTCTTGCTAATATGTACTAAATGGATCAGATCTAAACCCAAAAAAATAATGTATTTTACGTGATATGAATTGCTTTCTCTTCTATCACAGTGGGCCGGTGGCCTGACTGAGAATCAAGGCCCAATACATATTATAAAATCTTTAAACACAACGCTAACGAAGAAACTTAAACACGAAAATGCGAGCTGTTTGCTGTCACGTGATTGTCACATGGCGATTGTAGTAATAGTCAAAATGATATATTATTGTAGTCAAACAAAAGGCACCACAGTTCAACAGCAAAGATACTCTTTGTTTTTAAATTGATTGATAAAACTATATATACATATTAATGATTTAATACTTGTATTTTTTTGTTATACCAATAATTAAATGCTTATATTATTAATACTGTGATCTTGTTGAATAAGTAGAAACAAAAGATGCAGTTAGTTCATAAGAAGTTTAAGTTGCATATGCAACTGGTTCGAAGCTATTTAATTTTTTTAGATGTTTTTTAATTAGATGTTATTCTTTACTAGAATGTAAATTAGAAATTTATTTTTAATTATCCGAATTTTATTCACATCCGTATTTGTATCTGATCCATATTCGTATCTGTTTAATATCCGATCTATATCCATATCTGAGACTATCCGTTTTCATATTTGTATCCGAAAAATTATAACAAATAACCAAGTATTGTGTTTCTTATTATACCACTTGACAGTAGAGAATTTTTGAATGAAATAAACGTATGATATACTATGATGCCAAAATAGTGATTTTTTTTTTAATATTTTCTTAGTAGAGGAGCAGAGGGTAACATGTGAAGAAGAAAATTTGGTGGAAATGAGTTGAGCTTGCTAATATAATATTGTACTTGAAACATAGGAGAAACAATTTGTTCTTTATTTGAGACAAATATATATGCTGTTCTTTATTGCATGATCCATCTTCATTTTTGGTTTCTCATATCTATATGAATTTGCAATGTATAGCAGGAGCAAATAATCTGAGACAATTTTCACTTGTTTATGGGGTGCTTTATGCTTTCATCTTCTCCTTTTGGTTGATATTTTTTTTCTGCTGAGCAGGATTTTTTACTACAAATTGTTGTAAAGGAAAATTAAAACAATAGTGTCTTAGTATAATTAGGCTGTAATTATCAAAAATATTAGGGACCTGGCACATATTGTGATGGTTCCAACCATTATGGAGAGATGTATGTTTTTTTTTTTTTTTTACAAGAGACATTTAAAAAGGAATAAATATTGGAATTTACAGAAGTTTTTATTATGAGAAGGTATAATTAGAAAGCTCACAGTAATAAATATTTTAATAATTACATGCTAACAGAGTAACAATTTATATAAGATGAGGGATCCACTTACAACATTTGTAAGTTACAACATCTTACAACAATTTGGTTTTGCGATTTTAAAAGTCCAAACAGTCGATCTATACCGTTCAACATGATCTCTATATTAAAATGTGTTTGGAGATCAAATTTTATATTATTTTGAATTGTTTTACTATTTATTAAGTATTTTACAAAAATATTCTTTTTAGACAATTCTGGATCACTGAAAAACAACATTTTATATATAAATCAAGGAGGAAAAGTTTTATATTTCTTATTTTGATGTCAAAATTTCATAACTTAACATTGCACTCCAAATGCTTAGGTTGAAGATCCCATCTCTCAACAATCTCAGGAAGTACCTTCAAGACTACCAAAGGAATTCAATCAGGTAAGCACTTTTAGAATGTTGGTTGAATTTATAAATTCTTATGAAATGAACTTTTAAGGTAAGTATGCAATGGCAGGAATTATGTGTTCAACAGTAATGGGTACATCATTGAGAACTTAAAAGTAACTATCAAATGTTTTTTTTAAGATAATGATAAGATGTAATACAAATCTGGTAAGTACCAGTAGTGGGTAATTCATGCCTCAAAACACACTAATTGTTATACACCCAATAAAAGGACTTCAAATGACCATGTCTCATGAAGTACCATCATATGTTTTTCAGCCAACTATTACTACCTCATTTTTATTGAAAAAACAAACTCAAGTTAAGTGTATAACAATAATGGGTAATAGTACTGTATGATCAACAAACAAGTTATTTCGAGGCTTGAACTACATAATTAATTTTTATAACAATAACATGTTCTAACATTATAAATTGGTCTACATAGGATTTTGTTGGTTCTTTTCAACCAAATCAGGAAGGGTCATTCCAAGCACTGCTGAGTACTCAGGTTGGACTAGAAATGGTAGGGAATGAGGCCACAATGACAGATTGGTGGGGCAATCAAACTTCGGCCTAAACCCCAGAGGTCTAGTGTGGATGTCAATATTTAGGGTAAAGTTTTTTGGTTATATTTTGGGTATACTTTGTTAACTCATGGGGTTGAGTTTATTTTGTGAATGCTTTTTTGGAATGTTACATTTTGGGTATATTTACAAGTTAAGTCTTTAATTATCAATGTTGTTTTAATGCTTTTATAATTTTGGTTCTATGTATGACGATTATACTATGTTGGTCAATGTTTATTAGTTGCTCTCTTGTTTATTAGTTACTTTCTACAAATTTCTCAAATGTGATTTATGTAATTCTTGTTGAATGGGAACTGGGAATTTTAAAACAGCACTGGGCTCATACTAGATTGGAGCATGCTAATTTGCACCCATTTCTTCTTATTATTGCCTTGGGTACATCCACGCAAATAGTTACAAGTGCAGTGCATGCAAAAAATGTAATTCATATCCTTGCAAATAATCACCCATACAATAACGCAAACAGTCTTCCGATGCTAATACTCTGGTGGGACCCACAATACGTAGCCTTGCAAATAGTCAGGTGGGACCCACGTGTGTTAGCCTTGCAAATAGTCAGGTGGGACCCATGTGTGTTAGCCTTGCAAATAGTCTGTAGGACCCACGTTCCCTAGCCATGAAAATAGTCAAGTGGGACCCCCGTTCGCTTACCATGCAAATAACTAGATGGGTCCCACGTTGTCTCCCCATGCAAATACTCCAAATGGGGCCAACTCTGAAAGTTGTTGCATGGGCCGTTGTTGCATGGCTAATCTCATGCAACAAGTCAGAACAGAGTTGTTGCATGGGCACCCATGCAAATACTTAGTATTTGTATCGAAGCTTGTTGCATGGGCACAGTTGCATGGCTATCTCCATGCAACAAGCCATTTTCTGGCCCATGCAATAAACTCATATTCTAGTAGTGTTTTTTTCTTCTTTTTTTATGTTTTGCTGTGTGCGGCAAATGGGTCTTTCAATTATTGGAAATCGGATATATTCTTGGCTTGCACAGGTTATTGTCTCCTTTCCCTACCTGCATTGTGCGCACTTTCACGAGCATCTTTCTTTTTTCCTTTCAATGAAAAAAAATACAATGTTAATAGGCACACAACAAAGATTCGTCATAAGTTATAAAATTGAATTTGCTATAAAAAAGAAAAAAGAAGAGAGAGAATACTTGAAATTCTGTCAGATTACCAAATTAAGAACGGAAATTTAAAAGAGAAATTATTTCAATCAAATAATATTAGGAGTGTCAATGGATATGGTAAGGATCGGATAGAGACATTTTCTACGCTACCAAGATATATTATATAAATCATCTACCTAATACCATAAAATATAAAAAATTCTAGTTTTTTATTTCGTTTCTATTTTTTTATCCCTTTATATTAAAAGATATATATTAATATTAATTAAATAAAATGATAAAGTATAAATCAATCTAATCATAAATTACTAAATAAGTTTTCTTATAAAATGTTTGATAAATCATTTTTATCATAAATACTAAATAAAAAATTATATGAAATGCAATATAAATCAATCTAATCATAATAATGAAGTTATATAGTTCTATGTATAAATAAAAAATATCATATCTAATTTTATATTTATTAATTATCCTTTAGGTCAATGGGTACAAAATAGCTCTTACTCAAACTGTTACCTAATAAGCTAACGAAAAAAAATATAACCCATATCCGCCTTATCGAATACGGTACAGGTCGGATTAATTGTTAAAAAAGTATCATTGACACCCTTACAATGTTTATTATTTTGAACAAACCTGAATCCAATTAAGACGGCGCAGTAAACTGGTCATCTTGTTTATGCCCTTCACATTCGCTTTGATTTAAATCCCATAGGACTTCCGTTAAATATAGCTGATATATTTTGTTTTTATAGTATAGTAAGTCTAGTATATTAAATAAAGGGAAATCTAATACTTACCCGCACTCCTTTAAACACCAAAATGTGCAGTTACAATGAACATGTCCGCATATTGGTCCTTTAACTAAAGGGAAATCTAATAAAAAGCAGGATTCCATCCATGTGCGCGTTCAAGTTTTTCACATGGTGCCCATAGGAGTTGGAATATTAATTATTATGTGTGTCAGGGAAATCTAGTACCCGCACTACTTTACAAAAAGCATATTTTATTTAGTTTCTTTCTACTCCAAAATGGAATTGTTATGTACAACATGCCCCTATCTAACTAGAAGAACCCTGATGGCAAGTCTGTACATAGCAAAGATGATGAACTCCATAGAAAAATTATGGAACAAACTTGACATCAGGGTGCAGGTGATAAGCATGTAATTAAATTCCGGTGGACCCAAACTACTTGAAAGGTTTACATACTGGAAAATCAGCACTTTACAGAGTTGTGTAGCAAGATTTATAGACTTGAAAGCTTGAATTTAAATAATTAGATGTAACAGCTAGCGCCAGATATAAAAAGATAAAAATTATAGATTACTTATTAGGTTTACACACTTGAAATTAACACTTTGCAGAGTTGTATACCAAAGTTTACAAACTTGAAAGATTGGATTAAAATAATTGGATGCAGCAGCTAGCACCAAATCTAAAAAGATAAAGAATTTAGATAACTTGTTAGGTTTATAGAATTGAAATCGGTACTTTACAGAGCTGTGGAGCAAAGTATACAAACTCGAAATCAAGCATGTAAAACTAGCATATCAAGTCTATGTAAACCTAATAGAAAAAGTATGTAAACCTAGCAGATAAAGTTTGTAAAGTATTTATACCTAACAGCTAAAGTCGAGTATTTAAAAAAGAAAAAAAAAAATAGCAAATAGAACCCAAAAGTACTTCAATATAGATATCATTAGAAAGAGAAAATTGAGTACAAGACATTCGTAGTTTTAGATTCGCAAAAGTCGTCACAGATCGTCGAAAATATGAGCAAGATTGAACGGAGGAAAAAAAGAGAAGAATGGGTGATGAGAGAAAAAAAAAGGACTCATTTCTGTTTTTATTGGAGAGAGAAATAAAGCAAGTTAAAAGAAAGTGGGCTTGGGGGACAGATTAGGAAATTGTGTTTGTACGGCAGTTAGCAAAGAAGCGGAGATATGTGTATAGAATGGGGTCATATAATAATACGGATACTCGAAGCACCCCTTGATATATAAGTCAATCGAAGAATCCTTGTAAAAAATTGTTCCTGATAAAAGTCGACAACTATTTAAAAAAGCAACGACAGAACTTTAAAAAAATAAAAAAGCGCTCCATCAACTAAAGAAAAGCACACTGGTAAGCTCCTAGACCGACTTAGTTTACCTACAAATATTGACAATATTGACACATGTTACATGCTAATTGGAGACTGAAAGGAGATCAAACGAATTCCACCTGGCACTAGCTGATATAAATGAGGCCAAAATGATAAGGCAGTAAGATTTGGGAAGTGCATTTCAAGTGTTTCTATTTCAAAAAAACAAAGGCCCGGTTTTCCATATATAATGGTTTTCTTATATATAATGTTTGTGGACCTCGATTCAGATCCAACCACGTACTAAGAATAAAAGGATCATTTTCAGTGGACTCAAATTGATTTTAAAGAGGCCCCGTCAAGTGTAGCTGGAAATAAAATGAATGTTTTTTTTTTTTAATTTATGTAGTAAGAAAATAAATTTTCTATATTTTCTTAAAGAAGTAGTTAAGAACAGCGAAATCTAACTAAGTCTTTTTATAGATAAACTTTTATACAAAAAAAAATACGCACATGATTATACCGCCGAGACAATTCATTGAACTTCACAAAATGGAAAATAAATGGAAAAGTAAAAAATAATTTGATTACACATCTAAGTAAGATTACTAACTTTTGCAATCAACCTTCCACTGCATGCAAATATAAAGTTTGTTAGGGTTTAATATGAAAAGTGAACCATCTCCCAGAATATATATGCTATATGTGTTCTCGCTCTAGATTACTAAAGGCAATCCATAGAAACCAAGCTCAAGATAAACATTCTCCTCTATTGTAGTGCATCAATTATACCACCACCGATCGATGGTAAGATTACTTTTATCCGTTTATCCGATCCGTATCGTATTTTAAAAGACAAGCGCAAATTTTTTTTTTATTAACATATCGGGTACGGGCAAGGGTAAAGATTTTTTTTATTATCATGACGGATATGGATATGAAAATGTTTCCACTTGACCCGTATCACGCCCGTTGACAGATCAATGCTTTTGTTTCTATATTTTTTTATTTTGTTTTGTTACATGAGGTCAAGATCCTTTAAACTTTTATTTACTACATGTGTTTGTGTTCTCCGTATGCAGACAACCGGTTCTATAATAAAGAAAGGTCAATTCTGGGGTGACGATATGGAAGAGAAAGAAATGGATCCTACGGGCATTACTCGCATTGTTAAAATTAGTATCTACCATGGTAGAAGTATTTATGGTTTTACTGTGTATTTTGAACGTAATGGCACCACGCATTGCACTGACCGATGGGGTTTAAATGGAGGAAGCATGTCTGAGGTACGAGCCATTTTCAGCTTTAGTAAATATAGATAATAGATGCCATTTTTTTTATTGTAAAGTTCGATGAAGATCAAGTGGCCGACTTTTATTTGTAATTATAAATTCTTAAATTACTATATAGATAAAATTATTACCAAACAAAATAAATAAAAAACAACAAAATAAAATTTGTCCCCTAATGCATATATATTTAAGCAGTTTTAATCACACATAACTTACCTAGGAACATTTAGACATACTAACAAGCAGTTCTGTAAATGTCTAAAGTCTTCTTAGAAGTTTTATTGTTTTGTAGGTCAATCTTAAAACAAACGAGTACATTACGTCTGTAAATGGCTACATGGACCGCCATCATTTTACTGGCATTTGTTATGTGAGGTCACTAGTACTGAAAACCAATTTGGACGTTTATGGACCTTACGGCAAAAAAGATGGGGAATCTTTCGAATTTCCTGCTCTCGGCGGTCAAATAATTGGCTTTCATGCATATTGTAGTAAAGATATGGTCAATGCTCTTGGAGTTTATGTCCGGCAGGTAGGCACTACTATCATCTTTTTCATCAACTACTCTGAATTTATTTTCTATTTCCTTGTTGTACACCGGATCTTTTTGTAAATTATATTTAAATTAATATAAGGCTATGGTAATACGCATATTAGGGGTCTACCCGTACTAAGAATCTATATTTTTATTTTAAAAGTTCAAACAATAGATCCGAACAGTTAAACATATTTGATGATTATGGATCGTACATCCATATTTCATGGCTCAGATTAATACCACCATTTTTAACGGATTCAAATTGGTTTTTAATTTACGTAGTAGGAAAATAATTTTTTTTTGTTGCCTAAAATAATTTAGTTGTGAACTACAAAAACTAACTCATTTTTATAGATAAAATTTATAAAAAAGCACATGATAATTCATTGCAGTTCACCTTATATAATGGTTTTAATGGAAAACAAATGGAACAGTGAAAAATGATGTTATATATCTGCTATGTATTGTGGCTCTAGCTTACTCGCAATCCATAGAAACAAAGCCCAACATAAACATTCTGCCCTATTGTAGTGCATCAATTATACCTACCGATGATCTCAACTATAATAAATCATCCTACGGATACACAGGACAATGTTGTTTCTATAAGTTTTTTATTTTATTACATTTGATCCTTTAACCTTTTGTGTCTATACTTTTGAAAATGTTTCGGTTTCTATAATTAGCAGATCATTCTAACATATATATATAATGTATAGCATGTATTTGTGTTTTTTGTATCCAGTCAAATGGTACAATAATAAAGAAGGGGCCATTCCTTGGTGGCGGTCATATAGGGAAACATATGGATCCGACGGGCATTACTCGCATTATTAAAATTAGTATCTACCATAGTGACAAGATTAATGCTCTTACTGTGTATTTTGAACGTAATGGCACCACGCAATGCACTGGCCTTTGGGGCAGAAATGAAGGAATATTGGATGAGGTACGGACATTATTCTTCTTTATTTTAGTAATGTATGTCACTTTTTTTATTGTAAATTAAGATCGATGAAGTTCAAATGACTAATCACTTTTAATTCATAATTATATATTTTTAAATTAGTGTCTGGATAAATTATTCTCAAACAAAGAGCTCTTTACGTAAAATAAAATTAACAAATTAATTAAAATCTGCGGATTAATTGTTCCGAGCTTTTGTACTTGTCATCATATATAGCAATATACGACTGAAGCATTTAATATGTTAGGAACTTCACGACTGAAGCATTCAATGAAAATAAACATAATAAGATTAAATAATGATGTAAGTTAAAGGTACTTTTTTTCTTGGAACAATGTCCTTGTTGTATATATACAAAAATACCAATATGAACTTTTTGGTTGTTCCATGTAAATTTTGTCTCCTAATGCACAATTTAGAAGTTTAATCATTCATAACTTACCTATTAACAGTAGAAGCTACTAACAAATAATTATGTGCATGCATAAAGTTTTCTCACAAGTTTTATGTTTTTGTAGATAAATCTTAAAACAAACGAGTACATTATGTCTGTAAAAGGCTACCGGGACTCATCTCATATTTTGAAGTCACTGGTAGTGAAAACTAATTTGGGCGTTTATGGACCATATGGTAAGGAAGAAGGGAAACCCTTTGAACACACTTCTTCTCTTTATGGTCAAATTATTGGCTTCTTTGCAAGCGTTGGAATTAATTATGTTCAACGTGTTGGAGTTTATGTCCAGGTATTTACAACTATTATGTTTGTCAAAACTACAATGAAACTTTTTTTTTTCTAATTATTCTTTGTTGTCCTCCTGGCCTTTTCTGTAAATTATATATATGTAGGTTTGGCTTAAATTGATATTATAACATAATTTTGCATTGCCAAGGTACCAACAAGTAAGTCAGTGCTTTGCGGTGGTAATGGGGGTTCAACAAGAGATATGCACCCAACGTTTGCCATTTATCACATTGATAATGTCAGTATTCGCCATGGTGATACTATTGATGCCCTTTCTATATGTTATAAATTTCAAGATGACACTACTGAAAGCACACCGCTCTGGGGCAGAGAAACAGGAGCGCTTACTAAGGTACCAGATTCTTGCACCAAACATCAACTTCCCTTGGGCGATTTTACAATTTTTAGATTTTTTTTTTCTATTTTTCATTTTACACTACTACAGAATTGCAAATCAGCACCGGTTTTTTTTTACATTCAAAACCGGTTTTCCTACCGGTGTTGATCGGGCCGGTGCTGATTCTATGTTAGATTAGCACCGGTTTTAAACCGGTGCTAAAAGTAGATAAACAACACCGGTTTTTTCATAAAAACCGGTGCTAAAAGTAGATAAACAACATCGGTTTTTTCATAAAAACCGGTGCTAAAAGTAGTATACAACACCGGTTGTTTAATAAAAACCGGTGCTAAACGTTACATTCAACACCGGTTTGTTCATAAAAACCGGTGCTAAAAGTAGTATACAACACCGGTTGTTTCATAAAAACCGGTGCTAAAAGTTACATTCAACACCGGTTTTTTTACTCAAACGGTGCTGATTTGTTATATTTAGCACTGGTTTGGTTAAATAACCGGTGCTGATTTTTTTTTATTGTTTGGAATTCAGTTTATATTAGGCTAGCTTTCAAATTTGCTAGCCATAAATTAAATATTCACATGCACAAAATATAAAATGGACAACATTATACAAATGAAGCAACACATAATTTAAAAGTATCATATTTACTAAATTTGATAGTTCCAACAAAAACAAGCTAACTTTACAATATCTCTCACATTGCCTTAAATTTCATATATGCCAAACATTTTTCCAAAAAGAATTTAGCCACATTGTCTGAAATTGTTTAAGATCTTCCATCGAATACGGTGATGAACTTAAGCACTGCATGAAATCATGTTGAACTGTTAATGTAAACAAGAAATAGAGCAATACAGTGACTCCATATTTGGAAAGTTTGAGAAAGAGCTTGACTGGCTTTGCATATTACTGGAGAAATGCTATTGGAACCAAGCACATATATTAAAAGTGACAACCAAAGATATTAAAAGTGTGGTAACTATGTCATGAAATAGATTTATACCTGTATTGGAAAACCATCGAAAAATGTAGTAACTAGGGACAGCAGTAACTTCATCACATAGAATCAACATTTCTTAGCGTCATTTTGCTAAGGGCACTGTATTGCACATTTAAAAAAAAAAATTAGTATTGTGAAAATTGCAAGTAGCAAATATTACTAATACCTTTTTGTCAACCAAAAGTGGGCGGCTTGGGGATGATGCATCACTCCTCATCGTCTTGGTTGTATTTGACAAGCCTGGCACATCTGTTGTTGGCTGCAATTAACAAGAAATGTATTAAAGCGAAATATTTTTTGTGGAAAATGGCTAATTAAATCTGATCTAACTAGTTGTTTAAGAAGTCAACTGTCCAGATTTAATCCTTATACAAATCATAACCCTTTGTAATAGATCAGTCAGTGTAGACTGATCCAAAGACCAAATCAAAAGTTTAGTTACACAGTTAAATAAAGGACAGAAAAACAAATGGTTTAGAGCCAAACTTTGCATCATTCAGATTTTTCTACTATTTTCTAGCTATTTTCAAAGTTGAGCCTTAAAAATACAAAAACTGCGCTCCTCCAAATCAAGGAACTTAGCTCCCTTCTGATTGGGTTCAAATAAAACAAAATAAAGGCCAAGAAATTAAGGCTAATGTTGAAACTTACGATAGCCACCAAATATCATTTACTCTGCGGCGGCTCCTTCAAGGTGGTGCGGCGGGTGCGGTGGCTCCTCCAAATCAGGGCTAAGAATCGGCAGGGGTGCGGCTCCTCCACAGCGGTTGTGCGGCTCCTCCACGACGGTGGTGCGGCCTCCACGGCGCTGGCTCAGATCGGGCCCCTCTACGGCCGGTGCAGTGGCTCTAGCGGGAAAATTTGAAGGGGTGGGGGGGAGTCGCAAGGGTTTAGCAAATGAGACCAAAATTCAAATTTCGCTCTGCTTTCTGGAACCGATCAGTTGAGAGAGAAAGAAAGAGGCGTCTAGGGTTTAAAACATTACACCAGATACATTCAGCACCGGTTTATTCCTAATAACCGGTGTTGTATGTCATACATTTAGCACCGGTTTATTACTAAAACCGGTGCTAAACATTCAGCACCACCAGTTATTTTAAAAAACCGATGCTAAATGTGTGACACTACAACACCGGTTATTAGTAATAAACCGGTGCTGAATGTTTAGCACCGGTTTTAGTAATAAACCGGTGCTAAATGTATGACATACAACACCGGTTATTAGTAATAAACCGGTGCTGAATATTTAGCACCGGTTTTAGCAAATAAACCGGTGTTGTATGTCAAACATTTAGCACCGGTGGTACTTTTAACCGGTGCTAAAATACATACAACACCGGTTTCATCAAATCCGGTGTTGTTTGACCGGTGCTGATTTGCAATTCTCTAGTAGTGTTAGTTTTGCAGATACATACAAAAGATCAAACGAACTGTTTGTAAAAATTAGAAGCTACCAACAAACTGTTATGTGCATAAGTTTTCTTTATGGTTTTGTAGATCAATCTCGAAGAAGGTGAATACATTAAGTCTGTGAGAGGCTATGTTGGCTACTTCGGTGACTTATTTATTGTGAGGTCACTGCAGCTCATAACCAATTTGAAAAGTTACGGACCATACGGCAAGGAAGAAGGGACTCCTTTCGAACTCTCTGCTTTTGACGGTAAAATCATAGGTTTCTATGGACGCTCTGGGTCGTACCTTGACGCCATTGGAGTTTATGTCCAGGTACTAGTATTACTTCTCACAAACCATTCCAAAACTTGTTTATTTCTTTATGCAATTGACCTCTTCATTATATTTTAATTGGCTGTACAAACAAATAGCAATTGAGCTTGATTACAGCTATTGATTATCGTGTGAAGGAATTAAACTTGACTCATCAAATTCTGTAGTGGCCAGAAGAGGAAGATTGATGGCACAATTTTGAAGGTCAAATTTGGTACTTCTTGAACAAATAAAATTTGGATTTGAAGCTTTAGTCTATTTTAAGACGATGAAAGTTTCAAGTCTATTAGAATTTTGTATAGAAATTTCTGGTTTTTGAGTGAAGCATGCGTGAGTAATAGTTATCACAAAATGTTGTTTTTCAGTTTTTTTTATATGTATGAATTTCTGTAGTTGGTATTTCATTTTTAAGGCTATAAAACAGTTGCCTTGTAATATTACGTAAAAGGGTGTTAGGAGAATAGTAAGAAATTAAATTTAATAATGATATTAAAAAAATTAAAATGTCGAATTCATTTTGAACCAAATCAAGCAGTCAGAAATAATAAAAAAAATGAATGCATTAAAATAACTTATGAATCTTCATTTTTTTCATAGCTGTTGACTTCGTACTAATTAAATTCAAAATTTTCAAAATTTTATATGTACATGCATCACTCACAAAGTATATCAGTTTCTTGAATTTATGACTTAAAGCTAATTCAATAGATTTTGGGGTTAAGCTAACCAAATCTTTTTTATGAGCCTACCACACGCTAGCCTCACTCATATTTGTATATATGGATGAAAATATAAAACGATGTGTTATTTTGTATAGTTGGCAGCCCGGAGACGAAAATGCTCAAGCAAACTTTAGCATCCTCTCTAACTCATGCATGTACTGCCGTCAGAATAAAAGTATTTTAAATTTAAAAAGTTTAAATTCAGCCTTAGTTACGTATAAGATAAGTTTGTCAAAATAAAATTTCTAAGACATATACTTTCAGGACTTAGAATTCCGAAACAGAATTAAAGTATATGGATCAACAAAGATACCTGAAGCTTTAGGTATTACTAAATAAACGGGTATGTGTGACCTATACAACCCTTTTTGGCTAAAAAGTCTGCCAACTCGTTGTGGCATCGACTGACATGTTTACAAAGGAAATCAGGGTTCTCTCTTATCACCTTCCAGCAGAAAATTATTAACCTCCACCGTAGCCCAAATGGGCTAGGGATTTTGATGCTTTATTAAAAGGCCCAATATGTGCACAAGGTTGATAGTAACTGTACATTTTCAGTTTATCTAAATAACTAGGCATACTATGCAATAAAAAAAAAATACACATCAGCTATATTAGACGGAAGTTATCATGCTATGCGGAAAAAAAAAGTTTTTTTTATTATGGTTCGGGGGCTCAAACATTATTGTTAATTAAAAGCAAATGGGAACTGGGAAGGACAGGAATAAAATGACAGAACTTCAAGATTTCCCTTTCTTTTTCTTTTTAGCAAATTCCGTTTTAGATATTAATTAGATATAGAGAATTTGTGTTGTGTGTCAATTAACATTATTGTATTTCTTTATTTGACAGGGAAAAAGAAAGATGCTAGTTAAAGTGCCGACAATGCATGTTGGGAAAGCATAATAATCAATGCAAGACAAGAACAATTCCGACTTGCTTAGAAAGAAATTTCCTACACATTGTTACATTCATAGTATCGTAACTTATCTTAATAAATTAGCACATTTTATGAGCATTAAAACCATCATAAACCAAAGCATCGTTTTTCCATTAATTGATCACCTTTGGGCAATAAATTAATTTCTTATGATACTTTAACGCAACAATAAAATATTAATAACTTAATAACATGTCGAACAACATGCCTTCCTTTGGGTCGACAATGTTGACACTTGTAAACACATAATAATCATCACTATATTTTATTATCACTCAATTCTACAAATACTTCAACAACCATCACCTTCCTTTGGACCGATAAATGATCGCATCCATTAAATGCACACTTAATTTCCTCTTGTAAAATGAATTTAAATCAATATCGTCAAAAGAGATACCTTTGGTTACAATTAGGACTTAATCAATTCAATTCAAAATACATATTACTTTAATGCCTTTATAAGAATTATAATTTATACCTTAGCCATAAAACATAAGTGCAATTAAACAAATATATATAATTGCATCACAATAAATGCAATTTTAATCTCGGAAACTATTCTGTAATTTTCCAAAGAGTTGTGCGGACCCCATGAAATTTTGTGCAGTCTGCCAAATTTGTGCAATTGCATGAAAAACTGTGCGGTTGCATCAAAATCCATGCGGCCAAATCATTGTCTGAGTAACTGTAAAACTACATTTATTTTTCTGTAATTGACCCATAATCTAGAGAGATTTCTTAATTTTTGAAACACTTTAAATAACCTTTCAAATTTAGAAATTTAATTCCAAATCTGTATAACCTTTCAAATTTGAAAATTTAATTCCAAATCTATATATTTTGTTTTCAAAAGTTAATGTGAACATAAAATAACTTGCTGCATTTCATGGATAGTAATGCCCACTGTACCGGTGGTGCCAAAAGAAAAAGAAAACATTATTGAGGGCAAATTTAGGGTTTAAAAGAATGAAAATGAAAAATGAGCCAAATAAAGGGTAAAATTGCATAAAAATTCATTTAGCTCATAAAGGATATATTAAAGAATGCATACATGCATTTGGAAAGTAATTACACAAAACATGATGATCGAGTTCATATTTTGAAAAATTACACAAAAGGACCACGTGTAATGCCGGTTGCATGGGGAGAAACAAAGGATCACCGAATCCTTAAATTAATCTATTAAACTGCGGAACCTTTCTTCTGGAACCTGATAAAAATTAAAATTTTTTTTTAAAAAGTGGTTAAATGGTTTACCATTTTAAGATGGTAAAAATAAAAATTTCAGATTTTTGCATGGCATTTGCCGGTCGACACAAAATACAGGTTTGTAGTCATTCTTGATTTTAATATTAGTCAAGAGTCCCAATAAATTTTTTTTACGTTATTATCATACTTGTATCCGATGAATAAGGCGGATATGTATATTTTTTTTTTCCTTAATTTATTAGCTTATTAGAAAAGGACAAAAATTAAAATTAACTTAATGGTAAGCATATGGATTAGAAAAATTTATTACAAAGTCCGGATGGATCACTATTGTAGTAGGTCAGTACTATAACGACTCATTAGGGAAAATATTGTGGTCAACTTCTTTCTAACCATACATCTCCCATTTACTATGAGACGAGCACTCTGTGAGAGAAAAAACCATTCCACTATGAGACGAAATTTCCCTTCCTTGCATGTTTGATATCGGGTGACTCTCATGACATATTGTTATGGTCAGGGTCAGACGTCTTAAACTACCAAAGAATGATTGTTGGAATACATTGTAGTGAGTGAGCACTAACGTAGTGGATGGATCACTAATGTAGTGGGTTAGTGGGTGAGCACTACGACTCATGAGAGAGACCAGACCATTGTGGTCAACTTCTTTCTAACCATACATCGCCCTTTAACTATAAGAAGAGCAGCACTCTGTGAGAGAGAAACCCATTGCACTCATTACACAAATCATGGAACGTTGTTATACCGTGCTCACTATTCACCTCCTCTTAAGTCTCTTAACCTTATCCTCCTTTTCTCTCGCTGCCATAGTAACCACTAGTAAAACTGATCTATCAGCACTTCTCTCCTTCAAGTCCCAAATACAAGATGACCCATTTGGAGTCCTCTCCACATGGAACGAGTCACTGCACCACTGTCAATGGCAAGGGATCATGTGTGGCCGGCACCATCCCGATAGAGTGACTGCTCTCGTTCTCGACTCCAAACAATTGTCAGGTTATATATCTCCATCCCTAGCAAACCTCACGTTCCTCCAAAGGATGAGTCTCTCTGATAACCAGCTGAGAGGAAGCATCCCGGTGGAAATCGGATACTTGGGTAGGCTACGTTTTGTCAACTTGAGTGTTAATATTCTTGATGGTAGCATTCCATCTACTCTAAGTAACTGTTCAAATCTGGAAGTTATTTCTTTGAGAAATAATAATCTCCATGGAACCATCCCATCTAATTTAGCGCAATGCAAAGAATTGAAAATAATCAGTCTGGGGAATAATTTCCTCACAGGAGGCATACCATTGGAATTCGGCCTCCTCCCACAGCTCCAATATTTAGGACTGTATGCCAATAATCTCACAGGATCAATTCCTTCCACCTTGTGCAAACTTACTAATCTATCGCAACTTCATCTTTACAATAATAACTTCACGGGTTCCATCCCACCTACCTTAGGTAACCTTACCAAACTATCACGTCTCTATCTTAACAGAAATAGCATTAGTGGTTACATCCCGCCTAGCTTGGGCAACCTTATTAACATACTGGACCTTTATCTTTCCGAAAATATGTTAAGTGGATTCATCCCGGATGAACTTGGGAAGCTTCAAAACCTCCAGAGATTTAGCGTTTATCATAACAACATTTCGGGTGAAATACCACACTCCATTTACAACCTATCAACATTGGTTGAATTGGGACTTGGTAATAACCAGCTTGATGGAACTCTACCTTCTGATATTTGCAATGCTTTACCAAACTTGAAATATCTACACCTCTATTACAATCAACTCAAAGGACAGATCCCACAATCCATATCCAATTGTTCTGCTCTTGTTGATTTTGAATTAGCTTCTAATTACTTCACTGGCGTGATACCATCTGGCTTTGGAGCCTTACAAAATCTTCAGTTTCTTATCTTAGAATCTAATCAACTAGAGGCCAAGAGACCACATGATTGGAGTTTCATGGATGCTTTGACCAATTGTACTTTGTTAGAAGTTTTATATCTTGCAGACAACCAACTACAAGGAGTGTTACCTAGATCGATAACAAACCTTTCTACTAGTCTTCTTCAACTCGAACTGCATAATAACCCAATTTCAGGAAGCATACCAGCAGAGCTCAGAAAACTCAATAACTTAATCTTGCTTAACCTAGGTGGAATGTTTCTCAATGGCAACATTCCGGTAGAAATTGGTAATCTTTTCAAATTGGGAATGTTAAATCTTGGGAGTAACATGATTTCAGGCCAAATCCCATCAACTTTTGGCAACCTGACCAAACTGACCAAACTGTTTCTAGATAATAATGCATTAGAAGGGAGTATACCACCGGAGTTAAGTAGCATGAAATTCTTAGAATTCTTGAATATTTCAAATAATAAATTGGTAGGTGAAATTCCCAAAGAAATCATGGGTCTTCCTTCTCTTTCGATCAGTTTGGACTTGTCACACAATTATCTAACTGGCATTTTGTCACCAGAAATTGGTAACTTCAAAAACCTACAATCAATTCGTCTCTCGAATAACAAATTGAGTGGAGAGATTCCTAGCACAATTGGTGGATGCCAGGTACTTGAATCCATTCATCTTGATTGCAATATGTTTCGAGGAACAATTTCATCCAGCTTGAGCAAACTAAGAGGGCTACAAAACCTTGATGTCTCTAACAACTTGCTCTCTGGTCATGTCCCTGAATTTCTTGGTACAATGAACTTGCAATATTTGAATATTTCTTTCAATAATTTCGAGGGGGAATTACCAAAAGAAGGAATTTTCAAGAATGCCAGTGGTCTAGATGTAAGAGGAAATCCAAAGCTTTGTGGTGGAGCGCCTCAAATGCATTTGTCACAATGCATCTCACAACCTTCAATAAAGAAACATCACTCTCGAGGAAACATGGTGCTCCTAGGTTCTGTTGTTGGTTTTTTTATTTGCATAACCGCAATCATTTGCTTGTTAGTGATTTATTATACTAGAAACAACCCTCGAAACATTCCACAATCTGATAGAGCTTTGAAATATGGATTAGAGCATGTTTCATACAATGACCTTCTAAGAGCTACTGAAAATTTCTCCCCGAATAATCTAATTGGAAGAGGTTCCTTTGGAGAAGTTTACAAAGCCGTTATGAGCTTCGAGAATGTGACAACCGTTGCGGTGAAGGTGCTAAACCTTGAGAAACACAGTGCTTGTAGAAGTTTCTTCTCTGAATGCGAGGCATTAAAAAATGTGAGACACCGAAACCTTACAAAAGTGCTGAGTTTGTGCTCTAGCATAGACCACCAAGGTAATGATTTCAAGGCTTTGGTTTTTGAGTTCATGCCAAATGGTAGCTTGGAAACATGGTTGCATCCAAATGCATGTACGGATGGGCCATTTAGAAACCTCAGCTTCATCCAGAGGTTGAACATTGCATTTGATGTGGCGACAGGGCTAGATTATCTCCATTACCATTTACCTGCACCAATCGTGCATTGTGATCTCAAACCTAGTAATGTACTTTTGGATGATAACATGACTGCACATGTGAGTGATTTTGGATTAGCCAGGTTTTTGGTTCAATCTGATACCATGCGTTCCCAATCAATGTCGAGCACTGGTGGAATCAAAGGTTCTATTGGCTACATTGCTCCAGGTATATATAGCAGAACTTATTATTTGAGAAGTAATTATTTTTTGTATGTCCCAGCAACAAAATTATTCATCGACTTTGATAAGGTTCAAACAAAAAATTGGCCATGTTTGTTCCACTAGCGAGGCTAAAAGGAAAACTGTCTGTTGCCTCATTTGTATTGACATGATTGAGACTTAATTTTATTATCTATGTATACTTCTTTAATTTCCTTAATTTTATTATCTATAATTTGAAAAAAATACACAAATATATGCATGATCATGTGAGCCCACGTTTGAAAAACTAGGTGAATTAAACAGATGTTAATACGTAGAGTCACAGTTCACTATGCTTCTGTACTAAATTTAGGGCTGTAACTATTAACTTTTCATTGTCTAGAGTATGGGATGGGTGGTCAGCCATCGATAGAAGGAGATGTCTATAGCTACGGTGTTCTTCTGCTTGAGTTGTTCACTGGAGTAAGACCAACAGACGAGAGAATTAGAGATGGTTTGAGCCTTCAGAAGCAAGTTGAGATGGTTTTCCCCGACCAAGTCATGGACATAGTCGACCCCAAATTATTCTCTGAAACTGATGGAGAATACAATTTGTATGCACCTGAAAATATCTACAGTTGTTTGGTTTCAGTGATTCAATGCGGGCTTCTGTGCTCCAAAGAGTCTCCAAAAGAACGCATTTCTATCAAAGATGTTACCAAGGAGTTGAACTCAGCACGAATGAAGGTGCTTAGGCCATAGAGACGGAGAAAAAAAGGATCAAAAGAGAAGAAGAAGGGCTCCGCTAAATATGTATTATCAGTAAAATTTGGATAGCAGTGGTAATTTATGTGTAGTATATATATGTTGTAATAACGCATGCTATTTCTTTCTATTAACCAATTGTGTGTGTGTGGGGTGGGGGGGTTGTTTAAAATTTACGGATCATAACACGAAGAGAGTAGGTGCATCCCCACACATATCTGCCACGGTTTTTGAATATTTTTTTAGCATGGAATTCAGATCATCCAATGAGAATCTGATTAAATTCAATTAATTTGAATATTCATAAAATTATTAAAAATCATATCAATATGAATCATAATTCAACTACCGCAAATTAAATTGATAAGAAAAACTCAAACCCCACTAAAGACAAAACTTGTAGATTTTCATTCAGAATTCATTTTTCCAATTTTATTTTTTATCTGCTGTAATATTTATTTATTTTTTCTCTTTTATATTTTGTAATTTTTTAATGGAATCTACAGCCTCCATCAAACTGTAAATTTAAATCTTCTGAAGTAACTTAAAATTTGAGTTTCAATTCGGATTGTTTGTTTCATATTGATATGATCTTTAAAATAATGTTATGAATATTCAAATTAATTGAATTTAACCAGATTCTAATTGGATGATCCGAATTCCAAGCTAAAAAATTATTTAAAAATCGTGGCAGATCTGTGTGGGGATGCACCTACTCTCTTCGTGTTATAATCCGTAATTTTAAACGTTATTAATTAGTCTATTAGTTAAAATCTAGAACTAATTAAAATTTTAGGTGAATTATAAGAAAATAAAGGTTAATTAATTAGATGAGTAAATTAGCTTATATAAATTTATTTATTAAACCAATTAGCAAATTTATAAATTATAGAATAAAAAGGTGAATAAAAGCTTATTCAAGAAATTAATAAATTGATTCATGAATAAATAAAGTATAATTGGAAATAACGATCATGTGAAATTAGAGGATAAAATTTCAAACACAAATACCAACGAGATTGATTTGATTAATGCATTTTCTTATTATCTAAATGAGATCCAAATATAATTGGATTCGGAATTTTCTCAACCGTCCAATATAACTCTGCACGAATGAAGGGGCACATCCAGTTATATCCTTCCTGCCCCTCTCCCTTTCTTCAACTTTCTCTCTCTGCCGCTGGGGGCCGCCCCCTTCAAACTCTCCCTCTCTCTCTTCTTTCGCGAATGGGAGAAAGCCCTAGCCCTCTCTCTCACGCGCGGCTGATGGTTGTACGGTCGCATCCCATCGCTCTGCAAGCGACGACTAAACCGCGTTTAGTCGCGCAATTTTCTCACCAATTCTCTGCGAGGTTTGACCCTTGCGCCTCGCCCCATGCTGCCTTGATCCGGGTATTAAATGCCCCTCTCGTTCTCCATTTTTGGGTTGGTTTCTCTCTGTCTTCGCTCATGTGTTGAGAAAAATCTCTCTCCTGCCCTCTTTCTGTTTTCCTCTTTGCTTGCTAAAACCGAAAGCCCTAAGTTTTTCTCTTTGGTGTTGTTGATTTGGACAGCCGTGGCGCGAGGTGTTTCCTTGGTATCGGCTGATCGTGCCATCTCGGCGGTTCGCACCTAATTTGGGTAATTATGAGCACCCCCTTTTAATTATGATTTGTGCCTCATTGATTTATGGGATGTCGTAAAAGATCATAGAACTTTAATTGATATATGACGAGTGCGGGTTGTTGATTTTCCCGACTCGATTAAGGGGTGAAAGTTGAGACTTGCGGGGTTGCGATCAAATATTACGGTGCAGGGGCACCTTTGCTGTTTTTCCCTCTGATCTGGTGTTGCCTATTGTTTTGTTGCGTGGCTATGTTGCCTTTCTTGCTTGTGATCGGTGGTGTTTTATTGTGCCATTGTGTGGCTGTGTTGTGATCTGGTACTAGCCCGGTTTGTTCTGACTTGTGGATTTGGTGTCTTGTTTCCATCTGTGATGTGTGCTGGTTTGCGATAATAGGAGTGCTGGTACCAGTCGGTACCAGCCCAGTGATGCCACTGGTACTGGTTTTGACTTGGCATGACCAAAACATAATTAACCTAAATTTTGAGGGTGATGTGTAAATTCCAGACCCTTGTATGAATTGTTAAAACTGAGGGACTAAATTGAAAGAATTTTGGGGATTTGAAAAAAAATGGGCTCTAATTTTTGGGTTGGGCCTTGAATGTTAATTAAATGAGGTTTAGGCCTCTTTTCTATGTGGGCTCGGCTGAGGTATAATTAAAAGGGCTCTGGCCCATTTTGGAATTAAGAGGATTGTTGGGCTTAGGCCCAATCTGAAATATAAATAAATAGGAATTGGGCCTTTGATTTGAATTTTAGAGAAGAATTGAAATAAAAGAAGTGAAGTAAAAATTGGACAAATTACTTCAGGTCTCGAGCCTCCTTTTCGGTTTGGCTCGATTCGAAGTTTCCACTTAAAGATCGGGAGATGATTAGAAAAGTCCTAAATTGACACCTCATGACATACTTTGAGTAGATACTAGATTATCCTACATGACACTATATGATCCCGAAACACACTAAATTAAAACACACCAACCCGTAGTTAATCATAATTAATAAATTAAATACTTAGATTTATAAATTCTAAATACAAATATGTTGTTAGTTAATAACGACAATTAATTAACAACATATTAATATTTTTCGTATAATTTCGAACAACTATAAATTTTAATTAATTAGGATAGTTAATTAATCAACGTATTATATTATATACTTAATTAACTTAGCGCGTACTATTTATTAAGCAAACTGCCTAAAGTTACAAGTTATAAAACAATTGATTAGTGACGTTATCTCCATTTCATTATTAAGCACGTTGGATGTCTGATCCGCCAATGGCTATGATTGAAAGATGAAATTTTGGATTTAATCTCAACACTCCAATTACATAATTTGTCTTCTTTTAATTAAAATGCATTTCTTTTATGTGTAGAAGTTTAAATTTAGTTAAAATAAGACTCGTCACATGTATAGCCACACTAAATGTTATAATTAAATTTAAGCTGACTCAATTGTTTAGAAAATTTTTTTTGCATGAAATATGTTTTCTTATTTCTCTTACACCGAATTGTGCAGACAATAAAGATATATTTTTTTATTCTCCTTATTCAATTGAGCATAATGGAAATCGATAAATTTTTTCCTTAAATGAAGATATCTCATTGTTTCTTTCTATACAAATCTGTAGAATAAAAAAAATTTCACTCTCCAACAGTTGTTGATTTGCTTTCTCTCTCTTCCCCTCCTCTCCTCCCTGTTCCCGTCATCCTCCCCTCCTTTGCAAAATTGTGATGTATAATGTCCAAAATATATTTGTTAAATTTAGATGTAATTATCTTTTGAACAGTGCATTTTCTGATTCATTTGGATTTGGGCATCGAAGAAAATCCCTAAGGTTTGATAAATAAATTCCATCTTTTTCGATTCCTACCAATTTCCTTATTACGTTATAAGTTTTGATAAATAAAATCTCTAAGGTTTGAGAAATAAATTTCATTTTTTAAATTTATTTTTAGGACTTTACATTATAAGTTAGCAGTAATTTTTTTGTTCTCTTATAATACGTCCCCGTTGCAACACACGGGCACGATACTAGTTTTATTTTATATACATACTTAGAAATAAATTTAAATTGACCATTAGGGTAATTAAGTAGAACACGTACTTTTACACTACGACCATTTAAATGCGATTGATTATCGCAATACCTAACGTAATAAATCATTTATGTATTTTATCTTATAAATAAATAGTAGGACCATTTAATAATTAAAGGAAATCATTTAAACAGTTTATCTTCAAATTAAAATATAATAAATAATTTATTTACGCTAAATTAAATTAAAACTGAATTAGCCGTAATTATTTACGCTCAATCAGAACCGACTTGAACCAATCGAACCGATTGAGTATTGTACTCCGTAGTTAATCAAGTAAGTTCGAACGCGTGATTAAAAATAGTAAAAAAAGGGAAATAGGGTTACGATACTTAGTTTAGATTTAATTAATTTACGTACGAATTACAGGTCATCAGACCTACTTTGAGTCTGATCTGTGGACTGATCTTGCTAACGCTTACACCGGAGCAGGCGAGCATTCCGTGGATTACGGAGGTGATTAGCACACGCGTTTGCTTTCGGCCTACCATTCAGGTGTAGGATATCTGAATTATTTTTTCGTGGCGTACTCTTACCAGTCGACCACCTGACCAGTCATCCGTGTTTAAATTAAATAGATGCATTGAAAACTGTAGAGCATGTTTATCCTTTCTGCACTGTAGTTAGACTTTGCATAATCCCTAATAAATGAAATTTACTGTATTTTAGGAGTAGAGTAATTTAATTATATATAATATATTATTATATTATTTTAGAATATTAGTTGTCATTTTCTCGTAGAGGACAAAATATATTATTAGGTAGTCGTGCATATGGCATTGGTGAGGTCTGAGAAGAAGACCGAGTGACTGCATTCCGGCTTGTTGGTATGGAACAAGTCGGCCCCGTAGCCACTGAGCCGAGGGATCACTTGATCTCTCGGGAGGTCTTTTAGGATTAATATTATATGTATTAAAGTTGAAGTTATATAATCTTTTTCGGTCATTTTACCATTTACGTGCGGGCCGGACTCGAGCCCAGAGGCACGAAAGCGATTCGAGATTTTTCTCCCCTACATTAGGAGCTACATGCTTAGATCGGCTTCCGCGGTTGCGGTGGCATATTTTATTTTATTGCACAGGGTCTGACTCGAGCCCTTTCCAATGGTCTGGCCAAACAGTGGAGTCCCGTTGTCTGCTCATGAGGAAACGGGTTAACATATTCTTACGACATGCTTGTATGATTTCTCCTATTTTATATGTTTGGTTGAAGAATCGCTTTAGGTGAGTTGATGCCCAGAATTGAGATATGTCCATCTACATTCGTAGTACACAGTGTGGCTCAATGCTCGATGTATTTAGGCAACGTGTATCATTGGACTTGCTGACCGGTGTACTTGGAACATATCTTATTGGATCATTTCATCCGATTTGCACAGCACGGGGTGACATTCTATTCGTATTATTATTATATAAAATTCTACACACAGTATTTAAGTGCTTGACTCCGAATTGAATATGTATATATATTCTCCTTGTGTTTTATTTTGAGAATCTTTTGCATGCTGGCATAATAGATTAATTGCATCATTGCACATATTATATGTTTTTCTTTTAATAGTTAATATGTTAGGTTATTTAAATCATGTGCATATAAAATTACCGTTTACAAAACTTTACGTCGTTTACTTTTAGAAGTACTTTGACCAGAGAGGATCCCTGAGGGGTAATTCTAGGTCACATACTGGGTAATTAGTCACTCACCCCACACGTTGTTTTGTGGATTTTAGGTACAGAGACTGGCGATCTGCAGCAGGACTTGCCAGGAGCCATCCCCGATGACCACACAGTTTGAGTTAGTTCTAATAGGGATTTTGTTCGGATTTACGAGTCCCAAGACTTTTGGTTTGTGCATTGGGACCGTAGTTCATGTATTCCCTTCCTTGGATCATGTTTTATCTTCTTATGGGTTGTATGGCTTGATATGTATATGTTTATTTATGGATTGTATGGTTGATGCTTTCTTTTATATTATTCACGCTTCCGCACTTTATTTATATTGGTATTTGTTTAGCCTTGCATGTTACTGATTTAATAAACACGAGGCAAGGAGTAATCATGTCTTAATCTGGAATTCTCGGTTTGGGGTGTGACACTTCGAGTCTGGATCCTCTGCATTACCTCACCATTTGTGTTTAATATAGACCGTCCGATCATAATCCGGATCAATCCGGTCCAAACTTTTAGTGCACATGGATCATTTAAGATTCTTGCTAATATGTAATGAACGGATTAGATTCAAACCCAAAAAAATAATGTATTTTAGGTGATTTGAATTCCTTTCTCTTCTATGACAGTTGGCCGGTGGCCTAACTGAGAATCAAGGCCCAAAAAGACTGTCAAATCTTAAAACACAATGCTAACAAAGAAATTAAAAACTAAAATCAAAGTTGCTGGTTTCTGTCACGTGATTGTCACGTGGAGATTGTAATAATAGTTAAAAGGATATCTTATTGTAGTCAAACAAAAGGCACCACAGTTCAACAACAAAGATACTTTTTGTTTTTAAATTAATTGATAAAACTACATATACATATTAACAATTTAATACTTGTATTTTTTTTGTTATACCAATAATTTATTACTTATATTTTTAAACGCATAATATTGATATATGATCTTGTTGAAAAAGTAGAAACAAAAGATGCAGCTGGTTCAGAAGAAGTTTAAGTTGCATGATCATTGATGCAGTTGATTCAAGGCTCTTTAATTTTTTTAGATGTTATTTAGATGTTATTATTTACTATAATATAAATTAGTAATTTATTATTAATTATCCGAATTTTATTCACATCCGTATTTGTATCTGTCTGAAATCGAATCCGTATTCGTATCCGTTTAATATCAGATCTATATCCGTCTAAGACTATTTGTATTCATATTTGGAGTAGAACTAGGGTGTTACTAAGTTCACCAAGTCCCTTTGTAAATTTAACTCTAAAATCTATTGGATTGGTTTCAAATGATGAATCTAAACTGTTGAAATCCTTCTACCATACGAGTAATGCGTCTACATGTAAAAATGAACAAAAATAAACGAAACTGATTTTATAGTTTTGCTAAATATCTTTTTTATTTTCTTATGAATGTTAAAACACTATTTATTTCAGATTATAAATGCATTTATTTAGGAGGGCAAAGATGTAAAAAATTGCAAAAAAGACCTTTATTTTATTTTATTTACAAAATCGGCTAAAGCTTCACTTTTATTATCAAAGCAGGATGCTTTATACTTTTTTGGCAATTTGAGATGCAAAAAACAGATAAAATAGATACAACAGAACAGATCAAGAAAGAAAGAAAAATTGAAAATTCCAACAGAAAATAAGAAATTTCCAATTGAGCTTCTTTATTTTATGAACTCGAGTACATTTGGGGTTACATTTTAGCTGATTGCAGATAGGCAACATAACGACACTATTTGGAGTTTATTTGTACTATTTTTAAAAGCACAACCTCCAATTAAGGAATTAATTGTGTATTAAACTAATTGGGAGAGTAGTATCCCAATTACAAAAGTAATTTCAAATTACTGATTTTGAATACCCAATTTAAAATTTAAAATTTAAAACTAAGATATTCTGATATTTTAATGTGAAATTTTTTTGGGCACTTTCGGTTGTGTTAGATTCGATCTGCTAATTGTTTGTCTTATGTTATTATTATTTCATTACCAATAGTTAAAAATCAGATGCAAGGATATTACAAACCCAGCACAAATCTGAGTTAATATCTTAACAGAGCAATTTTGACTTCATGCAGCGCACTAAGAATATGCAATGCTGTTTTGATTCTATAGCCTGTGCCCTGTACAAAGTCAAAACTGCAATGTTAGAAAGCGCAAATTGACACAACTTTGAAATATATTTCATCAAAAACAAGAATATATTTCATCAAATTCCATCTAAACTACAACCTAGTCCATTAGATTTATCAAGAAAAAAAAGCGTACAAATAAAAGAAGCCACTGATTGCCCCACATATAAATCCAGTTCAAAACAAAGATTATTTGATTGGAGTTGACGGATGCCAAGATGCTACCTGCTCTTTATCCTGCAAACAATTCAAAAAACATCAAATTCAAAAAACATCAAATTCATACAAAATTTGAATGGGAAAATTTCTAGTGTACCCATACAAACTTTTAAAATAGCCAAATTCCCCATAAAAAGAACATAATATCCAATATATCCCCATTAAAACGTATAATTCTTTCTTCTTTCCCCTTTTATTTACTCAATATATTATTTATTCATTTTAAAATTGAAATTGACGAATATACCCTCCTCCTCACTCTTCATACTGTAGCAACTCGAGTAAAAAAAAAAAGGAGTTTAAAAACAAGAATATATTTGATCTTGATAATTTATTTACTTTATTTTCCTCCAATCTCTCAATTGATATATCTTGCCATACTTTTTTATTAAAATTGAAGTGTCGCATTAGATTTATTACATGATTAAATAAGAACAAAATCAATGACACTTCATGCCCTTCTTCCTTCCAGCTTTGCTGGTTCCACCTTTCTCTCTCTCTCATTCTTCTTTTTACTTTATTAAGTTCTTGCATTTTTTTTTCTCCTCTCTAGTTTGCCTTTCTTCTTCATTCCCACTCACATTCACATTTCTCGTATTATATTCTTCAATCATCAACGGAGAAGCATCAGAAAAATAAACGTCATAATTCCACCTTTCATCATCATTAGCAATCTATTTTTATTTGTAAACTGAGCAAATTACAAATGTTTGAAAGAATAATTCGGAATTACTAGTACACTTTGTGAACAAGTGATGTAAATACAATTGAAACCAATCAGTCGATCAAGTTAAAAATTTAATAATATCCACAGGTTTAATTAACAAATACGAGAAAGCAAATCAGATGACAAATGCTTCTCATATTGTTTGAAACTAACATGCTGAGGTTGAGAGCTGAGAAGGGGTGCATCCCAGAATGAAGCGTGGATGGAAGCGGAGGCCAAGTTGGAGGCAGTGGCTGAGAAGGAGCACGAGCTTGTGGCAGGCGGAGGCAGAGTCGAGGTCGGAAGGGGAGAGAGAGACATTGTCAGGGTTGAAGGGGGAGCGAGAGGGACAGCATCGGGGTTGGGACACGCGAGCAGAGAAGGGAGCAAAACAGAGCGAGAGGGGGGGGGGGGTCGGTAGCGAACTGGAGGCAAAGTGATTGAATCTGGACTTGGAGCACGTTTGGAATATGAATTGTTCAAGCAATGGAACCACAGTAAAGAGGAGGAGGAGGGTATAATAGTCAATTTCAATTTTAAAATAAATACATAATAAATTAAGTAAATAAAAGGTGAAAAAAGAAAGGATTATAAGTTTTAATGGGGATATTGGATATTATAGTGTTTTTATGGGGAAATTGGATATTTTGAAAGTTTGTACTAGAAATTTTCCCAATTTGAATTAACTCAAGTGCTGTAGCCCATAAATATAGTTTAATTATAAACAAATTAATAAAAAATTTATGCAAAAACCTGGTTGTTTGTAAATTGGCTATGGTACTATGCATAATGCACATTGGTCCGTACTATGAATCAATATATTCGTTTTCAAAATCCAAACAGTCGATCTGAACCATTCAAAATGATCACTATCAGACCGAGTCCAAAATCGATTTTCTTAACGCACCTGCCACCAGGGATGGAGATTTAAAGTGTTTTTTTTTTCTTTTTGTAATCTTTGTAATATATATGTGCAAAGAAGCTAAACACTTTAAAGTATATGATATGCTAAAAGAATGCTAATTTGATCCCCTCTAAACTATTAGTGTTCAAGTATAAAACTTAAATAAAAACTTTAGTATTTTATTTATGTTTTTAGATTTTTCTTGACATATTAATCGGCTTTTATTTAAAAAGACCAGAAATTGAGAAAAAAAAAAAAAGCTCTAGGTCCCAACTCTAATCAGAATCTAAGTTGTGGTACCAACGACAGATTGATCTGGTCCTTTGCCAACTCATATATATTCTCTACCTCGTGGGATTATCTCACATCACATGGGTCCGGAGGCAGCACTCCGTTTCAGTAGACTTTATATATTTCATCAAATTCCATCTAAACGACAGATCTGAACCGTCAAAATCGAGTTTGCACCGATTTCAGACCGAGTCCTATGATTTAGACCGATTCTTCCGTTGGATCTTAATTCTCCGAAACTCCAATTATTTTACTGATTTTGGAGATGTTTCCTGAGGAAGAAGAAAGATTATTAATTGAAAATGAACATGGCGCACAGAGACTTTTGAACCATGGGACCCTTCAGTCGGAAATGATGGGCTCCTTGGCGTGGGCTCCACTTGTCTGATTAAATGAGAGACATGAGAGCTTCCGAATAGAACTTTTATTCCTATCTTTCTCCGTCTCCATTTCATGTGTTAATGGGAACCTCCATTTTGGTCTTTTTATTTTGCAATATTTTTTTTCCTTTAACTGTTTCCTGTTTCCCTTTTGGTTTTTCTTCTTTATTCTTTTTCTATTTTTCTTTTTTTAGGGGTTAACAAGTGGTCTTAGTATTAGTTTTGACCTAATTATTTTTTTTTAATTTTATTTCTATTATTTCGAACAAAACAAACGTCTGGCAAAAAACTCTGAGTTTCCGATCCGATTCAGTCGATTCAGACCGATTTATCCGATTCCGATTCCATAGTCAAGTAACCGATTCCGATTCCGATTCCGATTTTTCCTTCTATATGACACACTTGCCCTGATTGTACACCTCCATTCTATAATTTTTTTTTTTTTGTTAGTTCAACTGGATTCAATTTATATGAGTAGGGGGTTTTAACCAAAAAAAAAATATAATAAAGGGGAGAAGAAACCATTGGTTGCTGGTATTTTGAAAATTATGAACACCCATTACTAGCATGAGCATTCCCTAAACCCTAAACCCTAGATGTAAAATTCTAACTCTAATCACTTATCTAATGAGAACATAATATAGTTTTCATAAAAAGGATTAGGGAGATTTGTCCAAGGAAAAATAATTTATATGTAAATTTTTAAATTCACCATTGTCAACTAAAAAATGAGGGTTATAGGCCCAAGAACTTTTGTTAAATGTAATCATAAGGGAGCTTTTCTATTAAAGTAACCCTTATCTATTAAAGAATACATGTGATTTTACAGTTATGGGTATGCTACGAGCTATATATTTGCACAAGCAAGCACATGTGACAAATAGACTCTTAAAATTAAAAAAAAAAAACAAGGTTGAAAGTGCAAAATGCACAAAAACACTAACCAAAGATTGAGCCTAGGCTCCTGTAGGAAATGTCTGGGATGGCTGTTGTGAAGTCTATATCGGATTATTAAATCTTGCCAGGTCTGGATTCGAAACGGATTGATTTTGACCCGATTCCACTTCTGACTTTGAGCATTCGCCCTGAATTGGGCTAGCAGGCCCAATTGGGCTTATTTGCAAAGACTGGTCAGGTTTCGGGTCTATAGTTTCAGATTATGGATTTGCTCTTACCGGGTCGGTTTTCTCAACATCACTACTATGATCAAACACTCAATGAATCTCCCAACTCCTCTTTCATCATTGCACAGTACATACGATACGCTGGCACTTTCTATCTCAAAATGAGAATTCACAAAAAGTACTTATCATTAAAAAAAAAAAGGAAAATTAAAAATAATCTGACAAAAAAATGGTACAAATTACAGGTTGATACTTCACACTGTACCGATTTAAATATTACTAATAAAGTTAGTATAAAAAAAGTATGATGTGGGTTACATATTTACTCACCTAAAAAAAGTATGATGTTGGTAACACTTTAGTGCTTAATCCCCAAACTAACCCTAATACCTACTCAATTTCAATTCAACAAAATCCGGGACACTAACCCTCATGCAAATAATATTTATATACTTCGACATGTAAAATTACCTTCTGGAAGAATGGAGGTGAACGGCCAAGGGCATTATTGGCAATTTCTTTACCACCTTGTGCATGAACAAAATAAGTAATCAACTATAGAGGAGATTCAAATGCCTCCATTTATTAGTCGCTTGATAACAAAAAAAAAAAAAAGTCAAGAGGTGTGTCAATATCCATTAATGTGAACTATTTTATATGCATTTTTTTTAAACTCTCAATGCCCATGAAAGTGAAGAGAAAAATGAAGTAATTTTTACATGCACATAAAGAAATGGTATAAATCATATCAAATAGTAAACTTCTTTTATTCAATTTAGGGATATTTTTTGTCATTATTCTTTTAAAAAAAGATGAGCCATGATGAACGCATTTTAAACCTCTCAATAACTACTGCAATTTGATAATAAAAATTCTTCAAAAGGTTATCACATGCACATATCAATTAGAAGTCATATCTAATGCATAACCCCCCACTTCAAATTAAATTATAAAGAGAAAAAGACTTTCGAGGGATATAATTGGAAATAGCCACCATCTAGGGGCATAATTGGAAAAAAATGGTTTCATACCCAATCAAAATCTCCTTGAGTCTCAACAAAATCGAGATATATATCGGTGCCAATTCTCAAGCTGAGAATCATCAAGCGGTTTCACATGAAAATAGTGAAATGATATTCTTCTCAATTTCACATGACCTACTGTACATTTCCTCTCGAGCCCACAAATATTTCTTTATCATGTCAATATCCATTTTGTGACTGTCAGCATCAGTAAAACTTTGAATTACACTCAAAATATCTGAAATTTCAAAATACTTCACTGCTTCGTCTTGATTTGACAGTGACACAAGTTCTATGTCTTGAATTGATGCTTCTTCTTCAAGTAGAGAGGCTAGCTTCTTAAAACTGAATCACTTGTTTGAAAATAAACAAGTCCTTCAGAAAGCAACTAAAATGTAACCTGTCTTATAAATGGGACCTTCAAGTAGAGAGGTACCGATTTGGGACTTCTCTTGATTCCGCCAATTACTTCATTATTTCTTCAATTAATTGGTCAATTGGCATCGTTTAAGGAAGTGAAGGCTTTGTGCAACATCAATTTCATCCCTTGATTTTGTACCGGATTGGTACTGATTCTTGATACAAATACTTTTGAGCCCCAGTTGGAAGTTACAGTGAGCTTCTTTTGGCCAAGGGATTGGACTTGGTTTGATTTGTGACTTTGGTTGAAGCATGGTACAATGCCCGTATCCCATTAACACTAATTTCATAATTTCTTACTAATTTTTGTTAATAAGTATAATGGATCTTATCATATATCTACAATGTGATATGTAACCTATAACCATGTCAAGTTTCACAATTTTTGGGGTTTTTTTTTCATTTTTGAAGCTGTTATTTAGGCAGAGGGGCATTGAGGTCATTATGTCAAATTTAATAGCAGATTTTATCATTTCAAAAGCTGAACTTTGAAAAATCATATAAAATTGAAATAAAATCAGAAAAATATGAAATTTGTGTCCATTTTGTGTGTTTTGGAGTCCTCTGTCTATTGGTAAAGTCCATTTTTCATTTTGATCCCTGTACTGATCTGCACTGATCAGTTTACCAGCAGAGTTCTTTTTGGCAATTTTGAGTACCCTTCTTGTACCAGTGATGTTTTTTATTGGTTTTGGTGCTGGTACTGCACATGTGGATGTACCAGTGGATGGTATAGGTATTTATAAAGTGATGTATTGACTGGATTGCATTTATAACAACTTTAAATGGTTTTTAGGGTATTATATAGTACCAACAATAAAGGAAGAAGATCAAACAAGCTCCAAATTTATTTATTTTAACATACTTGACTATTAAAATTATCATAATTTTGAAAAGTGCAGGGAAGCCCCTGGTTTTACTAAAATCACATTTTAAACATAGAAGGAAAAATCGGGATCGGCCCCGTCCGATCCCAATCCGGATCGGAAAAATCGGTCGGGATCAGCCGAATCGGATCGGAAAATCGGACTTTTTTGCCAGAAGCTTGGATAGTCTAGTCAATCCGTGACTTTGATTTGTATTATATCAATCCGTGATATAATTGATATATATATAAATGAGTTGTGATATAAATAAAAAAAACTTGGATGGTGTGGTGGTAACTTGAATAGACTCCACCCTAAAGGGCTAGAGTTCGAATCCCCACGGCTGCAAAAAAATTTTCAACTTCTATATATTCGCGTTTCGGCCGGAAGTTTACTGGAACGGGACGGAACGGGATGAAATTTGACTGGAACTGACCGAAATATGGCCGAAACGCCCGAAATTGGCCGAAATCTGCACTGTCCGCGTAAATCGGCCTGGAATCGGATCGGCACCGTCCGATCCCGCTCCGGAACGGCCGATTTTGCCTTCTATTATTTTAAATCCTTTTTAGTTCATTTAGGGGACAAATCATTGTGACTTCATTAAATTAAAAATGCAAATGGCATGAAACAAGTTTGATTTTGCTATTTGCACTTTGAATTTTCTGTCCCTCACCATTTTGCATATAAGTCCTTTTAATTCCCTTATTTATATAATTTGGTGTTTATGAATAATGTCATATAAGGGAATTAAATATCCTTAATACACAATAATGGGTCCCTTGAAGAGAAATTTGGTAAGGAGCTATACAGCTCAACTATAGCCAAACCCTATTTTTTATTTTTTTTTATTATTACTTTTTAATTCTTTTTAAATAAAGTAATGAAATGGTTTGATCATAGATGGAACTATACAGCTCAACATCCACATTCTTGCCATTTAATTACCTTATTCTAGAATTTAAAAAGTATCAGAAAAGGAAAAGAAAAAGAAGAAGGAAAAGAATGGAGACAATTGCATTTTTATCCTATTTTTAACTACCATAATTACTATTATTTAGTATGAAAGCAGAAAAACACACAAAGAGAGTACAGATTCTGTTACTTAAAAGCAAAAATGACAATTTTTATTATATTTTATATATTTTGTTAAGAATAGTGAAATAAAAGAACATTATTTTGATTAAATCATTAAATTATATTTTTGTTTAGTGTGAAATTAACTTAAAAAAAACATAAAATCCCTTTACCTATTATTTAAAAAAAACTCCAAACAAGGAAGAACAAAGCAAATGAAGAGAAGAGCAAAAGAACAGTAATAAAAAAGTAGAACAGGGGGTATACATGGTTTAGCTCATCAGAGCTTACATATTTTATCACTAATACCTTTCTGAAAGCTTGTGTCTAAACTAGCCTAAACCTTGTGGATTTTAGGGTTTTCAGTAGAGAAGATGGGTGTAGCTTGTATTCTGTGTCAAAGCTTGGTAAAAACTTGTCAGAAACTTCGTCATTGAGCTTCATTCTGAGTGCCCATTTATAGGCAAGATTAGGGTTTCAATTTGTTGATTGCTGTGCATCTTTCATCATGTCCACTAGCTGCTTGATCTATGGTCTTCATGTGCTTCCTTCATTTCGTATGCTTAGTTGGCAGGGGATCACCCAATTACCTTTAGACATATCATTGATCCTTGGCTGCATTGATTTGAGCCCTTGGATTGTCCCAGATATGATGCCTTGCATTGAGAGCCCTTGATTAACCGGCTAAATATGGTATAGCTCGATTTGCATGCTCCTACACCTCTGGATAGCACGTGTGATTTCCAATGCCTTGCATTGGGAACCTTCTATTTTTTGTCTTCACCCACAGGCTGCATAGCACGTGTCCTGGGGACCAACCAGCCCAATTAACAGCTGTAGGGTATTGAATGAGTTACACCAGCGGTATACCGGGCTTATCATGCCTCCTTCTGGGTTTTTGTACCCTGGTTCACAAAGGAGCGACATTTGGCGTCGCCTTATACCCCTTACGGTGTTCCACAACACATTTTATCTTTTTAATTGGGGAACTGTGAGGTTCGTCAGGCTTGAGAGAGGACAGAGAGAATCTTGGTGTGAGCTTAGCTGGTCTTTTATACTAAGATCCTTTAAATTTTTCGAATTTCAATCTTCAAATTCAGCCTGTGGGCTCACGGCATACCAACTCACTTATATTTTGGTCTGTGAGTTTAACCTTGGTGAGCCATGTTCCTCCATCTCGGCTGTCCAGTCGAAAATTGTTGTGTATGGCTGACTTGTGGGTCCAGGGTGTAGGGTTATGTTTCATGTATCCCAATTTGCACCCAGAGAGCACAGATTAATTACTAGGGGTAACCTGTGCCACGTGGCATAAAACAGAACCCTTGAATTTTGTAATTTTAATATTTTCTCAACTATTTTGAGTTAGGAGATGCATAAAATATCAAAATTCATGATTAATTGAGTATGATTTAATCATGGATTTTATTTTGTGATTTCATCTCCTATTTTGTGGTATTGTGTCGAATTAAAGCATGATTGAGCCTTTAATTGACCAATTCATGTAGTTAAATGACATCTTTGTCCAAATAACTAAGTCCAGACTTTTTAGGGTCAAACAGTTTTAATAATTTTTTAATAGTTAAATGACTACAAAATAAGTAAAAAAAATATCTTGGAGTAACCAAGCCTCATGTACATGCTACACCATCTCACGTATCAGGTTTTACAAACTACAGCTTGCATTAGAATGACGTGTTTGGCCATATAAAATTATGAATTAACTATTGATTTAACCCATATAAAACCATGATTAAAAAATTAATGTTTTTAATCATCCCTATTTTTAATCTTAATCTCAAATAATAAAAATAAAATTAAAAATAACAACAATCTTCCTTTGTAGGGGTGTCAATGAAACCATTTTATCTGTTTACCCGACCCTTAACATACCCGTTAAGACGGGTATGGGTAAGATTTTTTTTTTTCGTAAACTTATCGGGTACAGGTAAAGATTTTTTTCGTTATCTAAATAGGTAAGGGTACGGGTAAAGCCTATTTCACTACTAGAATTTCCGCTTTTTCCAAGCGTAGCAATGTTATTTCCAAGGGTGGGCGGGCTCTTGGAAAAGGACTTGAGTTTTCTGACACACTTAACCATTTCCAACGGCTGTCCCATGGAAATAGTCTTAGATGGAAATCCCTGATGTCTGCCATTGGAAATGTTCCCTATCCACCCTTGGAAATACTTTTGCATGATCCAAGACCCGCCAAACAGACCGAATACTATATTTTATTGATAGCCCATGGAAATACCTCATGAGATACCCTTGGAAATACTTTTGCATGACCCATGACCCGCCAAACAGACCGAATACTATATTTTATTGATAGCCCATGGAAATACATCATGAGGTACCGTTGGAAATAAGATGGAAGTAGTGAGACATCTTATTTCCAAAGGCCTACCGTTGGAAAAGTTAAGTTCGTGGAGACAGCTACGTTTCTGTTTATTTGACATGTCCCTTTGAATGTTCAACAAAATTAAATCACAGTAGCCAGCAGTATTAAATTGAGATATTTAAAATGAAGCATACAAATGAAAACATAAATTTGAGGTCTTTGCAAATAACAAGACATTTAATTTTAATTTAGATACAAAAATTTATTGCAAATGCAATAAATACATAATGTCTTCCTTTGACAGCTCTATTGTGTAGACAACTGTTACAAAAAAAAAAGACAAAGAACAAGGTTAGAGAAGGCATTTGAAAAAAATGAAGCACACTAGATTAGTAAAATATATAGCAATTGTAAATTAAAAACCTAACACATGTATGTTGATTTACCAACTAATATTCTTCATCGGAATCATTGAAGCCTAAGCAATCTTCTCCACCATCTTGCTCCATGTCATGCTCATTCTCATCCTCCTCTATGTTGTTTTCGTCCCTCACCAAACTCGACGGTTCATTTGATGTTGCCGGCGGAAGGTTCGTCGTATCGATCACTAACTCGAACTCATCTTCTCGAAGAACCATACCATCCCAATCAATGTCTTCGCCAATTGTTGGTTCAATTGGATTATCCGGTCTTTCCTCTTGGTAAAATTCGATGTTTGTATCGTCGCCCTCGGCACGAAACCTTGACTTTGGGCTTGTTTTCATTGCCACCCACCATGGGCGTCTATCGGCCTTTTGCGATGCATAAGGTAGGTAGCATACTTGTGTTGCTTGAGCCGCTAATACGAACGGCTCGTAATTTGTAAGGCGAGAAGAATGCTTAACCTCAACAATACCATGTTTGCGGTCCACCCTTACACCGTTTATTATGTCGAACCAATCACACCTAAAGAGAATTACCTTGTGGGCATCATATTGTAGCTCAATGACCTCTTGGAGAATTCCATAGTAGTCGATTTGTGTGTTGTTTGCATCCCACTCTCCTTTAATGCAAACACCGCTACTTTTAGTTGACATGTTTTGCCCATATTTTTGTGTGTGAAATCGATACCCGTTGACTTCGCACCCTTCATAGAAGTACGCTTCTTTGCAAGGCTTGATTCCTGCCATTCGTATGTAGTAATCGGCTTCATCACGAGAATTTATTACTTTTTTACGTAACCAAGTTGCAAAACCCGCTTGACGAATTTTTGGCAGATCCAATGGGCTTGTGGCTACTCTAGAGTCAAGCATGCATGTATCAAACTCTCTGCATATTAGAACATGTCAAAATATTAGATTTTGATAGGTTCTAAAATAGATCATTTTGAAATCATCAAAGTAAAATTTATAAGATTGTACCCCATGTACTTCTCACAGATCTCTGGACAATTAAGGATGACATAGGTGTGTGCAGCATCAAAATCTGTTTCAGAGAGAGGCCTTCGTCTTCTCCTACCAATGCAACGGGTCGGAGTATCGAATATCGAAAGGTGTCCCGCCGAACGATTACTTGTTTCAACTCCTTGGCCAATGTTAGATTTGTCGGCAAAGTAGTGTGCGGAAAATGTACCGATTTCTTTGGCAATTGTGGCCTCTACAATTGATCCCTCAACACGTGCCTTGTTTGTGACTCTCATCCTCTGTTCTTTGTTACGCCTGTAATTGCAACATGGTTAAGTGTTAGTTGTTCCATATACTATGATAGTATAGAAATAAAAGACATAGGTAAGCTCAGCGTTCCTTTATGTACAATAAAAACAAATTTCAAACCACAACGAACCTTTCACATGGAAACATCCATCGGGACCCTACTGGCCCACCCATTCTAGCCTCGTATGCTACATGCAACGCAAGATGCTCCATTGAATCGAAGAAACCGGGCGGAAAAATTTTTTCCGCCTTGCACATTGTGACAACAAATTCTTTTTCTAATATCGCAACACGGTTTGGATCAATTTCTTTAGCACAAATCTCCCGAAAGAAGGCTGAAATCTCACATAAGACATCCCATACGGAATCCGGGACAAAGTCTCGGAAAGCGACGGGGAGGAGGCGCTCCATGAAAACATGTAAATCATGACTTTTAAGTCCAATGAAGGTGCTAGTAGTTAGGTTAACCAACCTTGACCAATTAGATGCGTAGCCATCTGGAAACCTTACTACATCCTTGAGCCATGTTAAAACGATCTTTTTATCATTTGGAGAGAGTGCGAAGGGGGCCTTAGGCTTTTCCATCTTTCCCGGGTTGTTACGCGCCGGAATTAGGTGTTGGGTGGGACGATCACAATAAAGAGCCAGATCTTTCCTTGCTTTTTCATTATCCTTGGTTTTGCCACCTATGTTTAACAGCGTGTATAGCAAATTTTCGGTGAAATTCTTCTCCAAATGCATCATATCCAAATTATGTTGCAACAAATTGTCTTTCCAATAAGGCAAACTCCAAAAAATACTCTTCTTTTGCCAATGGTGGGTGTCACCATAACCCGGAATTTGTTGTAATCTTCCCTCTTTACCCCATTTAATATCGGGGATCAAACTCACTATATCGAGCAGCTGCTCTCCCGTCAATCTCGGTGGTGGCGGATCATTCTCGACTATACCTTTTTTGAAATTCTTTCTATCTCGACGGAATGCATGATCCGGAGGTAGGAAGCACCTCGTACCATCGAACCAACTTGCTTTTCCACCATACTGAAGTTGAAAGGCCTTTGTCTTCTCCATGCAATAAAAACACCCCAGCCGCCCTTTGGTACCCCAGCCACAGAGCATCTCATAAGCCGGGTAATCACTCACCGTCCAAAGTAGTTGTGCATGCATCTCGAAATTCTCTTTCTTATACCCATCCCATGTCATTTCTCCATCTAACCACAAATGCTTCAGTTCGTCGATTAAAGGTTCGAGAAGAATGTCAATGTCCCTACCCGGATGCTTTGGTCCAGGGATGACTAGTGCGAGGAACATGCTATCTTCTTTCATTATCATCCCAGGTGGTAGGTTATACGGAAAAACAAATACCGGCCAACACGAATATGGAGCTGCACTCGAGTTGAATGGCATGAACCCATCCGTTGTGATCCCCAACCAAACATTTCTAAGCTCTTCTGCAAATTTGGGATGTTTCCGAGCAAAATGCTTCCAAGCTTCGGCATCAGCCGGGTGCACCATCATCGGGGCTTTATGACGCACACCTTCCCTGTGCCATCTCATATTCTTCGCAGATGTTGCGGTCATGTACATCCTTTGCAATCGTGGTGTGATAGGTAGATAACGAAGTTGCTTTTGTGGAATGGGTTTAGCCTTCTTATTAGGTCCGGATGGCACATATCTTGATTCACCACATACATCACACCGTGTCTTTTTCTTATTCACCTCACTATAATATAACATGCAAAAGTTAGGACATACATCTATTTTCTTAGCCTCCATGCCCAATCCATCAACCAATCGCCTTGCTTGGTACCAATTTTCCGGCATTTCTTCGCCCGGCGGAAGCGTGCTTTTCATGAGTTCCAACATGTCATTAAAACATTTTTGGCTCAATTGGTGTTTAGACTTCAAAGCTATGGCACGTGACACAGCTGACAATACGGTGTGTGTTTCGCATTTCATTTCACCCGTCGAGTTCAATTTCCATAGTGGTTGTTTTGACGCTTCCATCATGTCGAAGAACTTCTTCGCCGCACCGGCCGGTGCATCCTCATTCCAATTGAATTGTTGACCCGCGGCATCCCTCACCATTTCACCCATTTGATCATTGGTATCGTTCGTGGTTGGTGGACTTATAGGTTGGTTGATAGCAAAATTTGGATGTGTCTCCCCGTGTTTGTACCAAACATCATATAAGCTGCAAAAACCATGTTGATAAAGATGTAGTTCGACGGTTTCCAAGTCTTTGTTGCATAGGTTGTCACATCTTTTACACGGGCAAGGGAATACATTGATTGCCATTAGCGTCTACAATCAAAACCGAAGGCTTAGAAACAGCTGAAGCGATGAATTCGCTAACACCTGTCATAAAGTCGGGTTCGAGAGTTCCTCCCGTATTTGTTCGATTGTTGTACATCCATCCCCTATCGCTGGCCATTTGATTAGTTGGATCTATACAAATTGAAGTCGATTTAATTAGGAAATTTATCAATACATTGGGTATTTTATAGTTGAAGACAGTGGGTTATAATGAATAAATTACAATAGTGAAGGCAGAGAGTGGATTTTACAAGGGTGAATTTTAAAAGGGTGAAATTTGCAACAGTGGGTATATTACTTTGTAATTGCAAGAGTGAGAGTGGATATCTCCTTTAGTAATTGGAACAGTGGGTATATCTTACTTAGTAATTACATTGGCTTTATTTTTTCCGCTTGTTTTTCCTTGAAATGATTGAGAGTGGAGACAAGACTGAGATTTACCTCACTAAATGTAGTAAACAAGGCTCAGGAAACCACATCAGAAGGAAGCTGATCTCCAAAGAGAGGGAGATCGGGTTTTGACGGTGCTGGAGCTGGAGCTTTAACCAACACCCTACTGGAGCTGAGGACGGCGACAGGGTTTTCACAGAAAGAGCGGAAAGATGGGGGGAAACACGACACCTGGTAGACGGCTCTATGGCGAGACTGGTGAGGTGTACATATAGTGGGACTTATTTCTGACGGTATTCCAATGGAAATAATGGCACTTACTGTTTGAGTACTTTTTTTTTTATTTTTGCGTACCCAGTGTACGCATAATATTTGAATTTTTTACATATACCTCTGCATCCAATACCCTGTGTACCCAGTGTTAACATACATGTACTGTACACCTAAAAGTAAACAAGGAGTGCAATTCCCCTTTTACAATATCCAATATCCTAAGTTAAACACATCCTAAATTAAAACACACCCTACTGTATGCATATCACTTGTTCATAGTAGTGTTAAACACATCATGCAATTCCCAATTTCCACCATAGCATGTAAAAACAGAAAAATAAATCACAACCTACATACTTAAAATTAAGTTTATTACAATTATCAAATCCACTACATATGGATACCAACACCAATCATTGTACGGTGTCATCTCCCCCGCCAGAATTCCCCGTCGTTGGTTGTAGGTCATCCACCCTTTCGTTGCTGTGGCCCGAACCTCTGTTGCCCTCTGTTTCCTGCCAACCAAAGACCAAAAAAAGACAAATGGTTGGAAAATTTTCATATAGGCCTATAATTAAAAAAATGGGATAGTATCATAAATAAATTACAGTTGAACAAGTGCTTACAGGACTGAGGCGGGGGTTTTTGGCCTGTTGCCTTGAAGATCACTGCAAAACACTTTTCTGCCCAATCATGTTTTTTGTGAACTTCCTCCATCTCAGATCTGTGCCGCTTCTCTTGGGCAACTATCTCAGCAGCAAACTGAGAACGCTCAGCTGCTAGTAAATCTGCCACCTCATCCTTTGAGTACTTCCTCATTGCATCACTGGCAGAGGTGGCAGTGCTCTTGGTTGGATTAGACGGCTCGGTCTCCATTGCCTCCACTGTCTCCAAGACACGTGTGGCTTTGCTGGTCCTCGATTTCTTGCCAAATCCAAATAACCTCCCTCGACTGTCCTCTCCGTCAACAGCTAGCTCCCATATTTCTTCAGGAGTCAATTTACCCGCGTATTTGACCAAGAGGGCAGAATATGTTTGCTGGAGTTAGAAACAAATGTTAGTGACTAATACAAAAAAATAGTGTCCAACTCCTTTTATATAAATAAATAGATAAATAAATAAACTCACAATCACTATGTATACACTGTTGCTCATGCTTAAAAAAGAAATTCTAGTAGTGGCCAAACAGATGCTGGAAATATATATATTTGCACAGCGTAAAAAAAATCTGGTTTCTAAATGAAGCAAATTGGATCAAAACAGAGGCTGTGTGCAAACTTAATTGCAGCTTAAAGAAGAGAACAAAGTTTCTTTGATGTGTTTATAGAAAATAGTGTGTTGCCATGCTTGATGTTGCCTACTTAAACTACTGCATGTAATAAACTACTGTAATAAAGTGACAACTGAGGCACTCACCGCTGCCTTTTCAGCCCTCTCACTCACGTATTTCTTCCCTTTTGGTGTATCTACCATATGCGTTCGATCGAAAACCTCCTTCAAACCCACTGGCATGCCCTTCTCTATTGACTGCAAATTGTACAATTATGGAGTTAACAAAAGTAGAAAATCATTTTGTACTATACTCATGTAAATATTAGTAAACAATTACCATCTTTTGTTTGTGACGGTACATACTCCTAGAACCAGTCACATGGTATACTTTTTTGCTCCTGTTTGTACTGTTGGTCACTGATTGATGGTCCCATTTGGCAGTGGACCAAATGTCACACAACTCCTTCCAGGCTTCCTGATTTTTGCACCATTTAGGGGGGAAGTCTTTCCATGCCGCCTTCTCTTTCCCGTATTTCTTTGTGTAACTAGTCCTTGTCTCTGTCAACTGGCTACTGTAAGCTTGTGCTGCTATGTTCTCAAAAACATCGAGACAACGCCCGATGTCTTCGCCTTCCCCCCATGAGTACCTCTGCAGGAACTGTTGTAGGATCCGCAACCTTGCCCTACTTGGGAACATATTGTAGGACCTATAAGGTCCCGGCAGGTTCTCCAATGTCAGGATCCGGATCGTGGTTATGACTCTTGTGCAGAGTGGCACCGTTGTGAACTCCCCATCACCCACGACTATGAGTTCTGGTCTGTCTTCCGGCTGTGCAGGATCACGAGGTACCCCCAGACCCCGCCCACACCTCATGTCTGACTTATTTTTGGTTCTCTTTCTCTTTCTCTTTCCCTTACCAACTGTCCCTTCAGCTGCCGACTCTTCAAGCTCTTGCCCGCATGCTGTAAAAGATTCGGGACAAGAGCGAAGGGGCCGACGGTTACGACACCTCCTACCGCCATCATCCAATAATGACGCTGGCATGCCCGGCTGACCAGACTCATCTTCAGAGTCGGTAGCTGTCTGGTCCGCATGCGGTGCACGCGGCTCCGGTGTGGCTGACTGGGGCGCAGTTTCCCACGGATCCCACTCCTTTGAGGCGGTGTCAATATCTTCCCACGAAGGCAGTGACATTGATGGTTCAGCTGAATTTACAGTGTGCCGTGACAGTGACCCTTCACCTTCTGAATCATGCACCGGTGGTTGACGATGATCTGATGCATCTACCCAAGACGGTGACGAGTCAGGAGACGGAAATTCAGCACCTCGGTTGTCTGCAGACGACGACAGAGCAGGATCTGATTCCGCTGACACCTCAGCACCGGTCGGTGACACCTCAGCACCGATCGGTGACGCCTCAGCACAGGTCGGTGACACCTCAGCATGGGCCAGGGGGGCAGCACGGGCCTGTGACACCTCAACAAAGGCCGGGGGAGGGTCAGCAAGGGCCGGTGACACCTCAGCACCGGTCGGTGACAACTCAGCAGGGGGCTGTGACACCTCGGCATGGGCCGGAGGGGGGTCAGCACAGGCCTGTGACACCTCCGCACAAGCTTGGTCAGCAAGGGGCGGTGACACCTCAGTATGGGTCGGTGACACCACAGCACGAGCCGGGGAGGGGTCAGCACAGGCACAGGGAGGGTCAGCAAGGGGCAGTGACACCTCAGCAACGGCTGCCTCTGCAGATGGCTGAGTCTCGCCAGGTGGTTCGCTGTTATTGACTTTCTTCTTGAATCCTGGACTACCTTTTGGCCAGGATGGATTTGGGCCAAAAAATATCTTCGGGCTAGTGTGTTGGGACCCTTCAACATCAGGATTGAGTCTCCTTGATCTCCTAGGGTTTGGCATAGTGCTCAACTTGGTGGATGACTTTTTCTTACGGTCTGCACCAGGATTGAGTCTCGGGGACTTACGGCGAGGTACGACCATGTACTGGGAGACTTCATCATCACTGGCCATGTTTTCTGCAATAATTAACACCAATTGAGTGAGTATTATAAAAAAAAAAAATTAGATGTATACACTGAACTAAGTCTCAAAGAAGGAAAAAATGTGAAGAAAAAACAAAACTGACAACAATGATTGCAACCTTAACTTTTGCCCATAACCAATTTAGTGAAGGGAAGTGCTACATTGAGGGCATGAATTGTAATTTTGAGAGCTGATCGGGTTTTTTTTTTCTCTCAATGCCTATTTTACCCTTGTACTCAATTTTCATGGGGTCTAATAATTAATCTGGCATAATTAATACAAAAAGTAAATAAAGGAAAGATATATACACCTTCCCAATTTGTCTTATATAATTCTTATGGCACATATTTCTTAAAAGCTGCAGTTCAATGTTTCAAAATGAAACCTATCACAGATATAGAGGAAATAGATTTAATCTGATTGAATTCGAAAACAAAAAATAACGGAAAGGAAATCCAAAACAAAAACAAAACAAAAAATTGCTTAACTTAGGAAACAAATTGTACATGAAAATGAGCAACTACAGTATATTTCAATAGACTTTCGCTTAATTCGATGCTCATGGATAATTTCATTCTCATTTCTTACAAATGGAAATATATAAAACCTAGTTTTCTCACTTTATCCTTAATTACCTTCTCATTTGATTACAACTTTTAAAAAAAATTGGTATAACATCAATCAAATTTTGCCTCACTGGGTATTTACAAAATAGGTATTTACAAACTTATGCAGCTGTTATACAGTTGGTTAGGACTATTCCTATTCCAGGTCAGAAGTCAGAAGTCAGAACAGAAGCAGATTACAAAGGTAGTTCTTTTATAATAGGAGATGTAATATTACATTGCATTTCATAGTTTAAATCAGTACATCCATTGTTATCTCAAATATTTAGACTACCCAAATTTGCCAGTAATGAATCGCATTCAAGATAAAATAGTTACATGAACTACTCAACCAATAAAAAAATTTAAAACCATGGGGGCTGTTTGGTAGCCTTCCTTAAGGGTGAGAGTATTAAGAATTTAATCCTTGCTATGGAGCAATTGTTCGGTAAAGTACAAGGATTAAGAATGAAGACTTGATACAATAAAATATATATTGTAGTGCGTATAGACTAAAATATATATTGTAGTGCGTATAGACTTAATCCTGACCACCATTAACATAATATCAGTTTAACATTTATGAATACATGGAAAAGAAAATAAAATATTCTAACAAAAAATAAATTTTATTTCCTTTCTACACTTTTTTGCCAATCCAACTACATTTCCTTTCTACACTTTTTTGCTCTTCATTGGTTGAAGAAATACCCAAAAACAGATTTAGTTGAAAAAACTAATTCACATATCAATCACTCAAAAGGGGAAAAAATATGAATCACACAAACCTATTTTTCAAAACCTATCAGTTACGATCTAGATCGGAGAGAGGAAGAGAACTAATTCAAGTAGACCTACGGTAAAGACCTAATATAAAAACCTAAACCAAATAAGAAAAATATTTTACAAAACCTAAACCGGTTGAAGGCAACAAATCTGCGATTTCAAAGATTTGGAATGGAGGTCTAAACACCAAATACGTACCAGTGTCTTATAAATTTGAGCGTGTCAGCGATTGAGCGATTTGCTTTGAGACCGGTGTTTGAGCGGGGTTGCTTGAGAGGGGCGGCGATTGAGCGGAGAGGCGCCTCGATTGAGATGAGAGGGGCCGCGATTGAGAGGAGATGTTTCTCCAAACTGGATCTGTTTTCAGAGGAGAGTAGTTGGGGTGGTGACGATCGCCATTCTTCCAACAAAAGAGAGGCTTATTCAAGAGGAGAGGAGTTACGGCATTTACGGAGAGGGTTTACTCAGGGTTTTTCAAAAATCCGCCTAAGTCCCGTGGTACTAGTGGTTTCTCTCTGGGAAGCAGAGTAGGTCCGATGCCCATCGGACCTACCTTGGTTTGATGGGTGTGATGACCATTCGATATCATCAAGATTCGTGTGCTATGCATCAAAATACGTGCAAGTATCTATCAATTTCCGTGCGCATAGATCTTGATGCTAATCATACGGTGACAGAGCTAATTGAACCTAAATGTAGGTTCGATGCCCATCGGACGTACTCCTATCTCTTCTCTCTGTATTGCATTTACAGTGTACCAACCTATTTTTTCTACTGAGGTAACGTAATACATCCTGTTAGATCGGAGTGGTAAGATAATAAAGAGCACGAATTTTAACGGATTACGTGATTGCAGGATGGTCAGATATGAACGGAAATATTATGTTACCTCAGAGAGAAGGACCTCCAGTCATGTAATGGACACATCCATTGGTAAGCCTAACTCTTCATCACCAATCGGACGATTCACATCAGAGATTGATGAAATTAGATAATTTTGTACAGCAAATCATGGGAATAAATTTCCTAAATTAATTTTTCTTACTAATTTCATAACATGTGACCAACTAATGTTTGAAATTGTCAATTTCATATAATTTGAACATTTATTGCTTTTCAAAATTGAGTGAATAATTATGGACCGTTGATTTTGATGTGATCGATCGATGGTCGATCCACAATGAAATTATAACAAATTAGTTTTGTAATTGATCAAGGGCAAACATTGAGCGTAACCACAAAAAAAAAATGAACTTTCTGTATGTTCGAAGCATCGATCCAACGCAAAGAGTTTGTGGCCGTACGATGTGTGTATATTACATGAGCTTGATGGAAGGGTAAATAAACATCAAATTTGTTCAAATTTCAATATAATGATTATAATGTGATATTCTTCGAAATTAACGGCTCTGATCGATCATCGGACTTCGAATACTTGTGGGTCTTCATTATGTCACACTTCAAGAGTTCATATGCTATGTTCAACATTGAAGCCATGAGCTATGGATGCAACAACCATGTCATGATATATAATTTTTTCCCTAAATCATTTAGTAATTCATAAACAAGTCACTTCATTCTTTTTGTAATTAATTATATGTAATATATCATTTACAAATTAAATTTTAGACTAAAATAATTGTTTTATATATTCCACCTATCATTTAATTTAGTAATTTACCTTTTGTAATAAATAGCACTTGGTCATTCTAATACATTGAAATAAACAATTTTATAAAATATTAAATTATCTACAAAATTTGAATGTGACACAATCTACATTTCTTATCAACAGTAAAACATAATAGAAAGTATCAAAATTAGTATCCTCCAACTCAAATACTCTGTGAGCATATTCTTATTTCAGCCGAATTTATTAACAGAGCAGGTTTGAATGGAAGCAGCTCTCTTCCTATAACTTCAAAAGAGCTTCCAAAGTCTATATCGTTCTACATGAAGAATAAACGGCTCTGTCAATTTCACAGCTATCTCTCCAAAGGAATCAGAGTAGGTCCGATGCCCATCGGACCTACCTTGGTTCGATGGGTGTTATGACCATTCGATCTACATCAAGATTCGTGTATATGTATCAAAATACGTGCAAGTCCGAATCAATTCCGTGCGCATAGATCTTGATGCTAATCGTACGGTCCTAAAGCTAATTAAACCTAAATGTAGGTCCGATGCCCATCGGACCTACTCCTATCTCCTCTCCAAAGTCTATATCTTAACTTTCGCATCCTTTTCAAAAAAAATATTTCAAAAAAAACTTTCGCATCCTCTGAGATATCTCGTTCTACCCGAAGAATATGCTTTAAATGATCTGAACCGCACAATTGTCATTCGCACTAATATTGAAGGGCCTAATGCGTACTTTGGCGGAGACAGGAACGGATCAGATCACGATCAAACGGTCGAGACGCAATAATTTCCCCCTGTATGGTGTAAGTCAGTGTAGTGGATCCAGAATCAATAATATCAACCCTCCACCGCTTTCCCCATTTCTAATCCGCTTTCCCCCCATTCTCATCAGATTTCCCCCCATTCTCATCCAGAAAATTTCCGATGGCCGCCAATATTTCCCTCTCATTTTCACCTCAATTTCGCCCCATTCTAATACCCCCTCCTATCATAAAATCACATTGCACACTAATCTCACTCCCTCTGCGTCTAATTGGTAGCACATCTCGGGGAGGGGTTCAAAGCAAATCGGAAGAGATCCTTAAAAAATTCAAGTTATTGGAACTTATCTGGTAATTCCCCTTGAAATCCTTTGAATTTCCTTGATTTGTTCCTTGTTTGAGAATTGTTCCTTATATGAGTCTAGGTTTTGGCTATGCAGAATTATATGAGTCTCATGTCTGTCTTCAATTTTACACTTATCAAATGCAAAGAGAGGGGAATTATCTGATGACATTTTGTTTTTTAATTGATGAACTTTTGTCAATCTGACGATTAGCAAATGATAACTGCAAATTTTACCTAAGGTGCAGGAAACCTTTGCAAGAATACCAGGCTATTGTGAACGGATCTACCAGTGAAAATCAGCGCTAAAACTAGACATGTGAGTTGATTCTGCTTATTTTATGGCATCTATATAGTCAGATATACTTGCTGAATGTTTGGTTTATCAAAGATTTTAATTTAAAACCCTACTTACGAGATGAAGATGTTGCTGTTTATGTTAGGAAATAAGAGTTCATCATTGCAGTTTTTTTCCTTTCGGTTCATACTTTGTGTTAGGAAATAAGAGTGCATCGATCTGTGAACATGAAAAGACTCATTTTTCTCAAACATTCCATGATTTTCCAAGTATACATAATAAGAAATAACACTAGGGGCTTTATTGCAGTTTTTTGCACATTTTGTTCTGACAGTTTCAGACTTCTATCTTCAAAATACTAAGTCCAGTTCAATAATTTATAAGTTGCTTTCAAAATACTAAGTCCTTGTTTTTTAAGTGCTGAACTTTTGTCAATTTTAACCTACACTGTGTTAGGTGGCAAAATAATTGTTGAACTTTTGTCAACTTTACTCTTTTGTCAAGTTCTGCCTACTAAGATTTATAGAAATGCTTAAAATTTGTTTTGAGGAATACAAAATAAGAATATTATGTAAATTATTCCGGATTGTTTGCAGTTTTGTCATTTTTTTTTCATTACTGATTGCTTCTTTTAACCGGTAGCAAATGCGATAATTAACTCTTTAAATTAGAGTTCATAATTGCAGTTTTTTTTTTTTCATTCGGTTCGTACTTTATGTTAGGAAATATGAGTGCATCATTGCAGTTCACCATTTACATAATATTCTTCCGGACTGTTAGAGTTAATCATCAATGCGATATTTGCACATACTGTTCTGACATTTTGAGACTCCTATCTTCAAAATACTAATTCCAGTTCAATAATTTATAGGTTGCTTTCAAAATAATAAGTCCTTGATTTTTAATTTATGAACTTTGTCAAATTTACCCAATACTGTGTTAGGTAGCAAAATAATTGATGAACTTTTGTCAGTTTTACCCTTTTGTCAATTCCTACCTACTAAGATTTATAGAAATGCTCATGTACCAGTTTCTGGTACGGTTGAAGTCTTCTGGTGACAGATCATGTAAATACTTCTGAACTTTAGGTGAAATCAACTGAATTCGCAAACTTATATTTCTGACCAGCATCATTGTGAGAAAGGATCAGGTTCCTATAGTCTTGAGTTGTACATGAGTAGCTTATGATCTTTTGCCAATTTGCATTTACACTTAGCAAATGCAAAGGGAGGGGAGTTTGCATTTACACTTATAAATTTTTTGTAAAGCTTGCAATTTAGTGATTTTAATTTTTGTGTTCCCAACTGATGCATGCAACTTAGTTGTCCAAATTTGAGTTTAGGTATAGTAAGGTCTTTAATTCGACACTTAACAAATGCTGTTAAGAGCAGCACATAGGACTAGCACTTGTAATTTTTCATTGCTGAAACTCATGTTTTATTGCTGCGGTGTAATACTCTCTGTCTACTTTTTATATATTTCAAACTGGTACACTTAGAACAATATACCGGTTGAAATAGATGATCCAATTCTAGAGTTCTACTCACCTAATGTTTGTATCTGTCATCTGATGATCTGCAATTTATTTGTCCAAATTTGAATTTAAGAATTGTAAGGTCTTCAACTTGACAGAAATGGCCCCTACTTACAACATTTTATATTTACCACTCTATCTTATATATAACTCATCGCTGTTGGTCTTTAACACAGCACAAATGGCCCCTGCAAAATCTGGTCTACGAAGAGCGAGTTGCAAAAAATACTCCAAGAGAAAGCGTCAATCACAGGTAGCTCCTGATGTCACTGAGTGTTCAAATAGCCCAGAATGTGAAATTGCACCATCAGAACCCCCAAAGAAGAAGGGACGAGGTCCTGGAATTATGAGAGAATCAACAGATGTACCGGAAGAACGCCCAATAATCTGGCCAGTTGGACCTCGCGAGTTCACATGCGACGACAATCCAAACCAAATAAAGGCAGCAATCACTAGGTACATACAATTCCACTTAGAAAAATTGCAGGATGTAAACTTGTCTCTCAATGCATCTGTCATTGGCAAATTGCCACCTGACTTGACCCTCAACAAAATCACAGATCCCAGTTCCCAATTGGCGCAAATGTCTCATTTTTCAAAATTGGTGTGATGCACAAAATAAAATCCTAATAGATGGGCTGTGAAAATAGGCTTGCCAAATAGTGGTCCAAATTTCCGCTGTACAATGTTAAGTACAGTAAGGTCCAAATTTGCTCTTATGGTACATATTTTAACTCTATTTGCTATCAATAGGCTTGCCTTACAGCATATGCCGGCACCATTGCGGAGCTTCCATGCCTTTGATGAAGCCTCCAAGAATAATATCGAGTTTCTCTTTTTGGTACCCTTTTAATTAGAGTCTATTATGGATTCACCGTCACAAACGCACATGTCAGTTTTGGTCTAGTGATGACCGTAAGTGCAATAAGAGCCACCCTATGTTTTATACAAACAAGTGCCTCTGATTTGATGTGCCACAAAAAATTTATTGCAATAGTGATAAAAGGGTATTCGAATAATTAAGGTCAAGCTGAACAACATATAAGTGACAGTAGACATTCAAGTTGAGTTGCAATTATTTAAATTTTAAAACAAGGACCACTATTAAGACATTGCATATATTTTTTTTTTCAGAAGAAATTCAGGTACCGTGAAGGGGAAGATGTTGACTATTGTCGGGATGTTATGGAGGCCATAGCAACCAAAAGGTACAGAGAGGAGCTTCACGAGGCGAGGAATAGCTGCATCAGAAAATTTGGCAGAAACTTACAAGCATGGAAGGCCGCGATTCCGCATTGGTGCCTTGACCACCCCAACTGGCATGGTTTGTGTGATATTTTTTTCACAGAGGATTGGCAAGGGGTTAGTAGACAAAACCATGCTAACCGCACAGCTAAAGCACTTACGGCACACCACGGTGGGTCAGCAAGCTCACACCAGCACCATCGAATGCTGGTAAGCTGCATGAACACTTATGTTCTCAAACTAATATGATATGTAATCATCTTATTCATCTGACCTTTACCACTGCTTGTCTGGCTCATTTTTCTTGTGCAGACAAATTTACGCAATGGAAAAGAACCGTCTAAAGTACAACTTTATGCACATATTCATTGTCGTAAAGTAAATGGCAAATCACCGGTTGTCGCCCAAATTGAAGCTGCCATGAAGGCTGCGTCTGGACCGGAGGAAAACAATGAAAACCGTGATGGTAACGGGCTAAGGGATGCAAGTACCGAGGAGATTTGCCTAGAGATTCCGGATTTGGATGTCAACACCTTAAGATTTTCCAACACACAATCACAGGAGGTTTATGTAAGTTGCATTACATACATTACATTGTATTCTTTTTTTTTTAAGGCCTTGTAGTAGCAACACTTTAAGTACAATGTACAGTATTTAGGGCAGAGGGCTGATCGGGTAATTTTAGCACCCCTCTATCATTCTTTGATTTGTTATTTGCTTGTGCTTTGTCAATTTGTGTGATGCTTCATAGAAATTGAAATGGAAATGCCGAATGTTGGGTTGTTGGGCTGTGTGCGCCTTGTTCTTTTCTGGCTTGTTTGGTCTTGGCAGTGCCTTTCTTGTTTTTGGCTGTTGGGTTGGGTATGAACTTATCAATACCGTTACTGGTACATGTTTTCCTTTGTTTCCTTGGGTTGAGGGTAGTGGTGCCTATTGCGGTGCCTTTTTCCTGGCCTTGCTGTGGTGTTGTGTATTTAATTTAGCAAAGACCAAAATGTAGCCTCTTTCATTTTCAGTATAAGTACACTGTACAGTATTTAGGGCTTAGGGCTGATCGGACAATAAACTTGGTTTTTTTCTGGCATTGTACATTTGGAACAACTAATAGCAAAAGGTGAGGGACATGATGGCTGATCAGACCAATTCCGACCTCGACGAGAGTGCCATGTTTCTCTCAGCTGTGGGCGGATCAAGCCACGGTAGGGTCCGAGGATTGGGAGGCATGCTTCGAAAAGAGTTGCAAACAACATCCACCCGAACCAGGACCAACCACTCAGGTTCTTCTGTTTCTGGTGTGACAAACAATGGAGTGCAGACGATGTTCTCTCGCGCAGAAGTAGGAATGCTCTTAGCTGACCGTGACCGTCGTCATGATGAGGAGAAGGCCGAGAGGGACAGAAAAATGGCAACCTTTGACTTGTACTTCAACCGATTATTCTCAATGTGTGGTGCCCAAAAGCCTACATTGCAGGTATGTAATTCCAATTTGATGGCTGCATTATGGGTTATAAATTACCGTAATGTATTTATTTAAATTGAAAACATAATTGCATCGACAAAACATTACCAATAATATGTACTAGTGTTCAAGATTAGATAACTTTCCTGAAAAATATTTACAAGTGTTGGATGGCAAATAATAAATTTTTAAGAGTCCAAGGAGAAATAAGAAAAGCAATTACACTTGAGGGGTATATGCTTTATTGACCCTATATTTAAAAACATCGAGTAATTATATCATATAAAGTCTGGTTTTAATGTGATATATTTGTACTCATTTTGCTCTACTACAAGCCCTATATGCTATTTGCTCCTGTGTTGGAGTATACTAACATTAAACCTAAACATTGTTAAACTTAGGCTCAATCTAACACTTCTGGAATTGAGCAAGGTGTCCTTGGAAATTTGCCTACTCTTCAGGTACCACTATTAACCTATGAACTCATCTTGCATTTCTGCGATCGAGCCTCTCTCGGGTAATTTTTAACCAAAAAACCCTATTTATTTGTTGCTTGATTGACTGATTGCTTCTGCTAGTGCTCTGTGCTGGCTGTGCGATTGATGTGTGAAACTGGTATTGGCTTCGAATCAGTTGTGTTCTTACCAGCCCTTGAACTGGCAGGGGCCAAAATGTGAAATAAATAATTGAACACAGAACATGAGCATTTCTGCAATAATTATATGCCTTGTTTGATACTGTTGTGATTGTCTAAGGAGTTTACATAATAGAGCTTGTGCATTGTTAAACTTAGGCTCAAGCAAATGGTTCTGGAACTGAGCAAGGTGTCAGTGGGAATTTACCTACTTTTCAGGTACAACTAGTGATTCCAATGCTTAAATTGCAAAATTTATTAGTTTGAGGGTGTACATGCAAAAACCCTCAGTAATTAACATGTTGTCTCTATATATGTGGTATATGTAGGGTTTTCCCTTTCCTATGCAACCAAATCAGGGAGGGACTTTCCAAGCACTCTTGAATCAAGCTCCACTTGGAAATGATGCAATTGCAAGGGATGACGAATGGCGGGGCACTCTACCTTCAACCTGAACCAGACCTTCTAGTGTCAGAAATTGCAAATTTTTGTGAATCTACAAGTTCTAACATATCAGCATAATAGTTAGGAACATAGTATGTTAATTTTTGTTAACTCATAGTGCAATTACACAAGGATAGTGTATTGTATAGGGTATTCCCCATTATTTTGGTACAATGTATGTTGATTATTTTATCTTAATGCAACAGTGCTTATTAAAGTATGTATGTTGTATTTTCTCAATTGCCTCTATCAACTACTAAGATGTGTTTATGTTTATCAGTTTCAATGGGAAGTGGGGATTGTAAAGTGGTACCGGGTTGGTACCAGGAGAATTGTTAAATGAGGGCATTCTGGTAACAAAAAAAGGAGGTCAGTATTTTCATGGGTATATCCAAGGAAATAATAGCGCCCAGGTCTGACCAGGTGGGCCCACTTTCAATGGCCATGAAAATGCTGGAGTGGGTCCCACGTAAACTGCCTTTGGAAATACTCAGATGGGTCCCACGTAGATTGCCTTGGAAATACTCATGGGGCCCAGGGGCTACACCCTTGGAAATGATCAGGTGGGACCCACGCTCCCTCCCCTTGGAAATACTCGGTGGGTCCCTCGTTTGATCCCATTGGAAAAACTAAGGTGGGCCCCAGGGATGCTCCCCTTGGAAATACTCCAGACGGGGGCCAAGTTTGAAAGTTTTTCCAAGCGTCCTTTTTCCAAGAGCAGGCCGATGGAAAAAGCCAGAATCAGGTATTTGCAACGGTGCCATTGGAAATACTGACCATTTCCAACGAGGGTATTTGCTACGGTAGTTTTTCCAAGGGCGGCGCTTGGAAATAGCGATTTTAGAGCTTTTTCCAATGGTAAGCCGTTGGAAAAGGCCATTTTCCTCCCCTTGGAAATTGCGGAAATTCTAGTAGTGCGCGCCATTGCTCTCTTGATTCCAATCGTGGCAATTTAAATCTTTTTAATGTGCTTCATGTTCCTTGCATCACAAAGAATTTAATAAGTATATCGAAGTTTACTCGTGATAACAATGTGCTTATTGAATTCACCCTCTCTTTGTGTTGTGAAGGACCGCCGCACGAAGCGACCGCTCCTTCGAGCTACTCTCTCTCTAATGGTCTTCACAACCTCAATTCTTAACCAAAAGTTTATGTGAGAGAGAGAGTTTCGGCCTATGTGTGGCATGAGAGGTTGGGACATATATATATCCCTCTCATTCTACCATCAGCTTCATACTAAAGGCCAACCATTTACCTATTTCATCCAGTAAAATGCATGTGTAGTGATTGTAGTATGGCGAAAGCACATACTAGCTATATGTATTTTATTGATGTGTAGTGATTGTGGGGACCTTTCCTTTGTTTTATCTTCTTTATAATCTGTGTTTTCGTTTTGTTTGATTGAATTGGATTTTGAATTGGGAGTTGGATTATAAGGGCATATTTAATGGGATAGCGAGATTAGAATTTGATTATGAACTGATGAGATTGTGTGTACTGTGAATATGAAAATTGTCTGTGACGGACATTCTAAATGCGTGAATACTGTGTGATTTGTTTTACTGATAACCTAGACTCATGTGCTATCATCGTTAAATATGCAGACATAATTTGATGTGAATTTGTGTGGATTAATCCAGTCTGTTTGAATGGTATCAGAGCATTCGTTCCTCGGACTGTGTTTGGATTCAAGTTTATTTTGTTATATCTGTCATTTACAATATCGTTTGATTATCATTTGGTATACTTATCTGTCTAACATAAATTTACATATGTATTGAATTTAAAAATGAAGCCATGGCGGCCCTATTTTTTTTTCATTTCTGGGTTGGCCTGAGCCATGGCGGGCCAGTTTTCTATTTTTTTTTTCGTTTTTGGGTTGGCCTGAGTCATGGCGGTCTAGTTTAATATTTTTTTTTTCTTTTTTGCAGGTTGGGGTGTGCCATGGCGGCCCAAATCTTTTTTTTTTGTTTTTTTCTGACGGTCTTGAGTGTGCCATGGCTTCCCGCAGGGATGCCATGGTGCCCTACTACCTTTTCATTTTTCAAATTCCCATGCGATATTTCTTATTTTTAATATTTTTTATTTTCTTATGTATAAAAATTTCGGAAAATTTTATGTATGAATTTTCATTATCATTTAATAAAGACATTAAAAAAATGAATGTCAGGTTTTAGAAAAAACAATGCAACCCACATTAGCCCCTAAAGTATTAAACAAATAACAAAATTAATTAACTCTAAGACAAAACGTAAACAAAAAATAATAATAAATAAACGCGTACATTATCAAAGCACAAAATCCACCTCAATCTAATCTAAAAAAAAAAAATATATTGGAGATCCAGATCTCATCTCCATCGCCCCAAATCCGAACTTTCAACTCAGCACCTCCTCTCAAAACAAAACATGCAGTAACAGCATCACCACAGCACCAGCAAACATTGCCTGAGGTGACACCGCATCAGACGACTGAGCAGCAGAGGGACCAAATACGAAAGGATACGATGGCGAATTTGCGGTGGGTCCCATTGCAGCTCCTGCGGGCCCGTCTGCCGGTGGGAAGAAGGTGCCATTAGCAGAGAGTACATCAACTGTGAGTTTCTGGTTCTTCAGACAGTGAGCAGCAATGCCGCTGATGTAGTAAAACCGACCGGGAGAGGTGAGATTGAAAATCGAGTTACCGTCGTCGATCCGTAAAATTGGATCTGAGACGGCACAGTTGTTGTATGCTTTTTCAGTCACCTGCAGCACTGAATCCTCACTTGGTGGGTAGAGAAACACTGAAAAAATCAGAAAAGAGATAAATTAATGATTATAAAGTGTAAATATTTTGCATTAAAAAAAAGTTAAAATTGATCTACTTACGAAGAGTGTCGTAGAGGTGGAACTTGTGAGCTTGAGACCAGAGAGAGTAGACATTTGGATTAGATGAGGGAGGAATGCCCCATGCGTTGAGATCTCCTACCTTGTATTGTACACACAAGCAACTACTGGTGAAGAACAAGAGGAGGAGAGAGATCACTGAACGAATCTGAAGCATTTTTCTCATCCTCCTTTCCTTTTGTGATGGGGGTAAATATAGAAGAGGAATTGAAGAAATAGGAGAGAGTGAGAGAGTGGGGAGTGTGTGGGGGAAATAAAAAGGCTTTAAAGCGATGCTTCTATTTAATTTAATTTTAATTTTAAGCTCATGGATTAGAAATTAGCCGTTTGAACTATTTAAAAATGCGTTATAATCAAGAACTTAAGGACTTCGGGTCTCTTGTGGCAATCACCTATGTAGAGTTCGTGTTGCCAAATACTTTCTACTTTGGAAACCAAAAAACTATAGCACGTTAGGTACAACGGGAGCAGGATGGATACTCAAATTTAGATTAATTACGACAATTCACACTTAAATTAATTCTCTTTTAAAAGAATAATAAAAGTAATCTTCTTGAAATTACCAATATATGTAAATTGTGGAAAAATAGTTAAGAGAAGTTGGAAGAATTAATTATTCATAATAAGATTCAAATTTTTCACTTTTTATTAAAAAATTGTGTTACAAAGAAAATGTCATTTCTTTTATGGCAAATTCTTCTATGGACATAAGGACCTATTTGTAAAATGAACATATTTTCATTTTCAAAGTTCAAACAGTCGATCCGACTGTTCAACATTATCTCCATATTAAAATGTACTTGGAGGTCAAATTTTATATTTTTTTAATTTTTTTACTATTTATTAAGTATTTTACAAAAACTAGTCAAATTCAGACCATTGAATTTTGTAAAATACTTAATAAATAGTAAAAAATTCAAAAAAATGTAAAATTTGACCTCCAAGTATATTTTAATATGGAGATAATGTTGAACGGTAGGATCGACTGTTTGAACTTTGAAAATGAAAATATGTTCATTTTATAAATAGGTCCTTATGTCCATAGAAGCATCTCTCTAAAAATTAATGTAACTAAGCATATATTATAATACAGTAAAATATTATTGTTACTAAGCATATATTATATTACAACAATATATTATTGTTATTGTGACTATAATAGTTACCACTAAAGTACTATTAATGATGATAAAGATAATTATTATAGAAAAAAGGCTAACAGAAAGGGAGAATAAAAGAAGATAATTTTTATTGTTGTTAGTCGTGTTATTATTGTGACTATTGTTGTTACTAATATTTTGTAATATTTTATTATGAAATATATTATTACTTTATATACTATTTGTTGAGCTGTTCTTGTTGTTGTTATTTTATTATTAATTATATTATTTTATATTATTTTCCCCCTAAATTTTAATATTAAAACTATAATGGTTTTTTAATTTGTTCTAAGAATCGACTTTCTTTTTCAAAAACTACCAAATAACATTAGAAAAAAAAAAAATAGAATAGAGTGCACTAAGATTTTTCTGGATGATGTTATCTTATTCTGAAAGAAAATATAAATATTCAAACAGTACCCCAAGTAAAACAATCAATGTGCAGAGACAAATAGAGTGCACTAAGATTTCCTGAAGAAAATGAAAATACGAAAAGTTTCAAATTGTACATGAACTATTAAAAAATTGACATATAAGAAGGCATATATATTGTACTCACGCACAGAGCACACAGCAAATAGGGTGCAGAAAAACCAGCAATCCAGCATCAGTAATTTTAATTTTCGTCTACTAGTGTATCGCCGTACGCTCGGAGCACATATATTGCTTCTTTCTTTTGCTTGGCTTGGAGCACAATTAATGTTGACTACGTTGAAACAAAGATTAGTTGAAAAAACATGCCGTTCTGTTTCGTGCCTAATATGTTGTGATTTTGGTTTCACGTTCTGTCGTGCTGTAATTAAGTTAATTTTTTATCTGTTATATGGTCTCGTGTCATGATCAAAATATTAAGAGGTGATTACGACATGCAAATAGTCAAACCACGTAAGTCACGCCGTATCCAAATGTGACTCGCGTGATTATTTGATCATGATTTAGATTAGTTTATTCAAGATTTACGATTTGGTTAAGATCTAACGGTTCTAGTTACACGTGACTCGCATGACTACGTGTCGTACCGTATTGTGATTAGATTTTTCACATGTCGTGCCGTACCATATTAAATTTTCAAAATATGATCACGATACAGGATACGTGAATCACGATACGTAACCGACACACATACTGCACTTACTGTACCGTTCCGTGTCATAATTATACTGATCTGTGACAGAGCCAGCCCTACGTGTCATTTTTCCACTCTAACAAATATAACGGTCATTGTTTCAGGAAAAAAAATATATATAATAAAAATAAATAACGGCATTGTGTAGCTCGTAATGCGTGCGGATAGGATAGGGTCATAGGGGCCAGGAGAGGAAAAGCCGTTTGATTTCATTGGAAAATGAAAAGTAAACCTTTAAAATCATCTAGGCGGGAATAGAGGACGAATAATTTTAAGGTTATTTTCAATTTTATATTTCATATGTTAGAACTAATTTCAATGAGATAAATCAAAATGAACCTACAAAATCTACTGATTAAAAAAGTTTAGGTACATCATATAAAAAGTTTTAGTACAAATCATATAGTCTTTTTAACTTTGATAAAATAAAGTGACATAATTTATATTTTAAAATAATTAATTAAGTACATAGTTTATATTTTAATATGATTAATTAGGTACAAGTTTAAACACACATCATATAGTCTTCTCAATTAATGATATTTGGTCTGTATGGATTAATTATAAGTGGAGACATGATTAAAGCACTTATGCGCCTTGAACTTAATTCCGTTAATATAAAATTATAAATCTTGCACATATATAGGTTTATCTTTCAAATTGTATCAAAGTTTAATTTAGAATTATGACTAAGGGTGAAAACGGTGTGGATAATATCCGATCAGTATTTTATCCGTATTCGAAAAATTGAATATGGATATCTGATATTAGAATATCCGTGTGGATATGAATACAGATATGATTTTACATTCCAATTATCTGTATCTGAATATTAGATATATATCATATAGTTTAATATATATTATGAACAAATTATGTTTTTAACTATTATTCAATATTAGAAGTGGTGACAAATGAATAGTTCGGGTTCGGTTCAGCGGAGTCAAAAATTCGTGATTCAAGAATAATTTGGGAATACAAGGAAGCATAAAAAACCTCAAAAAATCCAAAAAAAAAAATTCGCGTTTTTTTCCCGTTTTATTTGCGAATAAATTATATAATACATTTTTTTACATTTTATTCGGTGTTCGGTTCAGAAATGTCAAAAAAACAAATTATACGTGAATTATTCACGAATTATGTTACTATATATCCATATTCAACTTAATATCCAATCCGTGTACGTATCTGAAAAATTAAAAGAGAATATGAATATGATTTTACCATTATCCGCTATCCGCTCCGTTTTCATATGACGGTTGATTTTCCGTATATATCGTGTAAGTTATAAGTTATCCAATTTTTCAAAAGAAAGGGAAACAAAAACACGGTAATGGCGCACAGCTGGTTGAGCAGATTAGAAAATTGAGGAGAAGCGTACTGCGCAGGTGGGGGAATGGGCTGACAGCTGGCTCCTTGCAATTTGCACGCAGAGGAACAGAGCACGTGGGACAGATGACACAGCACGTGATAAGTCTCCGATGGAGCGATGCACTGTTCCGGTTAACCCACATGAAAATCTATATATTAGAATATGTGGATATCCAATTCCAATCCATGCCTACTGTTGAAATCAACAGGCGAGGGCGAGGCGACGATTCTATTTTGTTTGGTACGAATTCGATCTGCTTGCACATGGCCCATTGATGTCTGATGAATAATAATTTCATTTAATTTAATTCATCGTACGGTAATAAAGATACTGCTGTTGTTAAGCTTCGGTTGAAAAAGAAAAACAAACATGCTCTCTGTCTTGTACTCTTGTTTGCTTCGCTAATTACTCGCCGTACTTGATAAAAAGTTTGTCAGAGATGAACCTTGTCGCTTCATCATCACTGGAACTAGATAATTAATTAATGACCCACCACACCAAATTAATCATATCTGCCATGGTTTCTGAAAATGATTAGTTGTTAATTTCCAATCAAACGGTCTCTACTTTTGGCAGGGCCGGCCCTTACCCAGGGTACCCAGGGCGATGGCCCCGGGCCCCAAAAGCCCAGAGGACCTCAAAAAAAAAAAATTGTATACGGTGGTAAAAAAAAAAAACCCCTAGCAGCAGCTGCAGTTTCTCGGCTCCACTCTCCAGTCTCCAGCGGCTGTTAACAAATCAAACAATCTTGTCCACTTGCAATTTCTGATTAAAATAATTTCTGCATTTTCCTCTTGGCTTCGCTCCAGTGTGAACAAACGAAAGAATTGAAAGTAATTTCTGCCTCCGTTTTTACAGCAGGTTGGATCAAATGTTGTGATTTGCATCTCACTTTTTGTACTTTTTGTTGGTATGTCTCTGACTTGGATGATTAGCTTTTGGCCAGTTGTGCTCTATAAAACTGGCATAGGGTAGTTTACTTTTGGAGATGCAATTGTACTAATTAAACTGAACCTTTTATCTATATGATTTCATCTAATGAAATTAGTAGCAGGTTACTATTAAAAAAAAAAGTCGATTAAAGTAATTTTTAATGAAGTAATTTTTGCCAATTTTTTTTTGTTTTTACAGTGAATATCAAATTTAGATAACTCATAGTTGGATCTAAGTTAGCGGCTCAGCGCTGCCTTTGTGCCTCATTACTCAGGTTGTATACTTCTATACTTGTTGTTTTTAATTTAAAACAATGTTTTCTAGAAAATATGCATTAGGTAGCGAAAAAAGAAACATAAAAAGAGAGGGAGAAGAAAAACTAAAACCTCAAAAATGTTCTATTCAAAAACTTTAGAAAAAATTTAAACCGAAAAATGAGTCTATGGAAAACCAAGTTGAAACTGAGGTACAAGAAGAAACAAGATATGTATCTGAAAACAAAAATGAGGTAAATAAAGATAAGTTAAATCAAGAAACAACAAATGCATCTGATAATAAGAATGAGGTAAATGAAGAACTAACAAATGTGCTTGAAAATGAGACTAGTGATAGGTTGAATGGATTAACAATATTAAGTATTGAAAAAATATGTTGAAAACTATTGATGTTGAATATATAATTGATGATTTTGCTTCTAAAAATGCAAGAAGGGGTCATTTCAGATGAAATGTGATTTAGATGTGTTTTTTGTGCAGGTACAATACACAAGTGTTCAAAATTGGTTTATCAAGAAACAAGCAAGAAGCATAGCATGGGTATATTCATCATTGTATATGTCTTATTTTGAGGGGTATTGATTTTATGTCCCTCCCTATTTTATATGATATGGCATATTAATATAAAAAAATTGTTTACATAAAGGGTTAAAAAATTTCTCCCATCCCGGACCCCAAAACCTCAGAACCGGCCCTAACTTTTGGCACACAACACTATTTAATTCAATAACATATTTTACAAGTTAACACAATTTTAAAATTTTTACAGTTTAAGAAAATTACAAAATAAATTTCAGAAAATTTATGAAAATTATAAAAATACAATAAATTAACGACATACACATTCTACTTCATACTATACAAACTTGTTCATAAGAGCTTCTTCAGAAGTATTGGTGCATTTGGAGAGAATGAAGCTTTGCAAACTTTATGCAGTATTTTATTGCGGCATTCATATCACCTATAGTATCTTAAATTTTGAGTTTACATCCGGACCGTTAGATCTTGTTTGGCACGAATATTAAAGGAGTCCCATGCATTCTATCTCTAGCCAGATTGATTCAGAATCTGATCGTACGGTCCAGATCTAAGCTCAAAATTTGAGTTACTCCAGAGGATCGGGTGAGTTGAATTTAATCATGACTTCAATTATCTTTCCTTTGGTTATAATATGTTACCTAACTCACAGCTTGATAAAATTTTTAATAACTTATTTAACTTATAATTTAACGACATATTTCACAAGATATACAAAATTTTACAAATTTTCAGTTTAAGAAATTACAAAATATATTTCAGCAAATTTAAGAAAATTTATAAAAATACAATAAATTAAAAGCTTACAAATTCTACTTGAAAAACAATACAAACTTGTTCAGGAGCTTCTTCAGATACTGGTCCAATTTGGAGAAAATGAAACCTTGTGCAGCTTTTTTATTGCGGTTACTTAAGTCATGAAAAATTATAAAAATACAATAAATTATAAAATTAACAATATGCAAAATCTACTTCAAAAACAATACAAACTATACTATTAATATGCATTATAGTGTATTTAATGTCAGACACTTCAAATTTCTCCAACAGCGACGATTCTATTTTGTTGGATACGATCTGATCAGCTTGCAGGTGGTCCCGTGCTTCTGACATGCCCGGGTTTGCCCAGGGCCAGGGATGATCATTGATGTCATCAATTATATGATGAAGAATAATTTCATTTAATTTTAAAATTCATCGTACGGTAGAGTAACATTATAATGAATTAATTAATGACCCACCACACCAAATTATATCAGAATATTCGAGCAGCCACAGAAACCCCGTCTCATCAAACTCTCTAGTTTGGCTGCTGGAGAATGAGATATGTTCCGAAATTTTTATTAAATATCCAAAAAAAATATTAAATTTTAAAATCTGGTTGACAAGATTTCGAAAACTACTCAAATCACAGATTTATTTCACGGTTTTATGCCAAATTACCACATAATTATTCCATGGTTTTACGCATCTCAAAACTGCACGGAATTCCAAAACCGCAAATTTATATTGCGATTTTAAGTTTTTTCTTAAATAAACAGAAAATGTTATAATTTATTTATTTTCTATATTGAAATATTAGAAATATTTCATTTTTTTAAATAGATGAAATACTATATAATTTGATATATTAGAAAGACTGCAACAAATAATCTAGATCAATATTTTTCAGGCCGGATTTTTTTTGCGGTTGTAAGAAAAATTAAAATATTTTTTTGTGTTATTGGAAAAAAAATTATATATGTTTTGAACCTGAATTATTGATCCCGGTTCAAAAGTCACTTCTAGGTAAAAAATATAAATAAAAAGTTTTTCTGACAATTCTCTGCAATTCTTCTATTGTAATTCTTTTATTTTCGAAAATATTGTAATCCTTCTATTTTCGAAAAAATAAAAAGTTTTTCTGACAATTCTCGACAAAATTTTCTTTGAAAATCGTTTTCTCACAAATTTTTTGGTTTTTTTTCGAAAATAGAAGAATCCAAATATTTTCTGTATTTACATAGAAGTGACTTTTGAACCGGGATCAATAATTCAGATTCAAAACATTTTAATTTTTTTTACAACTGCAAAAAATCCAGCCTGAAAAATGTTGATCCGAATTGTTTGTCGCAGTCTTTCTAATAAATCAAATTATATAGTATTCCATCTATTTTCAAAGAAATATATGCAATATTTATAATAATTCAATACAAAAAATAAATAAATTATAACATTTTTTGTTTAATTAAAAAAAACTTAAAACCACAATATAAATTTGCAGTTTTGGAATTCCAAAACCCAAAACCGCAATTTTTTTTCGGTTTTGGAATTCCAGAACTGCAAAATTATTTTGCGGTTTTAGACCACATTTCCGCAAAAAAAAATTGCAGTTTGGACAAATTTCGAAATTCCACCGAGTGAGGTGTAGATTTTGAATTTTTTTTGGATATTAATAAATAAATAAATATATATAGAGGTCGGCTAAGATCAAAGTGGTATGACCAAGACCTTGGTACTATCAATTCGTTTTTGTGATTTCTAAAGTTCAAATAGTCATTCTGAAGTGCTCAACGTGTTATTCATATTAGAATGTACTTAAAGACCAAATTTTTTACTATTTTTTATGAATTTTTGAAAATCACTGTTTTTCAGATTTTATTTATTTATTTTTTATTATGGAAAAGAGTGATTTTAAAAAATAGTAAAAAAATTCAAAAAAATGTAAAATTTGATATCCAAGCACATTTTAATATGGCGAACACGTTGAGCACTTAAGATGAACTATTTAAACTTTAAAATCACAAAAATTAGTTGACAGTATAAAGACCTTGGTTATACCACTTTGATCTTAACCAACCTCTCTCTCTCTCTCTCTCTCTATATATATATATAAGCATGTTTTTCCTCATCCAACTGTATATTTTTATCAAGATTTGCGTATGAAAAAAATTGAACGTTTGGATGAAAAAGCAGCAGATCCTACTCCGGCAATTGACACGCTTATTGTAGGAAGAAGGGCGTTCAAAATAAAATACACAAGAGTTATTATGCAAAATATTCATTTAACTATTGTAAAATGTACACCCATCTGTTGTTGCATGTTTTTTCAGTTAAACACAATTCTTACCAATTGTTGCATGTTTCTGTCAAAAATGTTTTTACAGCTATCAACCGCTATCTTCTAACTTCTAGGCTCATTTTCAAAACCCCCAAAGCACACTCAATTATTGAATAATGAACACTAAATTATCGCAGTACACATTAATTCGACAATAACAAAATGAACATTCACTGCTTCGGCGATTGAGGTTCTAATTCTATATTATTAGAATTATGCCTAAATACATTCTATATTACCTCCCAGACATTCCAAATTAAAAAAAAAAAATGAATAGTGTACCGAGACCAGAATTTCCACAGACAATTTGCCAAATATCTTAATTAAAAAGAAAACAATTCAACTTACAAAACAATCAACTAAGTAGCAGCTAGTTAATCAAGTAACCGCTATGACCATCTGACGCATAACAAATTACAACATAAACAAACCAGCTACAAGATACTCAGAGCTCCAAAATTTTAAAAAATGAACATACTCTTTGGATGCTCAGTGCCGCTTCGAATTTCTAGTGTGAGATATGTATGTCTCAATCAACTCTCATCCATGGCATCTTTTGGCAATGAGCTTGTTTCGGTTTCTGAGGTCTTTGCCACTGAATCCTCCAAAGCCTCAAGGAAAGAAACCACTGTGAATCTATCTGTAAAAGAGAAGGTCTATTCAGCATTTTTTTAAGGCAGCACTATAAGGTGTCAAGAGGACAGAGACTTGATAATTTCATCGTTGCAATTTAGTTATTAGTGTGCTAATATATTGACAAAAAAAAAAGAACTTACATTTACTTGGGTCGACTCCAAATTGAGATAGGTCTATCTGTCCTGTTCTAAGAACCTGAAAAACAATTCAATATAAGTTGTCCAAGTATGGCAAACAAAAAGGCATAGTGCTACTACACAATAATATACAAGGAAACATACATGTGAGAATGTGTCTAGTTGTTGACGAAATGGAGGGCTTTGCAACAATTCAAAAATATCAGCACGGGACTGAGAACCCTGCATTAGCATAATAACAACAGCAATAGTTAGTTAATTACTAAATGTCATAAAAGATCCTAATGCAGCCAATTAAACAGTTCTTATGTGGATTAATTTCTAGAAATGCTCACAGCTGTGTTTTAATAAGCATCCCATACAAAATACAGATGTTAACTTTTGACCTAATACAGGTCTTACCAGTTGTGGTACTTTATATGAGTTCAAAAAATACCAACAAAAAAAAAAGGCCATCAATCAATCGCCAAAATACCAAGAAAACATCAGTATTTAAAACCTAAACTAGTAATTTTGACACGTACCTCGGGCAGATAAGATGCTAGGCTTTGCTCAATTGGAAGTGTCTCAATAAGTGGGAAAACTAAATCAGGCTTTAATATATCACTGAGTCCGATACCTGCAATACCAAACACAAAAGAATAAAACAAAAGACACATAAAAACATTTATATTTTATTTATTAATGGAAACACAGAGTATTTGGTTTTGGCAAAGTACATACGGGCATCTGGATCTTCCACTGGATTTGTAGCCGCCATTGATAGAAAACAAACAAGAATAAAAATGTTTAGTCAAACAAATAATATTATATTTACGAGATGTTTGCTCATAAACACAAGAAATCATGGTGAAGTCTAATAGAGCCCTCACATTTACCAGAGAAGATAAAACCAACAGAAAACACAGAGAAGTCAAATCATGGTATGATACTGGTAATGGTACAGCATATGTCCTTTATGGTATTGCTATCGATATAAACCAGTAAATGCTTGGCAACTACATATAATTTGTATGACATAATGGCATGAGAAATGCCAGTTGAGTTACCTGGTGTCTGGATACTCCTGAGTATTCTCTGTAAATCTTCTAATTGCACAGGTCCCGCAGAAGATGTCACCTCACCAGTCAGATCAGTTGCCATACTTTGATCAACTAAATTTCCAGCCCTGAAGTGAGAGATTTGTGAGCACAAAATTAAAACTATAAGTATCAGAGAGTGCCAAACTACAAAATAAATTTCAATATGAACTTATGAAGTCATAAGCATTGATTGTCATTCAATATCTAGATATCCTATCATAATCAGACAAATAGATAAAATAAATAAATAATAGACATAAAGCAAGTTTAAATTATTGTATACGAGAGGATGAGACCCCAGTAATTTGATAAAACTAACACTGCATTTAGGCAAGTACAGTTTTTTATTTATCCAACTGAGATATTCCAAATCAAATAAGGTTAAAGTTAACTGCTACGGCTGAAAAAATTAAGATGTGCAATTAATTCAAGGTAAAGTTAACATAACATAAAGTGCGGTCATTAACATTATATGATTTGCCAAAAATTGGCAGAATGTTATTGGGTTTTCTCAATATGAAATTATCTAAACACTCGCATTAGTTCATCCTGAAAATTATTTTTGACTATTGATTAAGTTCCATTTGAGATACATCATAGATGTAATTCTATAAAGTGGTAAAGAGTTTTATTTGTTAACTACTTACAAGTCAAGAACCAATATGAACCTGACATGGGGAACAATTCATGCTGTGTTTGTTAACTTAAATTCAATACTAAATACAAATAAAGAATTAACATAAGGTGCTCATTTGGCCTCTTGATAAGTAAAATATAACATTAATACCTAGAAGAGAGGTCATCCTCAGTGGCCTCTTCTGATTCCTGCACAGGAACTGAGACCTCTGCTTCATCATCACCCATCATATCTAAAACCAACAAAGTTAGAGCTTAATCTTGAACGTACACAAAAAAAAAAAAAAAATTAGCAAGGCAATGGTACTATGCATAGTGCAGATTGGTCCGTACTACGGACTGACATCTTCATTTTCAAAGTCCAAACATTTGATCTGAACCGTTCAACATGATCTCCACATGAAAATGTACTTGCAGACTTAATTTTAACTTTATAGAATTGTTTTACTATTTTTTAAGATAGGTAGAAAATCACTACTTTTGAATGGTTCAGAATCTTTAGATCAAGTGGTTTTCTACATATCCACAAAATAGTAGAAAAATTCTGAAAAATGTAAAATTTGATTTAAAAGTACATTTTCATTCGAAGATCATGTTGAACGGTTCAGACCGACTTTTTGGTACTTAAAATTGGAGATATTGATCCATAGTACAGACCAATATGCGCTGTGCATAGTACCATAGCCTCACTCAAAAAAGATTGTCCGAAGATTAACAATTACCTAAAGGCCGATTGAGACAACTGTTGACTGAGTTGCATATTGCTAAGTCACCTTCAGTGCTTGGCTCCTAAAGATTACAGAAAAGTATTATAACCCGCTTGTGCAAAGTTTTTCATAAGGGTAAATGTGGCATATAAGACATTAACCTGCATCCAGAAGAAAAATTTTCTACCGTCCGAGCTAAATTTCAAGATGTAAACTCTTCCAGATGATTGGTTCACCTAATGAAGTAGAGAATAAATTAGGTCAATAAAGAAATAACAGAAGAAGAAAAAACTTGTAAACATAAGAAATAACTGTGACGAGAAATTACCTTCTCAAAAACAGCCTCATCTGGAAAGACAATTTGGTCCTGTGATATTTGGTCATACAGAGTCTTAGCTATATTTCTCTGACACAATTTTCATATCGATAACTTCTAAATAAAAACAGAGAGAGAACAAAAGATACATTTTCAACTATATTCTGGCTTCGGTCAAGCCATTGTAAGTGGACCAATCCTTCTTCACCCTAGAAAATGAGATAACAAAATTTAACATCTTTTGAAATGAAATGAAAAGAAAAGAAAAGAAAGAAATAGAATAAATCTGTTTAGTGCTTACCCGGCCGATGCGCACCAGCCCCTTGCGTGTATCTGCTACCACTCTAGTTCCCTCTAGGAACATCTTCCCAGCTCGAAATTCCAGCATCACATTCTACATCAGTTACAAATGTCAATTTACGTAAATAAAGGAAAACAAAAATATTGCCTATTATAGTATTATATTATAACCACACCAAAATAGAACCAATGAATGTGAAGTTCTGGTAAATGCTTCAGACAAAAGGCAACTTAGCATACTTCATATAAGCAATTAGCATTGTATGAAACACTAATACGAACAATCAAAAAAATTATTCAAGGTCGAGATTATGAGCTGCAAATGCTAATTTGAAATTTGAATTATCTCTTCTCTCAAACAATCACATTGGATCACAAGAACTTCGGAGTTTACATATCACGATCTAATCACAAGTCGGGGTAAATTGGGTTAGCCATAGGCTATTTAGAATTGCTCAAATGGTTGAACAGAAGAGATGAAGCTACGGGCATTTCGGGCAGGGCACTAGGGCAGGAGTTTACATTTAAGGGACCTATGATTGAAGGGGCCAGATTGTTAGGTTAATTAATAAAATTTAGTCTAGTTTTACTGTCCAAAAAAAATTTCTCCTTTTTTTATAAAAAAAATCAGAATTCTGATTTTTTTTTTTTTCAGAAAACAGACAGGATAAAATATTAAAATCCCATATCTTCATTTGATTTATTTTATGTATTAGATATAAATATTCAGATATTCTTATCTGAATTTAAAAAAATAAAAATCTTATTTCACTTAGATACTGGAAGTATCTAAATTTTATACTGCACTACTGCAGTAAGCAAGGTTTACTAGAAATTAAAAATATATGACCCTGCACAGATATGATTCAGACGCATAAATGACATATTATATATGTCATATATGTGTGAACATCCAACTGACCGAAGCGATAAAAGAAAACAGCAAAGACGTTTACAGGCAGGACCCAACAATAGAGCAAATAAAAAGGTAAAGCAACTGACGTGTGGACCTCTATTATCAGAACTGAAACAAATAGCTGATATAGTGTTACATGGCAACCTACGTGTCACTCTCTCGGTTAGTACATAATCAATTACGCGAGTAATTTAAGCAATTTGAGATTTATCTCTCCTCTCTCATTTCACCATGGCCATTGTGGCTCATCTCAGTTCGTTTCAAATTTGCCCATAACAACAGTATATTCTTGGACACTACTTTACAACAGTTAACCCCAGTATCATTCTACAATCCTACTATACCACTTTGATTTTTTACAAAAAAAAAAAATTTGTCAGTTTCTGTTTACCTATTAGAAACTAACGAGAAATAACTAAATTGAAATCGCCGGGACAAAAGAGAAAAAAACCTTGAAATTAATTTGTTACCTGTAAAGGAACAGCATCCGACATGGCCAGCAAAGCAATCGCCTCAGCTTACGATAACCTAAATAATTGAAACATTTCTAAACAAAGAAAAGAAATATAGAAAAAAACAAGGAACTGGAGAGGTTGATGAGGGAAGAGAATCTACCTGTTTAGAAGAGGTGGCAACAGGGACGGAGATCGCTGTCGGAAATCGGTACACGTCGGAACTGGAGAGGTTGATGAGGTCGGATTTAGGGAGATGTCTAGGGTTATGGTTGCCTTGAAAAGGTAGTAATAATTTATCCAGAGCAGAGACAAAAGTCGAAAACACCGACTTGGCCCATGGGCTTGACAAAAGGGGTTTGGGCCGTTGGGCTATATTGGTAGGTAATTTCGGAAAAGCCCTTTCGTGTTTTGGAAATAACACAAGACGTCTTGTTTAAATTCTGATCGAGGCCAATTTTAAACTCAGTTTTTACTTTTATAGCTAAACTATGTCATTTGAGTTGTTGTGCTTTATATTTAATATTTTCGAGTATCGTCCGAAAAAAAAAAAAATATTGCATCACAGAACCTCTATGAGAATATGCTTATATGAGACTATGAGTGTAATCATAATCTCTTCTCTACATGGTAATCATAATCTCTTCTATGAGACTATGAGTGTAATCATATTAGATTTCAGGCCCTCTATTCTAGATCATTTACTGCCCCTTGCTTGATTGGTTAATTCAAATTTGTGATGTATAGATAATCATGTTAATTACAACCATAATTATAAACGAGTTGTCACTAGTGGAAAAACACACATCAGGATTGGACCTAGAAGCGATACTGACCCAAGCGATACAAATGCGTCAACTAATCTGTATCGGTTAAACAACCGATACTAAAAGTTTGAATCAGAATCGGTTATTTGTAAACAACCGATCCTGGTACCTTTTTTCTTCTTTTTTCTGGGTTGGCTAGAGCTATGGCGTCCTTTTTTTTTTTTCCGTTTTTCTAATAGGTTGGAGTATGCCATGGCGTCTCGGCGCATACTTGCCTTCCCATTTTTCAAATTTCTTTCAATCATTTCTCATTTTTAATATTTTATTTATTTATTTTCTTATATGTAAAAATCTCGGAAATTTCATCCTCGGTAAAAATGAAACTAAACGAAAACACAATTATACATATAAATACACAATAATTATATATACAAGCAACCATGTGCTCTTACGGTATGACTTGCTTATATAAAAAAATAATGAGATTCTATTAGGAATTTTTTTCTCTTTCTCCCCACAAAAAGGTTGTGTTCTAACCCACCCGGTGCACCTAGGGGTGCAAACGGATCGGATAATATCCGACTGTATCCGGATCCGTATCCGAAAATTAAATACGGATATCCGATATCCGAATATCCGTACGGATACGGATACGGATATGGTTTTACATTTTAATTATCCGTATCCGAATAGTAGATATATACCATATAATTTAATATATATTATGACAATATTTATGTATATATCTACGGATATCCGATATCCGATCCGTATCCGTACGTATCCGTCTAATATCCGATCCGTATTCGTATCCGAAAAATAAAAACGGATACGGATATGGTTTTACCACTATCCGATCCGTATCCGATCCGTTTGCACCCCTAGGTGCACCTGTAATTGAATCATTTGGCTTAGCATATAATTGTTTTCTATCTACCAGATTGAATGGAAATGGACAAAGTATTGGCCGACATTATAGTGGCCTCATCCTCCTGAGCTCGGGCAAAGGCACCAGAATGCGAATCCCCATCCAAAAATTTCACCACAAACATTGAGCTTTCGGGCGGCACATGCACCGGCGTGCGACCTTCCAGCATCTCAACCACCTCTGTCATGCCGGGTCTTAGAATTGGGTTCTCTTGAATGCACCAAAGAGCCAGTCGAGTTAAGATTGTAACTTCTTCTTCTCTTATCTCTTCATTTTTGATCAAGCTGTGGTCAACTACCTCCATTAACTCACCTTGCATCATTTTCTCTCTGACGATTTTCGGGAAATACGAGTTCCGTCTTTGTTGAGTCTCTCCATCCATCACCAATATCAAGTTCCTTCGCCCACCAACCAGCTCAAAAAGAACCATTCCATAGCTATAGACATCAGACTTGGTTGAGATAGCATTAGGTACCAGCATCTCAGGAGCTAGGTAACCAACCTGTTTGTGGTACAAAATATGTTGATATGGTGAGATGTTTTTGAAATATACAAAGTAAACTAGGATAACTCATATAAATTAGGTTTAAAAAAAAAAAGCTTTGGCATGTAACCAATTTGATAAAATTAATGATAACTAAACAATACTAAACAATACATGTTGAGTCAGCAAAATACAACAATGGAATATTTATCAATAATAATTACCGTTCCCCTTGCTCGGGTCATGACACAACTCTCATCCCTCCCAATTAATTTGGAGATACCAAAATCTGATAGCAGGGCCCGGAAGTCTCCATCGAGGAGAATATTTGCTGGTTTGACATCGAGATGCAAAATCCGATGATGGCATTCATGGTGGAGATATGCAAGTGCCTTGGCAACATCAATTGCAATGCGATACCTTAATGCCCATGTTAAACGGCTTCTCTTTCCATCGTCACTGAAAATCCATGCATCAAGAGACCCATTTTCATGGAACGGATAGATAAGGTAGCGGTCCCCTCTTGAAGAGATGCAAAACCCCATAAGGCGCACTAAATTGACATGTTGCCGACTTGCGATAATTGTCATTTCTGTTCTAAATTCTGTTTCACCACTAGGCTGCCATTTGATCCGCTTTACCGCAATGGTAGAGCCATCTGCTAGTGTCCCCTTGAACACTGCACCAGAAGCACCTTCACCTATGGGTGCTTGAAAGTTTCCTGTTGCTGTTTCAAGATCTTGGATTGTGAACCTAGCAGGTAATCCGGCCATCTCGAGGAAATCGTATTGCTCGTCTTGGATTGTTTCCTGCCTGTTGTAGACTTGCCACCATGCCTTTATGTTTGGGGCACACATTAGCCACAGCCACGGCACAAAGGAGAAACAACCAATGATGCTAGCAATTGATACAAATAGCTTATCCTTGTCATACCAGTAGATGCGGAGGAAAATACCTAACATCAAGATTGCAAGGAAAAGTGATGCAACGGCTACTACCTTCCTCCTTCGATCCCAGATTTGCTTTACATGAAAAACAGTGAGTATTACATATACTATAATTGATACGATCACCGTGAACATTTGATTAAATTGTCCGGAATCATAAAGAATATTGTATATCAGAATCACATCTGTTATGATTGCTGTGGATAGAACCGTGCACCTCCAACCATGTGAAAATCTCATCATCAAAAAATGCTGCATGGCCGCCAAGTCGATACCATAGATAAGGCGGGCTACAAATTCCCATTGCCATGGACTGATATAGAAATGATTTGCAAATATCACTATGATTAAACCCAGGGATAAAACCACCATCAAAGTTCTCCATTTCGTAGTAGATATTTGGTTGGTTTCGAGATAACAAATGGCAAAGTATATCAAGATATCAAGTATACTAGTTCCTAGATTGTTTGCGACTAAATTTGCAGAGTTTAGGATAAATTGAAGTGGGAGTAAGACAACTACTATAGCTGAGGTTATGATCTCTACTTTTTGCATGGCCATATGATTCTTTTTTCCCTCAATTTTGATGTACTTTTTCAGAGATGGAATGAGCCTTATACTTTGAAAACAGAGATTATAGGTAAAACTAGGAACTAAGATACCATACCCACTTGTTGGGGAGAGTTTGAATTTTCTCTAAATGGCTTATTACAGATAGGGACACCTTTTAATTGGGTACACTCATATAGCTGTAGTGAAAGTTCCAAGGGAAGAGAAAAATGAGAAGAGAGCGACTGTGTTGAAAAGAATAAAGATACAGAAGGAATATGATCTCAGTCGTGTAATATATACAAAAGAAAATAATATCAGCGGTACAATTTACACAGATACCAAAAGTAGAAAATGTAAAAACTATAACTTAGATACCGACATTTTTATTAATACCCCAAGTTAATTAAAGATTATTAAAAATACCCACGGTCTCCGAAAATTTTTAAAAATGCCCATACCGGCCATTAAATGGCCGGTACCGAATAAAATGCCCTACCGGCCATTAAATGGCCGGTTCCGATTAAACTCCCCTACCGGCCATTAAATGGCCGGTTCCGCCGAAAATTAATTTCTATATATTGGAGGCAGCAGCGAAATTTTGGTATCAAAACTCATTTTATCAGATTTTACACTATCTCTCCTCGATTGAGCTTTTTCTTCAAGATTTCTTCTTCTCTTCTCAAATTTGCAAGTAAGTCCTTCTAATTATAATTAATATTTTTTGTAGTGCAATATGGTTATGTAATGTTAGGATTTGTTAGTAATTACCAAAATTAGAATAATTTGTTAGTAATTACCAAAATTAGAATAATTTGTTAGTAATTACCAAAATTAGAATAATTTGTTGTAATTAGAGAGTAATTAGTGTAATTAGTCAAATTTAGGGTTTACGGTTTATGATTTTGGATAATTTATTTTAATTTAGTATAATTAGAATTAGTGACCATATTTAAGCGTATTTTATGATATCTTACCATAATTATGATAATTAAGTCTAATTTTTGGCAATTTAGCATAATTAGGATAATATAGCCTGGTGTATATGTTATTTAGCGTAATTAAGCCTAGTTAAGCCGATTTTAGCGTAATTAAGCCTATTTTGAACGGTTTTTACCGGTATTAAGCCTATTTTAGCCGTTTTTTAGTGTAATTAAGCATAAGTAATCATAATTTTGCATATTTTGAGCGTAATTAAGCCTAGTTTAGCCGATTTTAACGTAATTAAGCCTATGTAAGCCGTTTTTAGTGTAATTAAGCTTTTTTTAGCATATTTTATCCTATTTTGAGCGTAATTAAGCCTAGTTTAGCATTTTTTAGCGTAATTAAGCCTATTTTACACTGTTTTTACCGTTATTAAGCCTATTTTAGCCGTTTTTTAGTATAATTAATCATATTGTAGCATATTTTGAGCGTAATTAAGCCTAGTTTAGCCGATTTTAGTGTAATTAAGCCTATTTTGAACTGTTTTTACCGGTTTTAAGCCTATTTAGCCGTTTTTAGTGTATTTTAGCATATTTTTAGCTGTTTTTAGTGCATTTTAGCATATTTTTAGCCGTTTTTAGTGTATTTTAGCTGTTTTTACCGTTGTTAAGCCTATTTTAGCGGAATTAAGTATATTGTAGCCTATTTTAGCTGTTTTTACCGTCATTAAGCTGTTTAAACCTATTTTATGCGTTTTAGAAGCGTAATTAAGCTTATTTTATCGGTTTTTACCGTTATTAAGGCTATGTTAACCGTTTATTATCGTTAGTAAGCCAATTTTATCGGTTTTTACCGTTTAAGCCGATTATACCAGTCTTTTAGCGTAATTAAGCCTACTTTACATTTTTTTGCGTAATTATCTCTACTTTAGGAATGATTTATTAAGCGTCGGTTAACATAATTTTATTAATGAAATTAGGATGGTTAGAGGACGGCCTAGGCTTCGTCCACTATCACCTATAGGTGGCGAGCCGATCGGGACTGACAGCACAGAGCATTTCAGTCCTCTTCTGTGGGTGCCCCACCGCGATCACCGGGTCTCACTGGCTTCTCGTGAGGTATGTATTATTTTTTTAAATTTCATCAATTCTAATTGTTGTAACTCACCATGTGGATTAAATTTGTCAATGTAGGATAAAGATCTTTTAGATGTGAAGCTTCGGTGCGTTCGTTTGCCGTACTACCGGTTGATGAACCGGTACCTCGTCAATCTAGGCCTATACCAGATGGTGGACATCTTGGAGACTGGGAGTGGGATCATCAACGCGTCTCTCATAGCAGGATTGGTTGAGAGATGGCGTCCCGAGACGCACACGTTCCACATGCCGTTCGGAGAGATGACGGTGACTCTCCAGGACGTGAGTTCTCTCTGGGGGTTGGCTATCAGTGGCACCCCCGTCTCTGGCGTATCTGACAGCACGACGTTTGCTGCTCAGATTGAGGAGCTTTTGGGGGCTGATCCTGACTTCATCATTGAGAAGAGTGGAAAATCAAAATTTCACTTAAGGATGAAGAGGTTGCGCGAGCACTTCAGCGCGGGTCTGACAGAGGACTCCACCGATGAGGAGATTCAGAGGTAAAGACTTCAAATCTCTCGTATTATTTTTATTTATTTAATTTTCGTTTGTTGATGAACTTATATTCCATGCTTGTTACTGCAGATATACACGTGGATACGTGATGGACCTATTTGGTTCCGTCATGTTTCCCGATTCTTCCGGTGACTGCATGGCGATGATGTATCTCCCGCTGCTGGCAGACCTGGAGCAGCCATCACGTCTCAATTGGGGTGCGGCCGTCCTAGCCCATCTGTACTTCCACCTGTGCCGTGCTTCTATGGTAAGTCCCTAACTATTATCTTACTATTTTACCTAATAAATCAAGAAGTGGCACCCAACATATAAAATTATTACAAACTGCAGCCAGACGTGAGACAGATGTATGGGCCAGTACTGTTGCTTCAGCACTGGTCGTGGTCACGGCTACCGGTGGGCAGACCCATACCGAATGCGACACCAGCTTGGGGAGATCCCGACGATGTTCACTGCCCGGCATACGCCAAGATGTGGCACGGTACGCACCATTATCGCGATACGACTCACGGGGGTACAGTGGGTATCAGGCCAGTTCGGTCACAGCTGCAGACTTTGACGGCAGAGCGGGTTGAGTGGACACCGTACGCCAGGCTGTACGATGAGGGGAGGCTACCGACGAGATGTTTCCAGTCGCAGGATATGTGGTTCTACATAGGGCCACTAGTACATTTCTGGATAGTGGAGCACCACTATCCGGATCGTGTACTCCGACAGTTTGGACATCCGCCGTTCATACCGATGGATCCAGCTTTGCCGAGTTCTACCACCGCAGACCTGCACAAGTAAGTCGTATCTCTTTTCTATTATTTTATATTTACTTGATTTATTTTTATTGAATTTAACGTGTTCATTACAGGTTGTCTCACTTATCGCGTACGGAGCGCGACTGGAGCGATCACCACGCCTTCTATTGCAGTATATTGGCGCAGCCGCAGGACCACCACTTCTATGTACTCCCGGATGAGCTACTTCAGACACCGGGGGATCCCCTGCTGAGGTACGAGACTTGGTACTTGCGGGTCGGCATGGCGAGCGTATATCTCGAGGGCGATTACGGTGCACACTTGCGTGACAGGATCATGGACGACGACGGTTACACGCCCAATGGTAGTAAATGGGCTCGCGAGGTAATGCACATATAACTACACTACTTTTTTCCTTGGCTGATTACTTAATCAATGTTTGATCTAACAAATTACTTTTGTCAGCTGTTGAAAGCGCTCAAAGGCGCCGCGCATGGTATCACAATGTTGGGCAAGAAGAGTTTCAGGCGTCTTGGGTTCAGCTATATCGAGAGGAGTGCCACTTTCATCGAGGATTCTGGACACGGTGGTCAGCTCATCGGCATGCTGCGGGACGCCAGAGAGAACGTCAATTGGCGTGAGATAGATGCGTCCGAGTCCGATGATAGTCCTGTTCGGCTGCGAGACATGCCACCTCCACCCGAGACGGTTCCAGCGTGGGACTACCATCGCTGGGTATTGTCCACGAAAGGATGGCACGCATTCTACGACGAGCACGGTCGGCCAGTTCATCCTCCGGTATGATTCATTTAATTTGATGTGTGGATTAGTGCATCTATCTTCGGTGCAGTTCTAATTTAGTATATTTTGTGTGTGATTGCAGGGTCCAGCCGAGGTACCGGGGGCTGCTCCAGAGTTCGCTCCAGAGTTCGGTCTGGACGAGCTTATTCATCCTGACTATGGGATGCCGCCGATGGCCCACGATGGAGAGGCCGGTGGTAGCGGGACTCAGCATCAGACATACTATGGGATGCCGCCGATGGCCCACGATGGAGAGGCCGGTGGTAGCGGGGCTCAGCCTGAGTTTGGGACTGATCTTGCTGCATCTATCTTCGGTACACCCCCGCCGGTTTCTATGCCTGAGTCTGACTGGGATACTGCAGATAGGATGTATAGAGAGGCCGACGAGCGCGTGGTGACACCGAGAGATAGAGCATGGCCGCATCGAGCGAATGCGGGAGTTCCAGCTGAGCGATGGTCCCCTTCTCCTTGGCGGCACTGATTTCTTTTATTTTTTTATGGTTTTGTTGTTTTATTGTTGTATGTTAGGTGTTTTACTATTTTGTTGTTCTATGTTCGGTGTTTTACTATTGTATTGTTATATTTTGTTGTTCTATGTTCGGTGTTTTACTATTTCATTGTTCGCCAAAAAAATAAGTACAGTAAAATATATCAAACCGACACACTTACGCAAAATACTTAGTATAAATTAGGAAATCCACACAAATTAGAATAAAAAGGGTTCATAACATATAAGTACAAAAATGTGATAATTGGGATAAATCACCTCCTACTACTACTACTACGCCTAAAACTAAATCCCCTAAAGAGACCGGTTCCCATAGATGACCGACTAGAGGGCTCAGCTTGGGTTCCGGACGGCCCTGCTTGGCTTTCAGATGCCCTTGTTGTACGCCTACTAGTTGACCTTCTCGGTGGATCTCTTTGCAGTCCAACCGCCTCACCTCCAAAATTAATGGCATCCCCCATTGCTTCTGCAAACATAACTGAAGCATCTAAATTGCTTGTAGCGGGGGAACGCCGTGACCCTCCGGACACACTTGCCCTTGCACTAGCCGGGTCATTCTCGTACTGGTTGGTCGCGATTCTTGCATCTGCATTTGTATATGTTATTTAGTAAGTTGGTGCAAATTGAAAGTAAATATAATTTCTGATAAATGTTACGTACCTCTTCGTTGCCTATCAACAGTAGAACGTCGCGGTTGATGCCCCCGTCGTCTACCTTCCAGTTCATCCATTGTCATTACATGACGGACGTGTTTTCGCCGCCCCTTCCTAATCCATCCTTGCGCGGGGACAATTGTTGGTTCAGTATTAGGAGGCCAAGTTTCCATATTGCCAATGGAAGAAAACACCCCGTTCCAAGTACTCAAAAGGTAGTCTACATTGTACCAGTGTGCAACAAAGTCATCCTCACACCAATTCCGTTTCCGACAAACCGCTAACACATGAGCGCACGGAATAGAGGTTAACTGTATACCTCTGCAATCACATTCCATTTGGTTGCCAGCACCGCGTCTCACAATGTACATGCACTCCCTGCTTGTGAACTCCATAACCCCCAAGTCGTTGCGACGGCAAGGGATATGCTCATTTGGAACTGAAACTTGGTACTCACCTTGGCCGTGCGTGTAAGGCACCAATCGCATTCTTGCAGCTTTCTCCCATTTTCTTCCCAACTTCTCCATAACCCGGTTGGAAAACTTCTTGTCATTGTCTTTTAATTCCATGGCTCGCTGTCGCCGTTCAACAAACCATTTGTTGCATTTGTAGAACGTATCCTCCACTATAGCAGCAACGGGCATTCTACGGCTATCCCGGAAGACATTGTTGAGGCACTCAGAGCCATTTGTTGTCATTATACCAAACCGGTATCCTCCATCACATGTCTGGAAAATCTTCTCGTAATTGGACGGCTCCGTCGGATCACTCGGGCGAACTTTGCCAACCTTCCATAAATATGCATTGCACCTTGGATTTAGCTGCACAAAACAAACAGATGTTATTTCATTTTCACAGTATAGTTAAACAAAAATTTAACGAAATGTTTTACATTGCAAATACCCTAGCAAACTCTTCGAACATCTCTTTCAACTTTCTTGGCTTCTTCTTCTTTGCTCCTTCTCTGAACCTTTGGCCATACCACTTTTCTTTTCCACAGTTCTGGACCAGGTTGTCGGCAACATGCTGAATACAAAACCTGTGCACAAAAAGCTCTGGAGGCCATCCGTATTCTGCAGTCAGTGCAGCTTTGATCCCCTTGTGCTGGTCTGATATAACACAGACAAATTGGTTATATCCAAGCACTTCATTCCTCAACCATTGCAAGAAGAAACCCCAATTATCGGCATCCTCCTTATGCACGATTGCAAACGCAAGAGGCAACAATTGATTCTCGGCATCGTAGGCACAAGCTATCAATAGCCTACCCTCGTACCGCCCTGACAAAAAGCATGCATCTATGCTGATCACCGGTCTCAAGAACCGAAACGCTGCAATACATGGACCAAACGCCCAAGCGACGGCCCTGAACTGAACTTCACCTTCCTTTATTACTCCTGTGTCTTTGTCTCGTATCGGACTGGTCAGAAAATGATACTTTGATCCAGGATTCTTAGCGCAAATTGCCATCAATAGTGGTCTCAGCAAGCTGTACGAACCTTCCCAACTACCAAATTCGCGGGCTATTGCAAGCTCACGACCCCTCCACAGTCGGTTGTATTTCGGGGTGACGTTATCATACACGGCCACAACACAGTTTGCCACCGACCGGATGCTCATACAGGGATCGGTCTTAATGCTGTTCTGGATGATATCGGCAATGATTGATGCCGTCAGACATTCATTGTCGGTCCTTGTATACTCTGTCCTGCATGTGTGAGGCTTGTCTTGCTTCGTTATAACCCACGCATCTCCAGTTCCCGATGGTTGTCCCCTAAGCTCGTAACCACAACGCCGGTCTTTGCACACCACATAAATCCGGCGGCTATCACTTTTCTTCATTCTTATTTCCTGATTCGAATGAACATGATGCTCTCTAATCTTCTTTATTAATTCATCTTTGCTTTTAAAAAATTGGTTTGCAGCCAGCTCACCGTTGTACTCGATTCGTGGCCCATAGGAACCAGTATCTGCTTCTCTAAACCGAGATATATCATTGAAGTCTGGGAATGGGTGCGTATCACTCCGCCCGGTAAGCGGCGCTGAGCCAGAGCTGCTTCGAATGGGCCCTTCGCCTGTTTCATCTGGATCATCAGAGACCCAGTCATCTCCATCATATTCATCTCCACTCTGCAGACGTTCACCCGGAATATCATTGATATTTTCAAAATCTGACCCAATTTCATCATGTATTGGTCCTGGGAATGGTAAAGGCGCCTCTTGCACGGGTCTAGGTGGGGAACAAATTTGGAGTATTGGTTGAGGTGGTGATTGCGGGGCAAGTTGATAGTTGATTTCTGGGTTGGTAGGTGGATATTGGGTTTCTGGGTGAGTATGTGGATAGTAGGTTGCTGGATGTGTAGGTTCATAGTAGGTTGCTGGATGTGGAGAAACGACGGGAGTTTCCATTGCAACTGAGTATTGGCTGGAACTTCCAACCCCTGGCTCTCTCGGAACTCTTTTAACATAGATCTCTATTACAAAATCTCCGTTGTCCTTAAAATACCCACACAACCCTCTCCATGTATTTTCATCTGTAATTTTCACAAGTGAATATTTCCCGGTTTTTCCATTACAAACTCGGGTCCCCAATTCAAGGTTGCACCTTTCTGGATTATAACCGGTGTAATCGAAAAGTATGACTTTCAAGTCCAAAAGAGATATATCATCGTTAACCATAGCTGAAGCAATTGGTTCTTTGTTGTAATAAGGCCCGTCTGTATTTTTTTCAATTTTACCACCACAGTGTATTGAAATCAATGGCATTGTAATCAAGCTACATTTCGAAAGTGATAATCATTTGTCAGGTTACTAATTTACACAGTTACTGAATAAAAAAAAAAATTAATGAATTACTTACAATTAATTAATTAAAATTAAGTATAATTATTTAAAGTTAATCAATTAAAATTAATTAACTATAATTAATCAATTAAAATTAATTAACTATAATTAATCAATTAAAATTAATTAACTATAATTAATCAATTAAAATTAATTAACTATAATTAATCAATTAAAATTAATTAACTATATAATTAATCAACTAACTATAATTAATTAATTAAAATTAATTAACTACAATTAGTTAATTAAGATTAATTAACTACAATTAGTTAATTAAGATTAATTAACTACAATTAGTTAATTAAGATTAATTAACTACAATTAGTTAATTAAGATTAATTAAGTACAATTAGTTAATTAAGATTAATTAACTACAATTAGTTAATTAAGATTAATTAACTACAATTAGTTAATTAAGATTAATTAACTACAATTAGTTAATTAAGATTAATTAACTACAATTAGTTAATTAAGATTAATTAACTATAATTATTGAAAATTAATTAACTTTAATTAATTAAAATTAATTAACTAAAATTAATTAATTAACTATGATTAATTAATTATATTTAATTAGCTATGATTAATTAATTAATTAAATTTTTTTAATTAACTATGATTAATTATAATTAATTTATCATAGTTAATTAATTTTAATTAATTAATTAATTTTTAGATTAAAAAAAATAATTAATTAAAAAATAATAAAAAAATTAAAAATTAAATTAAAAACATAAAGAAAACGTACCTTTGAAGAGGCTGCTGCTGCGACTTCGGCTGAAGAAATCTGAGCGTCTTCAGCTGTATTTTATAAGCTGTGAAAAGTGGAAAACCGAAAAAGGCACGGGGCCGGCCATTTAATGGCCGGTTTGGGATTTAATAGGGTACCGGCCATTTAATGGCCGGCTGGGGAGTTTAATCGGAACCGGCCATTAAATGGCCGGTAGGGCATTTTATTCGGTACCGGCCATTAAATGGCCGGTATGGGCATTTTTAAAAATTTTCGGGGACCGTGGGTATTTTTAATTATCTTTAATTAACTTGGGGTATTAATAAAAATGTCGGCTTAGATATCGTGTAATATACACAGCGATAGAAAATTGTAACAAAAATATATCAATAGACTATTTTTTTTAACAAAAACATATGAATAGAAATTGTAACTGTTCTGTTAGTGTTGGTGTCCTAGACCCAGATCATATGTATGATATGTTTAGTTTATTAGTGAATGATTTTATCATTTTGTACTTTGAGTATTCATATTAGTGGATCATTTGAGTTGATGACTCAAATTGTAGAACTTCACAACGAATAAATTTGTTTACTCTTAAATGTCCCTTATCTTGGCAATCAGCAAGGTACACTGGTTGACCATATAAGATAAGTGTAGTGATTAGATGATGGTCATGTTCTACAGGTTATAGATAAGGGGTTATCGATCTAATCACACATGTGCATACATGGAGATGTATGGCACTGGACAGACCTAAAAATGAAATATCATATGGATTGTGTTCTGTGTCATTGATATTTCATTGTGTCTAGAATTCTTTGGTTGAGATATTTATTTTTCTTACATAAGGGATGTGTATTGTTGGTACTGTCCAACGCTCTCTTTAACCAGGAGTTATATAGGCAGTTACTGCTGTGCAGATAACTTATGCGGAAGAACGATACATATCAAGAAACCATTGTCCCTTATATGTTAATATAAGCGATGATATCTCTGGGCCCCTTGATAAAGTTTGTATTATGTGCATGCAATATGATTATTTGATAATCATATCATAATTAAACTTCAGGAAATCAAGAAAGAATAATTGGTAAGGATGACACATTTCTACCTTACGATTATTTGGATATCATGTGGCAAGGAATTGACACAACAACATTTTAATGTTACAGGGATCGTGATTTTGCATTGTGCTTTTTCATCCACATCATTTGGGTAATCAATATACCATGGCTAGTTGTATCATTGATTTATGGAATTAAAATGTTTAATTTCATTGCCAGAATGATGGGATCACATAGGGTCACACCATATGAAAGATTAAAAGAAAATATATTAATAAAGCATATGTGATATGTATATAATATGTGCTATGTTAATTATAAGGGGTTATAATTAATTTGTACAAATTATATGTTATTAATATATGAACAATTTTTATAACATGGAGATGTTGTAAAATAATCCTAGTAATATTTAAAGTATGTGTGACATATTTTAAATGACTTTTGACACATGAGAGATGCATATAAATTAATATGGAATATTAATTTATATGTTGGCCTTTTAATGTATGGGATTGTGGACTTAATTAAATATTAATATGATTAGTATGTTTAAGCCCAAAGCCCAAATATATGCTGGGGAGAATTGATTAGTAATGGCATGATTTAAGGAATATTAAATATGTCATTAAATCTAATCAATCTCATTAAAGAGGAAAGAAATTTCTGGACAGACTTTTTAGGTAAGTTTGAACTGGAATTTGAAAGGGAAAATATTAACCATTCTGGACGTATGACCTATGTAATCTATAGCCCTTGGAGTCTAGAATCCAATGGTGAAGATTTCAAGTCGTTTGGAGTTACCTAGAAAAAGATATAAGGGTTTTAGTAGGTCAAAATTCAGTGAATTATATCTTGGTCGAAATTTGCTCTTTTATCCTCTCTCCCATTTTTCTCTCATGAGTTGAGATCTAGAAATCCTCTAAGAAATTTGCAGAAATTAACAAGAGGGTTAAACTAGGATTAAGGTTCTACTTGTTAATCTCTTACTAGCCTTAGAGATACAAGTATTTCTTTAATCTTTCGGTGGATTTGAAGGGCTAAGCACAACCACCATTGAAAGAGAAAGGGAATAAGAAGTTGCTAAGCAGGACAACCTTTTCTTGATTTGATTTGGAGATCAAATCCAAGGTATTAGTTTATTCCCTTTTTGATTAGGCTAATTAAGATTGTTTCTTGCATTTACAATAACTAGATCGTTTGTTTTGAGTTGAATAAATTTTTTGTTTTATTCCTTGCTATCTAAGCATCAAAACTTTCATGTTCATCATCGATCGGAGAAATTGTAAAATATATAGCGATAGGAAATTGCCTTTCACATATTATTTTATCATGAAATAACATTTGAATTGTGGGAGCATAAAACCCATATACGATCGACAAAACAACTATTCCACATTTATCGACTCAAACAAGAAATTCTACGATAACAACAAGGGTCAAGGAGTAACACAGAATACCTATGCTCTCTTAAAAAGAAATTCGACGAACTTCGAGTTTATTGACCGCCTACAACAGACCCAATAGAGAGGATGCACAAGAGGTGTTCGACATTTTGCTTGAGAAAATGGAAGGGAACGAGGCTGTGAGGGGAGCCGATTTTTTTAGTTACCACAGAAAAAAAATCGAATTAATTGATTACCACCCAATCTGGGTTATTTTGAAACATACCACCCACGCGTACTGGGTCCGCGCACCAAATTGGACGGTGCGCGGACTGGACAGACGTACCACGTTGGTGCGCGGACTGAGCGGGTGCATCAATTTTTTTTTTTTAGTTTTGTTCTGAATTGTTTGAATTTTTTTCTGGTATATTCTATTTTGTTATGTGGTATTTATAATTACATGTATACATAACATTTGACGGTGAAATTGTAGAAATAAAACACACTTGTTTAACAAATAAAATTTTGGACTAAATTTGAACTAAAAATTACTACAATAAATTATACGTACAATCTGAGCCGACATTTTTATTAATGAAATACGCTAAATTACGCTAATTATAATGAAATACGCAAAATTACGCTGATTTTGTGCCATCTTTCATAAATCATAAAAAATAGTAAAAAAAATTCAAAAATAATAAAAATTGGTATTCTACAAGTTCATTACATAACTAATTTACTGAGTTACGTAGATTGAACAATAGAAATGAAAATCTTAATCAGAAACTTGAACTGAAGTTTTGAGATTTTTCTCTTTGTTTTTTGGCAATTCTGAATTTCGAAATCTGACATTGCTAACACTGATGCATGCGTATTTTCGCAAACTTTCCGAAAAATAGTTATTTGCTGAAATCGGACACTCGAGCGCCATTTTATGGTTGTTTGAAATTTCGTCGTCATTTTTAGCTATTTGTCTCTAAAAAAAAAAAAAAATTGGTGCGCCTCCCCAGTCCGCGCACCAGGTCAAGTGGATCGGTGCGCCTGTCCAGTACGCGCACCGTCCAATTTGATGCGCGAACTAAGTACGCGTGGGTGGTATGTTTTGAAACAGCCCCACTAGAGTAGTAATCATTTAAAATTTTTTTTTTTTGTGGTAACTAAAAAAAAACGGCGAGGGGAGTGACTGAGAGAGTAGAGTCACGGAGGGATTAATTTGAGTGATTTGGCTTTTAGGTGGTTTTTGAGGATTAATTTTAGGTGATGTGGCTTTGTTGTAGTCTCGGCATCGGGACAAAAATCAAATAGATCTTCCACTAACTTTCTTAATCAATTTATTACAGTATTAGTTTGGCCCATGTTACTTGTCCCAGTAAAAAGATTCAAAATTATTTTATATTATGAACAAAAAGACCTAATTTCATACGCAATCTACTCTACCTAATTGAAATAAAAGTAGAGATTCACTTACAATATTTGTAAGTTACAATATCTCACAACAATTTAATTTTATGATTTAAAGTCCAACCGTTAATCCAAACTGTTCAATATGATTTCTACATTAAAATGTGCTTGGAGATCAATCTTTTTTTTTTTTACTATTTATTAAGTATTTTATAAAACTGCTGTTTTTAAACAATTTTGACGGATCCGTATCCTCCCAGGTACCTGATTCAAGACAATTACGATCGGACGGTTTTTTTAACATGGTATGAATCTCAAAACAGACCCCCTACAGTCCATAAGCACCGGATTGAGTTTGGCCCAAATAAGATTAATATGGGCCGTCCGATCGTAATTGTCTTCAATCAGGTACCCGGGAGGATACGGATCCATTCTAGACCACTGAAAAACATCAGTTTTGTAAAATACTTAATAAATAGTAAACAAATTCAAAAAAATATAAAATTTGATCTCCAAACACATTTCAATATAGATATCATGTTGAATAGTTTGGATCGACTGTTTAAACTTTAAAAATTACAAAACCGAATTATTGTAAGATGTTGTAATTTATAAATGTTACAAGTGGATCCCTCCTCCACCCACATCTAATATTGACCATCTGAACTAGCCGCCAAAACGAGAATCTATGAAAACAGACGGTGCACCACCAGATGCAGAATTCGCATCCTCTGATATATCTCATATGTTGCATCACTTTTTGGAAAATCACAACCGTTCAAATACATTATGCATGAATCTCAAAGCTCAAATAATACTGGCCTCCGCGCAATCCCCGAATAGACACCGGACACGTCGGTCACGCAAAATATGAGATATCTCAGAGGTTATGCACTACAGATGCAGCAGGAGATGGCGAAGAGCCGAAGAGGCCGTAAAATTAGTTCCAGGCAGCGGCAGTAGTCAGTAGAGCAGGCAAACTTGAGACGTGACCGAGTTGTCCTGGAGGAGGTACAAAGCAGGCCGGGCTGGTTAGTGGATTACCCAGCAGAGAGCTCGATGCATGTGGTGCCCTTGGACCATGAATCTGGCCCAAAATAAAATATAAACAAAATGAGAGCCCAAAAATGATAACTTTCCCAATTCATAATTTATATCTATTGAGAATGTCGGCTGTTAAAGTTTTTTTTTTTTTTTGAAATCTTGTCAGTGGCTGACAAGCATGAGGCTGTTGAAGTGTTGAGAACTTGAAAGTTAGCTTTGAGAGAGAGAGAGAGATTATTCGGTGAATCACCTTTGATTCTTAATAGAATTAAGCTTTGAGAGAGAGAGAGATTATTCGGTGAATCACCTTTGATTCTTAATAGAATTAAGGGGGAATTTCACGTATACCCCTCAAAAACTTTAAAATTACGTATTTTCCCCTCTAAACTTTAAAATTACGTATTTCCCTCTCTAAATTTCAAAAACTCACAAATTTATCCATTTTATTGTTTTTATATTAAAACTCATTCTAAATTTATAAAATACCCATTTTACCCTTTATTAAAAGCATAAAAAGTCCATCGGACTCAAATTTGAATATGAAGAGTTCCTCTATCGTCCGATCGACGCGTATCGCATTAAGATCTGTGCGTGTAGCTTCAATATATGTGCATGTTGGCTTTAAGATTCGTGCTGATCTAGCGCACATATTTTAAAGTAATTTCGATCGGTGCTCATCGCATTAAGATCTGTGCGTGTAGCTTCAATATATGTGTGTTCGCTTCAAGATTCGTGTTGATCTAGAGTGCACTGATCTTAAAGCAGTTCGGAAAGTAGAGGAACCCTTTAGATTCAAATTTGAGTATGATGGATGTTTTATGTTTTTAATAAAGGGTAAAATGGATATTTTATAAATTAAGAATGAGTTTTAATATAAAAGACAATAAAATGGATAAATTTGTGAATTTTTGAAGTTTAGAGGGCAAAATACAAAATTTTGAAGTTTTTGAGGGGTATACCTGAAATTGCCCCTAGGATTAAACCTCCTGTAGACTCTTAGCGATTCGCTACAGAAGATCAAGCAAAAAGGGCATATTTGTAAAGTAGTCAAGAGAATTCCTCGCCGCTCCCTTTCTTCTCCGCCGTCGCCTCTCTCGCCTCCGATTCCACCTTCAACTAACTAAGAGAACAATGGCGGATCCAAGACTCTACGACAGTCAATCCGATCCCGATCACCCGACCGAATCGGGGCGTCGACAATATAACCCGTATCAAGACCTGAACATCCCGTATCGAACCATATACGATCTCCCTACCTCACCAGAGTATCTCTTTCAAGAGGAAGCGCTCGCTCAGCGACGCTCCTGGGGCGAGAACCTCACCTATTACACCGGAGTTGGGTACCTCGGTGGTGCTGTGGGTGGCGCCGCTGTAGGACTCCGCCGAGCCGTAAAGGCCGCTGAACCAGGAGAGACTACGAAGCTTCGCCTCAACCGTGTTCTCAATTCGTGTGGTCAGGATGGGAGGAGATTTGGGAATAAGCTAGGAGTGATCGGGTTGCTTTATGCTGGTATGGAGAGTAGCATGGTCGCAGTTCGTGACAGGTTATTTGAATTTCATCCTATCTTTCAGCTTTAGTTCTTATTGAATTGACACTCATTTCTTCAACTGTATCAATTAATATTAGTCAATGGTTAGATAATTATATATCTCAGGCTCTAAGCGATGAAACAAATGTCTGTTACAAACAGTTACATTCGTTAGTTGGTTCGGCAGTTGACTGTTACTCTAAGTATTACTTGGATCTTTACATTTGTTGATTAACAAATCATATTAAAGGAATTTTGTTTTGACTATACAATATTGAGAACCATGATACTTCTATATGGCCTGAAAATTGAATATGACCATTCATTATCAGATTTCTATGGCAACAATGTCGCACACACTTTAGAAAATATTGTGCATGCATTTTAAAAGACTTAAAAATATCATTTATAACCTCTAAAAGACAAGGAAGCTAGCCTATACACCCCTTGACACATTGTGTGTGTGTTTCCTAAATAATACAAAAAGCTAGGTCTCTATTGCACAGATACGCATGCAAGTATCATGTCGGATACATTATGGATACGGCGATACGACATGCTAAAAAATTCAAGGATATGATAAGTTATACATGTATAAATATAAATTGTTTTTATACAAAATTTGATATTACTTAAAAATTTGACTAAATTTCTAGTTTTATGAATAAGAATAGTATACAAACAAAAAGGCACATGTAATTATTTTATATTGAAAAAAAATTGGATAGGAGATAGAATTTTTAGAGACAAAACTAAGCTGAAATTTGAAGTTCAGGGGTAAAACAAACATTCATAGGACTGGTAGATTTTTCAAAAAAATTGGGGCTAAACCAAAAAAGGCATATTTATAAATGGAAGCATCAAGTCACTGCATAGGAGAGGACTCCTTGAGTTACTCCGGTTTTGCACGACTTTATTAGTCCCACATGGAGTAGGAACAATGTCTGGATCACTCGTGTGCCTATGAAAACCATTGCCTCACCTTAAATTAATCACTCCCTAGTGTTGTCGAGTCCACTTATGGTAGTGTTTTGCAGCCAGATATGTGGCGATAGGCTTATCATCCCAAATCGAAGACTGAATCTCTTGGTCAAATTTTTAAAAAATATCTGAATGCACCATGTGGCAAATATGATAATGCATCTTAGGTGAATTGACGCATATATGCATCCAATATGTGTCAGATGCGAGTTCCACTGTGATTAGAATCGTGTGATTCACGATTCTTATCTGCACAATTCGATTATGTTCACCCTTGTTGATGCATATCGCCTTAGAATCGCTGGACCACTGAATTGTTTCAATCAAATCCATTTATGGGGACAATTCACGATAGATGAATGGTTTGATTCTGTTGATTCACTTTTGCTGGGATCGAGCCCACTTATCAGTTGTCTATTTCGTATCTCTGACTTTTGTTTTTTTGACTAAAACCCTAGCCGTGAAGGTATAAAGAGGGATGATATAAGGAAATGGTGTTTCACCTAGATCAGTGGAGTCATATTTGTCCTTTCTTTCTTGACTTGCTATTGATTTTATTTATAACGGTGAGAAGTCTATACAATGTAGAAATAATATAGATAGGAACAATGGTTGGCTTGGGCAGGAAGGAGAATTAGTACAAATATTTTGATTAGACTCGGTTCACACAATCTTAAAAAATATAATTTCTTGTTGGTTCATGTGAAACCATGACAATCTGTTGATTGGCCATATTGAAGAACTTTACAATTTTATTAAAACTCTATATTTCTGAGTGTGTGGTGTGTGCTTGAACTCACACTTTATTAGCATAAATTAGCAAAAGAAATTTCTACTAAATACAGTATTGATACGGAAAATATTAGTCTCCTGATACAAATGATAACGTTCTACTTATTTAACTTTTTTAATGTACAATTGTTGTTCTTATTATCTGAATTAATTATTTTCCAATCATGCTCTCACAATACAAAACATTGGCAACATATGTGATGGCGTTCCAAAAGTCATATCTTGTCTCAATGTATATTAAAACATTGACATTTAAAATTATAAGTCACGTGTGTTACATTGTAAAATTACAGTTATGCAGTGTCTATTCATTGCATGCATGCTTGAATATCCATATTTAGTGTTAAACCACATAGACATGATATTATGTGGCATTATAATGGTTTCTGGATGAAACTTTCCCGTATCTTCTAATTGGCTGTTTTTGTTAATTTTTTCTTACAGTTTGTTTCAATTCACGATTCAGCGCTTCAATTCAAAATAAAAAAGAGTCACGATATGAATTACAATTCACTATGTGACTCATTTGGACCTATTTTCTTGGAAAGATGCTCAAATACCCCTACGGTCACTCTTTAATCTACAATAATAAGGTTAAAATGTGACACCTGGGCTACTAATGACCTTCTAATGAAATGAGGAAATGAGACGTATATATAATATTTCCTGCGATTCATACAGGGCATGCAAGATTTTTTTTTTTTTAATTATTTTCAAGATAGAAGGGATATTTGAAGTTTTACTTCAGGGTATATACTGAAAATTTTCCGTTTCTATCCTTTTAGTTTGTGGAACAGTACTTGTATTGTATCGGAGTTTTTTCGATATCTTTGGTTTGCATATATTTTTCTTCAAAAATCATATAACTTAATAGAGTACATTACCTAAGAATTCTTCTATTTTTTTTTTTTTTGGTGAATACAGAGATGACTGGATCAACAGTGTTGTAGCAGGCCTTGGGACAGGAGCTCTCTTTAGGGCTGCAAATGGGCCCCGCTCTGCTGCTATTGCCGGTGCTATCGGAGGATTGCTTGCTGGGGCAGCAATGGCTGGCAAACAGACTGTGAAGAGATACGTGCCTTTCTAGGTTTTAGCTATGGATTAATTAATACTAGATTACTTCTCTCTTGTTAATTTATGCTTTCTAGTTAGTACTATTAGTATACAATTGTGGCAAATTTTTTTGGTCTCTTGGCCAGGATTGCTGCGGTGCAGATTTTGAAGGTAATTTTCTTAAAAGAGGCTTATGGCTTAAATAATCGAGACATGAGTTTTCATGACTATATTCTTTTCAAGTTCAAAATTTGTTGCTAATGCTGGGTGAATCTCAGAATGGGACATGTAGTCAAAGCAAAAAAAAGGTTGTTTATTCCCTGTTCTTATGTGTATTTGTGGTGTTAGTTGGAATATTTTTCGTGTACCTGTTTGATTTGTTCACTTCGGCTCTGTTAATATTTCATTTCAGAAAATCTCTTGTTTGGGTTTTACTACTTGTGTCTCTTACTATTTTCACTTTGTATTAGTTATCTTATAAGATATTTGATAAATACAAATTTGAGTTAGGTTATTGTAATAATATTTGCATGTTGGTGAAGCCCATGTGGTCCAAATTTTGCTCTTTTATGTCTGAACAATCGATCCAAGCAGCTCAATGTAAACTATATATCAAAATAGAGTAGGGTTAAAAATGCATCATTGGTTTTGTATCCAATCATACTCCACATCTCTATCTCCGTTTAATAGTTTTGTGTCGAGAATGATCGATTCCAAATGTCCAATATGATCTATAAATTAAAATCTGATAGCAAATGAAATTTTATTATTATTCAGAATATTAATACATGGCCCTTTTGATTTTCTGCAATATTTTAACATATAGCCTACTTCTACAAATCATATGTACTCATTTTGGGAAAATTGGTTATTTGTCACTCCAAAACCTTCAAATTGTAAAAATGTTATCCCGAAATTTGAAATTGTAAAAATGCCACTCTAAACTTCATTAATTCCTAATTTTGTCATTTATACTATAAAAAAAAAAATTTAGGACTAAAATACCCTTCTCTCTCTCTCAAATTTTCACAACAAGGTTCTGTCAGTTCAAGGTTGGTACCAATGGCTACACTAGGCTGGTACCGACTGGTACCAGTAAGCACATACAACACATAACAACAAGGTAAAGGCCAGCACAAAGAAAACCAGCAAGGACTAGTACGGCTAGTGTACCAATCACGCAAACAAGAGGCAGAAATTCAAGCAACAGACAGCAAACAACACAGCACCAAAAATCAGCAAAACAGGGCAACACAGCACCGAAAATTTGGTATTTTAGTCCTAAATTATTTTTTTATAGTATAAATGGCAAAATTAGAAATTAATGAAGTTTAGAGTGGCATTTTTACAATTTCAAATTTCGGGATGACATTTTTAGAATTTGAAGGTTTTGGAGTGGTAAATAACCAATTTTCCCAATCATTTTTTAATCAGTTTAACCATATAATGTTCACCATGACAAGAAGATTGATTTATACAATATTTTATATAGTATTATTTAATTAGTAATTTATTTTTAATCACGAGAATGACAAATATATAAATGTTGTTCTATTTTGTGATATTATAATGTATATGGTCCAAAGTAATAGTATTTTCTAATTATTCTGACTATATTATATAAAATCATTTTATATGATACTTATATCTAATTAAGTACACAATTAAGTTTAACATACAGACGTATGATATATATAAGGCTAAAATTAAATAGATAAAAGTAGAATATGCATTAATAATAAGGACAATTTCCGAATATAAAAAATACTTCTATCCGACTATTCATCTTATTTCCTTCAATTCCTTCGTTCTAATTAGATAAGTCTATTGCTCCACAATTTTTTTTTTTTTAATACTCATGTTAAATTATGCTCTTTATCTCATTTCTCCTTTTAGAATTTAGACTACCTTCCTCCTCATTTTTAGCTATTATGTTATTCCTGGATCTAGTCCCTATTTATATATATATTCTCTGCTTTTATTTGGCAAAACCCTTTTTAATTTTAACTTGTGGAGTGTCTAGCCGCTCTTGATTTGTAGTGTTGTCCTCTTTGAGTAAGCTATTTCCACCTGCTTGACCTTTTTGAAATTCTAATTATAGTTCTTTATTTTTATTTATTTATTTTGGAAAACGAGTTTGTAGGCAAAAGTTATAATCAGAGGTGTTAATGGAATTTTTTTATGAGTTTACCAACCCGCATCGTATAGACAGATATGAATACGATTATTATTCATTAGCTTATTGGGTATGGGTAAGGTTAAAAAAAATTCGTTAACATAACATGTAAGAATACGTGCAAATGAAAATTATTTCGTACCTAATTAATAAAAATTAACTCATATAGATATATATTTATATAAGGACGATGCATAATATGATATAATTTTATTCATAATTCCTATATATCAATTTAACGGCATTGTACAAACACTTGACACAACTTGTGTCTTTGATTAATGGAATCTAGGAGCATGACTCCTACATTTCTACTTCAAAAAAAAAATATTTAACGGTATCTTTTTATCCATTTATCCAATATGTACCGTGTTCAATAGAACAGATATGGGTAAATTTTTTTATTTACTTATCGGATACGAATACTAATAAACTTTTTTTATAACTTAACGGGTACAAATATGAAAATGCTTTGATCCGACTCGTATCGTACTTGTTGATAGCCCTAATTTTAATAGGTTGCACCAAAAATAAGACAACATGGCAATGGCGCTTCCAAACCTGACTATCCTCTCTCCTCTTGTTTTCATCATTGTCATGATGGCAATGGCGCCTCCAAACCTGACTTTCCTCTCTCCTCTTGTTTCCTTCATTGTCATCCTCTCTCTTCTACGCATCATATGCTCGCATCGCTTCGTCCTCGATTGCATAAGCCGGTGTTGGCAGTTGGTAGGCAAGCACCTCCAAGCGTACCAACACTTCACCGTGCCGCGGTACCGACCTGATTCTCATGAGAATTCTTTGTACTACAAGGTGGCAACCTATATCTCCTCTCTCCCTATCTTGGAGAAATCTGATTCAGCATCTTTCTTTTCTTGTGCTTGCAGTAGTAACACTAACAACACCAATGAATTCAACCTCCACCTGGGACCTGGAGATACCGTGCATGATTCCTTTGACGGAGCTCACATAACATGGACCAATAAGCAATCTGATGGCAATGATTGTTTTGTTCTATGTATCAAGCGCCAAGACCGGGTTCGTGCGCTCCAACCCTATCTCTTGCATGTCGAATATCAAGCCGGTAAAATCGAACAAAACCGCCGTGAACTCCGACTCTTCACCAACACAAGCAACAAAAATGGTGAAACTAGATGGATTTCAATGCCATTCACTCACCCAGCAACGTTCGATACTTTGGTATTTAATCACGGCCTAAAAAAGCAGGTTTGTGTCGACTTAGAGAATTTCATGAGAAGCCGTTCATTCTATCATCGTTTAGGGCGAGTGTGGAACCGTAGTTATTTACTCTATGGCCAGCCCGGTACCGGTAAATCTTCTTTCGCAGTTGCCATGGCAAGGGCTCTCTGTTTTGACGTGTGCATCATTGACATATCCCACTGCAGTATAGACATCCTCGAGACGCTCCTTTTACGCACCAGGCCACGCTCCCTTATTCTATTAAAAAACCTCGATTTTTACCTTAACAAGAGTACCACTGAGTCAGGAAATGCAAACATTAATTCCATCACGAATCGGGTTATCTCATGCTGTGGTGATGAGAGGATCATGGTGTTTACCATGACAGGTGGCGAAGATTTGGTTGACCGCACGGTGAACCCGACGGGTAGATTCGACGTGCATGTATATCTCCCCATGTGTGACTTCAACACATTCATGAAGCTTGCTGATAGATACCTTGGTGTCAGAGAGCACAACCAGTTTCAGGTCATTGAAGAAGGTTTCGAGAGGGGATTGCAAATCAGCCCTGCAAGGGTAGGGGAGATAATGCTCTCCAACCGACAATCCACGACACGAACTGTTCAACTTATTCTACAAGCCATGGAATCAACAGTGGAATCCAAGGCGGGATCAAATAGCCATGAGTCAGGGAGTCAGCCAAAAACTGTCAGAAAGAGTGTCGATGATAAGTCGGCTGTTGTTTCAAGAGGATGGCAGAAATGGAGGTACCTTTAAGAGAGACAAGATTGCAAATATTACAAATATATGCAAGTTTGCAAATTTTGTTTTGCTTACTTATTTCTTTTTTGAAAATTACCATTAGTTGTATTTGATAATTACTTTGCCTAGCTACTCAATGATTTGGTTCTTTGATAAGGAGAATCTAAAATGTCACTTTGTATTTAATGGAAGCTTGTCTCAGTTTAGATCCTCATCTTAGCAGAAAGTTTTTCTTTACTGTTGAGAATAAAGTACAGGCTTTATCTTGAGCAATGCCAAGAAACAATCAAATTCCCTCTGATGCTTACAACTGAAACTACTCTTCCAACTAACAAATGGCATCTTTATATATGAAGATAAATACACAACTTGAGAATACAAAAAATGATTCAACAAACTTAACCAATGATATATTATCTTGAATTCAAAACTATATCGGCTAGATCTCCTTGACACATCCTTATTTTTTATATTCAGTAGCTCAACTAATAGGTAACGCTATGCAGATCGGTACCGGCTTTTTTAAGCTGTTAGAGGCTCCTCATCACTAAACTTGTCAGATGGTATCCAATCTTGTAAAAGACAGAAGAAAATCAGTAAAAGCAAATTCACATAATAATATAACACATACAAAAATTTCAGACAAATAGATAACTTACTAGCCACAACCATAAGTCTTCTCTGCAACACCGATGCCATAAACAAGAAAATAGAACACATGCCGAACATTATAGTAATTGGGAATGCATTTACCTTCAAATGAGCAACACAATTATTAGTTTACTCAAATTTCATGAGTTGTTAAGAGGTATCCTTTTAAAACTTACATTGTAAAGCACAACACAGACAAAAATGTTAAGTGGTATCCGAAAGAAGTTCATGATAGTGCTTCGGGCCTCCTCAGGGATATATTGGGACCTCATTTTCATTATAGACGGCCAGAAAATGCCGACACATGCCTCAAATGTGCAAAAACCGAGTAGTTGAATCGAGCCTCCAATCGATATGCTACTCCCTTTCTCTGTTGATGGAGTCACCAAAATCTACTCCAGAAAAGCAGACACTCATCCATGTTATTCTTTTTTATATCTAAATTTTTTTCTTTTGATATGTCAAAGACCAAAAGGGGGAGTATTGAACCAAATAGTCAATTTCCTCCTTTAATTTGATCATACAAATGCAACTACTATAGGGGGGATTTTGGAGAAAAGGCATGAGTGTGTATCATGTCCCAGTTTATTTCAAGAGTTAGGCTATGGTACTATGCATAGCGCAAATTGGCCCGTACTATGGATCAATATCTTCATTTTTAGATTCCAAACAGTCTATATGAACTATTCAACATGATCCACATATGAAAATGTACTTGTAGATCAAATTTTACATTTTTTTTGAATTTATTTTACTATTTTTTTAGTTAGGTAGAAAATCACTTGGTCCAAAGATTACGAACCATTCAAAAGTAGTGATTTTCTACCTATCTAAAAAAATAGTAAAAAAATTCATAAAAATATAAAATTTAGTCTTCACGTGCATTATCAATTAGGACAATTTTTTTTTTTTTGTAAAAATAGAACGACTGAAACAAAACAGGCATTTACATTTGTAAGAACAGGCAGAAGCAGAGTGAATCCAGAAATGACAAAAACAATCTGCATGTAGCTCTCAACCTTTGGCTTTGGATGTACCATTAAACGGGAGGCAATTGAACTACCCAACATAGAAGAAAGCATAAATGTGGCAAATATAAAACCATGAGGGATCTCTTCATCATTTGGGCTTAATGCAGGGGTCCACAAGAAAACAAAGGTGTACATGGAGCCCTCAAACAGTGATTGTATAGCCCCCAACAAAGCAATCTTTTCATCTGTTTTTCATACATAAGTTCATCAGTGAAAGTTTTACTATCAAAATTTTCATATAAAAGAAGCTTAATTAAACATACCAGAAGCAATGGCTTTTCCAGCTACTCTGAACTGGCCAAATAGGTCCTTGCTTTCTGACGGGTCACCATAATTCTCAGTCCATGAAAACATGATAATAGCCATCCCTATAGCAAGAACACATGCGGCCGCATCAAAAGGTGCCACAGGTCCAAACCCTAGGTTGTCGACTATCAGATTTGCAAAAAGACCAGAGACGATTGCTATAAGGCCATTGCCAAGAAAAATAGCCTTGGAGAATGTCAAGGAGAGCCACTGTGGATCAAAACCTCTCTGGATAAAAGAAATTGAAAGAATTAAACATGTTAGAAAATTATTAAAATAATTCTTAACTTCATTTCAATTCTTGACTTGACCTATCCTGATGGGATAATCTGTCAATTTGATTCAGAATTTCATAGACTCGCTCATCTACTAATCCAGTAAGCTGTGACCAAGTTACACTCGTTTTAATTGTTAAAAGAAACAAGCCACTCTCGAGACGGTTTCTAATTACTAAGAACCCCCTATAGATTGAAATTTTTCAGTTTTGTCCCTCAAAAATTTTAATTTTTACAAAAAAAAAAACACTATTTACCCCCCTCATAAAATGAAATTACGTAACACTTATTTATGCGGCTCCCCTATTTCTGGTTCTGCCCCTGCCCAAAACTGACAAAAAGGTTACTAACTTGAAACTTCTGGGAATTGGGACTACCGAAGCAGACACAACCTGATCCCACCAGATCCAGTAATTGGATGGAGGGGCATTTTTGGAACTGTTTTCTAATACAAAAGAAGGAGAGAAATTTAGTGACCTTGTTATGTTCTGCCACGAGCCATGATTCAAAGGCTGAAAAGAGGAGAGATGTTGCAATGCCCCCAAGAATTCGACCGAGCATTAAAATTTTGTATTCCGAGGAATGCTTAGTGATGCAGCTCAAAATGTAGCTTATACAGTATGTAATGCATGCCCTCCTTCGACCTCTGCATTATTTACCTTACTATGTCAGATATTTCTTACTTAAGATCCATAAAACACAACATAGATAATTATCAGTTTTTGTTGATAGTTTGGTACATTGTTTTTCTTAAACTTTTGATTTAGAAAATTTAATACTCAAAATGGTTTAACTAAAGATTTTGAAAATTATTATCTACACCAAAATGCTGAATGGGCAATAGCCAATGTGTGATCTATATAAAATATTTTCGCTGAGAAATCAATGAGCAGATTAATTTAGAAATCTCACTGCTTGTCAGCCAGAGAACCGACAATGGTCCCAAATAGCATTGAAGAACCAAAACCGGCAATAAAAAGACGACCGATATCTCCTTTATCAAATCCATATTGGCTGTAGAGGTAGTACACATATGGCCCTTGCAACCAATCACCAGCTGATAATTTAAAGAATAGGTTACATAGTCAAGCCATATTTATTATAACAATATATTATATAGTTATAAGTATAAATCAAATTGAGGAGGGTTCCAGTGCCTCATGTCTTTCATACCTCATTATACCTCATATTTTATATCTTCATTTTCAAAGTCTAAATTGTCGATCTGAACCGTTCAACATGATATCCATACTAAAATATAGTTGGGGATGAAATTTTATAATTTTTGAAATTTTTTTACTATTTTTTAAGATGGGTAGAAAATCACTGTTTTTTTAACAGTAATTTTGTATCTATCTTAAAAAATAGTAAAAAAATTCCAAAAATTATAAAATTTCATCCCCAAACATATTTTAGTATGGATATCATGTTGAGCGGTTCGGATCAACAGTTTGGACTTTGAAAACGAAGATATAAAATATGAGATATGATGAGATATGTAGAGCATGAGGTATTGGATACCTCCTCAAATTAAAAATATCATATATAATTTAATATTTATCAATTACCCAATAGTGTAATGGGTACAAAATAGCTCTTACCCATAACCTTACCCGATAAGTTAACCTTATCCAATAGCAATCTAAGCATGAAATAATGGAAACTAACTGTACTATCTCAACTAGATCGATATTTGAGCAAAACTGTTATGAGAAAACATTATATACGATCCAAATTACACGAAATTAAGAAAAAATTAAGGAAGCTAACGACAGATAAGTGAATGAATGTACCCATCATGAGAGAATAAACGATGAGATAATTGTTCTTAAAGGAGGTGAAAGCGGAGGAGGTGGCGGTTCGATCCTTGCTCGTCTTGCTCAGCTCCAATAGCACCACCACGGCCGAGAGAACCCCAAATATCATGTAATAGAATATCTCCATTTTCTCTCAATTTCGAATTCGCCTTCAAATTTTCAGATCCGAGGTGACGAGTTTGTTTGAAACAAATGCCAAAAAAAGGAGGGGGTTTGTGTTTGTTTGCTTCAGTGATGGCTTCACTGAAAAACTCGAACACTATTTATGCGCTTCTTTGGAGAAGGATAGTTCTGATTAAATAAACCTGGTGTGAATCGTACACGAGGCACCCTTGTTAAGAACAATTAGCACTGATTTTCATTAGCATTATATATCAACATCATATGTTAATTGATAATTAGAAAACCATATATTTTCTAATTTTTTGTGACTATTTAAGTCATCCATAATAATTTAAGAGTGATGATTCTATGGACATAATGACTTATTTGTAAAATGAATATATTTTTATTTTCAAAGTTCAAACAGTCGATCCGACCGTTCAACATTATCTCCATATTAAAATGTACTTGGAGGTCAAATTTTACATTTTTTGAATTTTTTTTTACTATTTATTAAGTATTTTACAAAAACTAGTCAAATTCAGACCATTGAATTTTGTAAAATACTTAATAAATAGTAAAAAAATTCAAAAAAAATGTAAAATTTGACCTCCAAGTACATTTTAATATGGAGATAATGTTGAACGGTCGGATCGACTGTTTGAACTTTGAAAATGAAAATATGTTCATTTTACAAATAGGTCCTTATGTCCAGGGGCGGATCCAGGAATTTGATCAGGGGTAGGCACAATGAATTAATCGAAACAGCGGACTTGGCCAATGAATAAATTAGAGCAGCAAATTTATTATTCTGAGCCAGGGGTAGGCACAGTATTGGACCAGGGATAGGCACAGAAATAAAAATACACTGAGTCTAAAAAATATTTTAAATCCAGGGGTAGGCACTTGCCTACCCCTGGGCCTTCATAGGTCCGCCCCTGCTTATGTCCATAGAAGAATTTGCCATAATTTAAACATATAAATTTACTAAGAAGTATATTATTGAGTTTTCAACAAATAATAATTATATTGATCACTAATTAGACGTCATAAGTAATAGTTTGTCGAATTCATTGATATAATAATATTAAAAAAAATTGAATTCAATTTACTAATAAAATTTAGCTCATAATAAATAACTTGAATCGCTTAAAATTAAGTGTATAGTTATGTTGCATTAGTTTTTTAAAAATTCAATAAGAATTTAGCCCTTACTTTCATTAACCATTATTAATTATAGCGGTTGAGTTTCTGAGAAGAAATTCAACCACTGTTATGTTACACAAGCTAATGTCAGAGATAACATGCTAACAAAATTATACTATTATATTATTACTAAAAAATTTACAGATGATATGAGTGAACTAATTGGTTAAAATTTAGTTCATAATCAACTTGAGAAATGACAATAAAATATAGTTACCGATTCTTAGTTAAAATATATTTCATAATAAAAAAACTTACAATGACACCTTTTCAACTAATATAATAAACCGGAAAAAAGAAGGTATAAATAAAGTCATTAGATATTTTATCTAAGAGAAGAATCATTCCATATACATATAATAAACAGATAAATAAATTTAAAAATTAATGAGGGGTACGAACGAAATGCACCATGTGCAGGCGAGGTAATGTAATATTATTCCCTTATATGGGTCTAATCTTAGGACTGTGCGCACTAATTTTGTTTATTGCAAACAGAGAATTTATGGAATGGAATGGCTTACGTATGGTAGCCGTGAGTAGAGAAGGAAATACGTGACACGCCGTGACGTGACGTGACAAACACGCTGTGATTTGGTCACGTGACGTGATCAATGTTTTTTTTTTCACGTGACGTGACATGACGTGATCAAAATAGTGGCAGACGATCACGTCACGTGTAGTCACGCCGTGACTACACGTGACGTGATATGACGTGACGTGACATAAATTAGTCACATTGAACTTTTTTTATATTTTAATTTAAATCGTTGAAAATTCAGAAAAAATTTGTAAAATAAGTAAATAATGTTCTAATATTTGCCAAATTTTTTGGATAAAAGATATTTAAGCCCGTTTCATTAAGAAATATAGTTTTTACAAACAGCCACAAAAGAAAAGTCTGAATATACTATGAATATACTACAGAAACATAGTCTAATAGTGCTAATAGGAATATGGACTACTAGAGTTTGTCCTCAAAACATGCTAGAACTGACAAAATATAACAGTACGTGATCACGTGATGTGTTTTATAACGTGACGTGACGTGACGTGATTAGTTTACGTGACGTGACGTGACGTATAATTTTTGTTAAATATAGTCACGTCACGCGAATAGTCACGTCACGCAACACGTGAGTCACGTCACGTAATCGACACACATGACGTGACGTAACGTGACAAGAACGTGACGTGACTGATCACGCCGTGATAAATTTCCTTCTCTAGCCGTGAGATCTCATCCGAGGTTAACAGCATACACAATTAATTATTACGGAACAGAGCAGTTTTTGCTTCATGCAGAGCACGGACTATATGCAACACAGTTTTGATTCTATAGTCCATGCGCTGCATGAAGCCAAAACTGCTCTGTTAAACTCTTTACCCATTTGGAGGCAGATTAAACACTTAATTAACTATTTTATATTCTCTTAGATCTGAGTTAAGTGGTGCCCAGCCCACACGAGGACAAAAGAAGTGGAGATATTTGACATTCCGACTGTGACTGGACACTACTGTCGCATTTATTGCGGAAACCCGTTTTATTTTTTTTATTTTTTTTCTTTCTGTAAGCTCAGTGTCGGTGACAGTATTTTGCTGTCCTTCACTTAATTGGCTGAGAAATCACAAAAAAATGATGGTTCTAATATTGAACATCTTTTTTTTTTTTTCAGAAATTGAAAAGAAAGTCTAATACAGATGCTTTAAGGTAAGTTACCGTTTGAGTTTGAATCCAATCCGTTCGCTATATAATAACACGAATCTCAACTGGCTCCGTGCATTATAGGTTTGGATCTGATTGGTCTGGATTCTGATCGAATGATCCAGATTCAAACTCATATGATAAGGTAATGTAGATTTTCCACGATGAAATGAAAAGATGACGGTGAATCTCGTATAAGATAAAATTAAGACTCTTTTAAAAAAGAATAAGTAGATGAAAGTTTTTGTTTTTAATATTTTATTTAAAAATAAAAGAAAGAAATATATATTTTTCTTATTTTCGTTGAATAAATCACCAACTTCATTGGTCAATTTTTTCAATTTTGTTTCCTTTTAATGTGAGAATTTATTCCAAAGTTTGAAATAGACTTGAGTCGTTATATCTGATTGAAATCAATTCTGACGCATATGATCAAAATTAACTCCGACAAGTCATATGCTCGTGGGATCCAGATTTCCTAAAGTAACCCAAATTTTGATTTAGATCCTGACCGTCCGATTCGAATCGGACGGTCCGGATCTAAACTCAAAATTTGATTTCCCAATTTTCTTGGCAATTGCTTGGGACTTTTGGAGAAGCCGAAATGAGGCAACTTATGCTGGTAAAAAGCAAACTCTAGGGGTGTGTAAAGAGTATTGGAAGAGAGCGATAGAGGACTCAGTCATTCTCCAATGCGGTACCACTGTACAGCAGAAGAGAAGCAGAACCGAGTTGGGACAGCAGGAATTTCCGGAGGTAGACTTCTCACTGGTAAGCACTGGTTCTCACTGTTTTGTGGATGGATCGTGGGACCAAATGGGGGAGGCAGGAGCGGGACTGGTACTGGTACGCAATGACAGTATTGTGCAATGGGTACTACTCGGATTTCTGTAGATACTGTTAAGTCACTATCTCACAACTTGCCAAAGGATGCAAGGAGATTACAAAAAGGGGCTTCAAATGATGTTCTTCGAGTGGTCTACTGTCCCAGGGAACATGAATGTCTCAAAATTGCCCATAATTTCGCAAATCAGGGTAGAAGATGTAAATGGGATAGATAGGGTAATTACCTTCCAATTATGATATGGGAGTGCAATTGTAATAGGCCTACGGGCTGTTAATGAAGCAAAAAAAAAAAAAGAGTTTAAATGGTCGATCCGAATTAATAAATACGATTTTCAAATGAAATGTACTTGGAAAAAAAAAATTCAAATTTTACATTTTTTTTTTAAATTCCTAATTTTTTACATAAATAGAAACTTACTATTTTTTAATGATTCAAAATCTTTAGATCAAGTGATTTTTTATCTATCTAAAAAATAAAAAAAATAAAAAATTTCTTCTTCAAATACATTTTCGTATGTTTCTTTGAGCAGTTTGAAGTTTACTAATAAAGATTTAAATACACAACAAATGATATGGATTAATATTTAATAACAATATTTTTTTTTTTGTATCTAAGCAATGCACTGATGCGCATTAAGAAAAGTAAATATTAAAATTTTGAAATTTAACCGAGATGTTGTCGAATTTAAACGTGACGCTTTATATTGTCAGCACATGTTTAATTTAAGTGAAACCTTATAAATTAGAGGGAATTTCATGTATACCTCTCAAAATCATCAATATTATGTATTTTCCATCTAAACTTCGTAATATCATATTTATTCTTCTAAACTTCAAAAACTCACAAATTTACTCATTTAATCTCTTTTATATTAAAAAATAAACAAAATATGTAGTCTATTTAAGAAAAATGTCAGCAGTTTTATTAGTCGGTTTTCTAGGACAATTAACATTTGTCTACTTCTGACATATTTACAGTGACATTTACGTATACACGTAAATGAATGAATAATATGATTGTTCAAATATTAATTGTAAACCTTTATTTAAAAAACATTCGATGGTTGTTAACAGTAACAAATTTCAAAGTGATAATATTGATGAATTATTTATTCCTGTGAACACATAACTAATTAAGTAATGGTTGTTAACATATATATGAGGAGGGATCGGATTACACTTTTTTTTTTACACACTTTGACACCTATCATTTTTAAAGTCCAAATAGTCGATCCAAACCGCTCAACATGATGAATATATTAAAATGTGCTTGGAGATCAAATTTTACATTTTTTTTAGAATTTTTTTACTATTTATTAAGATGGTTACAAAATCGTTGTTTTCAGACCATTGAAAAATAGCGATTTTGTAACCATCTTAATAAATAGTAAAAAAATTCAAAAAAATGTAACATTTGATCTCCAAGCACATTTTAATATATCCATCATGTTGAATGGTTTGGATCAACTATTTGGATTTTGAAATCGCAAAATTAGCTTATAAAAAAAATAATGTCAAGATGTGTAAAAAAAAGGGTGTAATTGGATCCCTCCTCTCTCTCTCTCTCTCTCTCTCTCTATATATATATATATATATATATATATATATATAGTGCTGGGCTTAGCTACTTCATGGAGTAAAACGACTTGGTGCTCCACGCCTCATTATTTTTATTTTGAAAATCCAAACGACCGATCCGAACAGCTCAAGTTGTTCTCCATATTGATATGTGCTTGGAGACCAAATTTTACATTTTTTGGAATTTTTTTACTATTTATTAAGCCACTTTGAAAATCACTGATCCGGCGGTCCAGAAATTTTTACTGTTTTTACTGTTCATAAGGATTTTCAGATTTTCAAAGTGGCTTAATAAATAGTAAAAAAATTCCAAAAAATGTAAAATTTGGTCTCCAAGTACATTTCAATATGAAGAACATGTTGGAAGGTTCGAATCGACTATTTGAACTTTGAAAATGAAGATATGGCGTGAAGTACAAAGTCGTTTTACTTCATGAAGTAGCTAAGTCCATCTATATATATATATATATATATATATAGAGTAGAACTAGGGTGTTCCTAAGCTCACCAAGCCCTTTCGTGAGCTCGACTCTAAAACCTATCGAATTGACTTCAAACGATATTTTCAAACCATTAGATGTTCAATCTATATTAAAATGTGCTTGGAGACCAAATTTTACATTTTTTTGAAATTTTTTTACTATTTATTAAGATGGTTTGAAAATCGCTGTTTTTCAATGGTGCATAATTTTAATAAAAACAGCGATTTTAGACTTTGTAAAAAACGTAGATGCTAGGATTGATAGGAAAATTATAAACTCTATGATTGAACATACACGAAAAGGAACAATTTAGAAAAAAGAAGTAGGACATTAAGTTTATAATATGAAATTCAATAGAGTGTACACTGTTAGTGAAATTATACAAGAGCAAAATCAACAGAGAGGAGATAATGCGAGGAGCTACAATACCTTTTTATTTTCAATTACATATATGGTTCTTGTAATTTATTTTATTTTATTTTATATAAAGTTAGATGGTAAATTTTTTTTCTATTATCAATACACATGTCGGTCGGCAATTTGCCAACTGATGCTCAAAACGTTTCTAAACTTAATTTATCTTTTGGGAGTGAGAAAATGAGAGAGAAGCAAGACGCGGAGAAGGTTGGCTTCAAACGAAATCGTTGCTACGACGATTGCGGAGAGGAAAGAATAAGAACACGGAAGTGGAGAAGTTCAATTCATGCGGAAAATGGATTTTTCTCTCCCTATTTTTTCGTCTCGTTCATCTAATCTTTATATCCATCAACTCTACTCTCCAGTCTACAACACATAAAAAGAAAGAAAAGTTGTCTCTATTTCTTCAGTAGAAGTTCTTTGTAGCAATCTAATAGGACTTGGGATCTAATTGACAAACACAAGGGTGGCGTTTTGTTTTGTTTCTATTAGTTAGTTTTTTTTTGTTTTAACTTCTGCTAGGTGTTGATCTTCATTTCACATGTGATCGGACTGTTGAATAATATAATGTTTTTATATAACGTTAAGTTGATGAAAAAATCTCTGAGAAATTCAAGATCCAACACATTGTCAGAAAGGGTGGGGTTTTTGTCTAAACAGCTTTGGACAAAGTCTGATCTAAATCGTCCGATCTGCATTAAAATTAGTATAAATATTTAGATTCAAAGAGTCATTTAAATTTATTAAGTTTTAAATATACTTACACGAATTTCAATGCAAATAAGACATTTAAACTTGGTTTTGGATGAAATCCTTGTCAGAAAAATAAAATATTAAATGGGCTGAAAAGCCTGAAATAGGTCAGTGAAATGATACCAAATTGTTTGTGGCCCGTTGGCTAAATGAGTCCAAAATCAAACACAGTGGTATTCTGTTAGTTATAGTTTCAAACATGCACAGAAATTTTTTTGAGTGAGGCTATGGTGCTATGCATAGCACCAATGGCTAGTGTACTACGGCTCAGTATGGTACTTTTTAAAATCCTAACGGTCGATCCGACCGTTCAATGTGATATCCATATGAATATGTACTTGCAAACTAAATTTTATATTTTTTCGAATTTTTTTACTATTTTTTCAGATAGATAGAAAAATCAGTGTTTTTTGAAAATTCTGGACCATCAAAATTCTACCTATCTGAAAAAATAGTAAAAAAATTCGAAAAAATATAAAATTTAGTTTGCAAGTACATATTCATATGGTTATCACATTGAACGGTCGGATCGACCGTTAGAATTTTAAAAAGTACCATATTGAGCCGTAGTACACTAGCCATCCGTGCTATGCATAGCACCATAGCCTCACTCAATTTTTTTTTTCATGTCAAATAAATGATTTTATGAGTAATTGATCGATACATTGCATAGTAGTACACTTCTTAGTTTCTTCTCATTGCATGTTGTTTTTATGAAAAATGATATAATTTATAGCGTGAAAGATTGCAAATTTAAAACTCAATTAAAAATATTATTGTGAATATTAAGGGTACATTTGGATTGAGAGTGAGGTTAATAAGAATATCGTGCTAACTTCGAATTCGGAATAGCCGTTAATCCAGACATTTCAATGGGTTAGCGAAATAGTAGCTAACCCGAGCTAACCAAAGTGTTAAGAATAGTTATTTTTTTCACCAAAACGTGAAATAGTCGCTAATCCGAATTTGAAATAATTGCTAATCCAACTAATCCTGCTATTCCTTGGCACCCAAATGCACCTTAAAGACAATAATTTAAACTTTATCTTTATCTCAAAAAATATTACAATTTTTATCACCTGTATAGATGAAAATCTGAATAGGCATATGTAGCTAATTATTTCTAATATAATTGGATGCGGAATCATGACAATTTGATTTATACTTTATGTTAGAAAAAAAATTAACAAAATTTTGAGTCATTGAAGGAATTGATTACAACAAAAATCGAGTTAGTCCCACGTCCCAACTTTGGTATAATATTTTCCAAAATATTTTCCAAAAATGAATTGTTGAAGAAATTAACTTTTTCAATATTTTCTTACCAATTCCATGGATTTTGTCATTGTCGAGCCGTGTCGTTATCCGTGTCATTAGACACTACACGTCTGAAAATGTGCCGTCGAAACGCGTTGGAAATTACATTCACCATTCCTTGTCATTTTCTATTTTGGGATACGTCTACTGATCTACTCTCCTCCCCTCTAGAAATGAAACCAATTTGTCACATGTATTATTTTTTCTAATTCCTCACATGTTTCTTTCCAGCCGCTCTTAGCTACACGACAAAAACCATAACGAGTCAAACCTCACACCCAATTGTCTCCTTTCCTCCAATCACCTCCCGCCACGTCGTTGTCACCTAGACGAAAACGGATCCGGATCCCCTAAAGTAACTCAATCTTTGAGTTTTGAATCGAGACTGTCCGATTTGAAATTGTTCCTTGGAATCGTCTCGGGATTCAAATTCATCGTCGGGATGATGCGCTCACTTTGGAGATGGATATTTTGCGGATTCGAATCGGACGGTCCGATCTTAAACCCAAAAGTTGGGTTACTTCACTGATCCGAATTCGCCGAAAACCGGGTGCCATTGCAAGTTGTATGAATGGACCAACCACAGCCCACAGGCGACCTAGTCCTGATCCCCTTAAGTAAATTAATTTTTGAGTTTAGATGTGGACCGTTCGATTCAATCAGGATTACGGGGTACCTTTAATCTGACGGCCCAATTCGAATCTGATGGTCCGGTCTAAACTAAAAAATTGAGTTACTTTAGGAGATTCGAACTGCAGGCGACCACGGTTTTTTAGAAAAAACAGCTGGAGTTACACGGTTCACGACCATAGAATCTAGATACTTTATCCCTCCTCCACCGGTTTACCAAGCCATTGGTTTTTTTTAGCTCCTTCTCACATCCATTCCCTTTTTAAAGCAAATCCCTTTCCCTCTTATTCTCGAAATCAACGCAACTACAAAACTAAAAGGAGATATAGATGAAACGCGTGGCCACCACCTGGGTTCAAGCAACCAATGCCTTCCCTTCTTACCACCGCGAACGCCTCAAGATTCGTGCATTCTACCTCCGACTAACGGGTGTGAAGGGCATACGGCTTCCTTCGACTCTCACCCTAGTGTACCTCCCGAGGATTGACGGGATCAGTGCAATGGAGGTTAACGGGTCTAAAGTCCGATCTGGTGCACCTGGTATAGTGTCGTTAGACCGGGTTCGATCGGACGAACCGGGTGTAGTATTTGCAAATAGGGATCATGTTAGAGCTGGAGATTGCGCCCGATTTGAGGCGTATGTAGGTGATGAGAAGGTTGTGAATGGCGTTTTCAGATGCTGTGAAAATGGATGGAGAATAGAGTGTAGGTGTACAGCCGAGAAGGCAACTGCTGAGGCTTGTGAGGTGAGCGTGGTAGGAGAGAGCGGGGTTGTGATGAAAGAGAAGGTAGATATTTTAGGAAAAGTTAGAAGAACAAATGGAAGGAAGAGATTTTGTTCTAAACTGGAGGAGATACCGGAGGAATCGGACGGCTGTGAATGCCGGTGTTGTCAGGGAGGGGAAGAAGGAGATGAGGAGGAGACAAGGGAGGAAGTAGATAGAGAAGATGAAATGGACGGCTGGGATGAAAGGAAAGAGAATGAGAAGGGAGGATGGGTGGCGGATGTGGGGCTATGGGTGGCATGCGTGGGGGTTGGTTTATTGGTCTCTCAGGCTTCGCTAAAGAGACTCAGGCGTCGGAAATTTTTTTAGGAAAATCCGTGGCCCTGCAATTTGTATTAAGATTCGTGCTGACAACTTTAAATTTTAATGCGGTTCGGACGGTTCCGACCGGACATCGATCAGGAGTTGAAAATTTTTCAAGGGTACATAGTTTTTTTTTCCTTTTTTTTCTGGTTATATGTGTATAATTAAGTTTTGATGTGGGAATTTGTAGAAGCTATTCTCCGATTTTGGATGAATGATAGGAGACGTTCTGATCGTTTTGCAGTATTTTTTTTTTTTTCAATCAATTTTGGGCAATTCAGAGAGTATGGATCTTAATTCAATTCAATGTACTTGCTACCTATGCATAACAATTTATACGGAGCAAAGGAAGGTTCATATAATCATATTGTACACTGTTGTCCATAGGCAAGGAAAAAAAAAATATTAAGATGTTCAATTTTAGATGTATTAATTTTTAAATGACAGAGATAGATCTTGACTTACCTGTTTATTGAACTTGTTATTGGAATATGTCGCTCAGATATTTTATCGCTCGTGCATATGCAATTACGCAAGGAGATATGGACCGTTTTAATATACTTATGAGCTCAGGTAATACGTATTTATAGAACCTACGGCTCCGCCAATTAAAACAACAAAGCTTCATAATCATTAGCGGCCTCTTATACATAAGATTTTTTTGTAACATACAAAAAAATATATTGGGAAAAATATTTATTACATCTCTTTTAATAAACTCTGACTAGCAATTATTTTATGATGAGGAGGGCTCAGATTTCCTATTGTTTTCATGCTCTAATTATACTCTACATCTTTATTTCCGATTTCAAATTCCAACATACGATCTGAGCCGCTTAAAATGATATCCACATTAAAATGTGCTTGGAGATCAAATTTTATATTTTTTGAAATTTTTTTTACTATATTTTAAAATAGGTACAAAATCACTGTGTTTAGATGGTATTTTAACAAATGGCCAGCTGAGTGTCCATAGGTCAGCAAATTTAAAAAATAATGAGAAATAAATCACACCACTAGATACTGGAAAATTTTGGTGCTTATACAATTTTTCATTGCAACTTGTATCTATTTTAAGGTTGAACAAGGGACACATTGACATGATTGTTGGCTATATTCAAGCTTTACCAGCAGGTATAATATATACAATGTATACTTTTGCATGTTTTTAAAAAATGTTCTTGGCTATATTTTGACGACATTTATATAATATTTAATCTTCATTTAAAAATAACAAAGTCTGGGTGGTGTAGTTGGTTATCACGTTCGCCTCACACGCGAAAGGTCCCCGGTTCGAACCCGGGCTTAGACACTTTTTTTATCTTAAAAAAAAATTGGTTTCTTTTATTTCTGATTTCGTCCAAATTTGTTGGATTCTTTTAGTTTCTAAATTTCGTCCAAGTTTCTTTAGTTCATGAATTTTGGCCAAATTGGAAATTGGAATTCTGACTTTCATTGTTTCTCTAATTGAAAACAAAAATTTAGATACTTCACAATGAATCTAGTTTCTTTTTTAGTCCAAATTTTGGTACTTGAAAATTTAGTTTCTTCTTTCCCTAAGTTTTTCATTTCAGATTTTGGTACTGTGGTTATTTTTTCAGTACCGTATGTATTTTCTGTAAAATGCAAAAAAATAGGGAAAGAGTATTAAAAAAAATTGGTAATTAATTCGGGTTACATTTTTTGGAAGTTCTAATTTTTTTCCCCTTATTTACCAGCCTGAATTTGTTTTCTGCATTTTTCTTATTTTGTTATAATTCAAGAAAATCTGTGTAACAAGTAATTAAATAGAGAAAAATTATTTAAAATTTCTTCATAACATGGAATAATCCAAGTTACTTTTTGGTAGTTATAGTTTTTCTCACATTTTTTTGCCAACCTGGTTATTTTGTCTTATATTTTTTCGAATTTATTCCAGCAATTTAAAGCACTTGTGGGTCTGGATTGACGGCTCAGATTGATTCACCGAAAACCACATTTTCGCAAGGAGCGATTTATCTTGCGGGCGAATCAGAGGCTAAAATGTGGTGACCTCTTACTTGATGGTTTTCAATTAAAAATCACGATTCCCTAAACAAACTACAACAGAAAGCTTTTTTGGTAATATATAGTGCATTTTGTTGGACTTTGTGGAAACATCGCAATGAGCTTATTTTTCATGATTCATCCGTTAAAACTACTAAATCTCTTATCTTACTTATTATATCGGTGTTTGAATACTGGACAGGACACATGGATAAAAAGATCAAAGTGGCGGCAGCTGACTACCTACCTGCTGAACTGGATGTTATTCCATTACGGGTTTGGGACCCGAATGACCATCAAGTAGTGCTTTACCAGAGGTATGTGGATCCTGCGCCTTTGGATCAGATGGAAGGGGAGACTGGGACGCCAGTTAGTCACTGATGCCAACTTCTAATACAGACTGCACAAATTCTTTACTAGGATATCTGTCCAGTAGCCCCATTTTAGGAGGCTTAGTGCTAGGGTTGTTTTCTATTACAATATTTTGGTGGCTAGTAAAAAGACGAGCTTATAGTTTCTGTTTTGTTAAGGCGATTAGTTTGCTTTTGATGCTTAGTGGAAGTGAACATTAACCTACATACTATGTAATCCGCAACTTTGGTTTCGTATATGAAACGGGCACTTCGTTGCCTTTTATCAAGAAACAGAGCACTGACATGCATCTTATTATTAGATCAATCAGGTGGTGCAAAAAAACAGTGCATACAAATTAAGACCATTTTCTAATCTCTCTGATTCTTTTAGGGGATTAATGAAAAGAAGTTAAAAATCTTTCAATAGAAATTTGAGAAGTGTTGAGTTTAACAACAACCATTCAAAATGTTCAAAGATGAAGGTCTTCATCATAGAAAGATCCAAATAAAATGTATTATAAATAAGGTACAAGACTTTAGTTGTCTAAATAATTACTCCATCAAAAGGTATTCCAAACTTCATAGATAATACGAACTTTTACATCAAATTAATTAATCTAATAATTAAAACTTCAGAGCCCTCTGTTGGCTTCTTCTTCATAGTATTTTTTTCTCCTTTGCCGCAAACACACCGGTGAGTACATTCTTTAAATTTAATGATGTCATTAGAAGCCCCAAACCCTGGTAAAACAACAAAAACAAGGTAGGTTAACAAAAAAAATACTGTACAATACTTGGAAGAAGATAAATTAAAGAAACTAATTAGTGATTACTACGCAACACACATAAAATTATGTAGCATAAAATGATCAAAAACACTTGAAGAGGACAAAGAATTATATTAAAGTACTTAATAATTATAAGAATGAATGATAATCATGTCAGTTGGATAGTTTATCATATATGAATGTTCATTTTTTTTTTTTTTACTGAAGCAGGTTTTTTTTTTGTTTTGAGCAAAGGTTAGAGGTCAAGTCAACTAACTATTTAATACCCTTGTTAGTACAATATGATTTCAGCTATTCGGATTTTGAACTCATAACTTTCCACATAAAGATAGTGTGTTTTTACCGTAGACTAAAAACTAGTTCTTAGAACCCAATTTTGCTATTTAATCAAGCGGGCTTAAATCTTAGAGCCCAATTTTTCTTAGAAGCTCAATACTCTCTATAGGCATCATCAATAGAATTAAAACCGGACTGGACCGGTGGTTTAACCGGAAAAAACCGGACCCGGTCACCTGTCCGGTTCGGTTCTTTAAATGGATCGCTTCAGCTAATGAACCGGTCATAAGAGATTAAACCGTCTGATTTTTATTAGAAATCGTTGATTTAAACCGACATAAAACCGCGGTTCAAAACAGATTCTCCTCCGATGTTTGTACATTTCTCGTTTCCCAAATCTCTCCTCTTGTCACTGTCTCTCCCTCCCACTCGCTCCGTGTCGTCTCTCTCTTTATCTCTCACACACGCGCTCTCGATTTCAGGTTTGCTCCTTTGCTCTTTTGGTGACCATATGCCGAAAGGATAAGAAATAAGAAATGAAAAGATAAAGAAACAGAAGCATTGGTTGCATCTTGCTTCTTCTAAATTTAGTGTAGGTCAGGAGAAGTTGATGCAATCAATCATCTGTCCCCAATTTTTTTTTGTTATTCGTTACAAATTTGATTTTGTTGCTTTCCCCTCTCTCCAATTTCATTGTTCTATTTCCGTTACAAATCAAGATCTGTAATTCATTTTTTATTCGATGCCGTTTTCTTAAATATGCCTTGATATTCTTGTAATACACTTTCGATTGTTTATTGTTCCTTCTTTTGGAGAGCAATTCAATCAGACCCGATGAACTTATAAAAAGAGTACCGACCCACTGTTAACAGTAAAAAAAAATGTAAGTTATAGAGCCTTCTATGATTTCCTTAGAGAAAAGACCTCAAGTGAGAACACAAAATAAATAGAAACCCAAAAAATGTATGAAAGCAGGTGCTTAACTTACTGGTACCGGTTCTAGTCACAGCTCATCAGTACCTGAACCCCAACTGGTACAATATCCCATGTCAAGATGCATGTCAGATATTTCATAAACAAGATGTGTAATTATATAGGCTTTAGTTATTTATGAATCTTTTAACCAACATTGCATCACAAATTAATTTGCCTTCATGTCCCTCCAGCAAAAATAGTTTCAAAATCTAAACATTTTGGTACTGTTAATTATTTTTTATGTCACTGACGTGTACTGTTACTGGTAAATCCTATTGTGATTATAAGGACATTTATGCAAACTTTATTGACATATTCTAAGTGTTTATTTTGTAAAATGTGACATTTATTCTTGTAGGACTTAGACATAACATTAAATAATCTGTTGGGCTTTTAGGTTCTAAGTTATAATTGTATCAAAAAAATAAGTGGTTGAACCGGTTGACCCACTGGTCCGACCAGTGACCCGTTGACCCGGAGCTTTACCGGGTCGATGTCCAGTCCGGTTCTGATAATATTGGATCATCCATTACAAGAAATCCTATACAAATAAGTACAGACTTACCATTGCAATTGCATCCATACACCTCTTTTGCAGAGCTAGACTTGCAGAAGACAGGAGAAGAGGAAAATTGGAGGAAGATGTAGGTGAAATAACAGGGATGAGACTTTCTTCATTCGACTTGAAGAAAGGAAGCTAGAACTCGGCCAGCTGCTCCCAGCTGAGGTATGTGTTGCGCAAGGGACCAAAGGTGGATTCTTCGGTTAATAGTTTGGTCACTGATCCAATGGGCAGGGACAACAGGCTGAAGAGAAAATCGATCACATCTTTCCCGACTTCGGAAAACAACACTTTGTGGGATTTATTGTCGATTAGAAGTTTCAGTTTAAGATTGGCGCCACGCCAACGGTGATAGCTATTGTTGGATAGACATGACGCGGATAGTAATAGTCAAAACAATTTCAATTTTGATGGATATTTAATAGACGACAAGTGAAATTGATAAACAATAGTATATATGTTGTCCAGATCTTTAATGAAGAAAATGGTGGTACAGATATTATAATATATGACGCTTTGGTTAACTCTTTCTTAGCACTTAATTGGTTGAAATCAATTTGAAATTGGAAATAGAAATTGAAATTTGAATAGAAAAAAATAGATTATGTTAGCTTAAGATATTTTGAATAGGAAAATATCGATAGTTTATGATATTACTATGAATATTTTGATCCGCAATTTGGACTTTGTACGGGTTCAATATGAATATTATAATTTCTTAATTACTTTGGTGTTATTTATTGTTCTATGAGACTTTAGATATTGTTGATATTTAGTACAAATATTGAATATACGGAATGTAAAACAAAACAAAAAATACTATGTGGCATAGCTTCCGCTATAGCGACGTTATTCGCTATAGTTTTTTTTGTAGCCTTTCCGCTATAAACGCTATTTAAAACCTTGGTTCTAACATATATAATTAATTGTATAAATGAGCAGTACAGAGGTACTATTTAAATTGAATAAATGTTAATTTGATAATTAAACAAAACCGTAATCCTTTGATAAACACAAAATATAATATTTTCTTACATAAAAAAGCCGAAATTTTTTAAGTTAGCACATAAAAGAATCAAATTAAATGATTAACACCATCTTTCTGGATTTTTCAATACTACCACCCACGCAGACTCAGTTCGCACACCAAAATGGTTGGTGCGCAGACTGAGCTGGCGCACCAATTTTTTTTTTTTAGTTCTGTTATGAATTGTTTGCAAATTTTTTTCTGGTTTATTCTATTTTGTTCTGTGTTATTTATAATTATATGTACTCATAACATTTGACGGTGAAATTATAGAAAATAAAACGCACTTGTTTAACAAATAAAATTTTGGACTAAATTTGAATTAAAAATTACTACAACAAATTATACGTACAATCTGAGCCAACATTTTTATTAATGAAATACGCTAAATTATGCTAAATATAATGAAATACGCTAAATTACACTAAACGACGCAAAATTACGCAAAATTAGGTTGATTTTGTGCCATCTTTCATCAATCATAAAAAATAGTAAAAAAATTCCAAAAATAATAAAAATTGGTATTCTACAAGTTCATTACATAACTAATTTACTGAGCTACGTAGATTGAACAATAGAAATGAAAATCTTAATCGGAAACTTCAACTGAAGTTTTGAGGCTCTTCCCTTTGTTTTTTGGTGATTTTGAATTTCTAAATCTAGCATCATGGCACTGACGCATGTGTATTTTCGCAAGTTTTCTGAAAAGTGGTCACTTGCTGAAATCGGACACTCGAGCGCCGTTTTATGACTGTTTGAAGTTTCGTTGTCGTTTTTAGCTATTTGTCTCTTAAAAAAAAAAAAAAAAATTTGGTGCGCCAGCTCAGTCCGGGCACCAACGTGGTGCGCCTCCCCAGTCCGCACACCAATCCATTTTGGTGCACCAGTTCAGTCCGCGCACCAACTTGGTATGCCTCCCCAGTCCGCGCACTAATATTTTGGAGCGCGAACTAAGTCCGTGTGGGTGGTAGTATTGAAAAATCCTAAGAAATGGTAGTAATCATTTAATTTAATTGTTTTTCTGTGCTAACTTAAAAAAATTCGGATAAAAAAGTAAGGAAATACAGGGAGGATTTTGTAGAGATTAGTCAGGAGCATTTTGGGGTTGGCAACGTCCTCGATCCAACGTCTGGAAGAGACTCGGATGAGAAAGACTCAGTGAATTTGAGTGAATTAGAATATTTGAAGTACTTTTTTTTGTTTGTTTTGTTGCTTAACTGGTATTTTGGTTTATGTTATTGATGGTAGTTTTAGGGTAGGTTTAGTTGATATGTTTTGGTTTGTTGATTTTTGTATATGAACTAATGTAAGACACTTGTACTTGTTATAGGTACCTATTTAAGATACCTGTACAGGTACTAACTGATTTCAATAGAAATTGGTGGATTCATTCACTACTTTTCAAAAAAAAAAAAAAAATAAGGAAAGGGGATGAATGCGAATTCAACAAAAAAACATTTTACTAAATACAATATAATATTTTCTCAAAAAAATCACCAATTTACCAAAATATAATATTGTATTGTATTTTCTTATTATAAGAATGTTGTGAAATTTTATTTAATATAAAAATGTTGTAAAAGCTTTTCTAGTAATTTGCAAAATACAATATAATATTTGCTTATTATTGAGCGAATGTATTATTCAAGTGTTCCAATAATAAGAAAATATTACCAATTTTCTTATTATGGGGGATGCGAATGCACCGTGGTGGTGTGCACCACTGTCATGCGTCTTGTGGTGCTGCGCATGACTGCTGTGGTCATGGTCTTTTTTTAATTTTTAAAAAATTGATAATAATATTAGAATTTTGAAATATTTGAGAGGGTAAATAAAAAAATTCGGCACAATACGAGGGATTCAAGAGGTTATAATAATTAATGAATCAAACTTTGTATCAATCAGTTCAAAGTTTTAAATTTGTATAAAAGGATTGGTCTGTTTAACTGAATCAATTTTACTAAAATCTTGATGTACTTTGTGGTGTTGGACCTGGGTGGATTTAGAATTTCCGTTCGAGAAAAGCAAAAAATAACAAATTGGGTTTAAATAACTACTTGGGTTCAAACCCATTAGATAATTGGATACTATATAAAAACAATGCTCTAACTTATAATTTTTAATGTTCTGATTTATAATTTTCAATGCTCTAACTTCTAGTTCTAATTATCAATTTGAATTTAAGAAATTTATTCTAATTTTGAACTCTAAATTTGACCCAAATTATATATCATAAATTCATAGAGAGCAAAAAAAAAATTCTAAAAAGAGACAAAGTTAATCCGAATTTATAGATTTTTATAAAATTTCAAAATTCAAAAAGGAGCAGTTGTTCCCCGCTCCTGATCATGGTGGTGTATAATATTGTAATATCAAACCAACTAATCAAATGCATAAAAGAGTTCACACGGGACAAGAAAGACAAAATATATATATAAATGTTTCATGAAAATGATTATTAAAAAATATAATTAATTGAATAAAATAATACAATTTTAGTTAAGAATAATAATGTTAAAATTAAAAAAATTGACTTATGCGCTGCATCAAGTCAAACCAGTGATGTTAATATCTGCAACCCCGGTAGAACCGGGAAATAAATCTGCTGTGATTCAAAAGAATCACATGGACTTGCAATTACAATCTCACCCATTCATATCTCTTTATGCTCGAATCTCAAAATAATCAAATGGGTGAATTTTTAATTTCAGGGTCCTGTGATTCTTTGGATCACAGAAGATTTATTCCGAGGGAACCTGTCTGTATGGGCTTACGTTGCCTCTGGAAGTCTGGAGTTTGGATCATGGGCTGGGCTTATTTGCTTATCACCTAAGGTAACATAATATTTATATTTAGATCTGAACCGTCCGATCAGAATCCACACGAATACTAAGGGGACAGACCCGGTCCGTATTTTGATCAGACGGTTCATATTCCTCTCTCTTTCTTATTTTTTGGAAGTCATGTAGCTCCCTGCTCCCCTCTCTCTCGCTCTCTCTCCTCTTTCTACTTCAATGGAGCAGACAGGCGAAGAATCGAATCAACGAGAAAAGAAATCCGAAAAGAAGAATCCGATTAAGATTCCTTCGTACCAAGAGGTTTTCGGTGGCACCACCACTGCTACCACTTCTTCCTCTTACAATCCATCTCCGCCAGCTTCTTTCTCTCAGGCCTTCTCTTTCGTCAAATCCTCCGAATTCTACTCCCCTCCTCCGCCGCCGCCGCCTCCTCCGTCTCAGTCTGAACCTGCTGGCTCCACCTCGAATTCTTCAACTCCTGCATCGGGAATTGGTGCGAGCCAGAACCGTAATGCAATACTTGTGAGTCACAGACAGGTGGGTCCCGTTTTATGACATGATCAATGATCCTTTTCTTCAGATGAAATCCAAAGAGGAGAGAGAAAATACAAAAAAAAAATTATTGGATTTGTTCAGTCTGTGTATTCTATGCAATGTCTCATGATAGTAATGTTATAATTGATGGCATTTGGATGTTAATAATATATCATTAACTACAAAAAAAAAAGGTTAACCAATTCGATGGCATAGTTCTTTATTGAATGTGTGCATATCTCTGCATATGAACAGGCTTATTGTTTATTTCTTTCGAATTGTAGAAAGGTAACCCGCTGCTTAAGCATATAAGAAATGTGAGGTGGGTGTTTGCTGATGTAGTTTGTGATTATATGCTTGGACCATCTTCTTGTGCTCTTTATCTTAGGTGAAGTTCTCTCTCACACGCATATCGACAAACATTTTTGTATTTGAGTGTTTTACAATAATACCCAACATTGTTTAATCTATTTCCTTTGTTCTGTTAAGCTATTTTGTTATCATATGAAACAAACCCAACGGTTTTAAACCAGCTATTGCTTTAGAGACTGTTTATTATAAAAAAATATGTGCTTATGTTCTAATCTCAATGGCTTCACCATTTGCAGTCTGCGATACCACCTTCTCCATCCTGACTACTTGTACTATCGAATAAGAGAGTTGCAGAGGAACTTTAAACTTCGTGTAGTTTTGTGCCATGTTGATCTGGTAAGTAACTATGCATAGTGCAGATTGGTCCGTACTACGTATCAATATATTGTTTCCATAGTCCAAATAGCCGATCAGAACCGTTCAACTTGATTTCCATAGAAAAGTGTACATGTAGATCATATTTTACATTTTTTAGAATTTTTTAATATTTTTTTAGATAGGTAGTAAATCACTACTTTTCACTAGTCTAGAATTTTTAGATCAAGTGATTTTCTACCTATCTAAAAAGAATAGTGATAAATTTCTAACAAATGTAAAATTTGATCTACAGGTACACTTTTATATGGAGATCATGTTGAATGGTTCAAATCGATTGTTTGGACTTTGAAAATGGAAATATTGATCCATAGTACGGACCATTATGCACTATGCATAGTACCATACTACCATAGCCTCACTCTTATTAGTGCCTATCTTGTAGTAATTTCAGATTCTAACTAAACGAGTTACTTGGTAAATATTAGAATTTATTCACTTTACATATGTTTTATTTTTCAGGAAGATGTATTGAAGCCTTTACAAGAAGTTACAAAGACAGCACTACTTCATGAATGCACGTTGCTTTGTGCTTGGAGGTAATCTCCCAGGGCAGACTTTATTACAAATAGCGAATATACAAAAACAATATACTTGTTTAGTTTCTGGTACACTGCACTTGACATACTCTGTTCCTTTCATTTCCTTTAGCTTGGAGGAATGTGGCCGCTATTTGGAGACCATAAAAGTTTATGAAAATAAGCCGGCAGACATAATTCGTGAGCAAATGGACACTGACTATATGTCCCGGGTAAATTCTCCTTTGCATTAGACACAGGCTCTTTCTGTGCAAATTACACTAATTTGCATGATATGCAAATAACACCATTTTTGCAGTAGAAAACAAATTATACTCTAAATGTTTTCTGGGTTGGTGTTAAATAGCATTAAAATGATAAATTTTACGGTCATACAAAGTAAAACTGATTTGTTGGTCATCTTTTCCATCACACTGGTATAGTAACTGAGTATTGTCTCCAAGTATATTATAGAATATTAGTTGCTATTGGAAAAGAGATACTGGCTACTGATTGCAAATAGGTTAGTATTGGATTTTTATTGTAGATAAACCCTCAAAACAACCTTAGTAGCCAGTTGTCTTTAAGAGTCGAGTTTCAGAAGGCAATGACAGTTTGAACAGCCAATAGTTTTGAGAAATTGATATTCTGATTATGTTGAACATTGAGTTCTGGTTTCTTTTTATTACCTAATTGTGCTGTTCAAAAGATTTAAAAGGCTACACTTGAGGCCTTTTAAAAATAATAAATGTTATTGCTCTCAATTTGAGAATCTTATGTGTAGTTCAAATTTCTTTATACTGATGGCTTTTTGAATTTCTATGATATTCCATATTATTCCAGTTAACTCATGCGCTCACGTCAATCAGGCATATAAACAAAATTGATGTGGTTACTCTAGGTTCTTCTTTTGGGGTAAGCCTTTCTATATTGATGATTTTCTTTGGATCACTGGTTTGTTTTTCTATATTCTGATAATGTTGTTCTTCTATACCTAATGCTAATATACTATAAATGTTGCAGTCACTTTCTCGTGTTATGGATGCATCAATGGAAGAGTTAGCACAATGTCCTGGGATTGGTGAAAAAAAGGTGTGCAGTACCTATTTTCTCAGCGCTATTACACTAACAATGCCCACCCTCCACTTCTTTTACAGTAAATTAGGTTTTCTTCGACTTTCCAGGTAAAGCGCCTGTATGATACCTTCCATGAACCTTTCAAACGGGTCCCAACCCGCCCCAACATTATCATTCCTGATACCCCTGATAGGATTAAAACTAAAGGTGAACCTTCCTCAGCAACGGATGGTGGGGAGTCTGGAAAGGATGCCCAGTCGCCCGGGAGCATAAAGGATTCAAGTGTGAGTGTGAAATCAGCCCTATCTGCAGCTTTTGCAAAGTATAACGAGAGGATGCAAAATAGAGGGACTAAGAGAAATTTGAGAGCAATTGGTGAGGCCAGTGGTAGTACCAGTGATGCGGCCTCCAAAGAGGATTAAACGAAGAAAGGCAGGAGGCTAAGATAAGATTGTTTTGTAGCAGAGATGTTGTATAGGTAAATGTTTAGCAAATAGTAACCTTTTTAATTTATCCCCATCAACAGGCTGATTGATGATCTTGCCTCTTTCTGTGGTCACAGTTTTTATGATAAAATGTGCTCCACACTTGCCTCAGTCTCAGTGTTAAGCCTAGGGGTGCAGATGGATCGGATATTAATAAAATTATATTCGTATTTTTTTTTTCCGACATAGAACGGATACGGATACATATTGGATATTAAACGAATGTGAATACAAATACGAATATAATTTTAATACGTAATTTATATATTGTAACAAAATTAACATATTATTCAATAAATTATTTTCTTCATTAGAAAATAAAAATAACATAAAATACAGATACAAAATTGTTATCTCATTACAAAATATATATTTATTAATAAAAATTAATTACCAATATAATCATATTTTTAATCAAAAAATACCAACAAAGAATAACATTACTCTCTATATATATATAATTCTAAAATAAACAGATAGAAATATACGGATACGAATAATTATTCTTATTTGCACAAAGTAATATATAAAAAGTTAAAAAAATATGGATACAAATAATTAAATACAGATAATTATCTTTATATGTATTAGCACAAATGGATATCGAAAAATAAAAAAATGCAGATATAAATAATTATTCATATTTATTTCTGTATATGTATTCACATACTATCTGTATCCGAATATTCAAATCGGCAAAAACTCAGAATCCAAATTTAGATACGGACAGATAATGATGAGCCTGCCCAACTAGAAAAGTGTCCAAAAGAATCTTGACCTCCATTAGTTTCGGTGAAAACATAGAACGTTTAAGAAACTAGCTTAGTCTCTCGATCAAGCCCTGAGCTATTTCTCGATCAAAAAAGCACTCGTCCCAAATACCCTGCAATTTGTTCTTTTAGGCCCAAATTAACCAATATATCATGCATGGTGTTTTAATCAATATACAGTAACCAACATGTAAAATTAGGGTTTATTTGTGAAGTTCTCAAGGGCAAGGACTACAGACTAAAGAGAAATAACAATTTTTATTTTTTAATATTACAAAACACGCAACTGTAAATGAAAAATATATATGAAAAAGGAGCACTTCATGACAAGGTAAGGTATACCACCACCCCAAAATGCTCCGCAAAACTCTCTTTCTTTTTCTGTTCATCTCCACAAAAACCACCAATTTCAACGGTGTTTTAGCAAATGGGGTTTCACAAATTGCAACCCTCATAAATGAGCATAAACAAAACTGTCCAAATCGATAAAACAACACATAATATACAAACGCTAGAATGAACTACTATACAAATCAATTCCTGCACTTGGGAGTTATTTGCATTCTCTATCTTGAGGACTTGGCATCTTGATCTAACCCATAACATTTCTTCAGAAAAAAAAGTAAGAAACACAGACAATTTGGAGCATGGCGCATTCTTCCTCTTTTCACGACATGAAGTTGGGCAATCATCACACGAGAGAAATATTGCAAGGCAATGAATCAGATCACCAGGTTAATCCCAGTAAGCATGCATCAGGCCTTCTCTATTTCTTCATTTCCCGTTTCAATCTCTTCTCGGCAATACAAAGCATTCAGCTGCTTGTTCCAACTGTATATGCTTAAGCTTTGCCGATATCAGGTCATCAGTTAAGGCAATCATTCTGTATTGTGAAAACACAACAGTAGTTAAAACTAGCAGATGTCTTATTATTGGTAATAATTTTCTCTTGTCTTTGCTGTTGGAATTGTTTATATTTCAAAACAACATTTACATAAGCTGTAATTAGCAGATTCACATGCTAAAAGAGGGGAAATGAAGAATAAATTGCTGTGGGTTTTAATAACAATTACTTGGCTTGTAATTCCGATATTTTAATAAGTAAAATACGCTCTCGCTCCGAGCTTGTTGGATCAGCCTGGAAATGAAAACAGAGAATTATGCTAGAAGAGGTTTTAAGATGAAAAGAACAAGATTGACTTAAATTTATTAACCATTAAGGCCAGATAAAGTTACTATCACTTGTTTAAAAGCAAAAAATTCGGACCAAATACAGTAGCTAAAAATAGGAGAAAATATTTCTCTTTGTTTATTTGTTGGAGATGATTGCTTTGACTACTTACAGTATCATTTTCCGTCATGTGAGATTGAGAAGAGATCCCAGCCTGGGCACCTGAGAATAAGAACTTCAATAATATGGACAGAAATGTCGTCTACTTAATCAGATATTTAATAAAAAAATAATGATGAACCCTAGAAAATGCTATTATTTGCAGTATATACTGCTAAATCAGTTCAATTAGTTTCTTCTTTCCTATGTCAGGTTTACTTGTCACGATTTATATTCAGCATATCTTCTTTGGCAATAAGCAAGGATTTCATTGGGGAAATTTGGAAATGATCTAATGTGGTAGTGAGGTAACTTTTATGGATCAGAACCATGGGTGAAAATGGTAAATAACTAATAACAGCAAGGAAAAAATAGAATAGCGTAATAAAATATATATACAAAGAACCAACAAAGAACCCTAATATTAATTTGATAAAGCAACTCACCATCGGGCCCGTCATTCTGTTGCAAGGTATTCAGTAGGTTCAATATGAGACCCTGAATATAAACAATTTTAATCAGGAAGTTACTTTATTAACAACTAAGATAGCAAAATTAAATTTGTTTGTTTTAGAAAAAAAAAATGGGAAAGAAGAGAAGGTGTCTTGTTGGTACTTGCTGAAAGGAAGTCTGTTGGAAAAGATTTTGAAGGTGAGGCATGATAGCTGATGCTGGTAAGGAAGAATTGGATATCTCCTTCGAGTACTGAGCAGTAAGCTATAAAAAGAAAATAGTAAATCAAAATATTTTATAAATAACATGCTAGTAACTACCAACCTAGAAAAATCATAACCTGGCAAACATCCAGCAAAACCAAATTGTAAACATTTTATAAATAAAAAACATATAATGCAACTATACAATTAACATACCACAGGTTTAGTAAATCGCCACTCTCCAACACTAGCTGATTTTTTTAGAGGTGATGATCCCTGAGAAACCCAAATAATGCATCATAAGAGAACAAGGTAACAGGCAAATGATCAATACAGTAACAGACAAAACTGATCTTATACCTGAGAAGTCTTGCGTAAAGGAGCCCCCATACTGATGTCAGGAACCTAACAATCAGACATTGCTCTTTAGTTTGGACTTTGGAGTAGCAATCATAAGAATCAATTGATTGATTTGCCAAATATTGTCAATACCTTCGCTAGATCTACGTTTTCAGATGTAACAGAAAAGCGCCCCTTTTGAACCACATTGCGCTTGGATTTATCATCCATCGATTCAATATAACCTATCACATAAGAAAAGAAAACAGTGTATATCCCTTGTCAAAACTGCAGATAAATCATTGTATGAAATTGGGGTGTTCATGTTAACACAGTGATTTGCCTAAACTCTAAAAGTTAGATCTGTAATAGTTGATAATACACGAGATGCCAACTACAGGAGCGAAAAATTTATCAAACAAAAATCTAGATTACACCAGTCTGGATGAATAAGATGTACACAAAAAGAAAAAGAAGAAAAAGGGTCGAAGCCTCATATATGTGTAATATTTACCTCCTGGAGAACGCATAGGAGCTGACAAACTATTAGCAGATGCACGATTTGGAAGTGACAGTGGACCGCTAAAATTTGTTGTTCGTCGAGTGTCAGGTCTACTGGTAACTTGCTGGTTGTTTACAGCTTCTGACCTGGCAACCAAAGCATAAATAAAAAAAATTGGTATCACCTGACTTAGTATGGGTGTAAACAACACAAAAGCATCCTTGTCCAACAAAGTAACTAACTCATTAGCCCCAAAGTCATAGATAGTTCTAAATAGTCATCAGTCAGGGATAGTTGCTATCTACTATTTGACTAGTCAACAAGCTATGTTGACACTCAAACCTGACAAACCATCCTGCCCAAATAATTTGACTATTATTTGAAACTGATCAAATTTGTTCTTGTAATAAGATGGCCCTTTGCATCTCACTTAGTTGCAGTGCTTGTTTGACTCCTTAATAGGCTTGAGTCATAATAAATAACATAATTGCTAAAAAATGCTAATTAATAAATTTAGAAAATTCAAACCTCTCTGAAGTCTTCTCTCTTTCAGAAAGGACGAGTGGACCACTAAATGCTTGCTTTTTAGCATCAGCCACATTCCTCAAAGGTTTGTTATCGACCACTTTCTTTTCGTTAGAGAGCGCCAAATTATTTTCTGATTTGTTCGTGCCTGATTCATCAGTTCTTGTGTTGTTGCTTGTGCCTGCTGTACTTGTTTCTGCAATTTCTCCTCTCATGCTCGAGCATCTTGAGTCATCTGATATGGCACTGCTACCCCTGGAATTGGAAGCAACTAGCATTACTAAACTACATCAAGCAGCATTATAGCACCAAAAAAAGAGCCCACAGAAAGCTGAATTAATTACTTGGGCCTGTTCGGCTGGAGAGGGAAAGGGAAATAGATTGGCATAGAGGTTCTATTCTAGCTGAACAAGGAAGGAATTGAGTGGAATTGTGGAAATGGGAAAAGTAAAATTGTGTTTGAACTTTTGCAGTCAAAACCCTTGCTTTTTACAAATAGGTCCCTCCTCTATTCCTCTACGAGCCAATTCTTTATTCCATGGGATGGTGGAATAGAGGAAGTGGCCTTTTTCAAGAGATGGAATTGGCTCAATTACCAATACTCTTCCACTATTGCACCTTTCCACCATCAACCGAACACAAAATAGTACGAAACAGAAGTCTATTTCAAATTCCACTCTTCCTCTATTCTTTCACTATTCCATATATCGCCGAACGGGCCCAATGTGTACTTGTAGGATGGGGAATTCACTTTTATTCTTTCCACTTGGTGATATGGTCATATGTCGCTTCTTCTTTTTCCTTTGTGGTGGAAAGAATCTTATTTTAGCCTTCAAGGTTTTGAAAGATTGTGCATTGTCTCACCTGCAGGTAATTTCATCTTCAAGTACTTCCTTCCCTGAACTGCATTTGGACGAAGAAGGAACCTAACACGAAATGGATAACAAAATTAACAAGATGCTTAACAAGTTTGGAATCATTTCAACCTAGAATGGAAAATGAATTTCCAAAGAAACTGCAATCTGTTAAAAAAGATGATGGTACAATAGTACAATGCTTGATTACTTGTAAAATATCAAACAATTCATTGCATGATCAACTGTAAAATTAGGTCTGCAATTATAACCTAGGCACACCTTTTCAAGCGTTGACCCTCTAGCATTTTCCTCGTCTTCATTTATCTCAGAAGTTTCATCGTCATCTTGAATCTAGGAAAAAGAACAAAATAAAAAGCTATAAAATAATGTGTTGAAAAATTAAGATCCAGTTAAAGACCCCTGTAACTCGAGAGAAATAGAAAGGAGAAAAAGTTGCTAACCAGTGATGCTTGCATCTTCAAATCCTCGATGTCAAACTTCCATGCACTAACGCCTCTTTGGTACTCACTCTATAAAATAGCAAACCAGAACATCTCTATAACACATCACACATAATACCACTAGCTAAAGAGATTTGCAAGTAATTTTGGTGCAGAACAATTTCTATAACATGATTATGTTTCATAAGTCATAACCCTACTTTCTGGCCAAATTTTCTTTTCAATTTGATATAATTCAAACACAGTAGGCTCATCTACCTACCCAAATTTTTCACTCAAGCAAAAAAGCAAACTTTCAAAATTGCTATCATCAGTTTAAGTACTCAATCTTAGAGCCCACTCTTTCAGAATGGACATAGATGATGTGCATATATACATTGTATGCATATATGCTCAAAAAAAATTGACTATATTATGTCTTAGATATGTTATGAACAGACCTGTGATATTGCTTCTTGTTCTGAAGAAGGCATTTTCCTAAGAGCCAGTTGTGCAGCATCTTTGAGCTGAAAACATTACTAACGACTTAGCTAACAAGTATTAAGACAAAATAGAAAGCACAAAAAATAGATGAGAAATAGTCTTCCTGACCTGGAGTGCTTTTACTCTATCCCACAAAGGAGGCAAGTCAGCTAATATTTTCTTCAATGAAACCTCAGGTGACTTCACAGTCTTGAAAAATTGATGCTTTAACAGCTTCTCAGCTGTTGGCCTCTTTGTTGGGTCTTTCACTAGGCACATTGCTACCATTTCCTTAAAAGACTGGTCACAACTGAAAATCACTCATCAGAATACGAATCACTAAATTCTACATAGAAATTATTATCCTACAAATTCAATGCTTTCTTAATAGAAGGATCTATACTACCTTTGAGAATCCTTTATCTCGGTCATAATCAAGACCAGGAGGTGCATTCTGTAGGGTCATGAGAAGAACCTAAAATTTCCAGAAAAAATAAAAAATAAAAGCACTGAAGTATTATGAATTAGTCATTAATACTTATGGCTGAAGTTACATACAGTGTAAAAAGTATTTCAGGATTGCATGAAAATTAACAAACATCAAATTAGACATTGGAAGCTTTATACGTGCACTTTGTAAAGGATTTAAAAACAATTCCTTGTAATGAGATTCTAATCACACTTGGAAACATCAACCCTATAAAAGTTTACCTTCATGGGGGGATATTTGGAGAATGGAGCATGGCCATGTGCCAGTTCGAGCGCAGTTATTCCAAAAGACCATATATCAGCTCTGTGACAATGGAAAAAGAATTAGTTCTTAGATTGCCTAGCTATAAGAATGAGCATTGATAAGATTTTCGCTTATTAACTGTTATAACATACTTGAAATCATATCCAGCCCCTGGTTGCAGTACTTCTGGGGCCATCCTACATAGATTAAACAATTTATGATATAATTTCCTCTTTAGGCACCAAAGGTTAAATATGTACAAACCACATTGATAAAACAGTCGTAAAACAAGTATTAACAAATCGTACCAGCATGGAGTTCCTACGAATGTGGTTCTCGTCCTTTGCCTATCACCTTTATCAAACATGCATGCCGAAACACCAAAGTCTCCCAGTTTTACTATGCCAGGCCTATCTATAAGTATATTACCAGCCTACAATACAAAAAAAAAAACCTTCATGACTAACAAAGTAACAGGGAAAGGCAAAGACGAAAGAAAGCTTCTGGTTATTAACAAAACGAACCTTGACATCACGATGGATATGACCATGTCTATGGAGGTACTCCAATGCCTTAAGTGTTTCCTTCAAAATGGACCCAATAACACGCTCTTCAAACCCATCAGGGTAAGCGATCTTCATTAGGTGGAGACATGAGCCTTCGGACATAAATGGCATCACAACCCAAAGATGCCGCTCAACGACAAATGAACAGTATGCTTTTATCACATTGGGATGGTCTATCAAGCTCATTATCTGTGCCTCTCTTCTTATGTCATCCTACAAAAGCATCATTGTTTTTATCATGAAGCAACATTGACTGTGAAATATGATTAATTAGAACTACAAAATTCCACTTTATAGCTGTTGAACGAAGACTATCTTTTGAAAGAAAATAATCAATTAGCAGACAAAAGAGATTTTGTAGCGGCCTCTGTTTAATAAGCACGTATAGAGTAAATTAGTAGTGATGTTGTAGCTGTCTGTAGTTTGTAATTTGACCCATATAGAAGAAAATTATCCTTAGAGATCAAACATGAGCATCAGATAATATTCAGTATCTTCCTTTCCTTTCAAAATATATAAAAGAAAGATTTAATTTTTTTGGGTATAGCATCAACAGGGAAAAAAATAATGAAATTAAGCAGTTTATCCACATGTTATCTGCTTAGTGAAAAACCAGAACCAAGTTACAGAATTACTGATGAACTTCTTGATTTCCCAGAGGAACCCAAACAAAAATCTATAATAAAACATGATAAAACAAATGCATAAACCTGCCTACTGATCTGAATAAATTAAGCAGTAGCAAAAATCTAGAATCCAGTAATAGTGTAGAATAAACCTGACCCTTGATCTAAATTCACTCAGTAACAGTACACTTAATCAAAGTAGAGAATTAATAACAAAATTGTGCAATCAATGAAGAAATGGAAAATGAATTAAGATCCAGATACTGCAGCTAGTAATCCCACTTTGGATCTATCAGCTACACACAAGTGCGCCAAGCAACCTGATCACAGTCTCAATTCAAACAATGAAACAACAGAGAAGGGGGGAGGGGTGACTAACGAGATTGCTACTGCATCGATCGAGATCGAGGCACTTGACAGCGACGATATCATTGGAAGGTAGGTGGATCGCTCTGTAGACCACGGCGTTGGCACCATAGCCGACCTCCTCCAGTAGCTTGTAGTCCTCCCCTGAGGGCTTGTACACTACTCTCCTCCCACTCCCGGACTTGCCCACCATCTCTTCTCTCCCGTTGACCGCCGTCACTGGCGATGAGGATATATAGAGAAGAAAGAAGAGTGGTTTCAGACGTAAAAGGAAAGCAGAAATTTAATAATTGGAACGGGGAAAACTGAGAAGAGGCGTGGGATCGGCGATGTTGACGTGGCACGGCCTCGAGCGCCGGATTGGATTGGGAAAGAAACCGGGCGTTGAAATTGTAAGACTCCGACTCAGACAAGAGCATGAGCAGTAGATAAAACAACAGTTCCTCTGTGAACTATATCTCTGTAGCTTATTATACACACCGAGCGTACTTCCTTCTTTTTGTGGGCCAGGTGGCATGTGGGCGAGGTGAGGAAGAGAGTGTGTGGGACCCTCCCGCTATTGTCTGTTCTTGCTCCAGAGATCTGACCAAGAGAGTTTTGTTGCGCTGGCAATTAGACGCTATTTTAGCATTTAATTCTTGGACCGGAGCGATGGTTAAAGAGGAATATTCTGTAATTTAGTTAGTGATGGTCCAGGAATTAAATGAATAGTAGGTTCGTGGAAATGATGTGTGACAATAAGAGAGGAAGGAAGTACCACGGCCAGGGACGAGGGGTACGAACACATATAGAAGTAGGATCCAAAATAGGAAGGCTTGATACAGATCAGTGCGTCGTACGATGTTGGGCATGGTCTAACATGGCACAGGCATTAAGAGCTGGTCGATTCAGGTCAGATGAGAGCATTGCCATGGCTCCACCTGTGGGACCAGATCAGAGATGTTTCGTAGAGAGTTCAACAAAATATTTTTGTTCACCCTTAATTACTTATCTATCAACGTCACTTTTCCTAGCTAGTTAATTTGAAATATTCATCGCATTAACGCACCGTTTTGAGTTTAGCTCCGGACCGGGCGATCAGAATCCCGACCAATTCGGCCTACATATAGTGCATTAATATTCGTACGAATTTAAATTGGACGGTTCAAATTTAAACACAAAATTTGAGTTAATTTAGAGGATACAAATTTGTTAATTTGGATCGATTTAGTTCATGTTTTAAAACCGCTTCTGTTGTTCGGTTTAGAAATTTTAAAACTGATTGGACTAGAACGATCAATTTTTTTTTAAATATCTTCCTTCCGAACTAAACATTTAAAAAAATAAAAAATTATGACATAATATATATTGTTTGATTCAGTTAAAAACCGGTTAGACCGAACCAAACAAAAATTTTAAATCTCTCTTTAAAAAATAGTAGAAACATTAACAAAAAATATTTATTTTCATGATTAAACTTCTTATTTTGGTTCAATCAAACAAATTGAAATTCAATTTGGTTTATCGATTGATAATTTTACTTCAGCCAGTTCGATTGTATTTTTTAAAACCAAATAAAATTTTAATTTACCTATTTTATTTCAATTTTAACTAAACTGAAACAATGAACACCCCTGCGTATAATGGTTGTAATAACACATGTAATCAGTTAAACACTGGCGTGTTACGATTACTTCATGAAATCGACAGTCACAGTAGTCATGTTACAATAAAGAATAAACCTTTAGACGTTGTAACAGTTAAAATTAGTTATTTTCTTTAAAATTCTTATTAATTTAAAACAAACATGCATTCATTTTTTTCTCCAATACAATTACCACGGTTCCTAATTTTATGCTGGGATTTTCATCAAACAAAAACAAGGAAAAAATTAAACTAAGCGGTCTGTTCTTGTTTTGGCATTTTCTGAGAATTTTTTGTAATTAAGACTTTATCACCAAACAGGGGCGGATCATAGTGGAAGCTGGGGGGTGCTAAGCCATCTCAAGATTTTCAAAATTCATTATCAAGCATATATAAACTCTTACAGATTTTTTTCTTTTGTATGTATTAGCAACCCCTATAATAATTTAACAAATTTAAAGGGCCATGCCTATTTGGGTGCTTCGATTTCCGTGTGTGTGCAGTGAAAAAGGAAAAAAAACATTTCCAAAAAAGGTCATACTAGAGGTTTTTCAAAGAATCTCCAATTTTGTTATCTCTCACCATTTTCTGAATTCACATCTTCTGAGATATCTCAACTTTTGCGTGTTTTTCTGAAAAATCACAACCATTGAAATAGTTCGGCACGAATCTCAAAGCAAAAATAATACTGGCCCCCTGCGCTATCCCCCAATAGGTACCAGACACGTTGGTCATGCAAAAGTTGAAATATCTCAGAGGATTTTCACTCCCATTTTCCACCGTGATTGTCTATATTTTTTGTTAAAAAAGATGTTGTTTAGGCCCCCCTATACTCAAATTCTGGTTCCGCCCCTGTTACCAAAATCATCATGAAATATTTTGTATTGTCATTTTCATTAAATAGAAGTTGCTAGCCAGACATAGAAAAGATGTCTGAGATAACTTGTTATTTTCTTAGATTAATTGACTATCTTAGATAGATAAAATGATTTTAGTTGTTGGTAATGACCGCCAAATTACCTAGAACCAGAATTTATCTATCTTGCTATTACTTGGTCCTGAGGCGAATTTAGTAAGAAGGAACAAGGTCGACTGATTCTTTTTTTTTTTTCAAAAAATTTGTACTTATATATAAAATTTCTATATACTTTAAGCACAATATTTTAAATTAACCGATCGAGTTTCGCCATGATAAGTTTTATTTTCTAGAATCATCGTCCATTGTGCAAGTTTACACTTCGTCTAATTTTGAGTATGCTTGTTAACATTTTTTAAACCAAGTGAGCTTGTGGCTTTTGCTTGTACAGTACAGCTCTCTAGCTACTTGTTCCTTTGAGAAGTACAATTTACATGGATAAGAAATCAAAGGAGGTAAACAACAATATTTTATTTGCACTGTCTTTATCAATTAATCCTGTCATTTTTGTCGTCCAGCAGCCTTTTCTCTGTTTGGGCACCGTCGTCTTTGAAGTTTGAAGTCTTTATTTGTTTATTTTTTATATATTTATTTTTGGAGAAAGTGTTGATCTTGATATCAATTGTAGACGCTTACACGGAATGTTTGGTAACTTTTTTTTTTTTTTTTTGGCGATCGTAAAGATTTCCCATATTTGGACAAGAAATATATTGGCATGGCTTGTATGCTCAGGTAATTAATTGCCTTTCTGAAATCGTAGCTATGGAGGCATAAGTTATTTTTCAAAAATTAAAATTGAGTAGTAAATTAAGAAGGAAAAAGAAACAAACTTGAACGGAAAAAGAAGCAAACTGTTCAAGTTGATAGTGGTCAAGAAAAACACCAAAAGGTCCACAAGAACCATTTAACTGCTGTAGATTCAACAGTCTACATTTTTATTTTACTTTTTTTTCTCAAGTTTTAAACTGAAAAATCTCATCCATTTATTTCAAATGAATTCGTGCTTAATCTGTGGCCAAAGACTTAGCATTTCTTAATTTGAACAAATATATAACATCAAAGCTTCCGTATATGTGCTAAATTGTACATTTTTTAATTTGGGTTATGGTGCATTGCAATGTATATGCTTTCTTGTACATTGAACTATAAATCGTTAGTTTTGACTTCAAAACAACCGATCCAAACTGTTCAATTTGATATTCATATTAAAATGTATTTGGAGATCAAATTTTTTTTTAATTGTTTGCTATTTTTCTAGAATTTGTGAAATCCACTGTTTTTCTATGGTTCAGAAATTTCTGAAAAACAATGATTTTCAAAAATTCTAAAAAAATAATAAAAATTTTCCAAAAAAATATAAAATTTGGTCTCCAAGCACATATTGATATGGAGATCATGTTGAGTCCTTTATATCGACTATTTGAACTTCAAATTCAACGATTTGCAGTCCAATGAATATAATCCTACTAACGCGCTTTCTCTAGAACTTCAACAATATGTTTCTGTTCTCTAAAATATAATCATGTTGAACGGTTCGGATTAACTGTTTGGACTTTGAAATTGCAAAAATGACTTATTAACATATGGTGTTAAGATGCGTTACCATAAAATGACTGTTCGGATCGACTACTTTTGTTCAAGGGCGGACTCAATAAAGGTTGGGAGCAGTTGTTCCTCTACATTTGAATTTTTATGGAATTTATAGATTCAGATTATAGATTCAGATTAACTTTGTCTCTCCATCTTCTGATTCGTTATATTTTTTTCTCTGATGGAAATTTTAAATTTGTCCCTACTTGTATTATTATCACATTAAAATGATTGTGGATCAAGCGCACATTCAATGAATGTATTATTTATTCAAGGAGCCGACATCAGGCATTGACGAAAACACTTTGCAAAAAAAAAAAAAAAAACACAATATCTTCAAATATATTAATTGTCTAGACAAATTTGTCCTCCTTAAATTTCTCTCCAGAAATGACCATTTTTTACTTCATTTCCATAATTGTTAGATGGGGCAATTTCATGTATACCCCAAAAAAGTTCAAAATTACGTATTCCTCCATGTAAAATACATAGTATCATATTTATCTTTATGAACTTCAAAAACTCACAAATTTACCCATTTTAAAAATAGTCTTTCATATTGAAATTTATTTTAAATTTATGAAGTACCATTTTACCCTTCATTGGAAAAAAAAAATGTAGCATATTAAAAATGTCAATCTTCTAATTGGATGGTTTCTAAGGACAAATGGGTCAATTATCTACTTTTGATGCTTACATAGTGACATTTTGGTGTATGCTTATGTAAGCGTCATAAGTAAACAAATGACTCATTTGCCTTCGAAAACTGACCAATTAGAATACTAACAATTTTCTAAAACAAGCTATTAGTTTTTATTTTTTAATGAAGAATAAAATGAGTACTTCATAAATTTAATGAGTTTTAATAGACAGTCATAAAATGAGTAAATTGGTGAGTTATTAAAGTTTAGAAGGGTAAATATGATATTATGAATTTTAAACGGGAAATATGTAATTTCCAAGTCTTTTAGGGTATAGATGAAATTGCCCCTTGTTATAGATATTTGTTTCTTTCAATACAGGAGAAATAAAATTCTTGCAGGAGATCGTTTGATTAAAAATGCACATGTTTCTACTTTTGAATTTTTTTTTTGGATATATTCAACAAGTAACATCTAGAAGAGTCCGGTTAACAAGATACATTCTTTATTATTTAAATGGAGAATAATGCAACCTTTATGAATTGTTTATGTTAATTTTTCTTTCAGTTATATTATTTATAAACAATATATCTATTTACTTTTCCAGGTCATTTAATGTACGGAAAAAATACTATTATTATGCTTATAATTTAATTACTGTCAAGTCGTCTTAAATAAAAGAAACAAAATGTATTTATATTTTATAATTATTTATTAATTGAACATATGAAAAATCAATCTACTAATTATCAAGAGAAAATTCTCAAAATCAAGTTTGAATGAATATATAAAAACAATCTACATCTTAATTTACTGAAAGTTCAAAAATCGTATTGAGTTATTTGTTGTATTTGTTGTCGTTGGCAATTTTTTTTATTGCTAAGGATTATGTACTGACTTTGCAACTCTTAATCAGATCATTTTGTGATTTTACATTATAATGTAATTTTTTTATTACCGTGATTAACTTTTAAAATATTTTAGAAAATAAATTAGAATACATAATTTTTAGTGGGGTGGTTAAGTAAAAGTTTGTTTCAAGTGCAATTTTGATGGATTATCAACCATATCATTTTTTTTTTGAAATATAGGTTGGAGGTCAAGCCATCCAACATATTTCAAATCTTTATGTATTAATATAGATAATTTTCTCATTTTGTAGGTTTCGAACATTACCTCTCACAGAGAAGCTATTTGCATTTGCCACTAAACCAAAAACAAATTATTTGATTATCGACCATTTTAAGGTTAGTGGCAAATTGCCAACTAATGATTGTATTAATAGATAAAAAAGTATTTAGAAGTACAAGTCACCTAGATGGCTCGTTTACTTTAAAGGGTTAGTGACAAATTGCCTACTAATAATTGTATTAATAAATAAAAAAGTATTTAGAATTCGGATCGTCCCTGTACTAAAAGGGATTTTTTTTAGAATTAGAGAATCCAGACCATTCCTTTTACTTTGTACGAATCTCAAAGCACAAATAATATTGGCCTTGCGTTATCCCTGAATAGGCACCGAAAATAAATCTGCACCGTAAAATAGTGGGCCCCACTTTACACAAGGATACTCTTCCAATGTTGTATTGGTGAAAAACAACAGTACTAATATCATCACCCATAAATATTGTCTTTTAGAATTATATATTTTTTATTATTATTCATCATTCAGAGTACCGTACGTATTAAGTTATTTATTGTATAAATTTAAATATGAAATTTATATGAATTTCACTAAGGTCTTCTGATCATTCATCATTCAGACCTTCCGTATTAATTTATTAATTAAGTATAAATTTAAATATAAAATTTATATGAATTTATGAACTAAGTTCTTTTGATCATTCATGATCATCCAGAGTACTTCCCGAATTGTTTTCTTTATTAAGTATAAATTTAAACATGAAATTTATTTAAATTTATACGAATTTCACTAAGATTCATTTGACCATTCATCAGTCAGAGTAGTTGTCATGTATCGATTTTATTTTACTGATTATAAATTTAAATATAAATATATTAATTTTGTCAGGTGTGGACTTTATCAAATTTAATTTTGTACGTAATAGGCAGTTAATATTCGCCTGACAATTGTTAACATTTTTTTTTTTATAATTTGTGTTTTTATGTTATTGTTTTTAACTTTCTAGGTTAATAAACTAAGCTAAAATTAAGACAATACAAAAAGACAAGCCTTGGTATTTATAATTAATTAATCACTCAACATAAAGCACAAATTAGGAAATTTGTGCCAATTCCCATCAAAAGATAATAAAATAAATGAAAATAAAAATTGTGCTAATTAGTTTCATCTAAAATCATGTTGACGAGACATGGGACCCTCCTTTGATTTCACAATTTACATAGAAATTAATTATTAAAAAAAAGAGATAATAAGAAGAACAAGTTGAGGTGAGGTGAGGTCACTTTTAAATAAAGACCTCCATTAATTTCGATATTTAAGTTTAGATATATTTTTAAATAAAGACTTATTCATGTATTAAATTATAATAATTAGGTGAGCTTAACAAAATTATAATATTTAAAGATATTAAGTAGTAATAGTTAGGGGTGTCGAGTACAGTAAGAGTTGGTTGGAAGCATTTTCATACCCGTACTCGTTACAAATTGTCATTACCCGTACCGTACCCTTACTCGCTACAAATTATCTTACCCGTATCCTATCCTTACATGTTATGGTTGTCAGATAACGTAACGGTAGTGGATAAATAACGGGTAATACTAATATAATAATTATTTTTATTATTTATTAAATAATACATTAAAACATATATATATTTCACACATGTATAGTACTTTATTGAAAAAAAATTATGACCATGCTAAGTGCAAGTAAACCAACTAAAGTACCCTTTCAATACTTATTAATATGAGGGATTCAATTACACCATTTTATGGTGTCACATCTTGACACCATATATTTATAAATTATTTTTGCGATTTCAAAATTCAAACAGTTGATCCGAACCGTTCAACATGATCTCCATATTAAAATGTGTTTGAAGACTAAATTTTATATTTTTTGAAACTTTTTTAGTATTTATTAATATGTGTACAAAATTGTTGTTTTTAGACAATTTTGAATCATTGAAAAACAACGATTTTCAAAAATTCTAAATAAATACTAAAAAAATTTCAAAAAAATGTAAAATTTTGGAGATCATGTTGAACGGTTCGGATCGACTATTTAGACTTTGAAATTGCAAAAAATGACTTATAAATATATGGTGTCAAGATGTGTCACCATAAAATGGTGTAATTGGATCACTCCTCTATTAATATATATAATATATATAATTTTTTTTATAATTACTCGATCGAGTAACAAGTACGAAATAGACTTTACCCGTACCTTTACCTGTTTAGATAACAAAAAAATATCTTACCTGTACTCGTTTTATTGGATACGGTACGGATCGGGTAAACAGATAAAAGGGTGCCATTGACACCCCTAGTAATATTTCTCAATTTACCTCATTGTATTAATTAAACGAAACTACAATGAACTGCCAGTAATTTCTATTATCATCTAGGACCTACATTCCACAAAATTTTGCTATTCAGGGCACACAAAAAACTAAAATACCTACATAATACTTAGCCATGAGCTATTTTTCCAAAATTAATATTTCATAAATATTAGATTCTGATCAGAATTAGAAAACCGTCCGATCAACTAAATTAAAAAGTCGTTCGTCTGATCGAGCATTCAAACCGTTAGATTTATAAATAGATAGAATTTGGAAGTTTTCAGAAAATATTTAATTTCCTAATCAAACCTCCGAATATTTTTGTTGTACCTAAAAGATGCAAAGTCGATGGAACAAATTACTGCTCCATTTATGGAGAAATTAATGCACGTACCTATCCCCACTTCCCAGCATGAGTTGCTGAAAAGCAGACCCCACCAGTCAGAAAAAGGCCAAAAAGGCAATAACAAATTACAACGGTCTTGTCTTTATGCTCTCAGAGGACTCGCTCATGACATTTCTTTTAATTAAACTGGGTCCGACTTGTCGGTAGAACTTTAAATTAAAATGAGCCCACATCTCAGTCATGAGGAGCTTGTGAAATCTGTGGTCCTGGACCATTCAAAATGTTTACAAACAAAACGGTCACATTGCTCGGAATTCGAAATTTTTTGAGTCTAAAACGGAGGGGAGAGCGGAATTCGGATTCTCTCAGATACCTGACGTGTACTATTCACTAAAATTAGTGGATCTGGACCGTTATTTTAACCTGGCACGGATATTAAAGGGGATCCTTACATCTTAATAGGCACGGATTGAATTTGGGCTGTAAAGGATTGGGCCCCGCTTTACGGTACATGAGAGAATACTTGTTCGGGGAGAGGGAGCAACTTCTTTTCTTACCTGAGTTCAGATACTTGTGCTCTCAAAACTTCTCTCTCTCTCTCTGTATTTTCGTGTGAATTAGCGTCAATGGAAGAAACTTCTCTCTCTACTCCTTCTCGAACCCTAACCCTAGAATCCGCCCCCTGCCATGACTCTGAGAAAACAGATTCTCCTCGAATCGAACACAGTGCTGATTTGTGCTCAGATGATCGAGACTCCATCGACTCCATGATCTTAGTTTGCGGTCCGAGGCTAATTAGATCTGGATTCTGGGAATCCAATTGTCTTGGAGGTATATGTTTCTTGATTCTCCGATTTTTTCCTTGATCTAATTGTTTCGATTAAAATGCAAGCAAGGATCAGTGACAATGGTGATCTAAGATTTCTTGGTTTTCAATTCTTCCGATTTTTTCCTTGATTATTTATTTCGATTAAAATGCAATCAGAATTAGTGACATTAGCTCAAAGTTTCTAAGATTAAAATTTCTCTGAGCTTCCCTTTCTTTTGTTGATTATTGATGCAAATTCTCAGGTTAATAACATCTGAAATACATAAAGTTCATAGTTCCAGTTAAAATATCTTGCTGTTAAACTGAATTAGTTGCTTATCTAAGTCATAATGCAATAGGTATATATTATGTATATTGTGTCAAAATTAACTGGTTTATATTTTATATTTCTTTTGCAGAGAATGTCATAATGTTTATGAACTGTGGAGGCAGTGAAATAGAGGGGACTGGACCCAGTGAAAAGTTTTCTGAAGATTCATGCTTTGAAGGAGGCGATGTGATAGAAACAGGAGAACCCATAGCTGGTTCTGGAAGTTACACTGCCTTATACCAGTCTGCCCGGTATGGGGCTTTCTCCTACAAAATTGACGGAATTACCCCCGGGCAGTATTTCGTTGATTTACATTTTGCTGAGATAGTAAACACGTGCGGTCCCAAAGGGATGCGAACTTTCGATATTTTCGTCCAAGAGGAGAAGGTAACTTACTCTAGTTTCCCCTTTTATCAGCTTTCTAATTTTGTTTAATTAAAAACTTGGAAGTTTAATTAACACATAATTGTACAATTGAGTTTGTTTGCACACTAGTTGAACCCTTACAGTGTAATTTTTGTTGCAACCTTGGTCATTGCGTGCTTCGGTTATGTATAATTGACTCCAATTCTGTAATTATTAAATATCTTTGCTATGTAAAATCTCTTATGCTCTTAACAGTTAACACTGTATTCCCGTACTTAACTTCTAAGTGTGCCATGAAAAATTAACAACTTAGATTCTAATGCAGCTTTTTCATCATTACAGATAGTGTCTGGGCTTGATATATACAAAATTGTAGGAGCAAACAGAGCACTACAAATTGTAGATATCAGGGCTTCTGTGGTGCTAAATGAAGCACTGATAATTAATTTCCAAAGCTTGACAGGAAGCCCCATAATTTGTGGCATTGCAGTCCGCAAAGCCCCGGCATTGCCTTGTAAGTTTTGTTTAATTGGGGTAATTTTTCATTTTTACCTTTGTGGCATTGCAACACAAGAAATATCAAGTATACCCTTATAAAACATAGACAAACCCTTTATAAGATGAGAATGTCATATGTACTGTTACATGTTACATCCAAATTATTGCGGGGGAAAGAGGGAGGTAATTTTTGGTGCTTCAAAAATAATAGAAGGGTGAGGTATATGTGGTATTTGTAGTGTTTTGAAAGGGCATACAAAATATACGCAGATTATGTGAGCATGTGTGATGCTTTTTCCTTTTGAGCATGTGTGATGCTTTTTCCTTTTCTTTTGTTTGGACATGAGTCATTAAATTGATGGAATGTACCTAACTTTTCGAATTCATAACAGCTGTTGCAACAAAAACGGGGGATCTGATGGACATGTCTGCTGTACAGGTTAGGATTATATAATGACTTTCAGAAATATCAATATTTCATAACATTTAACAAATAGCAACCTCATACGCACGGCCAATGCACAAAGTTTCTAAACAGACTGGAACTATACCTCTGCATGCAAATGCAATGTTTTGCTAAGCATATGCAAAATCCTTAAAACTTTTATAATTTGCAAAAGGGATCCAGAATGTTCTAACTAAAAAGCTATAGGAAATTGTTGGGGGTGTATATGCATATGGAATCATGTACATTTAAATATTATTCTGATTTTGTTGTTGAAAATCCATTAATTAATTGATTATTTTTTTTCTTAAATATAGAACAAAGTACGGGGCACACTAATTGCCAGGTATGAGAAAAGAATTCAAGATTTGATCAGTGAATGTGCAGCAAAATCCGAAGAATGCTTCAATGCTTGGTGCTGTGTGGAATCAACAAGTGAGAATCTCCGCAAGATAGAGATGGAGCTGGATAGTAAAAACTTGAAAAATGGCACTCTTGGTACAAATCTGAAGTTGTTGTTAATAATTTCTTATATCTTGCAAGTAAAAGCACTGTGATGTAATGTTAAATTGTTTTTGGTTTTAGAGCAAACTGTAGAAAGACTAACCGGTGCACTCAGTGAGCTAACTGAGAAATATCAGCATGATAAGAAGCGATGGGCCCATGCACTTTCTGATTTAGAAAGAAAAATCAAGGTAAATTTGAGCTTGCATATAATAAGGATCGAACAAATATTTTCAACTTGTTTAGCTATTGCTATTTTTCTAATTTGTATATTTGGTTTTAGATTATGAAAGAAGAACAGGCTAAGCTTTCGAAAGAGGCACACACCTGTGTAGATACTATTCCTGATCTTGATAAAATGACTGAGGCTGTGCAGGCATTAGGTAGTTTCTTACACAGACAAATTAAATTACTAGGTAATTAACTTCTTACTCAGTTGGATACTGTACTAAATAGCACCTTTTATATTGGAATAATGTAGTCGCACAAGGTGAAGAACTCAAGAGCAAGTACAGTGAGGAGATGGCAAGGAGCAGAAGACTATTTAATGAACTTCAAGAGTCAAAGGGTATCAATGTCATTTCTGATATTCTCTCTTGCATATTTCACCCAAATATGTTTCATTTTTGCACATCATCTCAATTTACATTACAGGGAATATCAGGGTTTTCTGTCGCTGCCGTCCTTTGAACAAGGATGAAATGTTATCTGGATTCAAAGCAATAGTCGATTTTGACACTGCCAGAGACGGTGAAATTGGCATCCTGACAGGTGGTGCCACCAAGAAGACATTCAAGTTTGACCGCATTTTCACCCCAAAAGATGACCAAGGTAAGTAAAAAAAATTAAAATAAAATCTAACATCTCTAAAGTTGCATGTGTTAAGGCATTTATTATTGAGCAGCTGATGTGTATGCCGATTCCTCCCCTCTGGTGACGTCTGTATTGGATGGTTACAACGTGTGCATATTTGCATATGGACAGACTGGGACGGGAAAAACCTTCACTATGGAGGGCACTGAGAGGAAACGAGGTGTGAACTATCGCACACTTGAGGAGTTGTTCAAAATTGCCGAGGAGAGAAAAGAAACAGTTTCTTATGACATATCTGTCAGTGTCCTTGAGGTGTACAATGAGCAGATTCGGGATCTGCTCAACTCCAACCCATCATCAAAGAAGTAATAATTCTAAATCTTCTGATCAAAATATATATATGCATTGTTTTATACATGATAATTAAAATAATACCATTTATACTTGCTTAAAATGTTGATTCTGTTATGATTTGAGGTTAGACTTGAGATAAGGCAAGCAGGAGAAGGGTTGCATCACATCCCAGGCGTAGTTGAGGCAAAAGTTGAGAGCACAGAGGAGGTGTGGGATGTGTTGCAGGCAGGAAGCAATGCAAGGGCTGTTGGTTCAAATAACGTTAATGAGCACAGCAGTCGCTCTCACTGGTTAATCAATCAATCTCCCACCTTTGTCCTTAATTAATTAATTTAATTCGTGAACTTTTTCTAGTATTCGTTTTGTTTGTAATTTTTCTTTTGTTTTTACAGCATGCTTTGTATAATGGTGAAGGCAAAGAATTTAATGAATGGAGAGTGCACAAAAAGCAAGCTGTGGCTGGTGGACCTAGCAGGGAGCGAGAGGCTGGCCAAGACTGATGCACAAGGAGAGAGACTAAAAGAGGCTCAGAACATCAACCGATCACTCTCTGCTCTAGGAGATGTCATATCTGCTCTTGCAAACAAAAGCACCCATATCCCATATAGGTTACTACTAAAATTCTCGTGCTATTCAGTAGTTGCTAGTATACACCTCATGAGTTGCTGTTAATTTTTAACTTTTAGCACAACCTTTTATGTTTCTAACTGTCTTGAACTTCAATCTTAATTGTTATTTTGGTCACTTGTGTTTGTAAGAAATTTTTAGGATAAAAATACAACCATGATATCATGAAATATTACAAAAAAAAATGATAACTGCTACAGTACTGTTTATCTATTTTTAATGTCTCAGCAGGTTCTCATTACAAATCATTTGATAGTTTAAGAGAAGCTATTTTGTTTGCAGTTAAAATTTTTTTACCAAAAAGTAATATTTGAAATTTCATTAAGTTTGCATCGGGTGCTAAGAATCTATTTCAGTTCATGAGTAATTTACTATCAATTAATTCACTTAATGATTAATTGCGCTGAACGTGCTATAATGACTAATTATTTGTTATTGTTTACTTTTTTTTGTGAATACTCTAATAAATACATGTTAATGTTTACCTTTTTCTAGGAATTCAAAGCTGACACATTTACTGCAAGATTCACTTGGTATGTTTTAACAGTACAAGTCCCACTTAATTCTAAAACTGCTCAATGTCTTGAAACATTTTTTTGATCTAATGCCTGTTTAATTATATTACATTAAATGACAGGGGGTGACTCAAAGGCCTTGATGTTTGTGCAAATCAGTCCTTCTGACAATGACCTAGGGGAGACTCTCAGCTCCTTGAACTTTGCTAGCCGTGTCCGTGGCATAGAACTGGGCCCTGCAAAGAAACAGGCTGACACATCAGAAGTTCAGAAGATGAAGCAAATGGTCAGTACATTAATACAAGATTTTCTATATAGTTTAAGAGTAAAATCTACGGGTACTGTAAAATTGACTCCCATATTCAACATGATAATACTTCATAATTTTTTCTTTCGTTGCTTTTGAAGATTGAAAAGTCAAAACAAGAGGCCAGACTCAAGGACGAGAATATTCGCAAGCTAGAAGAGAATATTCGCAAGTTAGAAGGGAACAATAAGAGGCTTCAAGAGAAGGTATAATGGATGTTTATTTTATTATTTTTCTAATGTGAAAATCCTGAGCCTGATGTGGAGCATAAGGCAGTGTTTATAATTTTTATTATTTTATTGAAGATGGAAATCCAGAAGACTGAGTTCCAAGCTACTTTAGAGAAGAATTGCCAGGCTGACGCATCAGAAGTTCAGAAGATGAAGCAAATGGTCAGTACATTAATACAAGATTTTCTATATAGTTTAAGAGTAAAATGCTATGTGTACTGTAAAATTGACTCCCATATTCAACATGATAATACTTAATAATTTTTACTTTCATTGCTTTTGAAGATTGAAAAGTCAAAACAAGAGGCCAGACTCAAGGATGAGAATATTCGCAAGCTAGAAGAGAATATTCGCAAGTTAGAAGGGAGCAATAAGAGCTTTCAAGAGAAGGTATAATGGATGTTTATTTTATTATTTTTCTAATGTGAAAATCCTGAGCCTGATGCGGAGCATAAGGCAGTGTTTATACTTTTTATTATTTTATTGAAGATGGAAATCCAGAAGACTGATTTCCAAGCTACTTTAGAGAAGCAGAATTGCCAGTTCTCAGAAAAATTAAAGGAGAAGGATGAGATATTCCATCGAAAGGTAATAAACCAAATTCTTAATCTTTCTTGGTTTTCGGATTGAAGTGTTACGTCTGATCACTTCGAATATAACCTTTATATATATTTTAGGTGAAAGATTTGGAAACCAAATTGAGGCAGCATCAAGGTCAGAGCACGGAGAATATACTTCTTCAACAAAAGGTAAGTTTTCAATTGTTTGTAAGAAGATAGAAGGAAACTTTTTGTTATGAAAATTGCAACTGCACCTTGTAATTCTTACCACAAGTAATGAAAATTTGAAATAATAACTGAAGTAATTCATTTATTTTACTGGTAAAAAGATGAGTTTCCTTGGATTAGAAGGCAATTTGTTGCTTTTCTCCAACACATTCATTTATTTTTAAAGGCACTTTGAACCGTAGTATGGACCAATCTGCGCTATGCATAGTACCATAGCCTCACTGTTGATATATTTGAAATAAAAGTTTATTTTTTCGAGCTGAAACCTGTTACAAATCTATTTACATGTAAATGCAAACAGTAAGTTCGTAGGAATTTTTTTTTGTTGTGGTGGCAAACTTATCATCTGAGTAAGAGGGTGCAAAGATCAAGGAGTCCCCATACACTTGAAATGGTTTTAACTCTTTTCTTTTTGGGTTCTGTTACACTTAAAAAAGTGGTGATACTGTTACACTTAACAAGTTAAAAAATCTTCTTGGTTGCAGGTGAGAGACCTCGAAACAATGCTCAAGGAATTGAGAGAGAAACCAACACAGATGAACTATTTCGCGACCCCCAAAGCAAATGAAACGGACCCAAGCATTCTTCTTACAAACAAAAATTATAACAAACCACCGGTTGCTGCCACAGTTTTGATGAAAGACTCTGTGTTACTTTCGGGTGTTGAGTCTCTGCACGAGATCAAAAGGAAGAGAATAAGCAGAGATTCTGTACCAGGAGACAATGAGAACAGTGTACCAGTTGTTGAAGTAAAGAAGAAGAGTTTGTTGATTGAACCGGGTAAAAGTAGCAAAACGAGGAGAATTGACCCGACAAGGGGACTCGCAAGGTTGACCAGGTCAACTGTTGGTCCCAGTAGTACCCACAAAACACTGCCTAACGGGAGGGCAGCAGGGAAAGAGCAATCGACCGGGAGTAAGATGCGAGGGTGGGCCCGGTAGCAGATTTTTTTTGTTTTGTTTTTGTTTTTGGGTTTAGAAGTGAATTTATCTTCTTAGAATGAGATGTGAAATTCACCTGATGGTTGTTCCACAAGCGATAGATTTGCCATTGATAGTGGTCAACATATGACCAGCTTGTGAAAGGTGAAGGAATTTCTGCCTGAGGACACAGCTTGTGAAAGGTGAAGGAAGAAGTGAAGGAATTTCCGCTAGCTTGAAGTGTTAAGACAAGTCATGACTGAAAAACTCAAACTGGAGCTTTAACAAACATTTTTTGTATATAATAAAAACTGTTTCCTGTTATTATATAGCTAACCTCCGTGTGCGGACTGTCATTTTGTATACCTAGTTCTCTAGGTATTTTGATATAATTTCTTGCTTTTCTGCTCATTTAGCTACTGAGCAAACTCTTGAACTCTGTAAATGTTTCTTGATAAAACGGGCACTTTATGTCTTTTCTTCAACAAAAAAAAAAAAATCCCCATCATCCCAGAATTAATCAACTAAAGCACTAAGTTCATTTCTTTTTAAAAGTAAAATAAATTAAATATTTACAGAGTTACAACATAACCCTGGCCTTCTAGCATGCACAAGCAAATATCCTCTTGATTCACCAGGAGCTGAATGCAAAGGAAAATAAATGAAATTGAGAATTAGATAAAATAACACTAAATAGAATCCGCAAAAAAAAAGTTGATGACCTACGCAAATAGGAGGAACCGGGGCGACACGTGGCATGAATCGAAGGGGAGATGCCAGATGAGGGGTGGGGGGTGCGGACCAGGAACCTGCTATTCTGATCCCAACCGTTGATCTTAGTTGAGATCCGCTCATGAAAAAATATTTCGTTGAGATTCGTGCATGAAAAATTTGAACAATTTGGATCGGAAGAACAGGTTCTCACTGGTCTGACCGTCTGAATTCTTATCTAAAGGCTAATATTGCATATAATGACGGACGTCACTCACTACCATAAAAATATATTTAATTTCTAAAAATATATCTAAAACATAAATATCGAAATTAATGGCAGTCTATATTAAAAATAAACACAAAAGAAAAGTACACGGTACGTAGATCTCAACTTCTTCTTATTATTATCTCTCTCTTTTTGGAATAATTAAATTTCTATGTAAATTGTGAAATCAAAGGAGGGCCCAAGAAAATATTTTCAAGCGTCAGTAAACCATCTTGTAGCCGCTCTTCAGCATGCATCAGTGTGTTCTCCAATGGAATTAAAATCTGAAATAACTTGTTGATTTTGGGAAAGGTGTCTTCTGTACTGAGGCTGGATGAGAATTAAGTACTGTCAGCACTTTCAACAAAAACTAGATCCATCTCAGTTAATGCACAATCTAAAGATCATAGTTGCATTAATGTACAATTTAAAGAGCTTATATAGTTGCATAATGTATTCAGTTTGAAGCGGTGACTAAGTTAATAACAATAATAATATTGTCTTTATTTATTATTACATGTAATAGTAAAGTATTTACTATTATCACTAATCATATAATTAATGTTATTTCATGCACTGCTATTCAATCTATTTGTTAAAGAGTTGGGCTATGGTGCATTGTAATGTATATGTCATATTGTATTGGGACTGCAAACCGCTGGATTCGAAGTTCAAATAGTCGATCTAAAGGGCTCTATATGTTCTACGTATCAAAATGTGCTTGGAGACCAAATTTTATATTTTTTGGAAATTGTTTGCTATTCTTTTAGAATTTTTGAAAATCGCTGTTTTTCAGAAATTTCTGGACCATACAAAAACAGTGATTTTCAAAAATTCTAAAAAAATAGCAAACAATTTAAAAAAAATGTAAAATTTGGCCTCCAAGCATAGTTTAATATGGATATCAAATTCAACGGTTTGGATCGGTTGTTTTGAAGTCAATACCAATAATTTATAGTCCAATATACAAGAGAGTCCATACATTGCAATGTACCATAGCCCAACTCTTTGTTAAAATTATATATATTTATATTTGCGTCTTCAAACACTATTTGAATTCTCTGATTTGTGTTTGACAATCGCTTTTAGCTGGAATAACATCTTAGTCTGCTATTTCGTTTATTCCATCTCCAGATAAAGAACTAGCTGATGCAAAGTATAATAGTTATGTAACAATGATATCAGTTGGACCAAAATCAAGTTAAAAATACACAATTTAGGAAAAAGAAAAGAGAGAATTTTGTTCTGTAGCAATTACAGTTCTTTTTTTCTTTAATCGACAAAAATTTTAAACGATTCTTTTTAAGTTGAGTAATTAGATTGATTATGTTTTGTTCTCGTTTCCAAAAAAAAAAAAATTCAAACCTTAAATGTTAGATGGAATAGAAAAAAAGCTTTTACAAAATAGACTGATTAATTCGTTGCGCAAAGCATAAATTTTAATCTATTTCTATTATTTTCAATGATTATATTCAAATTCAATTCATTAATTGAACTTGATTTTGTTCGAATTGGTTTCATTGTTCCATAACCATTATACTTTTCATTAGCTAGTTTTTTTATTTAATTTGATATTCCACTACAATGCAACTCTTTATTTCTCGTGTGAGTCGTGTTACTAGTTCTTTTGTTTTTGGGCATATATTAACTTGGAGGATTAAATGTTTAATAAAAAATAATCAAAATTAAATAGTATCAGAGTTCTATTTATTTAATTTGTTAGATTGAAAGAAAAGGAAACTATAGTTGTGCTAATTTGGTATGCGATGGCAATAATTGCTAGATTAAGTTTTTTAGTAGGGACATATTCGTCAATCAATTTAAATTTTAAGTTGTGTTGTGTTAAGAACAAATTTAGTAGTGTGAATATCAGCTCCCAAAATTATAGTACACTTTGGTACATACAGCAAACCACTTTTTTCTTTATTTAATTTTTATTTGTCTTGTTTATTTTTAAAAGAGTGAGGCTATGGTACTTCGGCTAGTGTACTATGGCTAGTATACTATGGCTCAATATGGTACTTTTTAAATCCTAACGGTCGATCCGAACCGTTCAATGTGATATCCATATGAATATGTACTTGCAAATTAAATTTTATATTTTTTCAAATTTTTTTACTATTTTTTTAGATAGGTAGAATTTTGATGGTTCAGAATTTGTATAAAACACTAAAAATTCTATCTATCTAAAAAAATAGTAAAAAAATTCAAAAAAATATAAAATTTAGTTTGCAAGTACATATTCATATGGATATCAAATTGAACGGTTCGGATCGACCGTTAGAATTTTAAAAAGTACCATATTGAGCCGTAGTACACTAGTCATAGTGCACTAGCCGAAGTACTATAGCCTCACTCTTTTTAAAATGGAGTTGAAGGCTGAACCAAAGCATACTTTCCACATAAGACAAAGTCAACTTGCTATAGTACTGTACGACGATAAATCGTAACTGGAATCGAGTAAGAGTTAATAAAATATTACCTGATACTAATAGGAGTTTTCAGTGACGGACTCAGAATATTCAAGAGACAGCTGCCTTTTTTGGATTTTGAGTTTTAGTGGAGATTTATCAGTTCCGACCGACTTTGCTCCTCCTGAAAAAATTTTTTTGCCTCTCTCTGAACGTTTGATTTATAATTCGGGTTAAATTTAAGATTAAAATTGAAATAAATTTGTTGAATTTTGATTGGTAATTAGAATTATAAGTCAAAGCATCAGAAATTATAAGTCAAAGCATTGGAAAATGGAAAATATAAGTTAAAGCATTGTTTTTTATCGAGTACTCAATTGGTTAATTAATTTAAATCCGATTAGATATTTAAACCCGATTCGATATTTTTTTTGCCTCTCCTGACGAAAATCCTGAATCCGCCCCTGGGAGTTTCTCCATCAACAAAAGAAGTTGCATTAGAACTGAATTAATTAAACCTCTATTTCCGTGTGGCAATCCAATGGTAATACTGTAGGGGAAGAAGCATCAAAGCAATGAGATCTGGCAAAGTACCTGTTGCTTAGTTGCTCGAAAGTCTCAGCAGGTGATTTTACTAAATTTTCAGGTTCCTTCTGACAGGAATTAGTTTACAAGAAAAACCAAACAAAAGAAAAAAAGGGAAAAAATTGGAACTAAATCCAATAGTGCAGAATGGTATGTTTACCTACTTTGTCTTTCTTAATTTGCAAGGTCAAATTCAGTGTTCATGGCTATTGCATAAAAATTATACAAAAAAAAATTTCCTTATTAGCTTTGCCAAATGACAAAAGGGAATCTCAGGTAAATTTACTGGGGTTCTCAGGGAATTCGTATCCTCAGCGGAGTTATCCCCTGCAGAACTTTTATTCTGATCTGTTCGTTTTGATCGGACGGATCAGATCAGATCTTGTCCGAATTGAAAAAAAAAACAAAATTTCCCTGCCCAATAAGATCTGATCTGATCCGATCCGTCCAATCAAAACGAACGGATCAAATTAAAAGCTTCGCAGGACTCCGCAAGGAATAACTCCGCAGAGGATACTGGTTCGGTTCTCAGGGTGTTTACCACGACACATAATCAAACTTTTATCTTTTTGTCATATATTCTGGCTTTCTCCTTCACTGGTTCTGCTATACCTGAGGTTACTTTGGTTCGCCCCCTTAGTTGGATCCGCAGTCTCCGGATCAGCATTTCCTTGGTAAATAATAGTTTTCACAGTCACAGATTTGTATTCGAGAGCAGAGAAATCTTGTTTTCAATACAATTTCAGACTTTCAGTTGGATCTGGTAGAATCATATTATGTATTATTTGGTTCGAATCAATAGCATAATTCGGGTAAATCACAAATGAATAATTCAGAGATCATTGCAAACCTAAGCATAATTCAGAGATCATTGCAAATGTAGTGTTAATTGAGAGGTATTTTGTGGATAATGCTTAAAGAGTAGGTTAATTGGGTTTAATTGTGGGTTTGCACAAAATGCAAAATTGGTGGAAATTAATTCCCAACTTTTGATGCACCATTTCATTACAAGGTGCAAAGACAGGCAATCCTCAATGCTGTTTCAGTTGGATTTATTTAAGTTCTGTTTCTAGCTATTTCGTGTAATTTGTTTTGTGGTTAAATTGCTCTTTAAGTAAAATCACGGCCGAGGAGAGAGTGCTGACTGAGCACAATTCAGAGACATCAAAGCAAATAAAAAATGAGAAATTTATATATAACCATCAAGTTATCATGAGACTAAGTCGTCATGTTTAATTGTGGAGTAAAGTTAATGAAGATTAAATGACTTACTCCATGAAGTCGTCATGTTTGGTTGTATTCTTTTACTCATCGTTTGGCTAATTAAGTATGGAGTATGAAGTTTACTCCACAACTAAATTTGGCTGATGATTTAAATATTTTCCCATCAAAATTTAAAAATTAGTTATTTTCCCATCTAAATTCATTTATTTTATAAATATCTCCATTTCTTAATTTAATCAATAAAAAATATAGTTTAATATTAGTAAAACAATTAAAATGACCATTTTACCCTTATTTTCAAAATACTATACTCTTTCTCTTTCCTTCGCTAACCTATTCTCCTTCTCGCGACCCTCCTCGAGTACAAAACCTCTGGCTCGAGTAAATGTATATTCACAACATGTTGTAAATGTATTTTGGCAGAACTTTTTTTGCAAAAGAATTGATGCATTATTTAGAAGGGGAGGGATCCAATTACACTATTTTATGATGACACATCTTAATACCAGATGTTTATATGTTATTTTTGCGATTTTAATGTCCAAACAGTCGATCCGCACTGTTCAACGTGATCTCCAAATTAAAATGTGCTTGGAGACCAAATTTTACATTTTTAGAATTTTTTAGTATTTATTAAGATGTGTACAAAATTGTTGTTTTCAGACAATTCTAGACTATTGAAAAACAATGATTTTCAAAAATTCTAAAAAAACAGTAAACAATTTCCAAATAATGTAAAATTTCGTCTCCAAGTATATTTTAATATAGAGATCATGTTGAACAATTTGAATTGACTATTTGGATTTTGAAATCGTAATAATATATAACTAATAAACATGTGATATCAACATGTGTCACTGTAAAATGGTGTAATTAAATTCTTTCTCTATCTAGAATTAGAAGTGATATATAATTAATTAATTATTCTGTCGCTTGTTGAAAGTACTTTGGAGAATATCTCTGATTCTCTGTGTTATGCTTGGAGAATATCTCTGTGTTGTGGTATTTTATGACATGAAATGTTTGCACTAAATTGATTTATCGATTGAAGTCAGCGTCAACAAATTTTTCTACGATGAGTTGATGACCTTATAAGAATATATGTGATTTAAGATTTATTATGACTTACAAATGAAATCTGAATTAATTAAAAATGTAAATATACACACGAGGCGTGCTGCAAAATTATTCCAACAGCATTTATTTAGACAAATTAGATTTAGCACTAATAAATTCACCACTAGAAAGTTATTGGAATTTTATTAGAATTAGCACCAATAAAATTTTACACCACTATTTAATAACTGTAGAAGAGCTCGGTGATGTGAATTGACACACGACCTAAATTGATTAAAGAATAATCATATATACAAGTAATAACATGTTGAAAATGCTTTTTAGCCATATTTGTTTGCACAAAAAGTGACGACTTGAAACAAAGCAGTTCTGAAATATTATCATTATTTAATTCAATAGCTACAGGCAACAGTAAAGCAAATAAACACCTCGTTTCTAATATCTGTCATGAAAATACATTTAAGAAGTTCATTTAATGACATAAAATATAATTAAGGATTGGTAAATGATCGCAGAGGAAGCCCCATGCCTTATTACATAAAAAGTACCATAGCACATTTATCTTTTAACTCTCATGTGTAAGAAGAAACTCAACAATGGAATTCATGCATGGTCTTCGATTTCTATCCTCTTCAACGCAAGACAATGCTATCTCTACCATAGCCTTAGCTTGCTTTTGGTCGAACTCAGCACCTAAATTCGGATCAACAAAATAACGAACCCATGACTCTTGTATCTCATGCCTTTCATTTAACATGCGAACCATCATTCTCATATCTTCATAGGACTGTTTTTCTCCTTTCACTGTCCAATATGAAATCCGTTTTCCCTTTACTATCTCCAACAGCACAATTCCGTAACCGAATACATCAATCTTAGATGTGATCGGTAGATTTGAAGCCCACTCTGGAGCCATGTAACCCCTGGTTCCCCTTATATGTGAAATTCTTGATCCAATAGCTCCTCTTTTAAATAGCTTTGCAAGCCCGAAATCTGCAATCTTTGGTTCAAAATCACTTCCCAAGAGAATATTCTCAGGCTTTACATCGCAATGTATGACCCATTCGAGACACTCTTCATGGAGATAAGCTAACCCTCTTGCCGTCCCTAGTGCAATTTTGAACCTCTCTTTCCATCCAAGCACTTTTGCGGGCGTATCTCCTATAAAGAGGTGATTGTCCAGGGAACCATTTTCAACATATTCAGAAACTAGAAGCCTATGTGATCCATCAAAACAAAATCCAAGTAGTTTTACCAGATTCATGTGATAGATTCTGCCTATTGTACTCACCTCAGCCCAAAACTCTTCTTCTCCTTGAATCACATCTTTCAACTTCTTGACTGCGATTGCTCTTTGATCTTCCAGTTTTCCCTTATACACTGTCCCAGAACCACCCATTCCGATCACTTCCTTGAAATTTTGAGTTGTCTTTCTTAGCTCTTTGAATGTGAACTTCCTGAATTGGCTGCCCATCAACTCATAGCCTTGTTCAGCTAATGACGCATTTATCCCTCTTTTATATACAAAACACCAGCCTAATATCCCGAAAAGGATCTCTATCAATCCAAGTGCAGCAACAAACCCATAGAAATAGACCCAATTAATCTTTGATCCTTTTTTTGTGTACAAATGAGTTGAACCTACATCATCACTGATATTATTGCATATCAAGTTAAGCACTTCAGGTTCATAAATCCTTGACATTCGAGCATTTTTTGGAACTTTAAAGTATATGCCACCTTTAATCGATATAGAGGATTTTCCATTAAACAAAGCAATTGTGGTATAACATATGCCATTCCTATGGATGTATTGGATTGCTTGGCATGTACACTCCCTTTTGCAAAGATTTTTGCAGTGACTTAATGATACATTCTTTTGAAAATCAAGATCGTAGCCCCAAAAATCACTATATGGAAGCTTAACAAAGGTCGTGGAGTTAGGTTCATGGCAATTTATTTTAAATTTGGGTTTGCAACCTTTTTTCCAATCACTTGGGTCGCTTACTTCATAGTTAGGAGGGCAAGAACAAGTAACTCTAGACTGGGTATAAAGGCACAAACCATTCTTTCCGCATAATCCATGTATATAGTAAAGCAATTCAAATGCTATCCATGTCACAAGCCATGTGCCAGATGCATTATTCAAGCTATACAACCTTAGATTACCATCGGAATCAAGGGTTAGCCTCCTTATAATCCCCAAACCTTTATCAGATGCTTTAAATGAAAACCTATCACTTGCATTGAATTGCCCAAATTCATTAAGAACTCCATACCTGCTACTGTTATAAATTGTTCTATTATTCTCCCAGGGATTATTGTCGGGATTAGGCCAATATATGCTGGAAATGTCAGGCCCATCATATAACATTCGTAAAACATTATCGTTATCAAAGTAAAGGCTATAGTAACCGGCATAGACCGATCCATTGTTCTTTGAGGAGACAAGCTTTATGTTCCTTGTGATTGGTTGACATGGGAGAAGGGTGTTAGTAGGATAATCAAAGCTTTGCCACATGACTTTATTATTAGGATTAGTCACAACTAGGTTGCCTGTGTCCAAAAGTTTCATTTGGTTGGCTTGACTCGAGGTTGTGTTTGTGGACCACACTACGGTACCATCAATGTCAGTCAGGACTATGCCACCATCCTCTCGAAAAGTTAATAGCGACCCCTTGCCATTTACTATAAGGCCCCACTTTGCGGTCCATACCTTAGTTTTGTCAGCCGAGTTTGTGAACCAAATTGAGAAGGTGTAGGCATTTGTGCCAACGAGGATGAAGCCACAGGTGAAGACTCTGTTTGGCGAGACGAGTTTATCTGAATCATTCTCAACTGAAAGGGCGGAACCTCTGGATAATGAACTTGTGAGTTGGTGAGGATGAGACGAGACCAACGGAAGCAAAATGACAGTGGCAATCAGAAGAAGGTTGAGGTTATTTTTCATTCTCTTCAAAGAGGAGATGTACAGTACAGATGTGTCAGTGGGAAAGAAATTAAAACAGGAGTTGCATATTGTAAACTGCGTATCTCTAAGTTGGTCTATTTTACTTTGAACCAATTTCAAGCATTAAAATTTTAAGACGGTCAATGTAGTGTGTGTGTGTGTGTATTACACTATTTGTTTAATCAGTGATCTTTGTATAGTAATAATGTTAATTACTAAAAGGAAAAGAAGGAGAATCGAAGTTATAAAGAAAGTTTATCATACCGCTTTCTGAATCTTCATGAACTGACACCGAGGATGAGATAGTTGGAGAAATGATACAAGAGGAAAGGCTCTATTCTATACCAAGGCAAAAGGAAGATATGTTGGAGAGACAATAATTTAATTGACAATAATGTTGGAGAGACAATAATTCAATGCTTGCATGTACTTCCACTAAAATATTTGGCCCAACAAATTTAATTGCATTGACCTGTTTACGTACGACTCAATAATTTAATAGACTTGTAGCATACGGCAGGAAGACCGGAACAGTTGCCGGACTTGGCGTTGATTATTAAATAGTTTAATGTGCAGTATTGAAGTGTGAATGTGACGAAATAGATGCTTTACGGATCTTGGCGTTGATTATCATTTTGGTGTAGACTTATAACCAGTATATATCCGTTGAATTAGCAGCATAGCAATTACAAATTATGTACTGATGCAATTAAGGATCAGTTATTGCAAATAGATAATTAACATACTAATTAATAGAATGAATTTTTGAAATATACCGAGCATTCCTTAAATATATTGAAGTCGAAAGGGGAAAATAAACAAAAGAGAAAAAAAAATATTTCACGGTATTTCTCCAAAGAACTCAAATGCTTTACAATGTTAATAACGGCATGTTAATTAAACAATGAGGAAATCTAAAATGAAATCTAAAGCACCATGCTATAATTAGAAAGTAGAAACAAATGAAAAAGAAATGAGCTTCCTGATATTGATATTGAGCTTTAGAAAAGAAAAATTCAAAATGATGATGTCCTGCAACCAGTTAATTTTTTTTCAATTTTTTTTTATATATTATAATAAAATGTTACCTAAATTGCTACTTCTACAGTAATATCAATTAAATCTCATCTCCACCGTGGTGCTCCGTCATGAATTCAAAATCTTTGCATAAAGAGCACATCACCCCCACAAAATACCCTTCCCATTCAGATAAAACAAGAAAACCATGCATTTTTAAATTCAACCTCTTTAATTTTTTTGTATTCTACATGGAGGGAGTAAATACCTATAAAATAAAATTTTCAATTTAAGTTATAAGTACCTGGTAAAAAAAATTGAAAATGTTGGGAGTGGCTTAGCCACCCTTAACCATACTTAGCTACTTACCTTCTGCTTATGTTATAACGTCCAGCGAACGTTATAGTCCATAACATTTAGATAATCTAAAAATCTTAACCAAATCCAATCTACTAATTAACTAAACAGAATAAAAAAAAATTCAGACCGTTATGGTCAATAGATACTATAAATGGACTAGATTAGGCATTTAACAAGATAGTCAAGGCCGTGTAATACCAAGTGCTGTTCATATTAGCCCCTCAATTAAGCCCTTGTCAAAGGATTATTATCAATGAAACATATGTAACTTGTTTTGTTACTATTGAAGGCATTGGTCACGGGATTTGTAGACGAGGAGATAACTCAGGAGGAGCCGGGAGATGCATTAGTCTAGCGGGAGTTCCTTAAGACTGTTAGAATTGTAGGATTTCAAAATGATAATGGATATGTTGATCAGCTAATTAACAAGTTGCTTGCTCATGTTAAGATCATTGGTGATATTGTTATTGATCCATAAGATAGTTGCCGTTGGTAATTTGGGGGAGCTTGCATATATGACTCAATTATATTAATATCATATGATATGTAATCTGTTGTGGGTGTTTTGGCAAAATTTGAACCTTATTGGGGGCTTCTCCGAGTGTGTTTTGCATGTTTCTACTATTTTGTTGGTGTGCATGTAATTTTGTGGTGCAGGGGGTTTAAAACAGAATTTGTATACCAAGGGATATTACTATGGAGAGGTGATTTTCATTTTTTCTCCCTCTTTTGTTAGATTATTATGTAAATTGTTGAGGCTTCTGTAATGCAACCTGTGTTGTATTGATGCCAATGGACTTCTATAATATTTTTTTTTAGTATTTTTTTTTTATGTTGATGTGATTATGTACCAGGATTGCTAATGTAATATCCTTTTGGCTTGTATTTCACTCATATTTGTAATGTTTGTCATATTACCTTGTTTGAAGTTTGGACGAGAGAAATTTCTGGTTTTGTTTTGCCTTGTTTAAAATAAAGATTTCGTTTTAAGACTGAAGTTGTATTTTTTTTTTTTTACAAGAAAATACAAGTAAAAGTTGTAATTTTATTTCCTGTTAAAAGAACCAAGAAGCAATAAGTCTCGGAAACTTAATAGCTTTTACAAATCAGAAGTGATCATAGCCTGAAGGTTCCAAATCAGAAGTGATCATAGCCTGGCCATTTTTAATCAGGTCAAATCAACGCCTCTTTGGCTCTTTTGAGAGGAGGATATAATAATTGTCTCTATTCTAAAAATAGTCTAAAATTTTTACTAGAGAAAATAATATAAATCTTATTTCATTAGTTTATTTTCGTACTTGATAACCTACTCCTCCCAATCAAAGCTGCACCGAGTCCCAAGCCGACGCCCCATTCCTTACTACAATAATTGATATATAAAAAAATGGACATAATAAAAACACACACAAATGGGCATAATTTAATTGAACTACAAGTGGGGCCCGGTATCAGAAAATTGAACCATGAGTACTAGACGCAGCCTGACATGTGTGTGATAGCTGTAGAGATGGATCTCTAAGCTAGGGCTGAACTTCGGGCATCTCTAACAAACAAATTAACCGTGTGTGGATCGATCTAAAGGTTGTCACCATTAGTAAGTGTATGCATATGAGGTGTTTGTGGAAATTCCTTAAGAGTGAATCACAGTTTGATCGTGGGATCGTACTTAAATGGCCAAATGCTGAATCAAATTTGCTACCCCAAAATTATAATTTAATTTGATATGATTTGTTATATTTTCAGGGTAACCATACCTTTTCTAAGTTGAAGACCCGAGGGAGAAAATTTAAGAGTAGAGGCGGCAAATAGGTGGTATAGTTTTGCTTGCTTTGGGATCATCTCAGGACTCAGGGGGTCCATATCCCCTGAAGTAACCCAAATTTTGAGTTTAAATTTTACCTTCTTAGTATTATTTTTAAGTAATGCTTTCGTCATTTTTGTCCTTTTCCCGTAATTATTTAGTGTGATTTTATGAGTACTCTTCGATAATGAAGGAATGCAAATTATTATTATTTTTTTTTAAAAAAAAGACATAAACCCGTTTCATTGATAGAAACTGAGATTAAATTACAAGATTCAACCAAATTACAAGATTCAACCATCAGACCAATGTATTTTGTCTGATATCAAAAAAACGTTCTCCTAGCTGAGATTAAATTACAAGATTTTTTGTGTTATAAATCTATGTTGCTGTCAAGAATTAGATGTGGAGTCGATCATTTTATACTTGAATCGAAACTTTAGTTCAGTCATTGCTACTATTGGAACAAAAAATGTTAATCATTTGTTCCCTGACAAATTAATTTTTTATTTTCTAAAAAATAAAAATTGCGATTTGTAAGTTTCAGCTAATTCCAACCCATCTGAAATCCAATCAATTAAATGCATGAGGTGATACAGTTCATTTGAATTTATTTTTTTGCTGTTGTATCTGACAATTTTTTAAAATGACATTATTTTATTAAAAAATTTAATTGATTAATGCTAGAAAATTCTGATTGGATTAAAAATCATATCCGAAATATATGCCTAGCAATGATTGGACGCTTATATTCAAAATTACTATATGAACTACAAGTGGGCCCCGGTACCAAAAAATTGAACCATGAACACTAGACGCAGCCTGACGTGTGTGGTAGGCTGATAGCTGTAGAGATGGATCTAGAGTAGAAAAAACGTGCCGTGCCGTGACTAAAACGCCATGACTTTGATCTCGTGCCGTGCTGTGTCGTGACCAAGTTAATTTTTCACGTGCCGTGCCGTGACCAAAATGTCAAGGGGTGGTCACGGCATGTGAATGGCCATACCACGTGAGTCACGTCATGCCTAAACGTACCGTGACCTCCCGTGACTCGCGTGACCATTTAATTATAATTTATGTTAGTTTATTTAAGATTCACCATTAAATCAATATCTAATGGTCCTAATTACACGTGACTTGCGTGACTACGTGCCGTGCTGTACTGTAACTAAATCTTTCACGTGCCGTGGCGTGCCGTCTCAAAGTTTCAAAAGATGAACACGGTACGTGAATGGTCACAGCACGGGACACGCTAGTCACGGCACGGAACTGACATGCGTGCCGTGCAGTTCCATGCCGTTCCGTGACGGAGCCGGCTCTGCCGTGCCATTTTTCCCACTCTAGATGGATCTCTAAGCTAGGTTGTCAGCATTAGTAAGTGTATGCATATGAGGTGTTTGTGGAAATTCCTTAAGAGTGAATGACAGTTTGATCGGGGGATCGTACTTAAATGGCCAACGGCTGAATCAGATTTGCTACCCCAAAATTATAATTTAATTTGATATGATTTGTTATGTTTTTATGGGCCTCACAACTACAATTTCCAGAGCAAAAGGTCGAGCAGCTCTCGTGCAACCTCTCGTCCACAGCACTCGCACAAAGGGACATGACCTTATCATCTGCCTTGTCTCCTCCAAAGTGTCTCATTCCATGTCAGATCTAGTTGAAACTCTCCATGCATATATCCATTGCCACTGGTTCTCTTTCCTGGCACCCTGTTGCCTTTGCAGCTATTGGAGTTTAGGTAATCCACCAACATAATCACCAATGCAACAGCCGAATTACTCCAAAAATTCGTTTCCCCTTTGCTCCTTTCACCTCACCAAGTTTTGGATGAAAGTGGTAAAAATTGCGAGAAAACTCAATATTAAAAAAGGAACACACTTGTTGTTTAATGACACTAAATTAGTAGGTATTTATAATCAAATTAGATTTGATACTTCAATTATCATTGAGCCAATTTCCTACATGATCATGTTTTTCCTTTCTTCTAACTCATTCATAGAACAGTTTAAAAGTAAAATTTACTATATTAGATAAATTATCATCACTATTACAATATACAAGATATGCAGCTACAAATAAATTACTACATCAAAATCAAGAAAATAAAATTAGTTGCGGTGATGACATCATGATGGCACGGATTTCCAAGCATGGTGCATCATATCATCATCAACATAAGGCCGCAAATCCCACATTTGACAGTAGGTCTCTAGCTCTGACAATGATGTATTTAGACTAAGTGACCGTACTATTTTTTCCTGAAATAATACAAGTGTTCAAACAAATTAATTACTTTAATTTGACTTTACCAAAGGTCCTTTATAAACTACACTGAAAATGTATCTTATTTGCATTGAACAAAATAACCCACGTTTTCACATTAAAACTGGCACTATTATTATTATGGCAATTTTGCAAATATTACCCCAAAATCCCAAACAAGATAATCAAGGTGACGGGAAGATAAATTGACGAACTTAACCCTAAACTTTTAGATTAACTCGACCGAATAAATTCAGAGATAACTCAACCAAATAAATTTAATTCATATAAATGCAGAGACCAAAATTTTTATACGCTTTATTGGCATCAGTTAAAAGTGACTATGCAGTTAGCAATGAAATAGAAATGCTTTGTAGGCTCAGGAGAAAAATTTCAGTATATAAACTGTATGAATTTATTCATGTGTATCATAAAATTCAAGCAAACTGTTAGATCCTTGTTGCAATTATCTTCAAAATATGGGTTATAACTTGCAATATATAAATGCTGGTTGTTATTTGAAAAAAGAATACATGTCTACTGTATGTTTTCTGCAAATTATGATCCTAAAAATAAATGCTATGGTCTAACCTGCATTGTATAATCAAGCTTTAACATGTTATAGATGACCATCATCATAGTAGTATATGATACTGACTTTTCTTTTACATCTAATGGCTCTGCTTCATCCTATCATTAGTTGAATTACACAAATCAGACCACAAATTTAGTATCAATTACTTGAATTAAAAATATCCAAATTGCAATACATGAAATCTGATGTGGTTTTCCTGATAATAACTACAAAATTATGGGGAACTTGTGAGCTTAATAGTATAATGGGCCAAATAATAAACCCCTTATTTAAAATATTTCTATTAATTTCTTAACAGATAATGGAGGCACACAGATGAACTGTAACCAACTTCATCAGGCAATTACACAACAAAAGTAAAAGAAAAGAATATTTTTATATAGATTAAGGTCCTTCAAAAGTATATATATTTCTAGAAATTTCATTGGCTTGTTATACCTCAGGGGATGCGGTTTGATTCATCAAGGGCTCTTCTATGTGTTCTTGCACGAATCTCAATGCATTATGTTCTGATTCGATCACAGCTTTGTACGCATCCTCTGCACAGCACTCAATCTCGTCTAGTGATGCTTTAACTGGGAAGAGGTTGGTATCAGAAATGGTACAGTTTTATGAAATTTTGAAAAGATTTGAGTTGGTAAAAAATAAAGCATACCCTTTTTCAAAAAATCTTGAAGCCCCAGCATACAATTGTGCACTACAGTTAAATATTTGAATAATTGAATCTACAATTGATCAGAATAATTTTGTTTGAAAAAAAAAAGAAAGAAAGAGAACAAACTTACATTGACTTAGATTTTGAATGTTATGGTGGGAATGAGTGCAACCCGCATCAAGGTAAGATTTCATTCTTTCGGTCATATTCGATTTAATTATTTCGTTAACTACTTTTGAATCCTTATTAATTTGTGGCCTTCTAAAGTATCCTGTTATAAAGATAACACAGATCAATTAAATGAGAAAAGAAGTACAATTTCTGAAATAATCACTTCTTAAATATAGAAGTCTATGGAATGAAAAGCATTTTTTTTTTCTTGGTTTCCTTTTAGGTAAAAGGTTTATATCATTTGGGGTTATAATAACTAAACTTGGACTCTTTGCTTAGAAAATAAAAGAGAAATATTAAATGAATTACCGAGCTCTTGGTTAAACCTCATAAGAAACCTCTTTCCTGCATCTACTAGCTCATCAACCTTTGTAATCCTGCAATGAATCTTATCTAGGTAAGGACAAGGTTTTACATCAAGGTAAAATTACAAATTGGAGAAAAATTGAGGTGCCATATGATTTACCAGACCAACCAATGAAATAAGTAAGATTGACAGAAACAAAAGCAAATTGAATATTTTAAAAGACCTAGTATCACAAAACATAATACCTCAACATGAATTGAGTGAAGATTGAAACGACCTTATTCTCTGTTGCCAGAAGAATCTTATCCAATTCTTTGTCTACCATCAAGTTACCAGTATTGACAAAGAACTGCAAAATCTGATTAAAAGAGAAGACGAAAAGAGAAGAGAAAGAATTAGTATTGGAACATGGCTTCTTCCCTTTCCTAGATTGTTCTGATCAGACTCAAATTGTAGTTGAGCGCGCGCGAGAGAGATTGTATTGGAACTGGAGATGGAGATGTGAGGAAGAGCGGCGGCTTGAATGAAAAGCGATGGCTTAATAACACAACCCGAGGCCCAAGCCCAAGCCCAAGCCCAAAAAGATTGTCGAGTTTACATTCAGATAAAGAAGATATGATTTTTGAACAAATGACGATCACATCTCGCTCACTACACTTCTCTAAAGTAACTCAAATTTTGAACATTCATAAAAACCATCCGATCTGAATATTAAAGAGTCAGTCTAATCGGACAGTCCGAATTCTCAAAATTTGAGTTACTTCAGAGTAGGGCCGTACAAAATCGCTGAAACTCGTAACTCGCTCATAACTCACTTGCTAACTGCTTGCTTTAACTCGTTTATTTACAACTCAAGTCAGTTCTAACTTGAGTTGGCTGACTCTTTTTCATAAATGAGCTGAGTTTGAACATACTCCAACTCGCTCATTAAAAATTCGAGTTACACAAAATTCGTCACAATAAATCTCACGTCCTTCTAAATGACTCCTAAGTTGCTCTTTGAATTGTTTGTTTTATTAGTTGTCTTGTTAATTATGTTTAAATTGTTTGAGTGTAGATAAACTCTTGCTAAGTCATTTGAATTGTTTGTATTTGGAGTAACTCTTACTAGTATATAATTATAACTAAGGAAATTGACTGGTCAAACGAGCTATAAACAAGTTGTGAGCCAACTCGTTATTGTTATCCCAACTCGAGTTGACTCGCTCATTAACTAAATGAGCTGAGCACGAGTTGGAGGTAACTCGATCAAACTCGACTTATTTACAGCTCTACTTCAGAGGTCTGGACTCCTTTACAATGAGCTCCCGAGTAAAATTTAGTTATTTACTTGTGCAGGAGAGTTGTAAACTTTCCATAACTTTGTTGGTTTCTTTTACCATTATGCCCTTCATAAATGCAAAAATGCAATTCCATATCAATTACAAAGATTTCTTTCAGAAAAATCTAATTGAAAGGTTGAAGATCAAGATTGGACAATTGATTGATCATTTATACTTTGCCTATGACTTTTTAAATACATATTTATGTATCATAGTTTGTAAATATTTTAAAAGGTAGATCAGATGGTAATGAAGAGTTCAATAAATGGGTTTGCAGTGACTACTTAGTTACTGTATTACAATTGTTTTGGTAACTAAAAACAAAATTTTCTTCATCTAAAAGTAGAATCTGGCAATGTCTCAGAAGGACATCATATCAAGGGCTACTATGATATCGTTCCATGCCCAACACGGGCAATACAATGTTGCATTACTATGATATCGCTGTTGTAGTAATTTTGTAGCAGACTAGCTATTTGAATTGGGCTCACAATTACATGGTTTTGTTTGGAAACATGGTTTTGCATTGAATTTGGTTGTTTTTAGCGGTCTGTATGAATTCTACTCGAGGTTTAGGGAACCCAGTTCTGCACAAAAGGTGTTCGACAAAAAGCCTCATAGAGATGTAATCTCTAATTTCTTACACAGCCATGATATCGTCTCTATTGGAGGCCAAAGAGTGGGAAAAGGCGGTAGGGGTGTATAAAACCTAATGCATTCACTCTTTCCAGGTTTCTTTCATCATGCGTCTCTCACTGTTGGTACCAGAGAGGCAAGATGGTTCACTGTCAATCTGTATTCCAAATGCTGTGATATGATATATGCACTAAACAAAGGAGTATGATGTTACACTATTCACCTGTATGAGTTCTGGTTTATTGAAAGCAAGAAAGCATGAAAAGGCCATCGCTATGTTTAGAGAAATGGAATGCTCCAATACAAGTGCTAATTCCTTCACTTGTGCCAGAATTATCAGTGCTTGTTCATCCCAAATGGAACTACTTTTGGGAGCAACTCTTTAATAGTTTTATACAATAAATATTCGTCTGATTTGCGGGACCCATTGTCCATTTGTCACATATAAATTCATTGTATTTAATTATTTATTAATTATAAGAGCATTTACATTTTTAAAATTAAACTTGAAATTATAATAAAAATAACTTAAATAAATTTAAAGTTAATTTCAAAATCACTGCACTCATGCAATTAATTTTGATTCCTTTTAACGTTCAAAAATTGAAAAAAGAATTCTCATACATCTCAGAAATTGATGAGCGAATATGAAATAACAGTTTTGTCAACACAACGTTTTTGAAAGCAATTTAATTAAAAAAATCTTTCCATTTACAAAATTATTATACATTCCTGAAGTGGCAATTGAATTTGCAACATAAATTTTGAAATTGGAATCAAATTATCAATATAGTATTTGCTAAAAAAAAATTTATTTCTCATATATTTAAAGACTTGCAAATCAGAATCAACAAACCTGATGACACCAAAAAATTGAAGGCTCAAACTACACCAAAGTAGTGGACCAAGTTTTGATAGAAATTCACATAATATGATTAGTTCCCTATCATGCAAGAGTTATTATGGGTTTTGTAATGTTGTAGGATGTCTTTCCATTTCGTTACATTGTTAAATTGAAGGAAATAAAATTTGAAGCTTCAGGTTTTAGTTCATTTATTTTATTATTACACCACTTGTTAAAATGAACAACTTAGATTGAAATTTCAAGTAAACATGTGGTTTCATGAATTAGGTAGACCTAAATTAACAAAAAGATCTTGCCAGAAATTTCAAGTAAAATTAAAAATACAAAAATGAAGAAATATTTGTAAAACTAAAATTAACTTGAGCGAAATTCTATTCAGGAAGAAACTCATAACATAGAAAAAAAATTGAAGCCTCACAACTTTAATACCATTAGATTGCATTAATTAATTACTATATTGCATATTTCTTAAAGTGCTCAATTTTAATTTGCATACTAAAAAATCATAATCACTACATGAAAATAATACATAGTCGTATTGTTTCAATAAGCATGAGGCATCGCAACAACATTCATGGTGAGGCGAAAGTCCAATTTCAACTATAATTCATAATGGACGGACATATATGCAAAAAATTTACGCCATTGCTTCTCTAACAGTTTAGTGTAAATAGATAATACTAAAGAGGACGACACTGAAGAGGCATGATATTTGCAATGCAATTAAGATGAAGTGTCCAAATTGTATCTTCATCATGTACCAATTGATCATTTACAACGACATTGTTGTCACTATGAGATAAAAATAAAAATAAATTGTTAATTTTGATTATCCTCTAATATCTTATTTTTATAAATTATATTTGTTTTTCAATTCAATGAATTTGTTTCACATTAATATATGATCAGAGATAACTGGAGGTAACTTGGAGCATCATTGTATAAAAAGGAGGCAACTGCAGTAGGCTTTAATTTTTGGATTTGAGCATGTAGTTCACACTTGTCTCAAATTGTTGGAAAGAACAGTACAGAACATTATTTAGAGGTAAACACTATCTCTATAATTTGGTTTTAAAACACCATTATTTGCATATTTCTTGTCCTTTGCATATTTCAAATTTAAAATATGTATTCTTATAAGAGGTGGTATAATTTTGTTTCAAATTTAAACACCATTCCTTCTCTTTGACTTCGCCTTTGGTTAGGGGCGGACCCACATGGTTCTAGGAGGGGGCAGCTGCTCTCTCTGGATTTTGAGTTTTAGTGGAGATTGAGACGTCCCGATCGACTTTGCTCTCCTGAAAATATTTTTCCTTCTCTCTGAATGTTTAATTTATAATTCGGATTAAATTTAGAGTTAAAATTAAAATAAATTTCTTGAATTATGATTGGTAATTAGAATTATAAGTTAGAGCATCAGAAATTACAAGTCAAAGCATTAAAAAGTATAAGTTAAAACATTATTTTTTATCGACTACCTAATTCCAAGCTTATTCACAGCCTTTCTAATTGTCCAATTTTCAACAACTTAAAAGCGCCTAGAACTTGTGAGTTGGAGTTTCTATGTTTTTTATCTTACACCATATTTTCTCCATCACTCACCTAAACTACAGGAGCTCATCTTAACCAACATCCACGTAATCTCTCTGTCTCTCTCTTGGTAAAGCTACTGGTACTTACTATATTTCCATGCCTCAATTAAGGGATGCAGACAAAATCAAAGTCAACTAATGAGATATAGAATGTTCCAAATTTATCGAATAAAAGAAATGACAAGCTTCGAGTATTTACAGTCAATAGATTTAGCAGAAATTTCACATTAGCAAACCTTGCACATAATCACATCAACATATACAGATAATTACTGAAAGAAAATATTATAGAATTCCAGTGGCATCAACACAAGTTGCATTGCAGAAGCCTCAACAGTTTACATAATAATCTAACAAAAGAGGGGAAAAAAGAAAATCACCTCACCATAGTAATTGCCCTGTAAAGTACTGGTACCACCACATCCCCGAAAGTACAAGTTTCCAAAATTCAACTTGATAGCTAAACCCTGGTACTCAAATCATCTATTAAAGCCCCCTGCATCCCAAAATTACATCCACACCAACAAAATAGTAGGAATTTGCAAAACGCACCCACAACATATTACATATTATATGACATTAATACAACTGAGTCATATATGACAGCTCCCCCAAGTTATCATGGACAAGGATCTGTCAAACAATATCAATTTCACCAATGATTTTAACATGGACAAGCAACTTGTTAATCAGCTCATCAACAAATCCATTATCATTTTTAAATCCTACAATTGTAACCTTCTTAAGGAACTCCCGCTGGACTAATGCATCTTCTGGCTCCTCCTGAGTTATCTCCTCGTCTAAATATTTCATGAAGTGAGGCTTCAGTAGTAACAAAACAAAACAAGTTACATATGTTTCATTGGTCATAGATCATTTGATAAGGAATTGAGAGGGTTAATATAACCAACACCTGGTATTACACGGCCTTCACTATATTGTTAACTTCATGATATAAGTCCATTTATAGTAAATCTATTGACTGTAAATACTCAAGCTTGTCACTTTTTTTATTCAATAAAGTTGGAACTTTCTACCATCTCATTAGTTGACTTTATGGCTATCGCCTCTTTCAATTGAGGCATGGAAAAATAATAAGTACTAATAGCAACACCGAAAGCGAGAAAGATTACAAGCGATTTTTCTATGGTAAGCTCCTGTAGTTTAGGTGAGTGAAGGAGAAAATATGGTGCAAGATCAAAGCCATAGGAACACCAATCCAGAAGTTTCAAGCGCTTTAAGTTGTTAAAGACAGGGAAATCAGAAAATTCCTTCTTCAGTACCTATTTTCATTACAAAGTAAAATTAAAACTATGTTTCAGAGAAAAAACAAAAAGGAAATTCACAAAGCTAATTACAAATGAGAACTCTGGATGCTTATTATAGCCATAGGTTGCATTTACTCCAAGAACACAAACACATATCATGTACACTTAATATTCTAAATTGTATCTGAATTACAGTTGAAAAACAAAAATCATCGTGTATCTATGGCAGATAACATCAAGAACCAATCAATTTATAATGATGCTATTTTAATTTTGTTCTACCATGTGAAAAATCCTCAAAGGCTTGTATTAAAAGATGGAACGCAAGTTAGTATAATAAATGTCCTAATAAAACAATAAGGGTATGTACCGGGATTTGGTAGACATTGGAGTGCATATAACAAGAGCAGGATTTTGTTTAATTCTGATCTACCTAAAATAAGGCCAACAACGAGTATATGCAAAAGTAGAAGCATTGCAAAGAAAAAGTACCTCTCCATCGGGGTAATTCAATTCAAGTTGTAAGCATTCGACATTTGAAAGGCTGTGAGTAAGCTTGGGTCCAATAGTAACATATTCATCCTGATCATACCAACCATTAATATAGATGGATGCATCAACTAGCGATGGCATATTTAGCAACATAATTTCCTCGATACCCCAAACATGAATATCCAAATACACGAGATTAGGCGTGGAAATCTGCAATCTCGTTACGTAATTAGAACTACCAAGAATCAACTTCTTCAAAGTGTTGGAATATATCTCAATAAAATCGGTATAACGACCTTCTAGCACTAATTCTTCAAGCACCGGACACCCCAACAAAAGCTTCTTCAAAGAGTCATCACTGAGTTTAACACTAGCAATGTTAAGGGTTTTAAGGCAAGGAAGATTTACTGAGTTGAGTTCTATAACTACTAAAGGATGGAATTCCGAAGAGAGACGCAACTGGAGCTGGAGATATATTAGTGATGCACAAGTGAAAATGACATCCGTGTTTAAATTCAAATTTTCACACGAACCCATTTCAAGTAAACACTCTCGAGGCCCCAACTTAATCACATCACCAATACAATCGGCAATAGCTTGAGTGCAAGGCCAGCCACCCTCCAAAGCCGAACAAAGTTGAAATCTGTTAACACATGATCTGTCTCGTTTCTCCAACACACTTCTCAGAAGTAGTTCGAATTTGGTCAAAGGTTCTTCTAGAGCCATTATATCATCAATAATCTCTGGCAACCCAACAAACTCTTTAATGTCAAATTTCAGATCCGGTAGAGAAGCCCATGAGTTTATCCATCTTTTGGACAAGATGCATGTCTGCACAGCCTCTTTTGTAGTAAGAAAAGATAGGATATGCGTGCGAACTTCATCAGGCAAACTACTGATCCTATCAATGCCGTCATTATCCTCATTACCATGTTCCTTGATATTCATCATATTTCACCTTCACAAATGCATAAAATAACAAATTTTAATGAGTTGCACAGAGTTATTAGCTTCCCAAATTGCAAGAGAGATCTTTTGAAATTTTATGAAATAGAAACATATAAAAGGGATTTTTTTGCAGAGGCACCATTACAGAAATCTGATTTCAAACAAGAGCCTGAATTATGAACAGATTTGAGGTTACAATGTCTAATTTTGGTATGATTGTATCAGACACAATATTATACTCTTTCTGGATAATCAATTTAATAATATGCATTAAAGGAAAATTGTGTATCAGACACAATACTATATCATACTGGTACATTGATACCAGCTGCATCAGTTTCTGTAGTTGTAAACAACAAGAACAAAACAAACCATCTTTTCAACTAAAAATGAAAGGAGGGCATTTTAGACTTTCAAATTTAAGTTGAACAAACAAAATGCTGTGAGTAAAGGCTTCTTAATTAGAGAAAATTTCCCGTGTGCCCATTCAAATTTTCAAAATAGCCAATGTCCCCATAAATATACTATAATATCCAATATCCCCATCTAAACTTAATTTTCTTTCTTCTATCCCCTTTTATTTATTTATATTTAATTTAATTATTTTCAAACTTGTACTGACTAATTTACCCTTTTATTATTATTAAGACTCTTCATCTTTCTTCTTTCCGGTTCTTTCCTTCTATTCACTCCTATGAAGTCTGCTTCCAATCATGGCGGTGATAAATACTTTATTGTTCTTTATGTGCAGTGATAAAATTTATTATTCCAATACAAGGCCTTGACGAACCCATTGGCCATGAATGGCAACCCCGCTTGTAGAAGAAGGCTTATCTGTAACCTCAGTTCACCTCAAACTTTCATAACCCATGTCAATTTACTTTGAATCATAGATAACCATGAGGTTGGATTAAGAGAATATTATCTCTTCTAGCGTTCCCACACTCTCCCAGTATCACAAGGCTACAAGCTAATCGCTTTGATGGCTCAAACCCAGCCCCAGCTCCTATGGAGTCTTCCTCCAATCATGGCAGTGATTGACCCAACTTTCAAGTTTGACACAAGATCAAATATCAATTTATCTTAACAGAGGATTTGAGAAGAGAAGGGAAGGTGTGATGATTGGGTTGAGCTTCAGAAGAGAGTAACTGAACAAGGAGCCGAAAAGGTGCATCGGAGGATGTCCCTCTTAGAGGAGGTATGATTGAATCAAATAATTGAAAGCAAAGGTGTTTGATGGTTTGGGAAGAAGGAAAGAAGAAATAATTAAATGAAAGGGTAAATTAGTTAATACAGTTTGAAAATAATTAAATGAAAGATAAAATAAATAAATTGGGATAGAAGAAAGAAAATTAAGTTTAGATGGAGATATTGGATATTATGGTATATTTATGGGGAAATTGACTATTTTGAAAGTTTGAATGGACCCACTGGAAATTTTCCCTTTTAATTAATGATCTAGCCTGTACATATGCTCACGCAAGAAAGAAAAAGTTTGATATCAAAAATCCTAATTTTTGTACAGACAACATAATTCGAAGAGAGGGGGGAGAAATGTACATACACAATTCAATCTTTCAAAGAAATCTTCAGTAAATACCTTCAAATTTCTCTTCGAGGAAAGCAGTTGCAGGATCTGACCAGAGAAAGCGGAGGAGAGAGAAGGGGAGAGCAAGTGAACTTCGCATATAAACTTAGCGATTTCTGGATCTGATTTGGGATGGAGAGGAGATAGCACTCCGTCTCCCGGCCTGCTCTTTAGTTCTGTGCTACAGTTTTCAGGGTTTTGGAGTGAGAAACGAAAAGTTAAAAGGGAAGAAATGTGCCCTCTGCAAACGGGTCCCGTCTTTGACCTGAACTGATGGCAATAACGCAAAATTGAAGTTGGACTCAGGGTGTTTTAGGTACTATAAAGGAGCTTGATAAATAATTGCTGCGGGACCCGTCATGCAGGCACGCATTCAAGCTTTCAAGTCAGCATTAATGGCTATTTTACCCAAAATCAAACAAAAATTTAAAAAAGAGAAAAAAAAAAAAGGAATTGTACCAGTAGCAAGAGAATGGAGCAAAAGAGGGTCTCGATCTAGTGCCTCTCCCTCAGCCCTTCCTCGTTCCGGCAACTACACCATTCACCATTCAATTTTACTTTGGCTTTTGCAACAATAAGTGTAAGAAAAATTGAGAGATAGAATTTACCTAGAGGAGAGAAGCGGCGCACGGGTAGTTGAGTAGAGAGGCGGCGAAGAGGGAGGGAGAGAGAGGAGTATAGTTCGGGTGGGAGGTGTTAGAGGGATTGGTCTAGGCTAAACATTTAACGGGCTGCTAAACGGGCCGTCCAAAATCATCCAAACTTAGCCCATTTGTATTGGTATAATTTTTCCTGTTTAATTAGCAAGCTTATTTACTTTCGAATAATGGTTTTCAGTAGGGGTGAGTAAATTGCTCATAACTCGTTCGCTAAATGCTCATTAATAACTCGCTCATTTACTTAATGAGCCGAGCATGAGCATACCCCAACTCGCTCATAACTCGCTCATTAGCTCATTAAGAACTGAGTTACATAAATCCTGCCACATCTAATCTCTTGATTCTTTTTTTTTGAAAAGGCCCAAGAAGCAAGTTTGAAGCATGCATGCCATAGGATCGCTAAGCTAAAGAAAGCAAGCCCCAGAACCATCCGTAATATCCATTGACAGATTAATTACAGGCTCAAGCCCAGCTACTATAGCTTGAAATCTTGAACGGGAGTGGATAATAATGAATATTATTTGGTTTTGAACTTTTAACTGAAAATTTTGAAAAGTTTTCGGCGCGACTGCAAAATCTCATCACCTAAAACCCTCAGCGGCTGCAAAATCTCATCACCTCTCCGCCAAACCTAACTTAGCATAGCAGCGACCAGCCAGCCAGCGGCCAGATTCAATATCGTACCTATCCGTTAATTTCTTTAGCTAAATGCTTCTTGATTCTTACTGTTGACTAATACTTTTTTTTTTTTTAGCAATCTGCAAAAGAGGAAGAGAGCTTGGAATTTCAAATCCCAACGAGCAATGATAGATGAAGTAAGATTATGTATTGTTTAATTAGCTTAGAATTTTAATTAGGTTAGAATTTCCAATCTGCAAAAGAGGAAGAGTTACTAGATTTTGTTAAATTATGTATTGTTTAATTAGGTTGGATTATGACAATTTGTTAAATTTTATAAATGAAAATTAATTTTTGAATGATGTATTTTAAACAACTCGCTCATTAAGCTAATGAGCTGAGCATGAGCATACCCTAACTCGCTCATGCTTGCTCATTAATCAGCCCTGGTTTTCAGTGATGTTTACTTGTGGAGTAACAGAAACAAATAATTTATTTCACGTTTAAACTGTTAAATAAGAATATTTTAAGATGGAGTAGGAAAAAATTTACACGAGATAAATTACTCCGCTTAAATAACCTGTCAATGATGTCGATGAACATTACAAGGTCATGAATCCACAGATTTTGTCTTCTAGATGACTGAACTATTAATTCGATCACTTCTAGACAAAATTAATAGTCCGGCCCTCAAGTGCTATTTGAAGGAAGAAGAAATTAAAGAGAGAGGCATCGACTTCGAAATTTTAGGTTGATCAAAACAATGGTTCGATCACTCTTTTTTTCGAACTTTCTGTGTAATAAAAGGTGAATCAAACCGAGAACCAGCTTTTAATCTAGTGACAAAAACAATATATTCGTGTGAGAGATCGCAAGTTCGAAACTCAAACAAAAAAATTATTTATAAATATTAAATAGTTGGATAATTTGAACTCTTTGCTAAAAAAATAAAAATTTAAACCGTAACCATCAATTCGGTAAATCTCATTTTGACCGAATTAATGATTTGTTTGATACTTATTATTTTTAGAAAAAAAAAACCATCAATCAAATCAATTTTTTAATTACTAAAAATTGAACAATATTCATGCATCAACTCCCAAAAGCCGAAGGTCGAAAGGAGAAGCAGCTATTATTCCAAAAGCCGGAGGCAATTAGCATACGTCCAAAAACCACATACCAACTGGATTGCTTGATTGGATTGATCGGTACCGTTTTTTTTTTTTTTTAAAGTGTTTTATCGCATATCCGGTCCGAAATTTTTATTCATACCGTTTTAAAAAAATTAATAAATTAAATAACTACGAATTCTGAAAAAATTTATTTTCACTATGTCCGTAGTTTAAAAATATAGACATAAATTAGATGTCTGCAGTTTCAAATTACGGACACATTTTTTCGATCAAAACCTCATTGATAAAAAGTAAAAACCACTAACTTAAAAAAAAAAAACCATTAGTCAACCAATTTTTTGGGTCAACTCAAAATTTGTGCATAAAAAGTTTGTGATAAAACACAATGAAATTGTGGACCCATAATGAAATGAGAATCAAAGTCGGTTATATCTAAAAAAAATGCAGATACTCAATTTCTTTGTGTTTACAAATTCAAACTGCGGATGTGGTGAAAATGAAATTTTTTAGCAAGGGCGGATTCAGGATTTTCGTCAGGAGGGGCAAAAAAAATATCGAATCGGATTTAAATATCTAATCATATTTAAATTCATTAACCAATTAGTTACTCGATAAAAAATAATGTTTTAACTTATACTTTCTAATGCTTTGACTTATAATTTCTGATGCTCGAACTTATAATTCAAATTACCAATCAAAATTCAACAAATTTATTTCAATTTTAACCTTAAATTTAATCCGAATTACAAATCAAACGTTCAGAGAGGGGCAAAACAAATTTCAGGGGAAGGCAAAGTCGGTCGAGACCGATAAATCTCCACTAAAACTCAAAATTCAAAATTCACGGAGCAGCTGTCCTCAGAACACTCGTGGGTCCGCCCCTGTTTTTGAGAAATTATAAATATTTGATTTTTTTTAAATATAGCATAAATAAAAATTTCGGATATCCGATTGCACTTCGGTGGTAATCCCAAATTCGCCAGAAATAGTCAGCCTGATGTGATGTCGGCTCCTTGAATAAATAATAAATTAATTGTATGTATGCAGTATGCTTGACCCACAATCATTTCAATCATTCAATGTGATAAGATATTAACATCATAGCAAGTTAGCAACACAAGCACACTATTAATATATTGCTAGTGGCCAAATTACCCCCAATAAAATACCAAGTCTTTTGTACTAAACAAGTAAACAAAAGTGTTCAACCAACGAATGATTCGAGTATGACGGAGGAGAGCATAATACACTGCATCAAAGTAGTTGTTGGATCTTTTAGGACATGTTCGGACGTCACTGGATTACACGGGATGGGATGTGATGGGAATGAGAACTCTCTTTTGAAAAAGTGGAAATCCATAGTCGCGGGTACGCATGTGATTGATTATGAAAATATGCTGAAATGAGTGTTCGGTTGTACTACGAGATTAGTTGCGGGAAATCATATTTTTCTTTTTAAAATGTTTGATATTATACAATTTTCTTTATTAATAAAATCAATAATGCAATTAAATAAATGAATTAAATAATAACATAACATTACTTATTAATTATTATTTTATAAATATAAATATTTTTTATTATTAAATGAGAAATATTTAATAATAAGAATATGCACTCTCTTTGTTTTTTTATTGAAAAAAGGGTTAATACCAGACATATCCAGAAAATTTTAGATTTCATTGCATTTAGATGAGGTATGTTCACAAAAAATTAACTAAACTCAAGTTAACACAAAAAAAAAAAAAATTATGGTTTATAAAAAAAATCCTAGGCAGCTGCTGCAATCTTCCAAAATAAAAACAAAAAATAGCACACCACGTGAGAAGAAGAGAGGATAGAGAGAGAATGGAAAACGAAAATTAACTTGGACTTCGGGTTTTGATTTTCATAAATTTGCACTGAGTTGGGATTCATTGTAGGAATTTTTTTGAGAAATATTACAAAAATTTTGGCCATCCAAACAGCCTTGGGGAATTAAATTGGAAATTACCTCAAATTCCATCCATTCCCAGTGGGAATGCGCCTGCCGAACTGGGCCTTATAAATATCTTTTCAGTACGAGATGGGTTAAAGTTTTCTAAATCAATTTTAATATGAGCATTAAGTTTCGAACTTATGATCTTCACGTAAAGACAATACTTCAATCAAATTCACATAAATAAGGAAATATAATTTATTTCTAGGATTCAGAGACGGAGACAGAATTGTATCATTGAGAGGCAACAAAAAAAATAAGAAGAAGAAGAACTTTTCTTAACTAAACCACATTTTTGAATATATGTAATTGTACTAATGATCGGTTAAATACTTGTTGTAGTTAAGAATTTAAGTCTGCTAGGCACATAATGAGTTATGCTAATGTATTAATGATAGCATATTATTTCATATGCTAACGGCTGTAACGGGTGAAATTTTACCTTTTTATGTCCGAACAGTCGATTTGAGCCACTTAATAAAATTTTAAAATATTATTTTGTATTTGTCGAGTATGTTTGGATGGGAGCTAGAATAATTAGAATAGCGAAATTTTAGATTAGTAGATGAGAATAGAGAAAAAATAGTAGTTTTCATATTAATGTGAAACCAGTGCTATTTAGATCAGTAAAATGTTGTTTAGATTGATACATTTGGAATAGTGGATAGCTGTGACTGAGAAATAATAGTGTTAATAAAGTGCTAATTAAGATGAAAGATAGGCAAGTGGCGTCAACTTTGTCTTTTTGAGACTGTTTTGGCAAAAATCCGAGAAGGAAAATTTCTCTCTCTTCACTCTTCTGAATAGTAGTTATTCCAATATTTATAGGGTATAGAGCATAACAGTTGTTCTAACTATTCCGAATAGTAAAAATGTTGTTTGTGTGCACATTGCTATTTAAAATAATCCTATTCTCAAATAGCCCCTATTTTTTGTGCATCCAAACATACCCAACTTAGTTAAGAATTTAAATTGATTAGGTATATAATTAGTTATGCTAGTATATATTAATAATAGCATATTAGTCCATATGCTAACGGATCATTCAATAATATCTGTTAAAATAATTAGTAACTTTTAACATACAATACTTCAATAAAAATGAGACTATAACTATATGCTTTTTAATATTTCTTCATGCCGTTTAACACTTACCTATTTATAATTTTCAAGACGATGTCTGATGATGATATGGTAATGCAATGATAATTATATATGTGATTTTTGTAACATCACTGGATTTGTCTTAAAATTATAATTATATGTTAAAGATTATTAGATTAAATAGTTAAGTATTTATGCATAATATTTTTGTTAAAAAATAACTCGTTCAATATTTTTAAAAAATATATAGTCATGCGGTCATATTTTTCATAACTATATGTTAAAAATAATTAAATTTGTTTAAAACTAATTAACTAACTGTGTAAACATCAACCTATCTGTTAAAGGGAGTTTTGAATCAGAACCTTCCATTTCAAATCAGATGGTCACGGTTATTTCAGTGACAACTGATACACTGTCACATTTTAAAAGATTGCTGATTACAACACATGGAGAATTTAATATGGAAATTATATCTAATATACAATTGACTTTAAGTAATTATTGTTCATGCAAGAGAATGTACTGTACGGTACGTCAGAAAAAAAAAATGTCAATTTGAAAGCTTTTGACTCTTTATCTTATGTTCAAAATAAATATGGAATATTTGATTGTGAATAAAACAATCTTTTGACTAAGTAATCGGTGACTTTAGAATATTTCGTGTCAATATAAATATGTTTGAATCTGTAGTATACTAATAGTTAATTAAGAGTAGATATTCGAAATAGAAATAACAGCGATGACATTAATATCCAAACAATGTTTCTACTAATTACAAAAGTTCCTTGCACGTAAACCATATTACGGTTAAATATTTTAACAGAGCCGTCTTGACTTAATGCAGCGCAAAGTCTATAGAATCATAATGCACTGCATATGATTCCTGCGCCGCACGAAGCCAAAATTGCGCTGTTAAATTCCTTTCCCCATATTTCACATGGCCACAAAACAGAGCATTTTCTAACATTCCACCATAACCCGAAATAAGAAAAAATAAAAAGTAGGAAACGAGAGAATTTCATAAGCCCTTAACCATGCTTAGATCGATCTTGAGGCGGGAATATTTCGCACATGATCCATAAATTCTTCGAAAAAACCTAGCTAATAATTCATAATTAAAATCAAAGGTCGAGAAAACCAGTCTTTTGCAACACGGCATTACGGACCCGGCAAAGGTCTCTTCCTTTGAGCGTCCTTCCTGCCCCTTCTAAAACAGACAAGGCAGTTGGTGTGTGGGACCGCGCCACCATCACGTGCGGCGGCACCATCTCTGTTTCTTCTTGATCAAACACTTCATCTTCATCATCATCATTATAGCCCGTTTCGGACGTGCCATGTCGGTACGGCCTGTGGTGCGGACTGGTGGGGCCCGGTTCTTAGCGTGTGTGCAAAATACGGAACAGGCTGAGGGGAGGTTGCCATTGATTCTGTTTCACTATCAGCTAAAAGAGCCGAAAGCCCGAAACGCTGGTGGTGGTGTGTTGAGTTGTGGTTATGATCAACTGGTGGAAGGAGGCGATTCATAGTGGTAACCGTAAGGAGAATCGACGGTGGATGAATAGAACACGTCGGCCTCGTTGAATTCTAAGTCGGGGAAAGGATGATCATAGTGGGGTTGATTGGATTGGTTTAAGAGATTGATGAATCGAAAGGATCCGATATCGTCACCCATTGATGGAATGCTTGGTTTAAGAAATTGGAATTGTTATTTGAGAGGTGCTATGTGGTGCTTGTGTTCTATATATTGAATCAAAGGGTGTGTTCAAGTTGGTCAGCTAAAGTTGGTCCTGAGGTGCAGAGGAACACTTTCAGTGTGCTATACTGCTATGATTGCATCATTTCTTTTCTTTTTCTAATTCATTGGTTATTGTTTATTGTTTGAACTTTTTTTATTTACTTGTTTATATAATATATGAGGTATGATTGGATCATTGGAATCTCCCGAGGAGAAGCACCGATTCTGCTCATGTCATTTTGTTTGGTTCTTCTCCAGTTTCCAGTTAAAAATCGATAACGATTATCCTCTCCATTAAACAAGGTTAGTGGCTCAGTGCCACTGCCAGAGAGAGATTCTAGAACCTTCTTACCAGACGAGTGAGGTCAATAAAAAGCTTTTTTTTTTTTCATATATATGTTATATTTCTTGTTTATTCCATAATTTATAAATATGAAGAGTGAGGCAACGGTACTATACATAATGTATATTTGTATTTAAAGTTTAAACAGTCGATTTGAATATATCAATGTAATCACTATATGAAAATATAAAACTTAGTGGTCAAAATTTATATTTTTTTAGACTTTTTTATTATTTTTAAAACATGTAAAAAATACTTGATCTAAAAGTTCTGAACCATTCAAAAGTAATGATTTTATACTTATCTAACAAAATAGTAAAAAAAATTCTTAAAAAAATATAGAATGTAATCATCAAATATATTTTTATACAAAAAATCATGTTGAACCGTTCTAATCGACTGTCTATATTTTAAAACTGAAAATACAAAATCATAGTACGAACCGACCTGCACTATGTATATTATCGGAACCTCACTAGCATCTGAACCTCAAAAGTAGAATATAAACTCTTATTTTGAATTTTTGAAATATTTCGCGCCAAAAGATCAAATGATTTGGTGACAAACATCTCTTATTACCATCTGAATTTATTGTGCTGGTAAGCATGAACAAATTATCAAGAAAACAATGGAGCATGGATGTACTTTCTGAGTGCCTGTTTGTCTGAAATGGAGGTAATTAGGATTCAATTATGAGGAGGTGGACCCCAGGGCCCCAGCTGGAGTGTCAGTTGTGTCGCCCTTGGCAATGCTTCATGCACACCAAAATGTACCCCTATAATCCGGTACAACCTTTTTTTTTTTTTCTTTTCTTCTTTTAAATAACTTCAAATAATCATAAGAATTCTCCAAGATATTTTTGAATGATATAATCCGCTACCGTTGTATTTTATTTGTCTTATTTAGAAGAGATTCTAAAAAAATATTTAATCATTAATCGGATAACTATTTGTCAATCAAGAAATTATGTTTTGCAATTGTGATTTATATACATCTCATGTACATAATATTACTTCTACAGCTCTTACCGTACAAAATATATACAGTTTTTCCTCCTAAATAACATCAAAATATTTAGGTAAAAAACGATACATAAAACAATAAAAAAATATCACTTAATTGAGAAATTAGATTTTAAATTAATCATTTTTGTTGGCATCGCACCTCATTTTTTTTAAAGAAAAAACAGTTTAAGGATAAGAACTCCAAACACCCCCCCCGAGCATTGAATTATCACATTAAGATTGATTGATTTGCAACAAGAAGTTATAGCATTGGGTCCCAAGAGAATATTATGCTGATGTCAATTATTTTTTGTGTGAATTTAATTGTTGAGGAAGGGTGTCTATCAATTAAAGTTTAAGGATGGAGACATCTTTGTCTATGACTCTATATTCTTTTTTATATTCTTAATTCATATCAACGGAGAAACTAGTTTGGATTTAAATAAAGCTATAATCACACGCATATGTTTAATTTTAAAAATATAATTGTTAATAATTACATTGCTTGATCATCTTATTTCTTAATAGTCATCCAAAAACTTAGATACTCAATATGATAATATTATTGAAATTATTTTCTGTTACCTTAAAAAATCATTGCAATTTCAAGATGTAATGCTAAGTTGGGGGTGTGCCTTAAATATTAAAAGTATACTACATTATTTATTTATTTATTTAAATTTTAAAATGAAGTATACTACATTATTAAAACAAAATTATCAAAAGCAAAGTTTGCATAATATTTGCTATGGAGACAATTTTTACAGAGATTCAAGATTTTAGCGTAGTTCAAATGATAAATTTGGTAATTTGGTTAAATTAATGGATGTTGAATTTGCCTATTGTGAAAATTACTCATACATCCTTCAAACATCAACAACTATACATTTATAGATGTAACATAATTTTGGATGCATGTACTCAATATTTTTAAAAGGCATTGGATGTATATGAGAAAGAGACATTCTCTATTTTCTCAAACTCCTTTCTTATGCTTGTTTTATTATCAATTGTCTTATTAATCAATCAAAATATCGTACTCTTTTTTTCTGCATGTTTCATCAATTTTCTTACTTATTAATAAAAATATATTTTTTGGCTCATTTGGTCCATTTTTTATTTTAAAAATATGGTTATGTATTTATTTTTTCGATTTCATTCTCTAGTATATAATATTTTGTGAGAGATTATTAAAGAATTAATTTATTTATGTAATTTAATTTTAGAAAACTAAATAACATTATATAACCACGCATCAAATAAATATAAACTAACTCACAACAATTCGGTGTACTGGAGAATTTTCTAAACATATATTATGAAATTTCGGCTTCATTTTCTAAACATATATGTTTGATTTAAAAATATAACTGTTAATAATTAGATTGCTTGATCATCTTATTTCTTAATAGTCATCCAACCACTGAAATGATATTATATTGCTCCTATTAAATTGTACAAATTTTAACAAATAGCAAGTAAATTTTTTGTAGTATAATTTAATGTAATATTATGATAGTTCTTCAAACTTTTTGTTTGTTACAAGTTATACTATGGAACTTTAATTTTTGACAATTATTTTCTCCAACTATGCAATCAATAGCAATGACACAAGCTGACAGCGACAATTAATTTACAATTTAATGCTTAATTTTAAATATGAAATGACTAAAATATCCTCAGTTTAGGATTTCTTCAATGTTTTTTTAGGGGGAAGCGCTGAGAATAATTATAGTTCTAAACACTTTCTCTTAGTTTAGGATTTTGATTGAGTATTGATATATAAGTTATAAAAAGGGCGATTTTAACATATATATATATATATAGAGGACTAATTTGCTTCTGGAAGCACTTCGACTAGGTGAAAAGTGCTTCCGGAAGCAAATTAGCCATACTCTATATATATGTATATATATAACTAAAACTAGGTGAAAAATTCAAATTCAAATTAAAACAATTTCAAATTCAACTAGGTGAAAAGTTCAAATTAAAACTAGGTGAAAAATTTAATTACACAAATTTTAACTTCAACTAGATTCGAATTGATCCAACTAAATTGAAAAAAAAAAAAAAATCCTAATAAACGGGTGTATTGATCCCTCGCACTAAATTCAATCACATCCAATGATTGATCAAGTTGCAAGGAGATGTCTTTTCTTCGAAAAGGCAAGCAAAATCAAATTCGCATCCTCTGAGATATCTCAAACTTTGCGTGACTTTATGGAAAATCTCAACCATTCAAATACGTTCTGCACGAATCTCGAAGCACAAATAATAGTCACGCAAAAGTTGAGATACCTCAGAGGATACGCACTCAGCAAAATCGACTGGATCCATTCCTTAGCCCATTAATTGTGAGGTTGAAAATAACCATTAGTTTTTACTTTTTTATTTCTGGTTAAGATAAAATCCGACGATGAATGATAGCAAAATCAACTTAATATTTTTTGACGTCAATAGCAACGAGATACTATTTATCGGTGTCCCTATTACAGTGACAAACAAATAGTTCGGGTTTAGTTCGGCGGAGTCAAAAATTCGTGATTCACAAATAAATCGGGTATAATTCGGAAATAATTCGGTACCACAAAGAAGCAAAAAAAAATGTTTTCTTCGCAAATAATTCATAATTCGCACTTTATTCGCAAATAAAACGTATTATACGTTTTTTGCGTTTTATTCAGTGTTCGGTTCAAAAATGTCAAAAAAACGAATAAAATACGAATATATCGCGAACCATGTTACTATTCTGAAACGTGTGAATGAGTTCGCTGTATCTTTGCAATAATGTGACCTAATCACCTAATTCCTGCGAAAAAATAATGTGGTTAAAAATCTAAAATCGAATTTATTTACCATATGAGTTGGATCAAGATAAATATTTTTTCTTTACTTGAATTAATACAATATTTCTATTTTATTACGTCATTTATTCAGAGTATGCATTGTGAGTTGACATTCACACAATTGTAATTAACACTGCATTCATTACAAAATTTAATTGACAGACAAGTTTACCCCTCAATTAATCCTCCTTATATGCTATTTGTTTTATCATTTTTAATTGACAAGCCTTTTGAAGATAATTTTCTAAAATTATTATTTTTATTTATGAAAAAAGAAATATTTCACTATTATTCTTTTACTTCATTATTATAAAAGAATGTCTTCACTTCATTAGTAATCTTACAGCACACAAATAGAGTTCTCTTATGTGGTTGAAAAAAAAATGCATGACTGTGCACTTAATATTCTTTTTCTTTATTAATGATTTCTTTATCGCACAAGTATACAGTAATTGCTGATCAAAGTAACAACAATCTAGGCTAACTTTTAGGAGAGATTTATAAGAGTGAGGCTATGGTACTATGCATAGCACGGTTGGATCTGTGCTACGACTCAATATTTGAGTTTTCAAAATCCTAACGGTCGATCCGAACCGTTCAACATGATTATAAAATGAATATGTACTTGCAAACCAAATTTTACATTTTTTCGAAATTTTTTTACTATTTTTTTAGATAGGTAGAAAATCACTTGATTTGAAAATTCTGGACCATCCAAAAACAGTGATTTTCTACCTATTTAAAAAAATAGTAAAAAAATTTCGAAAAAATGTAAAATTTGGTTTGCAAGTACATATTCATTTTATAATCATGTTGAACGGTTCGGATCGACCGTTAGGATTTTGAAAACTCAAATATTGAGTCGCAGCACAGATCCAACCGTGCTATGCATAGTACCATAGCCTCACTCTTATAAATCTCTCCTAAAAGTTAGCCTAGATTGTTGTTACTTTGATCAGCAACTACTGTATACTTGTGCGATAAAAAATCATTAATAAAGAAAAAGAATATTAAGTGCACAGTCATGCATTTTTTTTTCAACCACATAAGAGAACTCTATTTGTGTGCTGTAAGATTACTAATGAAGTGAAGACATTCTTTTATAATAATGAAGTAAAAGAACTCTATTTTCACAAGCTTTCCGAAAAGTGGTCATTTGCTGAAATCGGACACTCGAGCGCCGTTTTATGGCCGTTTGAAGTTTCATCGTCGTTTTTCGTCTTCTGAGTGAAGATATCATCCCTATTCATATGTAATTTAGCGTAATTTACCGTATTCTAGCATAATTCTACATAATTATTGTAATTTCAAGTAATTTAGTGTAATTCAGCATAAATTAACATAATTTGAAGTAATTTAGCGTGTTTAGTATAAATATGCTATCAAAAAAGTAATTCGACAAAGGGAAAAAAAATTCGATTTTTTAGTATTATATTTCATCAGTTTAGCTATTTCTCTCTATAAAAAAAGAAAAAAAAGAAGTAATGGGACCCGAAATCCCAATTCGGGTCCAAGGCATTACACCAAAAGCTATACCGTTTCTGCGCTGCGGAAAAACTGGGAAAAGGGGGGAACCCAAATTGGCATTTCGGGTCCAGAAAAAAAAAAGTCGGACCCGAATTGCCAATTCGGTTCTTATGGTTTTTGTAAAAACCCGGCTAATCATGTTGGTTAGCTAATTTTGTTTTTTCTAATTATGGTTTTTAAAAAAAATTCGAGTTCTTTGGTTTGACTAGGAGGGCTTCCTTTTTTCTTTGTTTTTGTGCTGTTGTTTTGTACTTTCATATGTTAAAAATAATGTTGGTGTATTCATTTTTTATATTTTCAAATTATCAATATTTTACATGTAATAGTTCTCAAATTTATGTATAAATATTACAATAGTGATTGCAGATCTCGCTTTCAACTTATCTTGCATCCAAAGCTCGCCACTCGTTCCTCATCACACACTTCCTCACACACTACTTTAGTGTGTGATGTGAGATGAGAATGGAAATAATTTAAACTCCACCTATGGGCTATGATTTATTTCCTCCCATGTTTAGTTCATTAAAATAAATATGTATTTCATGTGACTTTTTATTTGGATTGAAATTAATTTAAATATTTTCGTATCTGATATTAATTTATTATTTGTCTTTTTTAGAGACAAAATTTAAAATTATTATTAAATTACATGACAAAAGAATATATGACCATATTAAAAAAAACCATTAATAGTTAAAAAAAATCATCTAAACATAAATGCTTCAAAGTTATATAAAATATTAAAAGAAGTATTCATAGTTGCATTCTAAAGTATTCATATATAATGCATGAAGTATTCATATCTAAGATATCAAGTATTTAAAAAAAAACTGGGACACATTACTTATCCATCTTTTACACGTTTTTAGAGGTGGTTTTTTTTTTTCTCCGTTCACTCTAACTAATATTTTTGACAATCTGTGAGGAATTTTGCAAATCTAAAACCAGGAACGTCTTCTACGCAATTTTCTCTTTCAAATGAGATCCATGATGACATACTTTCGAGTTGTCCGTTGCACAAGTATTCATACCTTGTCATTCAAGTATTCATACCTCATCAAGCAAGTATTCATACCTCATCAGTATTTCACAAATAAAAAACTGGACACATCATTCACTCATTTTTACCGATTGAAATTTCATACCACTCAATCATTTTTTACTTGATATCTTAGGTATGAATACTTGTTCGACAAGGTATGAATACTTGCTCGACGTGGTATCAAGTAACTTGCACGACGAGATATATATGTCAAATTAATAAAATTGTGTTAATAACATAAGGATCATTTATTAGTTACTATATATTTTCATTGTTTAGATCTATCTAATTTGAAAGAACAACAAAAGAAAAGTAAGCTTATAGATGGAAAATTGTTCCATAACTGATACTTCCTCTTAAAACATTTCAATTTCAAAGCACATCAATAAGAAAAAACAAACTCATTCTTTACATATGAATGATCATTCTATCAAACAACTCTTTTAGCTGATAATATTTTATTTCAGTACGAAGTTTATTTTCAATTAATAGAGTTTCTAGTGCGTTTTTTTATTGAATTCTGATAATATATTTTGAATGTAATTTGTATTTTTTTTTGTAACACTAAACAATATAAAATTTGTACAAACTACCTAATGCATAATCAATAAAAGTAAAAATTAAAATGAAAAAATTAAACGACATATGATGCAAGAAATAAAGTATTCAACGTAACAAATCCGACTAAGTAGATTAAAGTCACAAAAAAGTAAGCTTATTTTCTGCTATTCTTGTTGAGGAGGGTTCAAATGCCTCTATTTTTTGTGCCTCCACTATGCCTCCATTTTTAAAAACGTTAATATATCAAAATTTAAATTATAAACGTCAAAATAAAACTGTTAGATGTGATCTATGTTATTTTCTCTCTGTGCTCATAAAAAAATATCACATTTCAATTTTGTTTTTATGTGAATCAATCATTGGAAAAATCAACGTCTAAAAATTATCCATATTAGTATGTTTTTACATGCTCTTGATGACAACCAAAACAATGTTGAAATGTCACAATTTTTTACATGCGCATAGATAAAATGATGTAGATCATATCTAACAGTTTTATTTTGACTTTTAAGTTTTAAATTTTGAGTTATTAAAGTTCTTAAAAATGAAGACATGATGGAGACACAAAAAATGAAGACATTTGAACCCTCCTCATTCTTGTTTTGTTGCTAGAAATGATTTCTTAGTATATTTTTATACCTATACTTTTTCCTAATATGTTTTTGAAGATTTTATTAGACGTTTTAATTGTGAAAATAAAATAAATAATCAATGACCATTAATATAAAGAGAAAAATATATGACATCTAAGCAAATTTAAGCTAGGGCAAATTTGTCCATACGTGTAAAAAATTGAATTTGTTGTGTTAATAAAAAAATTGATTGTGTTAGTATCATTACTCAAGATTGCATGATCACTGGGATCAAAAATAGCATTTGAAAGGAAATACATATGAAGAGCATAACTGGCTATAATATTTAAAAATTTCAAGTTGTTGTGTTAAAATAAAAAGTTATTGTACTAAACTACAGCCTAGTACTGTAGAGAATAGTGTTAAGTCCAGCCGTCTTACATTCACGGGACCCTTTAAGATTTGTAATTTAGTATAAATTAAAACGGACGGTTCGGATCTCACTCTACACCATGTAATATCTCACTAGATTCAAATTCCTCCATTCAAACAATCTTACAGCGTCCGTCTTATGGTCTAGAGAATAGTTTAAAACCAAGTCCACCGAAACAGATACGGATACGGAGCGGATAGGTAACAGAATTTAGTCAAGTAAACCAAAAAAAATGGTGTTTTCTCTTTTGAGGGATTAATTATGACTTGTATTTATACACAGCGGTTTCAACTCCAACCTATAAGGCCCCTAAAATAGGAAACTTAAGCTGGCGCAAATCTCAAAGCAAACCCTCTATAATCCGACTAAGTACACAAATTATTTTGATTCAGGTGGGAGTTAATTTATCATGTTGTACCACAGGTGATATCACCCCTTCACTAATAAATTTATATCACCTACGGAAACAGAATATTTCTATTTAGATCCAGACCGTCCGATCAGAATTTTCACAAAAATTAAAGGGGTCCATGTATTCCATCTCAGGCTGGCTATCGGACGGTTCAGATCTAAACAAAAAATTTAGGATTTTTTCCTAACTGCAACAAAAGTTGACAGAATGCAAAACGAACTCAATAATCTGTAATCATCGTATCTATCATAAAGACCCAACAATTAAAATGTGAAAAAAAATAACTTGTACAAATAATAAAATTGCTCAACAACAGCACGGGAAATAGCTCCTTTTCTCTTCGAGCCTATCAAACAAAATTACAGCAGACAAATCACCAATCTACATGAAGCCGATCTAATTTCTTGAAGAAAGACATGGCAAACATAAGAGCAATTGGTATATCATATGAAACAATGGAGACCAGTAGAGAAATCACCAATCTCGAAACCTAATCTGGTGGAACTAGTGCAATTATAAAAGATAAAATTATCCCGTAATGAGACCAGCAAGGACATCACTTTTCCCTCTTGCGTAAACAGTATATACCAAACGTATAGCATCTACCCAACCATCCAAGATCTCCCATGAGTCGGCAACCTGTACCACATTTTGATAAATGATCAAAAGAACAATAAGCAAATTGTTTTTGGCACGAGAAGAAAAATATGAATACAGAAATTAAATAAAGAGTAGGGTTAAAATGCCCCATTGCTTTTGTGCCCCAACCATGCCCCACATCCTTATCTCTGTTTGCAAGGTCCAAATAGCCGATCCGAACCGTTCAACATGATATCCATACTAAAATGTACTTGGAGACCAAATTTTATATTTTTTGGAATATTTTTACTAATTTTTTAGATTGATACAAAATCACTGTTTTTGGATGGTCCAGAATCTTCTGATTTTGTACCTATCTAAAAAATAGTAAAATTTTTCCGAAGGCTGTGGGGTATGAGTGGGGCATGCAATGGAGCATTTTAACCCTACTCTTAAATAAAATATAAAACAGTATATGTTTCGTCAAGTAACCAAATTTGATATTGCATACCCTTCTGACTCAATAATTTTTTTTTACTACCTGCTCAAACTTGAGAAAATATAACAAGGAATTTTCATGTCATTTTCACACAACTGAAAACAGAGAAAAAAACAGAGGAAGGTCTTACTAGGAAAACAGGACCATGGATTGTATCGATACAAAGGCCGGCCCCAGGTGGCAGTGTCAAGTCGGAACATGGTGCCACTGAGACAATATCTGCAACATTAACCTTTATGATCTTTTTATCATTGTCTAGAGATTTTCTCGAAGGGCTTTCTCTCTCCAACCAGTTAACCTGACAGAAACAAAAGCAATAAACTTCAAAAAAGTTTTCAAACATGTGTGCACACACACACACACACAGGTGTGTGGATATAAAGTACAGATATGTAACACCGTAGCACCTGTTGGAGTCCCTCGTGATTCAAATAGAACTGAGATTTGACCCAGTCTTTATGAGGTGAAATTGGCCTATTTGCTGGAGGAGCCATTAAGTATCCCACCTTCAGATAAGGCAATGGCAGCTGCAAGAAAAAAAAAAATTATGAATTTAACTCTTCACGTGTTACTTCAATAAGTACTATGCCTAGACATAATGGTTTTCTAATAATTAATACTGATCATCAAAATTCAACTTAAGTAAACTATTATTATATAGTATTTTTTTAAAAGAAAACAGAGACAGAGACAAACCATAGATCTGACTAGTCGTAGAGCACTGCGGTACACCTGCATAGGTTAAAAAATGTCACAACTTCCAAATTTTAGATGGATAATAAAACCATAATAACAAGATCAGAATGTGCAAATGTATAATACCGAGTAATTTGGTTTCAAGGCATGAGCAGCCGCAACATAAATGGCCGATTGACTGTACAACTGAGTAGGAGAACTCTCTTTCCCACTGGTTGGACGGCCAGACCTCATATTGTCCTCTGCTAATCCATACTGTTAACACAATTAATTTCAATTTGGGCACTTAATTATTAATACCAAAATTTAGAAATTGTATTTTTAAATTAATCATGAGTTCAATGGCAAAACATACCAAGACAGTACCAAGATTGTAAATTGCTCGGTGAAAATCAAATTGCAACTGGATTGCAGCCCGGAACTGCCAAAAAGACCCCAACAAATAAGCACTCAAAATACTTCTAGAAGATAGAAGGAAATAATGAACAGAAGGGATATAATTAAGTGGTATACTTTACCTTACTGATAGCTGTTTTTATGATAGTCTGTTTTTCCTTGGCGGGAACAATTGCACTGAGCTCCTGCATGGTAGTTTCACATATAACAAATGAGAAACATGTTCGTAATAACCGATTATGGTGCAAACTATTGACATATAAATTGATGATATATCATACCTGTAGTCCAAGTCCCCAATTGTTAAGGGCCTGAGGGCTATTCCAGTTAAGCTCAACTGCCTTTGCGTAATTCTTGATTGCCTGAAGAGAAGCATAGCAGATAAGACAAGTGCTGAACAAATCCAGAAGGAACCCCACGACACACACAGAAAGGAAACCATAAAGAAAAAAAAAACAAGGAACAAAAATGTTGAAAAGCTAAAAAGAAATGCATGCATAATATCTTTATGGTGCCTCAAGTAAGAGCATACCCACAAGAATCTTTTAAAAGAGCATATTTACGGATTCAGTAAAATATCTGACCTGTTTCCACAAATCTTCAGCCTCCTTTGTACGGCCCCGCATTTTAGCCCGATCAGCGATAGCAATTGCCCAGTTATAATATGCCTAGTACAAGGAAATCCACAGTCAGTTGTTGAAAGCTGGTATAATATCTTTATAGTAACATCAAACAATCAAATATGAACTTACATCAAAAAGTGTTGGGGAAAGACGTGTGGCTTCGGCATACTTCTTGCATGCTTCCTCAAGCAAGGCATCTTTAGAAGAAGTGGAGTTTGGATCGACATTATCTGCACTTTCCTGCAGTATTGCACTAGTAAGGTTACTATATATCAATCTATATGTAAAGTCTACAATAAAATTTGAAATTTAATTTCCTGACCAACATCAGAAGATATTTAAATCATACCTGTAAAACAAGGGCCCAGTTGTAGTAGGCATCAGGGTCATCAGGATTTCTCTCTATTGCACTTATATATCTAGATGAAAAAAAAAATAAGTTGCTGTAAGTACTGGAACTGGAAAAACAACCAATTTAATGGTAAATAAAATTTCATGATTTAAGTGCTTGAATTAAAAAGGAAATTTGATTAATAATTTAATATGGCACATACCTTTTAGCAGCAAATGTGAGAATCCTCTGACGAGAACGGCCTTCCTCATCAACTCCACTAACACTGTTAATCAAATCTATGGCTATATCGTGGTGGGCCGCAATATTTTGCAAGCTTTCTTGGCTGAAACAATTAAGGAGATATTATTATGGTAATCTTAATTATGGGGTTTTTCAGTGAATAAATGGAAAATATTACATGTGTATTTTGGTCATGAAATGTTACTGCTCATGTGTTTAACTTGGTGCACTGGACAATTACAATAATACAAGCTTGCAAACTGCCTTTACGGACCTATCTAACTATATATAGCCAAGAGAAATGCAAAAATAACTATTAAATGTTCAAATTATATAGGCTGTAAGGACACACTGCCAGTAGAAGTATCTTTACAGCCTGACCAGCACTGACTGATATTTCCATTTTTGTATGATTTGCATTTCTTTGGGGATTTATTTATCAATTAATTCTTATAGTGCATTTCTATCAATTAATTCTTATACTGGTAAGGATTGCTAGAAGTGCAATTCCTGTGCTGATATAGTCCATTTTGAGCTAGCATTCAGTACAAAGTATAAAGGATTCTACCAGTTGAAACTTCCAATTCAAACTTTAGAGTATCTAAGATTTGAAAGAACAAACCTCAGTGAGGATCTATCTTCAGTGATTTCTGCACCAGTCTCTCTTCCATTGTCCTTCACAGATCCAGATCGTGCCCCGGCATTAGCCTCCTTCTCTTCCTCTTTCAGTTCATTGAGCAACTCCCTCATGGTAAAAGTCCTGCTTCCCTCGCCAGTCAAACTCCCGCTTCCAACTTGATCCGATCTCTCCTCTTCCTCTTTACCCACTTCCTCTTGCTTCACTTCATCTCCATTTGAAACAACCACTTCGTTGATCTCGATCTCTGTGGGTTCCTTCGGAGGTTCACTCGCGGGGCTCAGTTCGATTTCAATTGGAGACTGAGCTGGGGTGGGTTCCGGTTCAATTGGTGACTCGGCTGCGGCTAGTTCCGGTTCGATCGGAAGTTCGATTGGGGTTGACTCCGGTTCGGTTCCATTGGGGATTTCGGGTGTATGCTCGTTCTTTGGCTCCATCTCTTCCATTGATTGTTGGATCGAATGAATCAAAGTGGAGAGGGAGGAGGAAGGAGATCTAACTCTTTGTTGGGGCTTCAGTTCTTTGCCTTCTCTCCAACTCCTGAGTCCTGTCGACTTACGATGCACTAAATTAAAGAGAATCTGGTACATATTAGTTTGTTACTATCTGTGTGGCGGGTCAACGAAAATATAGATAAGGTTAAAAACACATGGGACCCTTTGAACGGACACTCTCTACAGTCTACACTATATGCAACACCCACAACAGAGCAGCACTCTACAGCGAGAAGTATGACTGTAAAAATCCACGAACTTGTTAATATTTTCCTGTTGTGTAAATTGTAAAAGGAAGTTTACAGATATTATAAAGAGTTAATTGCAGATGTATTTATAATGTTATTTTTTAATTTCTAACTTCTCTATCAAAACATCTTAATTTTCTTATCAAAATTAAATATAATTTCATTCCTCTTTTCTTCATTTAATATACTATTTCTTTTATTTTAAATTAAATTAACTAATTTATTCTTCTATACGCATGTTCAATTCTCAATAATAAAAAATATTAAAACTAACATTTAGTCTAGCGACAAAGACACATATCTTCTGCTATGAGAGGTAATGAATTCGAAACTCTTATAAAAGAAATCTTTTGTTGTAATCTGAATTAGCACTATTTTTTGCCTCATCCAAAAACAAATGTCAGATGTCCACACGAACAGATGGAAATGGAAGAAACGAAACTTAATTGATCTCCAATTTATTTTAACAAAATACGCCATTTAAATGGGCTTTAAGCCTTGTTATAGAAAAAAAAAACATCATTTATGTAAAGTTTCATTTTATCTTTTAGAAACGTAAGCAAATCACGATTAATTCTCAAGCTATTTACAAAAGCTTTACTATTGATTTTTAAACCAATAAAATTAATCAATAATTATGGCGATTAATATTGAGAGTAGACAAATCAAACTACTCAACTATTAAATATTTACAATAAATCTTTTATCCGAATTTCATATTTAAAATTTAGGGTTTAAGAAATGGACGATTTCATATGAATATTAAATTCATTGATTTACGTATTTTTGTGTTTGTGCCTTTATCGGAATTGTTGATGCGGTGCGTTGTTAGATAATATTTGAAATATGTGTTGAGTGCACTTATTAAGTGCTCGCAACAGTATTTACATCCGAATACGTTCAATACTTAGTTCTTTTAATGCACATATAAAGTACTTAATTGGTTCTCGTAAATGTTTAATATTTTTTTGACGCCTACCACTTATATTTATTATCTGATGATGGAACAAAAGTGTAATGATTATCATTCATGCAACTTTTGTAGTATTATTAGACGTACCTTGAAAATTGTAACAATATGTGTGTTAAGAGAAACTAAAAGACGTTAAAAGAAAGCTAAGTATATATTTACAATAATAATATTTTTATTATAAAATAACTCATTTAATATTTTTAAAATACATAATGACACGGTTATATTTTTGTTAAAAGCTAATTACCTTAATTTTACAAGCGCGACATGGATGTTAAAATAATCTTGAATTGAATGCACAACACATTCGTGGCTCATAACTTGCTTAGAATTGGCTCGAGTTGTCTCTGACTTGCTCATTACCAACCCGAATTGACTAGCTCAGTTGTAAACTGTAAATTGTTTTGTTAATTTGGTAATTTAATAATTAGTAGACTTTTTTTTATTATGTACTTTGAATTGTTTTGGTAATTTGTAGATTGCTTTTTTATGAAATGTTAATTTTGTTAGTTTTTTTAGAGTTGTCTACTAATCAAAATCACTAATTTCTTTTACGAGTTAGCTTACGAGCTACAAGCTGACTCGAGTTGCTTATGAGTTTAGTTCGAATTAGTTTTTAAGCTCGATTCTGAATTGACAATTCGAGTTGACTCAGTTCATAAGTTCACGAGTGAAGTTTGAGTTGCCCTTTGTTTGTGAAATTATTTGAGGTTTGAATGCCATAATATTGTAGTTGTCCTAATCATAATAAAGAATCCGGATTAAAACTTATGATGTGAGATATTAACATATTTCTTAAAAAAAATCTCACTAATCCCACTAAATATTATATATTTTTTGAATAACGTACAGGAGAGACAAATAAAAGTTTCAGAACTATGGCCCAACTACTTATATTCTAAGTTTTAAAGGTCAGATAAACGTTACTATGGGCCTGGCCTACAAAACATCTATAACGGGCTTTTAATTTTAAGGCCCAATATCGGTATTATTCTACGCAATTCCACTTAACAAGCTCAAATGCTTTCGCGCCGACTCGCGTAGTCATGGAAATAGCCAACTATGGCATTTTCATCGCCAGAGAATCGCTGATTATGTATTTCCTTCCTGTTTTAACCAAACGCGGAAATAAGAAAGAGGGTATTGGAATGCCAGGAAATCACGATAGAAGGAACTTCTCAAAAACCCTAGGACCTACTACTGATCCATCGCCAGCCAAAACCCTACTCCACCTCCACCTCCGATTCTTAATCAATGGCGGCTTCGCTTGTCATGAGAGCGCTCCGACGACGAGAGCTCTCTTCCAACATCGGATCGGTACCCTCTCTCTCTGTCTCAGTACTTACCTACTTGAAAATGTTGTTTTATGCGACCTTTTCCAGATATCTTCGTTTCTATTAGTTCATCTATTCGATCAGAGCAGTGTGATTCATTTAGGCTAGGTTTTAACGTACGGTGACCTTGGCATCAAAGTCATGTTTTGAAAGGGGGAAAATGCAATTAAAAAATATATTAGGATTGAGGCCTTTCCTTTCCTGAATCTGTTTTCTAAGCACTGAATAGGAAGTTAGATGAAAAAAAAACTGGTAAGATGGATCACTGTTCGGTCTTTGTCAGTGGCACTAGTAAAACCAGCTACTCTTCCAGTTAGTGCTGTAGTTACTTGGTCAGGTTGAAAGTCTCTTGTTTAATTGAAACTAATCTTATACAATATTTCTGTGTAGTTTACTGGGAACATCAAATTCACTTGGTGCAGCTCTAATTTGGTTTCCAGCTGGGTTAACTTGGCCCGACCTTTCAGGTACAACTTCCTTCCAATAAGCTCAATAGTTTCTATAATTAGTCCAATAGTCGAATCTATGATTACTTATACTGTGTTTTTACTTTTGTTTAAATCTTTTGATATTCAGTACAAAACCTGCTGGTAATGAAGTCATTGGAATTGACTTGGGCACAACAAACTCCTGTGTGGCTGTAATGGAGGGAAAGGTTCGCAATGGATATTTTATTTGCATCATTTGTATAAATAAGATTCGTTACATTTTACTCAGATGCTAATAACCTAATGTTGTCTTTTCAGACCCCGAAAGTGATAAAAAATTCAGAAGGTTCTAGAACAACACCATCAGTAGTAGCCATCAATCAGAAAGGGGAACTCCTCGTGGGGACCTCAGCAAAGCGCCAGGCTGTTACCAACCCAACCAACACATTCTTTGGGACAAAGCGTCTGATTGGGCGCAGATTTGATGACCCGCAAACCCATAAAGTGATGAAAATGGTACCATACAAGATTGTAAGAGCCCCAAATGGGGATGCCTGGGTTGAGGCCAACGGCCAGCAATACTCACCCAGCCAAATTGGTGCGTTTGTTCTTACTAAAATGAAGGAGACAGCTGAGGCTTATCTCGGCAAATCAATCACTAAGGCAGTTGTCACAGTCCCGGCATATTTTAACGATGCACAGAGGCAAGCAACCAAGGATGCGGGTCGAATTGCCGGGTTGGATGTGCAGAGGATCATTAACGAGCCAACCGCAGCTGCTCTCTCATATGGGATGAACAACAAGGAGGGGTTGATTGCTGTTTTTGACCTTGGAGGTGGCACCTTTGATGTCTCTATTTTGGAGATATCCAATGGTGTATTTGAGGTGAGCATCTTGTCTCTTATCTCTTGTTTGCACGTCTCATTGTGTGTGTTAATTGTAATTTTATATGAACTTAATAGACTGTATTTGAAATGTGGAATTATTCCTTGAACCAGATTTAATTCATCTTTTCTGCTGAAATTTGCAGCAGGAGCACATATCATTGAATTTTTTTTTCTCTTTCTCTCTTGAAATGCTATACCTCAAAAGTATAGGGATGATCAAATTTATTATGTGATTCCACCCATTTTTAATCCAAAAAGACGATCTTCCTTGTATGAACAAAGTGTACTCTCTATGCTCCTGATAGATACTTGTTTGTTCTTGTTTCTTATTCACCCTGAATCTTGCTAATTATAGTTTTGATTGATTTTTAAGGTAAAAGCAACGAACGGTGACACTTTCTTGGGCGGAGAAGATTTTGATAATGCCCTTTTGGATTTCCTGGTTAGCGAGTTCAAGAGAACTGAGAGTATAGACCTCTCCGAGGACAGGCTGGCGCTTCAGCGGCTTAAAGAGGCAGCAGAGAAGGCCAAGATCGAGCTCTCCTCCACCTCTCAAACCGACATCAACCTTCCCTTCATTACAGCTGATGCTTCAGGTGCAAAGCACTTGAACATCACTTTGACTAGGTCAAAGTTCGAAACATTGGTAAACCACTTGATAGAGAGAACGAAAAACCCGTGTAAGAGCTGCTTGAAGGATGCCGGTGTCTCAACTAAGGATGTAGATGAGGTGCTTTTGGTTGGTGGTATGACGAGAGTACCCAAAGTACAGGAGTTGGTATCTGAAATATTTGGAAAGTCACCACGCAAAGGCGTGAATCCTGATGAGGCAGTTGCAATGGGGGCCGCACTTCAGGAAGGTATTCTCAGAGGAGATCTCAAAGAGCTTCTGCTTTTGGATGTCACTCCTTTCTCGCTTGTTATTAAGACCAGTGGTGGTATTTTCCATGGACTCTCTATTCGGTTGGTATTGAGAATCTCTTGTGGATAAATAGTCGAGTGGTTTGACATCCAACCAATACTAAAAAAAACACTGGATCTTTTGTTGTCTATAGCAGCCCCAATACATTACCTTTTGTTTATATCTCACTGTATTATAGGCTGTTAATTTCATAGGTTCCTTTTTGAAAGCAATATTGCAAGGTATTAACTGCTGGTTCTCTAGGTTCTAATGTTTAAAGTTAATTAACATTACATATTACAGCTTACTTTCTTCCATATATTGCTAGCATTATTGCTATGCAAGTTGGGAAAAAAATAATAGTCAAACACTAGGTGGAAAATGATCAATAAAACTTGAAAGATTGTATTTCACCTCCTAGTTGGAAAAAGAGATATTCCGAAAAAATGAACACTTTAGAGATGTGAGGATGAACACAAAACGAGCAGGCTTTTTTGTGGAACTATACATTTTACTTCTTGTGGCCCCTCATCCTTGAGAAATTATCTGAATTTTGAATGCCACAATTTTATAGTTGTTCTAACCATAATAAATAATTCGGATTAAAATATTTTACAACTTTTTTACCTATCCCACATTTTAAGGAGAATAATACTAAATATTTGAGAACTATATGTTTAATTTTCACATGCATGTGTTCACCAATACTGACTACTGATAGATGTATTTAGAGCAACAAATAGAAAATTTACAAGTACCAATTGTGGTTACAAACATGAACAAAGTTTTAGGGGGGCGTTTGGTTCATTCTATCGGAGGCTAATTCCGTGGCATCTCAATACCATTTTAGTCATTACCGCGTTTGGTTAAAACAGGACACCTGGAATCACCGATTCCCTTGCATTCGTAATGTCATAGTTGATGGCTATGTCGCTAGCCACGCGAGATGTGAATTTTTTCCATTCCTGCTGCGTGGTAATCAATTTCATTCCTGATCGGCACCAAATCTTTTTCATTTTTGTCTTTTTTAGCGTCACCGCCAATCCTTATCTCTATACATACTCCTCTGTTGCCTTCGTTGGGACCAATCAAAACCTCCGCGCATTTGCAGAAAGAAAACCTCTGATCAAAATACACCTCCGCCAATCCTTATTGCATGGTGCCTCTGCACTTCCCTTTTTTGTTTTAGCTATTTACTTTATTGAAGAATCTTTATCTGAGCCCTTGAATCATTGATTAACACACCACTGGTATAGAAACTGCCCCAAAATACCCTCTGTACAAATAAAAATGAAAAGGGTACTTACACTCCAAATTAGGCCAAATCCTCTTGCAAGCCGATAAACAACACCCTCATGAGTGCATAGAAACAAACCTCATATTTTTCTGATTTTTGTACAATTAATGGTGAGGGTCTGAATATCATACTTCAAAAATCCAACACTGGTACAGTGCTTGACTGGCATGCATAAACTGTCAACGCCAAAGTCACTGTTCAATATACTTAGAAAATTAAAAAAATTATGAAATAAGCTGTTGTTGAAGGCCGATTTTTTTATTAATACCCTCAGAAAAAAACTAAATATCAAATATGCCCTCATTTTTTTTTTTTTAAAAAGTACCCTAATCGCCCCCCTGTGGGGCGGTCCACTACTTTTTTTTTTTTTTTTAGATAAGAAAGAAGTTGCATGCTCAAGTTGATACCCGAATAAATGATACCTTTGCTTTCAACCTCTTTATTTCTGATTCGGCATGAGAAGCTCTATTAGATAAACATCAAATTGTGAGTAAACAACAATGAATGACCAATACTGGCTACATAGTACACAGTAGTAATAAATTTGGGTACCAAAGTTAATTTGGCCATGGAGCATATTTGGAGGCAAAAAGCACTTTTTTTAAGTATATTGAAGCACATCAGGGGCTGTAAGAGGCTTGTTTTGGCATACAATTTGGATTTGGACTTGAGAGGATATATAGTTCATATTTTCTTGATTTTAAACACACATTTTCTCATTAATTTTGTTAATAAGTATATGTGATCTTATAGTATAATATATGAACAGCAATTATGCGAAGTTTCATAATTTTTACCATTTTATTTCTATTTTTAAAGGTGTCAAGAATGCAGAGGGGCGTAATTGTAATATGTGCAGTATAATATGCTGTTTTTCCATTTTTAAAAGTCTAACTTTGAAATTAGCTAGGAAATAGTAGAAAAATCCAAATGATGCAAAGTTTGTGTCTATTCTGTGTGCCTTCAAGTCTTCTACATATTGGTATAGTTTATTTTACAATCTGACCCCTATATCAGCCTGCACTGGCTGTTTTAACAGATGTGGTCATTTCACCTCTTTTTTATACTTGCATTGTACCAGTAGAGCCTTAATTGGTTCTAACTTGAGTTTGGTGTTGGTACTAGCATGATATTGGTCTGTTTGAACTATGAACATGTTATTTACCATACTTTGGCTACCATGGATCAAAAGAGGCACTGGTACCATGCTTTTCTTACCAGTACCATGATGAATACGCATAGAGTACCTTGGAAAATTACATAATATTATCTCACATATTTCTTGGTAGGATAGTGGTATATGAAAAATCATAGAGCATCATTTCAAGGGGTTTAAAGATGACCCTCTTCTCATTTGCCCTGACAATCATTAATTATGCAATTAGGTCCTCATAATGAAATACAATATACTAAAAAGATAAGTAAAGATCATGATCTGTTTGGGGAGATGGTAGTTAAACATCAATCCCAGCAAATCAGTCTTTTTACCTTTCTTTTTAGTATATTGTCATGAAGTTCACATTTTTATTAATTTCATATTAAAAGAAAGTATATAAAGATGCTGTCAAATGAGAGGATGGTAGTTAAACATCAACTCCCAAAGTCATTTCTTTTTATACTTCTTAAAATATGAAATAGTCACTTTATTTATATTTTTTATTCTTTTTAATGTGCTTGTGTGCTTTCAGTTCTTATAACAAAGAGGAAAGGAAAAAAAAAAAAGAAAATAAAAGGGAGAGGTAGAGAAGAAGGAAGAAGAAGAGAAAAAGGATAAAAAAAATAAAATCCTATAGGCTTCTTTTATCCCTAGACAAATACTAACAGATCTTGTAAAAAAAATAATAATAATAAAAATAAATAAATAGTGGACCGCCCCACAAGGAGGCGGTTTTTTTTTTTTTTTTTTTTTTTTTACAGTGGACCGCCCCACGGGGGGCGGTTTGGTTGGAAAAGTGGACCGCCCCACAGGGAAGCGGTTAGGGTACTTTAAAAAAAAAAAGAAAACTGAGGGCATATTTGATATTTAGTTTTTTTTCTAAGGGTATTAATAAAAAAAACGGTGTTGAAGGTCTTGATGTCTGAGAATTTTAGAAACTAGAACTATTCAAAAAGGAGAAATGGATTGACAGTATCTCTCTCCTATGCTGTAAATTTTATTTCAAAATGCTATATGGATATGATATTACTGATAGTGTATGATTTTAATTTACCAATATGGCCTAAATTTTGACCCGTGTCGATCCACATATAATTATTTGTATAGTATGTAGGCACATTTATAAAAATATCATTTTAATATTGATAAGAAAAAATTTCAAAAAAAATAAAATATGCACGAAGACATGTCTCGATAGCCATTGCAATAGATATGTGCGAACCAAACATGATAATAGAACATTTCCTGGAATGCTGAAGCAATAACCAAGTGCGAAGCAAACATAGTAATGACACATTTCCTAGAATAACATTCTCTAGTATTACATTACATTCTCTGGAATTTTTCTATTCCCTGAAATAGCCAATAGCGAGAACCAAATGCCCCTAGTTGTTCAGAAGTTGACCTTGAACACATGATATCTCGCACCTAAATATTTCCCCGAATCAGACACGTGAATTTAGCTTTAGATATAATGTCATCAAATTTTTAGAATACGAGACATTAGCATATTTCTTAAAAATAATCTTATTATATATACTCGATATTTATTATTATAATAAGATAATTTTTCTTCTAATAATTACGGGACAGACATAAAAGTTTCAGAAATATGGCCCAGGCTACATATGATCAAATAAATAAAGGCTAGATAACATTTACTATGGGCCCGGCCTACAAAATATCTATAATGGGCTTCTACAAGCTGATTTTAAGGCCCAATGTCTAGATTATTCTACGCAATTCCACTTAACGAGCTCAAAAGATTTTGCGCCGACTCGCTAGAAGGCGTCGTGTACCATTTCTTCCCGCAAGAGTTGCGAAGTGTCCAGTGATAAACACGAGTTCTCAAAAACCCTAGGAACCTACGGATCCATCGCCAGCCAAAACCCTACTCCACTTCTCCTCCACCTCCCTCCACCTCCACCTCCACCTCCGGTTCTTAATCAATGGCGGCTTCAATTGTCATGAGAGCGCTCCGACGACGAGAGCTCTCTTCCAACATCGGATCGGTACCCTCTCTCTCTGTCTCAGTACTTACCTACTTGAAAATGTTGTTTTATGCGACCTTTTCCAGATATCTTCGTTTCTATTAGTTCATCTATTCGATCAGAGCAGTGTGATTCATTTAGGCTAGGTTTTAATCGTATGGTGACCTTGGCATCGAAGTCATGCTTTGAAAGGGGGAAAATGCAATTAAAAAATATATTAGAATTTAGCTTTCACTTCTGATTGATTATTAGATTTCAGACACCTTTTCCTGAATCTGTTTTCTAAGCACTCAATAGGAAGTTGGTTGAAAAAAAACTGTAAGGTGGATCACTGTTCAGTCTTTTGTCAGTGACACTAGTAAAGCCAGCTACTCTTGCAGTTAGTGCTTTTGTTCGTTGGTCAGGTTGAAAGTCTCTTGTTTAATCGTAACTAATCTTATACAACAATTATGTGTAGTTTACTGGGAACATCAGATCCACATGGTGCAGCTCTAATTTGGGTTCCAGCTGGGTTAACTTGGCCCGACCTTTCAGGTACAACTTCTAACCTTATAGTTTCTATAACTAGTCCAATAGTCGAATCTATGATTACTTATACTGTGTTTTTACTTTTGTTTAAATCTTTTGATATTCAGTACAAAACCTGCTGGTAATGAAGTCATTGGAATTGACTTGGGCACAACAAACTCCTGTGTGGCTGTAATGGAGGGAAAGGTTCACAGCTGTCCATTCTTTTATTTGCATCATTTGTATAAATAAGATCGCTTCATTTTACTCAGATGCTAATAACCTAATGTTGTCTTTTCAGACCCCGAAAGTGATAGAAAATTCAGAAGGTTCTAGAACAACACCATCAGTAGTAGCCATCAATCAGAAAGGGGAACTCCTCGTGGGGACCCCAGCAAAGCGCCAGGCTGTTACCAACCCAACCAACACATTCTTTGGGACAAAGCGTCTGATTGGGCGCAGATTTGATGACCCGCAAACCCAGAAAGAGATGAAAATGGTACCATACAAGATTGTAAGAGCCCCAAATGGGGATGCCTGGGTTGAGGCCAACGGCCAGCAATACTCACCCAGCCAAATTGGTGCGTTTGTTCTTACTAAAATGAAGGAGACAGCTGAGGCTTATCTCGGCAAATCAATCACTAAGGCAGTTGTCACAGTCCCGGCATATTTTAACGATGCACAGAGGCAAGCAACCAAGGATGCGGGTCGAATTGCCGGGTTGGATGTGCAGAGGATCATTAACGAGCCAACCGCAGCTGCTCTCTCATATGGGATGAACAACAAGGAGGGGTTGATTGCTGTTTTTGACCTTGGAGGTGGCACCTTTGATGTCTCTATTTTGGAGATATCCAATGGTGTATTTGAGGTGAGCATCCTGTCTCTTATCTCTTGTTTGTACATGTCTCATGGTGTGTGTAAATTGTAACAGTATATGAAGTTAATAGACATTATTTGAAATGTGGAATTATATCTTGAAACCAGATTTAATTAATCTTTTCTGCTGCAGCAGGAGCACATATCACTGAACTTCCTTTTTTTTTTTTCTTGAAATGCTATACCTGAATAGTATACGGATCATCGAATTTATTATGTGATTCCACTCATTTTTAATCCAAAAAGACTAATCTCCCTTGTATGAACAAAGTGTACTCTCTAGGCTCTAGATAGATACTGGTTTGCTCTTTCTGGTGGTTTAAACCCTGATGTCCTAGAGCATTTTCTTAGTCAAGGTTTTAGAGGTGCCTTTTGTTCTTGTTCCTTATTCACCCTCAATCTTGCTAATTATAGTTTTGATTGATTTTTAAGGTAAAAGCAACAAATGGTGACACTTTCTTGGGCGGAGAAGATTTTGATAATGCCCTTTTGGATTTCCTGGTTAGCGAGTTCAAGAGAACTGAGAGTATAGACCTCTCCAAGGACAGGTTGGCGCTTCAGCGGCTTAGAGAGGCTGCAGAGAAGGCCAAGATCGAGCTCTCCTCCACCTCTCAAACCGACATCAACCTTCCCTTCATTACAGCTGATGCTTCAGGTGCAAAGCACTTGAACATCACTTTGACTAGGTCAAAGTTTGAAACATTGGTAAACCACCTGATAGAGAGAACGAAAAACCCGTGTAGGAGCTGCTTGAAGGATGCTGGTGTCTCAACTAAGGATGTCGATGAGGTGCTTTTGGTTGGTGGTATGACGAGGGTACCCAAAGTACAGGAGGTGGTATCTGAAATATTTGGAAAGTCACCATGCAAAGGTGTGAATCCTGACGAGGCGGTTGCAATGGGGGCCGCTCTTCAGGGAGGTATTCTCAGAGGAGATGTCAAAGAGCTTCTGCTGTTGGATGTCACTCCTCTCTCACTTGGTATTGAGACCCTTGGTGGTATCTTCACTAGGCTCATTAATCGCAACACCACTATTCCTACAAAGAAGAGCCAGGTTTGTTCATTCATTAGTTCTGTTTTAATTTCCTCATATGATGCATTTTTTTCCCTTTTCAATTTTGTATTTTTGTTTCCATAGTTGCTTTACCTTTGGTTCCTTACGCACTATGTATGCGCTTTGTGAACTTCAAACTTTGCTTGCTTCGACTTGCATGATTGAGTAAATCATTTCAATTTACTATTGAAATGTGCTTTGTGAACTTCAAACTATGAATGTGCTTTGAGAACTTCAAACCTTTGGATCCACTTATTTACTAATGAAATGCATCTTTAGAGAGATTGATCATTTGACACTAGGAAGTTGATGTACACTTTTTATGAGTACATAAAAAAGTAAATGAGTAAAGATAGACATTTCCTGGCTCTTTGCAATCCAAAAAAGCAAATCATTTGCCTATTCCCAGATAATTTTTCTGTCTCAGTACAAGTTTTCATGACCTTAAATGTTGTGAAGTCAGCGTATTGCCACTAATGTTGAACAAGCTCCAAGGACATAATAAAGAAGAATTTTATGCATTTTTTAAGAAAACCTTTTGTTATTCTTTTATTTGTTTCAGTTTATATAGATCATATCAATATGACTCTGATATACTTGCAATAATGCAGTCTTACCATAATAAAATAATGAGTGGTGTATCCTTATGCCTGTTAAATGTTTTTGTACAAATTGTCATGTTTCTGTTTGTAAGCCTAAAGGTTAATTTGTTTGTATACATATTTTCACTTGCTTTGTTTATCCTCCAAAATCCAAAGATAATAATATCATAATATGCTTTCTCCTACAGGTCTTCTCCACTGCAGCTGACAACCAGACCCAAGTGGGAATCAAAGTGCTCCAAGGTGAGCGTGAGATGGCCTCTGACAACAAGCTTCTCGGCGAGTTCGATCTGGTTGGCATTCCCCCTGCACCGCGAGGCCTACCCCAGATCGAGGTAACCTTTGACATTGATGCGAATGGCATTGTCACAGTCTCTGCTAAAGACAAGGCCACCAACAAGGAGCAACAGATCACCATTCGCTCCTCTGGGGGCCTCTCTGAACAAGAGATTGACAAAATGGTCAAAGAAGCTGAGATGCACGCTATCAAAGATCAGGAGAGAAAGAATCTTATTGACATCAGAAACTCGGCCGATACCACCATTTATAGCATTGAGAAGAGTTTGGCAGAGTACAGGGACAAGATCCCTGCTGAGGTAGCATCAGAGATTGAGGCTGCTGTAGCAGATTTGAGGCAGGAAATGACTGGAGATAATGCCGATAGCATCAAAGCGAAGATAGATGTGGCCAACAAGGCTGTTTCCAAGATTGGACAGCATATGTCAGGTGGTGGGTCCAGTGGTGGGGACCAAGGGGGTAGTAGTGGCAGTGCAGGAGATCAGGCGCCTGAGGCAGAATATGAGGAGGTTAAGAAGTGAGTGCGATAGCTAGTTAGTCTGGTTGGCATGGTTTAAGTGTACTATGGTTGTTACCTCTTTTTGAATAATATACGAATGTATTTTTGTACTTTCTTTTTTTGTGTAGCTTTGAGGTTATAATTTTTGTGGATGTTGCATTGCCTCTTGTTTTGATCTCTGAGCAGCAGGATAACTGATAACACCTTTCTTCGTTTGTTTTGCTCTTTCAAAGGAAGTTTTGAAAATGCATGTGATGTTGATATAAATAACCTTGTTTCCGTGAGAGGGGTTTTGAGCATATTTTGGGAGTTGATGCTTTAATTGAAGAAAGGTGTTTGTGAACTTATGCTCCATCTAATCTGTATAGAAGAAATAGATTCTTTTTGTTTAATTTGAAACATAAAAATGAACTTGCTTTTTTCATAAAGAGGTTTTTTTTTGTCTGTTTTGACAAAAGTGGGTAACCCCACCTGTTTCTTATAGAAACAAAGCAGTTTATACAATAACCAATGGAAGTGAAATTCCATTGTACAAAATATCCTAATCAACTACAGCAAAATCCTACAATCTTCAGAGTACAGCCAATGACTGGGTATAAAATATGGAGCTTAAAGAGTTTAGCAGGGTATAGAAGTTTATTACAAAACAGCAGTAGCATCGTGTATAGATGTCAGAACCAGAGGTTTGTTAATTCATCGTGTCACTCTAATCCTACTTGCTAGCAATCTGACAATATGTTGTTAGTTGCACGTACATTACTACAAGATAGCTCCTTTGTGGGCTGTGATAGTGTGTGATTGGAGCAACGAAATAATGATCGTTGTCGGATACCGATCTTTGTTTGTTTGTTTTAATATTAAATCACATGTCAGATAGACATACCTACCTCACAAAGAGTGATAAATTCGGAATAAAAATATTTATAGTAAAAAAAAAAAAAATATGCACAACCCATGCACCATCTGTACAATCCCTCTGTTATAAACAAAAAAAAGTGACGTATAACAACTAAATAAGTAACGATAACAATAAACATAAAATGTGTGATAAAAATAAACAAGTCTCTCTGACAAAACAACTAACAAACTATAAATCTAATGCAAATCATCTGAAGTGTACCTCTGAGTCACTTTCTTGATCCTGAACCCCCTCCCCAGTCTCTTGCTGAGTGGGGGTGTCGTCATGAGCCTCATCCCACTCCTCCTGATCCTCCCCAATTCCGATAGGATGCATTGGGAGGCGGTCAAGTTGATACTCCGCTATTTGAGGGGTACTGCAAATGCATGTTTAGAATTCGAAAGAAATAGTGAAAGGCTAATGGAGTTTATGTAGATTCAGATTTTATGAAAGATCTAATTTATATTTATTCCGCATAATTGAGAATTCCGAACATATTTATTCATATTTTCTACTTGTTGAAAATTCCGAACAAAATACTTTTGAGTTTTATTTGGAGGCAGCTATATACCAAGTTGATTTTAAATGCGAAGTTGCAAACATACCGAACGCAAATGTCATTTTAGAGAAACGCGCTGTCAAATCTTATTTCTTTGGAGATGAAAAATTCCTAATACAAAAATCGATTTCAATATGGAAAATTTGAAGCATCTTTCAACCACAAGCCTGCACACTTATATTTATTAGCTGTCAATCTCTAATTTATGGACTCGTATTGTAGTAATTTAACCTTTCATGTTTCATATTTCACAAGGGCCTTTTTTCAACTTTAAAAAAAAAAAACAAGCAAGTGTACATCCATTAATCCATATTGCACACATTACACGGTAACTGAAAACGAAAAAAAAATGATGAACTTAAAAAAAGGAGTATATCAAATACAAATTTATTTCTTGGGAGTGATATCAGCATAATCGCCAGATCCGTAAGGAAGCAGCAACTCAGCGAAAAATCCCTTTTTCCTTTTCGGATTGCAACCCATATCCCGGCACAACTGATCATTGTACCAGATGTGCAGCGTACCAATGCATGATCGACGGAAGTAATCACGAGAGTACCTTTTCATGAACTTCTCCCATTCAATCACATCCTTCTCCATTGATTTTATACTAGGCAATTTGAATCCCCTTTCGAGAAAATGGATTAACCATTTAGAACGGAGCTCTGATGTGTATAGATTGGAAAGGCTTTCGGAGTAACCGATAATTGCTAGTTGGGGAATTCTTGGGTGAATGCATTCCCTGCAATATATTCCGAAATATAATTGTCATTTATATATTCAGAAAGAAGAGAGGTAATACAACTAGTTTAACTAATGACCGGATTGTAACATAAATAAGCAAAAATTGTAGTTTTTCCAATTTTTCTTATTCACATAATGGAAAATCCGATTAATAGAAGTTTGGACTAATTTGCTATAGATTTCTCTTTTTTATTTTGAAAAAAGATATAAACTTTGTGAAGTTCAAGTTGCAATTTGAAGATTATACTACGATAATTACACTTGGAGCTTGCATAATCCAATTCATAGTGCAAAAATTAGAAATATAAATATGCTGCATCTGTTACTAACCTGTAGAGAGGAACAGTAGAAGATTGAGACCCGGCCACAGTATCCCGAAAAAATGATGACTTGAATATTTCCTTGAGCTTTAAATCACCTCGATATCCAGTTGCAAAGATCACTATATCGCTCTTTATAGGTGAGTTCTCTCCTTCAAGAATTACACCATCCTTGCATAAACTAAAAGCTTTTCCTTTCTTCAGAACAATGCTACCTATATCCACTTTATTATAAAATTTCTCGGGAAGAATTGCGGTCATACATGAAGTTATGGCCTGAAAGAAGCTATGGTCTGGCACCATCCCATGCTTCTTCATTGGTACAACAGACTTGTAATAACTCTCACAAAATTTTGAGAACAACCACCTCTGAAATTAAACATTTAAATAATAAATTAGGAGACTTCATAGTTCATACAGGAGCTATCATTTCATCATATCAGCATGGACATGATACCTACTCGTCAGAACAGAGTACCAGACCTGTTCTGATTGGTTACGATGATAAGTGATAACTTCAATTTTTAATATATTTTTTGGCATTATTTCCTATATTAAGCATGCTCACTGATGCGGCTCCTAACTCAATACAGGTCACTCCCTATCAGTACCTTACCATTTGCAAACCATTCTGGTCTGGTACAATTTGGCACTTTGTACATGCAAATTGAGATTGCAACTGAAGGTGTTAGATAAAAGTATATTACCAGAGGTGATAAAAAGGTAGCCAACAACCAAAGCAAGAATCCTTCTCCGGGTTTGTGAATAAGGAGCTCCGAAAAACGATTACAATAAAAGAACCCAATGGGAAATCCAAACCATGCATAGTAGTCCGGTAAGATCCAACGCTTTGTTCTGACAATCATCGTACAAGGAAATTTAGAACCTAATAAAAACCACAATATGAAGATTTTTAGCAGTTGTATTTGAGCTCGGACATAGAAAGTGGAAGCTGCATTCACAATACTTTTAGACAATCTCTTCCTCCTTATTTATTTAATTTTGTTTTGGCACTCAACTGGGCAAGCTATGTTGCAGATACTTGTTTGCAAAACGTTATCAGTACCTTAAAGTTTTCTTTTTTTGGAGTAGTAGGCAAAGTTTCTACTATAATTTCATTAAAAAAATTAAAAGGTACTTATTATAAGAGTTACTGCTCTTCAAGTTTCTATTTTTACTTTGTAGATTAAGTCTTTAAAAAAATTGACATTTTGCAAATGATTCCTTTACCATTCACATTGGAGCATTCGTCAGCAATGTCAATAGCTGATTTCTGGAAACCAACGACTGTAACAAGTTTATCCTTGATTAACTCTGCCGCCTTTGCGGTGCCCATGTTAGAGTAATCCATGGAATGGATCACCGTTCCTTCAAAAACATCGGTTCCCTTTCCTTGAGGAAATGTCGGGATGTTAGGGGTCCCACTGAATCGGCCAATTGAGAGGATCACAAAATCCATCTGATATGTCTGGAATCACAGAATCAGTTTTTTCTAAAATCCTCAGAAATTTTTGTGGGCCCGAAAATATTTGCCTGATGTATAAAATTGAGATACCTGATTTTGCAAATGGAAGGTTCATTTCTGCGATGCATTCTAGGCACATGATATTTATCAAATCAAAGCACTTGGGCATCTCCACAAGTTGAATAATTATTATGATAAAAAGGAGGAAGAAATGCAAACCTCAATTGTGTCCTCCATGTTCAACAGAAATGTGCCACTCGCCTTGGCCACCTCCAAATGCCTCACCATTCCCGGCCCATAACTCCCAAGCTGCCATTTCCACCTCCTTCGGTCCGACATACTCGATGCTCACCACTCTATGCTCAAATTTGATGCACTTCAACAGCCCGAAATGACGTGCATATGACCAAAGGTAGTCCATAACCTGTATTTTAATTTAATTTGTTTATATGAAAAATTAATGTTACTAAAACTGTATATACATCAGTTTAAAGGTAGGCCAACTTGTTGAACAAAATTAAACCTGACGGTGGTCGGGGTACGGCTCTGTCACATTTTTCGGCCATGGGAAGTCCGAGAACTGGTACGCAACGCTAGGAGTCTGAAGCCTTGTCGAGTCTATAGTGCGGGCCCACACGCCACCTATCCCGGAGGTGGATTCAAAGACGACCGGATCAAAGCCCCGATGCAGGGCTTGTTTGCATGCACTAAGGCCGCTCACTCCGGCTCCGATGATACCTACACGCTTCCTTTCCATTTCGCCTTTTTGTTAGGACTAATCTTTTTTCTTCCCCATTTTTGACTGATTCAGGAAAAATGGGCAACTCTTACACGTAACGTGCAGCTTCGAAGGTGGTGTTAAATTTAAAATTTTAATACGCAGCTGCTATTGTTTTAGTTTAGTAAGGCACACCTGCCTTGGGACTAACAAAAGTGTTGACATTATTTTTTTTACAATTAGTTCTTAAAATGTCACTAATTTATAATTTTTACTTTTAAAATTAAAAAAAATATATTATTTTACTTCTCAAAGTATCACTTGGTTATCATTTAGACCTTAAAGTATCACTTTTTATCATTTTGATCCTTAAATTTTTTTGTCTATAACATGTTGCCCGCCTAAATTTTTATAAAGTATGTCTAATTTTATTATGATTTTTCAATAAAATGCAATTATATGCATGCAATTCAAAATAATTTCATATTTTTGTTCCAGCCCTATGGCATTTTCGAACTTCGTTGCTGTATATATCTTAGTAAAATGTATCCAAGAAAAAAAAAATTGAAGATGTTTCCAATTTATCGATAAGGACTACCGAGAACCTGTCAATGAATTTTTGTTTATCCTATTTTCTAAAAATCTACCAACGACATATTTAAATAATAAATTTGAAAACTCAGATGCATATTTTTTTAACACTTGCATGTAGTATTTTTGACTTAGCTCATGCTGTCAGATAGTGAATTATAAAAATATGGTGTGTCGGACACATGTGCTGATATGTTCGGTTACGAAAACGATACGGTCTGTAAAATGTGTCGTGGTAAGGTGTGTTTGTGCCGTGTTGTAAGATGTGTTATGTCCTAAGTTTTTTGAAATCAACACGTTTAAACATGACACACATTACTACAGAACTACAGACTTTTATTGGGTAAAAAATGAATGTGCTAACGGATTCCCTACCGCTAGATCGAAACCAACATAATAGAGATCATCAATGTCTTCTATCGACTCTGTGCCGATAGAATACAAATATTATTTTATCGGTATGGAACCCCTCACAAATAGAAGGAATTTTGAAATTTCTATTGGTAACGGATATCATACTGATAGATGTGAGAAGTTTTCTTCTACCGGTCGTATGTTTTGTACCGATAGAGGAAGTTTTTTAACATAATTTAATTGATATTGTTGCACCAGAAAGGAATGCATAAAGTTTCAGTACAGTAAACTGTATCTTTTAAACCTTAAATACACTTTCAGTTCAGACTGCAAGTGCACAGTCCTATCGCGTAATATATTATCGGATATCGATCACAGGGACAGTTTGACAATTATCATACTTTACTTAAACTACAGAGATTCTAGAAGTCTGCAAATGTTGTTTGGGGGTATTTAGCGTCATAGCAATTCAATAACAGAATTCAAAACAATAAAGAAATTTGATTTGTTTTCAATTAATAAAAAGGGTTTCCAGGGTTTCTGACTTTGTTTCAGTTTAGCCCCAAGGTGTACGGCCCGCACACTTTCATGTACGGTCCGTACGGAACCTCAAGTTGATATAGCAGCTACTGTTTCTGTGTCGATTCTTTTGTTTAGGGTTTCTATTGACCGTACCTAAATTCATAAACCGCAGCTGTCGCTTGTTGGCCTAATAATCCGATATGGAATTTAAATACTCCCCTCTTAGGGTCCTTAAACCTCAACTTTCGTTTGTTGGCTTAAATATCCTAAGTGACTTGTCGGTTTACTAAAGGTATCCAAGGTCTTTCGACTCAAGGAAAGTTTCACCTTTCGGGTACTTCTTGGTTTCACCTTTCGGCTCACAAACCTACCTCATGTACTTGGTTCAGTGGGTTTAAATGTCATAGCCTTCTAACCTAACATCTAGATGTGCGCATTCATCTAACGGGTTGACCAATCAATTCAAACAAGCACAAACCAAACAATTGAAATACTACTCAACAAGTAAAAACAAAAGCATTCAACACAAATCCAAGTAGCTAGCGAATAATACTAAACATGAAACTACATCATAACCCTAGAAACAAAGTGATTTAGCCTAGCATGTTCACAAAACAAAGCAAATAAAATGTTATAAAGAAGTTCATGACAAAACTTGAAGAAATCCGAAGATTCGTCGCAAAACTCTCGTTTTTCTCCTCTCTTCTTCTTCTCCAAGCTAAGTTTTTCTCCCAAAAGCCAGTTGCCTCCTTTAGGTCTACAATCCCCCCTTTTAATGCCCAAAATTGCATCTTAAAACATTTCCTTTTCGACCTCCCCAGCTGGCATCTATTTCCATCGTCAGTCTGGATTTTCGAATTTTCTGTGTACGGACCGTATGCCTGTGCTTTTGTGTTGTAGAGATTTAGCCTCCTGCGTGAAACTCTCTGTGTGGTTGGGCAGTTAAGGTACGGTCCGCACACAAATGTGTACGGGCCGTATGGAAGTGTGTCAACTCCATAATTTTCCTTGTTTTCGCCCGTTTCCTGCAAATCAATAAATAAAGCATAGCAGTAACACATTCTATTGATATTTAAATGAAATGTTCACACTTTTAGGCTTTTAGGCACAAGTTTACATGTAAATTGAGGTCGGAATATAGGCAAAATAGAGATATACCAGATATTATTGACTAGTCTTCTAATTTGCTAACCATAATAATCAAAATATGCATATATAATATAACATGCAGTACTCTTTCCAAGTAGCATACAATTAACATAAATTTAAAAACATACAAACATTCAAGTGGTGTATAACACAATGATAAACACAAGCAAGACATCAATTTTTTTTTATTAAAAAAAGAGTGTTGATCTCTTTATTAAACGTACTTGGAGATCAAATTTTATATTTATTTTGAATTTTTTTACTATTTTTTAGATAAGTACAAATCACTACATTATAGAAGATCCTCAACCATTAAAAAACAATAATTTTGTACTATGTAAAAAAATAGTATGAAATTACAAAATCACTGTTTTGGATGGTCCAAAATCATCTAAAACAGTGATTTTGTACCTATCTAACAAAATAGTAAAAGAATTTCTAAAAATAAAAATTTTGGTCTCCAAGCACATTTTAATATGAAGGTCATATTTAGAGATCCAGATCGACTGTTCGGACTTTGAAAATGAAAATTAAAATGTGAAGCATTATTGGAGCACAAAACCAATAGTGCATTTTAACCCAACTCATTAGAAATATATGTTGAGTGGGGCTATGGTACTATGCATATCCGTGCTACGGCTCAAAATTTGAGTTTTCAAAATCCTAACGGTCCATCCAAACCGTTCAACATGATTATAAAATGAATATGTACTTGCAAACCAAATTTTACATTTTTTCGAATTTTTTTACTATTTTTTTAGATAGGTAGAAAATCACTGTTTTTGGATGGTCCAGAATTTTTAGATCAAGTGATTTTCTACCTATCTAAAAAAATTCAAAAAAAATGTAAAATTTGGTTTGCAAGTACATATTCATTTTATAATCATGTTGAACGGTTTGGATGGACCGTTAGGATTTTGAGCCATAGCATGGACCCAACCGTGCTATGCATAGTACCATAGCCTCACTCATATATGTTAGTAAATATGTAAGGAAACTTAACAAAATTCTTCCTTTCAACTTAGTGAAAGTAGTTTGTAATTGTGCTATTGGTACATTACACAGCACATTAGTGGCACAATGAAAAAGGATACAACATTAAATAAAACGATACCTAATATTGAAATAATTTCGATATTTTTTTAATTACATTCTTTTTCACATTTTCTTCGTAAAAATAAACAATATTATAATGCAGAGAAAATCTTTAATTTTACTTGTTACTGTTGGTCTTCTTTGTAAGTAGGGGTGCACAAAAAGCTCGCAGCTCATAATTCAATTGAGTTCGATTTGAAAAAAATTAGATTTGAAACGAATCAAACTAGCTCAATTTTGAAATGAATCAAACTCGAACTGAGTCTGACTCGGTTCGAAACTCTTCTTTTTAGTTCTAAACCCTACTTCAATTTCGAACCAGTTCAGTTCGAAACTGGTTCGAATCGCACTGAATCAAACTCGAACTCTTCTTTTCAGTTCGAAATCCTGCTTCAATTTTGAACCAGTTCGATTTGAAATTGGTTCGAACTCGAACTCAAACTGGGTTAAGTTTGATTCGTTTGCAGTGTTGGGATACGGTGCATGCTAGAAAGTACATTTTAAATTTACTAACATGCAACATGCGATATTACTGTAGAACAAGCAATCAATCACACGCAGTTTATGGATAGCGCCACACGCGGGATGAAGAAGTATTTTATAGTTCATACCTTGTCATCTTGCGAGGTAACGTGCTTGGGCGCCTCAAGCTGTCTCTTCGCAATGCGCTCGCTTCTTCTCATCTTTCCAAACAAGAAAGCCAAGAGGTGTACACCAAGGGGTAACCGAATAGCTGGCTAGTGTAAGTTACAACATTTTACAACAATTCGGTTTTGCGATTTTTAAAGTCCAAATAGTCGATCCAAACCGTTCAACATGATATCTATATTAAAATGTGCTTGGAGATCAAATTTTATATTTTTTTGAATTTTATTATTATTTATTAAGTATTTTACAAAACTGTTGTTTTTCAGTGGTCCAAAATTGTCTAAAAACAACCGTTTGTAAAATACATAATAAATAGTAAAAGAATTCAAAAAAATATAAAATTTGATTACCAAACACATTTTAATATAGAGATCATGTTGAACAGTTTGGATTGATTATTTGGACTTTAAAAATCACGAAACCGAATTGTTGTAAGATGTTGTAACTTACAAATGTTGTAAGTGGATCCCTCATTGTAAATTATTATGTAATTTTCTCCTTCCCTTGTTCTTTCTTTACTCTCTATTCCAACAAGATATATATTTGAGTGTAATGGAAAAAAAAACAAGACAAATCAAATACTAATATATATATATATATATATATATATATATATAGTGCTGGGCTTAGCTACTTCATGGAGTAAAACGACTTGGTGCTCCACGCCTCATTATTTTCATTTTGAAAATCCAAACGACCGATCCGAACCGCTCAAGTTGTTCTCCATATTGATATGTGCTTGGAGACCAAATTTTACATTTTTTGGAATTTTTTTACTATTTATTAAGCCACTTTGAAAATCGCTGATCCGGCGGTCCAGGAATTTTTACTGTTTTTTACTGTTCATAAGGATTTTCAGATTTTCAAAGTGGCTTAATAAATAGTAAAAAAATTCCAAAAAATGTAAAATTTGGTCTCCAAGTACATTTCAATATGAAGAACATGTTGGAAGGTTCGAATCGACTATTTGAACTTTGAAAATGAAGATATGGCGTGAAGTACAAAGTCGTTTTACTCCATGAAGTAGCTAAGTCCATCTCTCTCTCTCTCTCTATATATATATATATATATATATATATAGATGAGCTATTGTGCTTTGCAAAGTAAAGCCATCGTTTTACTTCGGCTTACTTTTTGGATTTTCAAAGTCCAAAACTTCGATCCGACCGTTCAAGTTGATCTACATATTGAAATGTGCTTGCAGACCAAATTTTACATTTTTTGGATTTTTTTTACTATTTATTAAGCCACTTTGAAAATTGTTGATCACATGGTCCAGAATTTTGTTGCACTGTTTTTTCTGGACCATGTGATCAACAATTTTCAAAGTGGCTTAATAAATAGTAAAAAAATTCCAAAAAATGTAAAATTTGGTCTGCAAGCACATTTCAATATGTAGATCAACTTGAACGGTCGGATCGACGTTTTGGACTTTGAAAATCCAAAAAGTAAGCCGAAGTAAAACGATGGCTTTACTTTGCAAAGCACAATAGCCTATATATATATATATATATATATATATATATATATATATATATATATGAGTAGAACTAGGGTGCTCCTAAGCTCACCAAGCCCTTCCGTGAGCGCGACTCTAAAACCTATCGAATTGACTTCAAACGACATTTCGAAACTGTTAGATGTTCAATCTATATTAAAATGTGCTTGGAGACCAAATTTTACATTTTTTGGAATTTTTTTACTATTTATTAAGATGGTTTGAAAATCGTTGTTTTCCAATGGTGCAGAATTTTAATAAAAACAGCGATTTTCAAACCATCTTAATAAATAGTAAAAAAATTCCAAAAAATGTAAAATTTGGTCTCCAAGCACATTTTAATATAGATTGAACATCTAACGGTTTGGAAATGTCGTTTGAAGTCAATTCGATAGGTTTTAGAGTCGCACTCACGGAAGGGCTTGGTGAGCTTAGGAGCACCCTAGTTCTACTCTATATATATATATATAGAGAGAGAGAGAATGGCTAATATCAAAACGTTTGTTTCTGGGCTCAGAAACAAACGATTCCGTTCTCCAATTTCCAAAGTTTAAACAACAAATTCAAACCGTTAGATGTTCAATCTATATTAAAATGTGCTTGGAGACCAAATTTTACATTTTTTGGAATTTTTTTACTATTTATTAAGCTAGTTTGAAAACCGCTGTTTTTCAATGCTGCAGAAATTTCATAAAAACAGCGGTTTTCAAACTAGCTTAATAAATAGTAAAAAAATTCCAAAAAAATATAAAATTTGGTCTCCAAGCACATTTTAATATAGATTGAACATCTAATGGTTTAGATTTGTTATTTGAACTTCGGAAATTAGAGAACGGAATCGTTTGTTCCTGAGCTCAGGAACAAATGTTTTGATATTAGCCATTCTATATATATATATATATATATATATATAGAGAGAGAGAGAGAGAGAGAGAGAGAGCTAGGCTATGGTGAGTTGTGAAGTAAGAGGAGATTTTTATTTCACGCTCATATTTTCATTTTGAAAATCCAAACAATCGATCTGAACCGCTCAACATGATCTCCATATTGAAATGTGCTTGGAGACCAAATTTTACATTTTTTGGAATTATTTTAGTATTTATTAAGCCACTTTGAAAATCACTGATCCATTGGTCCAGAATTTTTTACTATTTTTTACTGTTCACCCGGATCAGCAATTTTCAAAGTGGCTTAATAAATAGTAAAAAAATTCAAAAAAATGTAAAATTTAGTCTCCAAGCACATTTCAATATGGAGATCATGTTGAGCGGTTCGTATCGATGGTTTGGATTTTCAAATGAAAATATGAGCGTGTTGTTTTACTTCACAACTCACCATAGTCTATCTCTCTCTATATATATATTAATCTTACTCTTAATCTTTCTTTCTCTTCACTCTATGTGAACCAAATAAGAAGCAAATAAATAAAAATAATCTTTTCATATAATATAAGAGTGCATTGGTCCTTAATTGCCTGCTATGATTTCATCTATGGAAATAATTTTCCCGTGTTTCCAAAATCTTAAGAAGAAAATTAGTATTTTGTAATAGAAGATTAGAAGATAGTTTATTGGGCCTTAATTAATTCCAACCAACACAAGCTCTCTTACTTTCCGAAGTAATTTATTGGGCCTAGCCTAGCCTTGTTTTTATTAAATAAGGAAAATTATTGGGTCCAATAAAGAGCTCTGTTTCTCCGATCTGCGAAACAATTACTGGGTGCTGAGGCATGGTTGAAGCATTCCAAACGAGTAGGGGTGGCAACGAGTTGGGCCCAGCTTGAACTCGTCACGAGCGAGCTGACTTTAGGAGTCCGAGCTGAAATCTCAGCTTGAAATCGTCACGAGCTGTACTGAGAATCCGAGAAAGCTCGTGAGTTGGGTTTGGCTGGATCTTTTTTTAAGAAGAAAATAAATTCTACAAATTTTTTAGGTCGAGCTGGATTGAGATGGACAGTATAAAATGCACACAAATTCATACAAATTCAAAATTGATGCCTAGCCGAGCTAGCTCGCGAGCTAGGTCCTAGCTTGAACTCATTAAACCGAGCTGGTGGCGAGCTGACTCGTTAACAACTCAGTCTATTAACTAGCGAGCGAGTCAGATGCAAGTCACAATCAAACCACGAGCTACGAGGTTTTTTGCCACCCTACAAACGAGCGTGGTCTCATTGTTTCTTCGTTGGTAGCTTAAATTTTTCAGTATTTGAGTTTGTATCCGTCTCTTTGTATTTTGCAATTCTTTTCTTTCTAATTGTTGAAGCGTGCTGTTTGTACAATTTTCCAGGAAAATGGGACTCGTGAGGAATTTGGGTTGGCTGCTCTCGGAATCGGCGCAGGCGAGATTAGCTGGTGAATTATTTAAGAAGGTTAATTTTGTTATCAATTTTTCCTGAGGTGACAACTAATTTCTCGATATAAATATAGGTTGGCTAATATTAAAATGTTTGTTCCAGAGCTGTGGTGTAACTAATTAGTTTTTTAATTTTTAAAGTCCAAACAGTTGATCCAAACTGCTAGATTTGATCTCTATATCAAAATGTGCTTGGAGACCAAATTTATATATTTTATATTTTTTTACTATTTATTAAGTAAGTTTTAAAATTGCTGATTTTAATAAACAGTGAAAAGTTTCTGAATCATTGAAAACAACAATTTTAAAACTGTCTTAATAAATAGTAAAAAAGTTTCAAAAAATATTAAATTTGGTCTCCAAGCACATTTTAATATATATTGAATGTTGAACAGTTTGGATCGACTGTATGAATATTGGAAATGTAAAAATCGAAGCATTTGTTCAACAGCCTAGGAACAAATGTTTTGATATTAGCCACTCACTGTATATATATATATATATATATATATATAGAGAGAGAGAGAGAGAGAGAGAGAGAGAGGGGGGGTTGGCTAAGATCAAAGTGGTATGACCAAAGTCTTGGTGCTACCAATTAGTTTTTGCCATTTTAAAGTTCAAATAGTTGATCTGAAGTGCTCAACGTGTTCTCCATATTAAAATGTGCTTGGAGACCAAATTTTACATTTTTTTTGAATTTTTTTACTATTTTTTATGAATTTTTGAAAATAATTGTTTTTCATAATAAAAAATAAATAAATAAAATCTGAAAAACAGTAATTTTAAAAAAATCCATAAGAAATAGAAAAAATTTCCAAAAAAATAAAATTTGGTCTCTAAGTATATTTTAATATGGAAAACACGTTGAGCACTTCAGATCGACTATTTGAACTTTGAAAATCACAAAAACGAATTGGTAGTACCAAGACCTTGGTCATACCACTTTGATCTTAGCCAACCTCTATATGAGTCCGGCTAATGTCATAACGTTATAATTTCAAACTAAGTTATAACGAGTCAATTTTTGTGATTTCAAAGTTCAAATAGTCGATCCGAACCGCTCAACATGATCTCCATATTAAAATGGGCTTGTAGACCAAATTTTACATTTTTGGAATTTTTTTGGAATTTTTTTAGATAGGTACAAAATCACTGTTTTGAATGGTCCAGAATTATCTGAAAACAGTTATTTTGTACATATCTAAATAAATAGTAAAAAAAATCTAAAAAATATAAAATTTGGTCTACAAGCCCATTTTCTTTGAACTTTGAAATTGAAATTCCATTAAATTGGAATAGTGAGTACGGATCAAATTCCATTCAATGCAAGTTTCTTTGAACTTTGAAATTCCAATTTCAAAACACAACTATTTTCCAATTCAAATTTCCTGTCTCTGTTTAATCCCGGAAATTTGATCCGTACTCACTACTCCAATTTAATGGACCAAACTATAAAATTTTAATTTATGGAGGTGGCTTAGTCACCTTTACCCATCACTGTGTTCCTCCCCTGGCTACTGATGCACTTCGCCCCAAAGAATTCATTAATCGGACAAAGAATATTTAGAAAAAATTGAACTTCGCAAGTGCATCTTCTAACATCAACCAGCCATCAGGAGCGGACCTAGAAAATTATGATAGAGGGTGCTAAAATTTAAAATGCACAATATATTGTTAGTGAGAATTGAGTCTAAGCTCTCCTCAACTGCAAAATAAGCTCTAATTACTGAACTACAAATAGACATGTGATATTTTATAAGGGGAGCTAGACTATATAACAAATTCTAAAATAATAAAATTCAATTACATTTCAATATATATAATTAAAATTTTAAAAATTTTAGAATGGCTTAGCACCCGTAAGAGTGAATGTAGATCCGCTCTTGCCAGCCATCACTACTACAAAAAGCACTTCACTGTCCATTCAAACCTCAATTTGACCATCGGTTTTCAAACTCCTACCATCAATATTGTACAACAATTATTTGAACATAAAATAATTCATATATTACTAATTGCACATTCGTTAGTTATTTCAGCTCGTTACATATATATATAGAGTCCGATTAAGATCAAAGTAGTATTACCAAGGCTTTGGTGCTACAATTAGTTTTGCAATTTTAAAGTTCAATGAACAGTATTTCTGAAATTCCTGAAATCTGAGATCCAGCCATCCAACTTTTTTCTGTGCACGCATCTCGAAACAGCTGATTTTTCTGTGTACACATGTCGAAACAATTTAATGGCTGGATTCGGAATTTCAGAAATTTCAAAGCTAGTGTTGATGATCTCAGATTTCAGCAGATTTGAATCCGAAGTGCTCAACGTGTTTTTCATATTAAAATATACTAGGAGACCAAAATAAGAAAAGCACATGAAACTACCAGTAACTAAAAATTTCAGTAGCATAATTTTTTTAGCGTATTTCTGGTTATTTATTCTATTTTATGCTTGTATCAGAAGCTGCCTATATGTTCAGCATGTCTACAGTTACCACAATAAAGGTAGAACGAAGAGGTATAAATGGTATCAAATATTATTGTAAACCTTTCTGTTATAGGAACGACTCATATATCCCTACAAACAAAAGCTTTAATTAGAACAATTAGGTACAATATAATTGTTGTAAGACAGCTGAAAGTACAACATTTGGGAAAACTATTCCAGCTATGAAAATAAATGAAGCGCCGGAGAAAAGTGGTTGAAAGAGAGATCCAGTGATTGAAGTTGCTGTAAACTTGTAATTTAGCAAATTCCGATGGAATTGGACCGGTCAGGCATTATGTGATAGGTCATGATCTCCATTTCTTGTCCTTTCGATATGACTGTAATTACACTAAAAAAGAAGAAGATATGACTGTAATTGAATTCTGATAATAATATGAATTCTCATCCACATAATAATTTAGTGGCCATATACTAGAATCTGAATTTGTCATCATAGCCTTTAGCTATTGAAAAAACAATTTTGGAAATAATGCCTCTGAAGCGATTTGAAGAAAGATAAAAAAACCTTTATTTTGGGAAAAAAAAGGAATTTATTTATTTATTTATTTTGTTGTTTTGGCTTTCATATGTGAAATTGATTTGATCTATTCACTATTTGATTATTTCCGAGATCTAAGACCTCTAGAGTGTCACATTTCAATAGTGACCGGGGCAAACTTCCATTTATTCTATTGCCATTCGAATTTATTGTTCTCAACTTGCATCCATGATCAATATTCCGTGGCAACGAGGATATCGAACAAAGAATAAAAAAAATAAAAACATAATAAGTTCTCTGTAAATAAGATGTCAATAATGCAAGAAATTAGTGTTGGAGATGTCAAACAATTACATCTTATTTAAGAGTCAAATACTTACACCCTGAAAAAATAGAGGAATAGAGTGAAAAAAAGATTTTATTCCTACCGAACAAGAAAAGAATAGCGTGGAATTGGGAAATTGGAAAAAATGAAATTGGAATAAACTTTTTTACATTTTGATCCCTCCTCTATTCTACGAGTCAATTCCCTATTCCATAGCCTAGCGCAATTCAGCTAGCTAAGGCATATGTTCTCCTACGGGAGAACCTAGATTCGAATCTTGCAGGACGCATGAGTAGGGTGTGTGTGTGTTGTGGGGTGCGTGTGTGGACCTATGGACTCTAATAAAAAAAAGAAAAATTCCTATTCCATGAGAAATGTGGAATAGAGGAATTGGTTTTTTCCAAGAAATGAATTTGGCTCGTTTACTAGTGCCCTTTCACTCTTCTACTATTCTAATCTTTCACCATTAACTGAAAACGATCAAAATAGTAAGGAATTGAAGCCTATCTCAAATTCCACTTTTATTCACATTTCTTCTGTTCCAATGGTTCACCGAATGGGTCCAATTGGAGTTTTAGATGGTTTAGGTGGGTGTTCTTTTCTTTTTCTTTTTAAGTCGGGATTGGGAGTCCAAGTCACTCATTCATTAATATTCATAAGATAAGAAATCTTTATTCAGATTTTGAGCATGCTGAATCACACATGAAAAAAATATCTGTCTTAAATTAATGGTAAATGGAGTAAAGTTTGTAGAAGCGATTGGTGTGGTTTCTGGAGGAATTTGAAAAGGTTATAAAAGTATTTTGATGTCACCACCAGCATGACAATCACTCAAACTAAAAATACCAAAAAAAATTGAAAGACGAGTTTGAAGGCAAACAAATCAAGAATATGAAGAAAACGGATTCAAATTGATAGGAATTCGGCACATGATACAAACAATTCTCAAAGTGATCTCTGATAATATAGAGGTTAGTTAATATCAAAATATTTGTTCCTAAGCTGTGGAACAAATATTTTGGTTTTTACATTTTCGAAATCCAAACAGTCGATTTAAACCGTTTAATATTCAATCTATAATAAAATATGTTTGGAGAACAAATTTTATATTTTTTGGAATTTTTTTACTATTTATTAAACCCGTTTAAAATCGCTATTTTTAATTATCCATAAATTTTTCATTGATTTTTTTAAAACTGGACTTAATAAATAGTAAAAAAAATTCTAAAAAGAAAAATGCAAAAAAAATTTGATCTCCAAGCACATTTTAATATAGAGATCAAATCTAACGGTTCGGATCGACCGTATGTACTTTGAAATTCGAAAAACTAATTGGTTGCACCACGGCTCCGAAACAAACGTTTTAATATTAGCCAATCTCATTATTTTAATCATAACTGTACAATTACAAGTCCAATAAACGTGATTTCAAATGCATTACAAAATAGCCTGACATTTTTATTAATATCCAAAGTTAATTACAAAATAATAAAAATGCCCAGAGCCGCTAGCTTTTGTTAAAAATGCTCAAACCAGGCCATTTAATGGCCGGCCTCTTGATTTAATTAAGAACCGGTCATTAAATGACCAGTCCTTGAATTTTTTTTTTTAGAGACAAATAGCTAAAATACTGAAATATAACACTAAAAAATCGAAAATTTTTAAAATATTTGTTAGATTACTTTTTTGATATATAATTAGCATATTTATACTAAAATACGCTAAATTACTTGAAATTATGTTAATTAATGCTGATTACACTAAATTACGCTAAATTACAATAATTATGTAGAATTATGCTAAAATACGGTAAATTACTGCTAAATTACGTATGAATAGGGACGGTTTTGTGCCATCTTTCATCAATCATAAAAAATAGTATAAAAATTCCAAAAATAATAAAAATTAGTATTCTACAAGTTTATTATATAACTAATTTGTTGAGCTACGTAGATTGAACAATATAAATGAAAATCTTAATCTGGAAACTTCAACTGAAGTTTTGAGGCTCTTCCTTTTGTTTTTTGGCGATTTTGAATTTCGAAATCTAGGCATTGTAAGCACTGACGCATGTATATTTTCACAAGCTTTCCGAAAAGTAGGTCATTTGCTGAAATCGGACACTCGAGCGCCGTTTTATGGCCGTTTGAAGTTTCGTCATTTTTCGTCTTCTCAGTGAAGATATCATCTCTATTCATACGTAATTTAGCATAATTTACCGTATTCTAGCATAATTCTACATAATTATTATAATTTAGCTTAATTTAGTGTAATTCAGCATAAATTAACATAATTTCAAGTAATAAGCGTAATTTAATATAAATATGCTAATTATATATCAGAAAGTAATCTAACAATTAAAAAAATTTGATTTTTTAGTGTTATATTTCAGCATTTTAGCTATTTGTCTCTTAAAAAAAATAAAAAAAATAAACATAATTTCAAGTAATTTAGTGTAAATCAGCATAAATTAACATAATTTCAAGTAATTTAGCGTATTTTAGTATAAATATGCTATCAAAAAAGTAATTTAACAAATATTTAAAAAAAATTCGATTTTTTAGTGTTATATTTCAGCATTTTAGTTATTTGTCTCTAAAAAAAAAAAAAATTCAAGGACCGGCCATTAAATGGCCGGTTCTCAATTAAATCAAGGTCTGGCCATTAAATAGCCGATTTGGACATTTTTAATAAAAGCTAGTGGCTTTGGGCATTTTTATTATTTTGTAATTAACTTTGGATATTAATAAAAATGTCGGCAAAATAAACGACGAAAGCTACAACTGATTGATTGATGGATGGATTGACTAATTAATTACAATTGATACTAACTTTGGTATTTTTTTTGTTTAATTGATTGTCATGCGAATCATAACATTTGGTGGTTTGAATAGGTGCGCACGTGACTATAATGTTGGAAGATGATGGTGACTTTGAAGAAGATAATAATTTTGGCACTTTTATTAAAGAAAGTTTAGTCATAATTAATTCTAGGAAGATAATTTGATAAATAATAACAATTACATTAATTCATTTATTTTTGCCAAATATTTATTTATTTTTCTTATCACGGGGTGAAGGGTTATTTTTTATATGTGGTGAGATTTGTGTAGATTCGATGAATTTAAATTTCACAAATTAATGCCTAAATTTTGTGATATAATATTCTAGATTACAATATCTTGTTATTCTATAAAATCCTATAATATTCCATGAAGATTTCATTCAACCTTCCTCAAGATTCAATCCATGAAGACCTTAGAGTTGAAGTTGCAACATATATTTTTCATCTCTTGCTTGATCTTATAACATATTACACTACTCCAAAACAAAGTAACTGAAACATAAAAAAATAATGTAATTAATATAATTAATTTATTTAGCTTGCATGTGGGACACATAGCAACAACAACAACAATAATAATTACTATTATATTATAATATGAGAAGAGATCTAACGTCAAATACTTTTTTACGAACTATTTTATTATTGTACACAATTAAAATTTTAATTTACAAACTATATTATCCTCTAATTATTTTCTTCAACATATATAAATGCAGTTACTCCAATATTTTAACCTCTCTTTTTCCATTATATATACAGATGAATTTGATTCTTTTACGAGCCAATCTATGTCTGATTGTTGTCCAATTCAGTAAGTTGAACGCTAGCTCCTTTGCATAAGATTTTTCATTGGTTATCCACTAATATCTTAAATTAATACTTTAGATAGATGTGTATAAGAATTACAATTACTTAATTTTTTTTTGCCTCTCAAAAATATCTCTGTTCCAAATATCATTACGAATTGATAGAATTACTTTAAGAAGAATAGTTTTACATGACTCAATTGTGAATATGTACAAGCTCTTTGGGTGGACTCAATTTTAGATTTGTGTTTTCCTGTCATCCAAATGAAATGACAATCAAATCGAACATGCAAAAATTGAAACCACTTGTTATCAAACTAATTCGTTCGATCGTATAAACGGAATCTTGTGACATACTGATCAACGATTCAAAGAAAGAAAGCATTTTCAATTATGAGTCTAATTGATTATTGCACAATATATACATTTGTTATAACAGAATGTACAGCTGACAGTTGTAGAATGCACATTTGTCATTTGGAAATTTCACTTAGGGTTCGTTTGATGTGTGAGAAAAAAAATGGAATCCCAAAAAATATGAAAAATATTTTTGAAGGATCTATATATATTTCTTGTGTTTCTGGCAAAAATTTGAAGAAAATAATGTGAAAAAAGATAAACACTTTTATTTTTCATTCCCCAACAAATCAAATAACATTAATCTCGAATAATTGACTAGTTTTCATTTTCTAGCATATCAATCAAAGTCCAATGTACATGTTCGGCACATCAGATTAACCTTCCTTAAGGTTCCTTACACCTTAATCGGACCGAACAACACTGCCTTAGTGCAGATTAAATGTTCTCCTTAGAGCTCCTTTGTTAAGCTGGCCTCTCCCCCTCCTTAAGAATGTGACCTCCTTTGCGCTTCCTTAAAAGTCAAAATATTATATTATATTATATTTTTAGACAACTTTACCCTAAAAAAGTGAACTCCCTAAGGAGCTTCTCATTCTTTTCATTTTTTTATTACCTTCTTCTCTCCTGGTGAGAAACGGTTCCTAGACGTAGGAAAGAAAAAGAAACCTTTTCTCCGGCAAAGATTGGAGGCAATCTAGTGACCGGCACTCCAATCCGATAGTTCATAGTTCCATGAGGTTCGCACCGAGACGCTCTATTCCTTGATATCCCATTTACCAATCTCTTGTCAAGTCCTCTGAACTCTCTTCTTTCGCTTCTTCCTCTCTAAGCTGAGTTGAGTGAGAATACTCTCTTCTTTCGCTTCCTCCTCTGAGCTCTCTTCTTTCACCAAACCTTTTCTGTTTTCGCTTCCTCCTCTAAGCTCTCTCCTTACTCCTTAGGAAGTATTAAATTCAAATAATACTCGAGTATTTTCTTAGATTTCTAGAGCGTAATCTTATTATCAATAATTAAATAGTTCCAATTTTATTCTAAATTCTTTAATTAATGATGCTTTTTTTTTTCCGGTTCTCTGGAGAACCTTTCAATTTCTTATAATTCTGAGCTCTCTTGAGAACCTTCTGTTCATCTTTTTCTTCTCTAATTCTCTTCGCACGTCAACAGAAATTGAGAAATCGATTCCTTTTTCTTTCTCTTGGTTGAGAAATTGAGAAATCAGGGAGCAATATAGTTATTGGTTGTCATTTTCTCTTTCTTGATATCTTTCTTTTTCCTCTTGTTTTCCTTATTGGGTTGAACCCGGTTACCATGGTTGTGCTCACTGGTACCAGTCCGTACCAACTTGGTTGTATATGGTTCTAGGGACTTTTTACAAAAAAAGAATATATAATAAGGTAAAATTGAAAAATTCCTAATTAGATTTTAGAAAGTTTAATTTTCTTTTTTAGAAATGTTCTGAATTGTAAATTATGGTGAAATAAATTATAAGTAAAAATAAATTTATGTAATATAAAAGCATCACTAATCATATTATATGAGAAAAATAACATAAGGGTTATTTTGGTCTTTTGCAATCTTTCTCATAAATAAGACATTTTTAATTGTATTGATGTAACCTTCTTAATCCGTGTATCTCGCCAAACAATCACTCCTTAACAAAGATTAAATTTTTAATCCAGCCTCCCTTAAGGAGGGTTGGCGAACATGGCCAATGTGTATTACTACTGAAATGAATATTTATGTTTTATTTAATGCACACTAAGGTTTCTTATGATAATTTTGAAACAAATATCTAAAAGTGGAGGCATGATGGAGGCACACTAAGATTCAAATACCTTCATTTTTTGTGCCTCCATCGTACCTCTATTTTTAAAAACTTTAATAACTCAAAATTTAAAACTTAAAAATCAAAATAAAACTATTGGATATGATTTATATCATTTTATCTATACACTTGTAAAAAATTATGACATTTCAACTTTGTTTTGGTTGTCATTAAGAACTTGTAAAAAATTACTAATGTGAATAATTTCTAAACGTTGATTTTTCAACTTATTGATTCAAATAAAAACAAAACCAAAACGTGATAATTTTTTATGAGCACATAAAGAAAATAACATAGATCATATCTAACGGTTTTATTTTGGAGTTTATGATTTAAATTTTGAGTTATTAACGTTTTAAAAATAGAGATATAGTGGATGCACAAAAAATAGAGGCATTTGAACCCTCCTCTATTATTAATTAAGAAGTCTGAAACTTATACGTTTTTACTTATTGAATCAAGTGAAAAGGTTTTTTATGATCATTTTGAAAAGGAACAGTGACAAATATTTTACATAGTATGTATAACACTTGTAAATAAAGATATTTTTATCACCTTAATATTAAGTATAAATATTTTTAAGTGATACAAGAATAATTTATCATTTAATTATTAATACAATGACCCTATTCTATCAAGTGGCTAACTATAATATTCCATCTAATAGTGTGTCAAAATCTCATTTTTCATTTTTTACTTTTTTTTAGGATGTCAAAATCTCCTTTTTCTTTTTTAGGATGTCATAATCTCCCGTAAGGCTGGAGCATTCATGTCAGAATTACCTAGCAGTAGGTAAATTAAAGCTGAAAGAATCTTCCCTGCTCAACTGCTCTCACTTCTCGGTCATTAAAGTTTGGATGAGAATTAAGAATTTTTGTTGCCTTTTCAATGGATAACTGGGAGTTGCTCCTTGATAGCTCCTAATGTGTCATCAACAGCACAGTGACAACTTAATGATTTGAGAAATATTTGACTGGGTTAAAGTTTCGTGATTCGGAAATAATTCTGAATTATACATTAAGAGCAAAAAAAAAAAAAAAACTCAAAAAATTCGGGAAACCAAATTTTATGCGGATTGATTCACCAATAGCTCAAATCCAAATTATTCGTGAATCTTGTTACTATGATCAACAAGTTGTTCCTAGATAATATTTTTGGCATTATATTTATCAGCAATAAAAGGATAAAATAAAAGAAAGAAAATTGTACTTCCAATTTTGGTAGTATGCATAGTGTGTATTGGTCCGTATTATGGATTAATATTTTCATTTTCAAAGTTCAAATAGTCAAATTGAACCGTTCAATATGATGTCTATATAAATTTACATGCAAACTAAATTTTATAGTGTTTAGAATTTTTTTACTATTTTTTTAGATAGGTAGAAAATGAGTACTTTTAAATGGTCTAAAACTTTTAGATTAAGTGATTTACCTATCTAAAAAGATAGTAAAAGAGTTTAAAAAAATGTAAAATTTAATTAACAAGTATATTTTCATATGAAGATCATGTTGAACGGTTCATATTAACATTTTGGATTTTAAAAATGAAGATATTAATCTATGGTAAGATCAATATGCGCTATGCTAAGTACCGTAACCTCACTTTTTTTTTTGTAAATCTTTACCCAAATGAATCATTAGGGTAAATTCATAGTATTTTAAAATTAAAGGTCATGTTTGGTTGTAGAGTAAGTGATGGATTAGACCCTCCACTTTATCTCTAAGGAGCCAAACGAGGTGTAAATTTGAAAGAATAAGATGAAGTTACATTTGAGTTGATCCGGAGGTAGAGTAACTTACGCCACATGTGGGTCCCGCGGTTAGTATAACATCATGTTACAATTTTATTTCTCATTATGAACTTACTCCACTAAGCTTCAAGCAAACATGATTATTTTAATCTATCTTAGTTCGGAGTAAGCAATTTAATCGAGAGTAACTTTATTCCACAATCAAACATAACCAAGTAGATTAATCTGAAGATGTTTTCTCAACAGAAAAGCACGTGTAAGATGTAACTGGTTCTACTTTTGGAATTAAATATCTGCATTATTCTGAGAAATTGAGATAAGTTTGAGATACTTGTCAGGTACAGGTCAGCTCTTATCAAGATTAGTTTGGACGTCTGTCCTACCATCATCAGCTGGTAATCATCTCCACGACTCGTTGTACTTTCAAAATTCTTACGGTACCGATCAGGTTTTTTTCGGTACTAATTCTTAACCGACAGTGAAGACCTTACACGTAGGGGTCAAGGGGTGCAACGGATCAGATATTATTCATCAAAATCCGGATCTTTATAGATACAGATATTCAAATATCCGTGCAGATACAGATATAATTTTAAATTTTAATTATTTGTATCCGAATAACACACACCCCATATAATTTAATATACATTATAAAAAATTATATTTTATTAATCGTTATAATTAGATAAATATTATAAACTTTGATATTTTTTTAATAATATTTATATATTTTCTTAATTAATAATAGTATTGAAAAACAAATATTCAATCAGTATCCGTTTAATATCTGATCCGTATTTGTATTTGTCTAATATCCAATCCGTTTGCACCCCTACTTGCACGTCTACATGAGATAAATGTGCCATTAATTGGTTTATTATTTAATTTACACATGTAATGTAGTGCATTTCATTTTCCAAACATTAAATTATTACATATAAAGTGTAGTGCATTTCATTTTCACGGCCAGGGTTTGGGGCCTTTTTGGGCCGAAGTCACTTTCAGTTTCATCTTTGGGTTCAAAACACAATTAAAATATGGTATATAAACTATGGAGATATATTTAGCCTGACAAATATTTTTTACGGTTCAACTAGATCCTGCATGCCACTATCATAGTTGTTATTTTCACCATTAACCATCACTTATGCACCTATATGTGTTGTCAGATTCACACTATAGGTGGTAAAAAAAAAATTGTATCAGACCAGAGGTGGCAAAAAAAGAATTTAGTATGAAAACCAGAGGTGGTCAAAATAAATAAATACAAAAGAGTCAATTTAACAACCATGCAGTATATTTTCTGAATTTAAGTTCATATTATCATTAGGGAAAGACAAACACAAATTACACAAGTAGATAAGCTACTGAGAAGTTTGTCAAGGTTGGCGGCTTGTGCTTCTTTTTTGTTAACCTCCCAAATTACAGGGTAAATATTTTAACAGAGCTGTTTTGGCTTCATGCAGCGCACAGACCATAGATTCAAAACAGCCCTGTATATGGTTCGTGCGCTGCATGAAGCCAAAACTGCTCTGTTAAAATCATTGTCCAAATTGGGGTCAAAGAGTCGTTTCTAAATTTTCTTTAGTGAACATTAATTTTAAAAGCTTAGGCAGGCAATATTTGAGAGGAAAAAAAAGGTGATATAAAAGTCCCAATATATATCTCGTTCTAACAGTGTACTAATTGAATTTGGATTTGGATTTTGAAAATTATAAATCCTGGTACCCGGCTGTATCTCCAGCCACATACAGCAGACACCTCCTCACCCGTCCCGTAAAATAGACTGTATACATTTTACCTTTTCATTTCATCTGCTACCGTTTCCAAAATACTTAATACCTTTCCCAAATAGTAAATCTTAAAAAGTTAAAAAAAGATAAAACCCTCAATGCACCTAATCAATGACATCCACAAGCGCCACTTCTCCAGCTTTAGGATAATGGACATATCCATTCCTTATCTACGTGTGATGGTTTTGCTTTAGATAAATTTAAGCCACATTTGGTTGATAATTAACAAAACAGGTATAAATTGTTAGGGAGTGAGGCTATGGTGCTATGCATAGCACCAATGGCTAGTGTACTACGGCTCAATATGGTACTTTTTAAAATTCTAACGGTCGATCCGAACCGTTCAATATGATATCCATATGAATATGTACTTGCAAACTAAATTTTATATTTTTTTGAATTTTTTTACTATTTTTTTAGATAGGTAGAAAAATCAGTGTTTTCTGAAAATTCTGGACCATCAAAATTCTACCCATCTAAAAAAATAGTAAAAAAATTTGAAAAAATATAAAATTTAGTTTATATGTACATATTCATATGGTTATCATATTGAACGGTTCGGATCGACCGTTAGGATTTTAAAAAGTACCATATTGAGCCGTAGTACACTAGTCATCGGTGCTATGCATAGCACCATAGCCTCACTCATTGTTAGGATAATATGACGTATTTTTGGTTTAAATTAATTAAGATTTTAATTGTTTGAAACAAAATTAAGTTAATAACTACAAAATATTTCTTAGCACGAGAAAGAAGCTTAAAAGTACTTAACTTTAATTTAGAAATGGACATCTCCATTTCCACAAAGATCGGAGAAAATAAAAACCCAAGCTAAAACCTCTTTCTATAAATAAGCCCTCTACGCTATCCCGGCTTCCCCACCGCTATTTGCAACCCGTCAATTCACCCCAAATCAATCTCCCTCTTTTCGACTCAAATGGCTGAAGTGATCAATTTTGCCAACTTTTCCCTATCCAACACCAAGAAACAACCCCCAAAGGTCGCTGATGAAGGAGAAGACAACCAAAACCCAATGCCGCTATCTCTAACCACTAAGCGATTCCGCGAAGTGGACCCCGCGGCGGCACTCGCAAGCGCTCGACATGAATTCGGCGAGCATGGTGGCGTCAATATGTCGATTGAGGCCTCGGCGACCTTCACTGTGATGGAGGCAGAGACCATGCGCCGCCTCTTTGCGGGCGAGTTGGGGCCGGATAGGGATTACTTTATATATAGCAGGCACTTCAATCCAACGGTGCTTAATTTGGGACGACAGATGGCAGCTCTAGAGGGCACCGAGGCCGCCTACTGTACCGCATCTGGTATGTCGGCCATCACAACCGTTCTTCTTCAACTCGTCGGTGCAGGAGGCCATGTTGTGGCCTCGCAGTGCCTGTACGGTGGGACCCATGCCTTGTTGTCAAGGTTTCTTGTTCGTGCTTGTGGCATGAAGACAACTTTTGTAAATATTAACAACATAGAGGAGGTGAGGTCGGCGATAAAAGCTGGAGAGACGAAGGTTTTGTACGTGGAGTCAATGGCGAACCCGACATTGGAAGTGGCCGACATACCGGCACTAGCAGCTGTGGCGAGGGAGAAGGGGGTGAAATTGGTAGTCGACAACACGTTCACGCCCATGGTAATATCTCCGGCCAGGCTCGGGGCCGACGTGGTTGTGCATAGCGTGTCCAAATTCATAAGCGGCGGTGCTGATGTTATCGCCGGTAAGCCATAATTAATTAAGCTCACTGTTTAATTGTTTGTTAAGATCACGGTTCCCAGCATATACAAGTTATCAACCATATATATTTAGGTTATATGGACACTAGATGGAAGGCGATTAACTGTTGGATCTAAAGTATAAATGATTCACAATAATTTGTTTATTGGGATTTATTATTTCAGTAGAAGCAACCTGTCATTCGTCCAGTAACGGTTGTTATCATAACACGCTACCAACGTGAATGCGAACTAATCCAGTGGCAGTTACCATAACAATCTTTTATAATTTCAATAATAAAATTTTGATAAAATTTCAATAATATATTTAATAGAATGTAAATGTCAACTTTCTATTAAATATATAAAAATGGTTATACTATAGATCCGATGGTTATAACTATATTGTTGAAAATTTTAAAATTAAATGAAAAATATACAAAAATAATTTTAGTATATATGACCATATTTATTAGTTCATATTTTCTTACTAACATTGAAACCTATTCATAAAAGAAAAAAATATATCTTCTACTTATTCTAATTTGATCTAAGGTCGAAATAAATTATCAATTTTTCTCTCATAAAATATAAAAATATAGTCAGGAGAACAACTCTTTAATTTTTTTTTATAATGATTAAAATTGTCAAATAAAATTGTAGGTTTTTGTTTTTGTTTTTGGAGCTTCTCTCTCTTGGTCTTCATTGTGGCCACAAGACCAGAAGGGTGGCAAAATCCAATATGGCCACAATAGCATGGGATTTTATTTTATCAATAATATTGGACCTCTGTCTCTCCTAATGGCCGTACATTTCTCAGTCGGTACTCTATCATAGCTTCCACGGGTGTCGGGTGGAATCTCTTTATCTCCTAGAATCCAGGGAATCGCACATGCTTAATTGATTCCGATAATTTTATCTACAAACATTGAAAACAAGATTCACACACGCACTTACCGGCTTAATTACTGCAGTAAATAAACCATTTGGTTACATGTCATACCTGAAATATGGATTGTTCCATAGGTGATAGGTCTTAATTACTGCAGTAAGTGTTTTTTTTTTTTTGGAGGAAAATCCCAGTAGTAACTAGCAACTAGCAAGTAGTAAGTTGGAAATTGAATGATGGAGGGACAAGTGTACGCACATAGACGCAACGGGTACAAAGAAAAATGATACGTGTACTACTTAGAATAAGGACAATTGATGCCAAGTTAAAAGTAGAGTTAACGTTTAGAGGAAAAAATCCAGATCTCTCGTGACCTGATGTGCCAGCCTAACATGCGCCTAGCATGTGCACTGTTCTGTCGTCTATACCTTTTCTTATTAGGCCCATGAATACCTGTTTGGTTAGTAGGCCCCTTTGGGCTCGATCTGGTTCACTTATGTAAAATTGGTGCTTTTTAATTCACGAACGACATAAAAGCTATGCAGTAAGAGACAAATCTGGTAGGTTGAAATTTTCAAGTTGTATAAACAAAGGGGAGTAGCAGCATTTTTTAATCTAGAGGTTGTGTAGGGAACCAAATGCCAAGCAAGTACTGAAGCACTTGTCTTTTCAAGATTAGAAGTTGTTTTGATGATGTAATTGTTTGGGGACCATTGAAAGGACCATTGAAACAAAAAGTGAGATTCTGTGAGCAACATTTTCATCCTTGCTTTACATAAAAGATTCTTCACCATTGGTAAACAAAATCATATACATTCCTCTAAAGTATATGCTAATAACATAACAACTTTACTTGATGCTTTATTAACAACAGGAGCGATATGCGGAACGGCGAACCTAGTCAACTCAATGATGGACCTCCAAGATGGTGCTCTAATGCTGACAGGTCCCACGATGAATGCAAAGGTGGCATTTGAGATCTCCGAACGGCTCCCCCATCTTGCCTTGCGCATGAAGGAGCACTCGACCCGTGCCATGGCTTATGCGACCCGCATGAAGCGCCTTGGCCTCAATGTCATCTACCCAGGCCTACCTGACCACCCCCATCACGCCCTCCTTTCCTCCATCGGCAATCCTGAATACGGTTATGGTGGCATGCTCTGCCTTGACATGGGCACTGAAGAGCGTGCGAACAAACTCATGCAGCATTTACAAAATGTGACTCAGTTTGGGCTCATGGCGGTTAGTCTGGGCTATTATGAGACACTTATGTCTTGCTCTGGGAATAGCACAAGCAGTGAGATGGCACCGGAGGAGCGTGCCAAGGCCGGCATTTCGCCTGGGCTCATAAGGATGTCTGTTGGATATAGCGGTACAATTGAGCAGAGGTGGGCCCAGTTTGAACGGGCCCTTGCCCTCACGCAGCAGCAGCTGAAGAACCTGAATGCTGAGGGTTTTTAGGAGCATTGTGTATAGTTGTTGCCAGTGTTGTGGTTTCCTTTAATTGCTGTTAATTTCCTGTTCAGTTTGTCTTTTGTACTTGCAAAATGTGTTGTGATTATGTAGTGTATGTTTGATGAAGGTGCATTAAGCATGCACCAAATAATAATTAATTTAGGTTAAATCCTAAATGAAGTATATATCTGAGAACCAAATCCTATATATCGTCTTATCTCCACAGATTACCGTACACATCTTTTGGTACCATTTTGTCACATCTATAATTGGTACAGCCATTTTATAAAGCATGTTTTTGAGGTACCTGTTTAAATTTCAGTTTCAGTTATTTGCTAGGATTAATTTTTCGCTAATCCTAATGTTTCTAGTGCTTAATTGCTGTCCCATGCTCAAGCTAAAGCTTAATTTTTATGTCTTTACAAAGTAATTTTAAAAATTCCAACAGATACAATTAAAACAACATGAATGCAATTTCAAAAGTGGAGTCAGACTTTCAAATTATGAGGATCAAAGGTGAATAGAAGTTAATCATATAATTAAAAAATTTATACTGCATATTAGAGTCAATTTTACAGTATCTGTAGAATTTTACTCTAAACTATATATAAAATTATCTACAAGTATAAATTTTTTAAAAATAAATAGTGGTCAATTGATCTTCATTTCCTGGCAGTTTGAAGGTATTTTGGATAATTATTTTAGAGAGAAGCCTGAGCAGCATAGTCAAACTCTGAAATCTCGTTATATTAAGCTGCCAGCGCAGTGAATACAAATTCTGTATGGGTATATTAAGTGAAATCGGGTCTCCTGCCCCATGTGTCTCCTGACAAGTGGGATCCGACAGATTTAGGCATTTAAATATTGAGATATAATTTTGCCCCGAGTCCACGTGTGAGTGACACATGGGGCAGGAAATTCGTGCTCATGTGGGCAGCAGATTCGGTCTCCCTTGCAAAAAAGGTTACAGTTTATAGCAGACTGCTGACAAGAGGCCAAACTTGAGCATCTATTAAGATAACATTCACCAAAATATCTTATAGTTGTTGGAGAAAAAGATATTATTAATTGAGACATGCTATTTCGTCTGGTCTGTGCAACACATCTTAGAGGATTCAGCAAATTAATGCTCAATCGACTTTACAAAAACATACATTAAAAAAAAAAAAAAATCATGACGGGAAAATATCTTGCAATTGTGATACCGGGGCTCGTATGGTATATTTTCAGAAAAAGCCCGTTTCAGCCAACTGGACTTGAGCCCGTTAATCTGAGCCTGTGTCCAGCTTACAATAGGTGGACTTGTGTAGCTGTATTTGTTACTGTGGATTTCAGTTTTCTAAGATATACTGTAGTCTCTTGCCTTTTCATTCCATTTTATTTAGGGTGATATTATTTTGAGTCCTATTTTGATTTCTCTCTTTATACTCATATTTTTCTTTAATTTTTTCATCTTATATCTTACGTAATAAATGCACAACACAAAAAGGAAACAACAAAACATATTACAATGAGATTAAAAATGCATTTAAAAAGAAACCGACCAACTTTATGTTAATAGTTTGCAATGCAAAATAAAAAAATACACAATTTTTTTTTAACAATATGTTCATTTTTGTGCCATTATTATGTGAGGTCCACAGTCACTTAGTAGGTGAAGTATAGTAGCAAAAGCAGGGGACTATTACTGCATCATCGCTTCCCATTCCAAGTGTATATGAAATTGTGTTTGATGATGTTCTAAATTAATTTGAACTACATTTATGATATTAAACTTGTCAAAACTTACAGACAATTTCTATATTTGATCATTCAGATATAACACACTATTTTTTAAACCTCCATGTGAATTGTGTGATACAGTGATAGAGTTTGTTAATTATTATCTTTGGTCGAATTCCAGAAGAGACAATCCTCTGTAGTTATTAATTAGTTGGGTGGCTTGACCTCTAACGTTTACTAAAAAAAATATTATCTTTTGGTGAAGATAAGAGAATAAATTTTATCTTAGGTGATGATGAAAGTTATCATTTTTATCTATTGCTTTTTGAAAGAATAATGACATTATATAATGATAGAGTGTGTTAATTATTGTCCTTTAGTTAACCGTTAGTAACTTAACCTTACATCTGGTAAGTAATAAGTCACTATAAGAGATTGTTTGGTATAAAGATAAGCGGATAAATTTTGTCCTATGCAAGGATGATAGTTATCCTTTTATCTATCATTTTGATTCTTCTTTCAAGCTGTAACATTTTTATTTCTACTTTTTAATGTTTATTGTTTGGTAATAGTAAGTAAGGTGTAATAATTATATGAAATAGTGTTGAATAAAAAAATATTTTTTTGTACAGTACTGATAAATGTAAAGTAGTAAAAAAAATAGAAAATGTAAAGTTTAATTATTTGATGCTTTACTTATTTATATCTTATCTATATATCTCTCTTAATTTTATTTCACTTTAAGTTGTTTTGTTCCAAACGTTAAAATATTTTTTTGATGGTTGGCGGAACGCCAACAAATATATTGATAAAAAAAGTTTATTTACACCAGGTTCCTAAGACTAACATTAATTACATATTATTTACACAAATTTGCTCAAACGAATTTCACCCACTGGGCAATCTCAATTGCCGTTTCATTTATCAGGAAATGCACCATTTTATGCTTTCCGGAAAACACTCTTCTGTTTCTCTCTTGCCAAAGTGCCCATGCTCCTGCTGCCCATATAATACTCCAACGTGCCATATCAAGTGTGGGCAGTGTCAACAGCCCTCTGATCCATAGTTGTATTATGTCATCCCACCTTCTTATGATCACATTATGATGCGCAAGTAGTTCTCTCCAAAACCGTTGCGCATACGTGCAGTCCCACAAGAGATGGTCACGTTAAAATATTACAGAGTACTTAATTAGCACCAGATCAGCTTCTTGTTAATTTAGAATTGTAAGGTTAAAACCACGCGCTATTCCACAAGCATGAAATATATGGAATTGGACAAAAGTTGTAAACTTAAAACCACAATCATAAAATATATTTTATTTCATAATGGATGAAAATAACTTATTATGTAAAAATAATGAATGGAATTGAGATAATCTACCAAATTTGAAATTACACCTGTTCCCTTTGAATGAAATTAACACAAAATGAAAATGCATTATACGCTATTCCTTATTTCAGTGTTGGTTCCGACTAATCCAATATTAAGCAGTCACTAACTTTTAATGATGATGGATTAAGCGGCTTCCATGTTTAATTTTTTTGAGAAAAAAAGGAAAGTTCCCTTTAGAAAACTTCAATAATAAAAAGTTGGAAAGGTACAAAGTAAAACAAAGCTAGCCACAGAAATCAATCATGGTGACACTCTGACTTCGAAAAAGCTAACATCAACGGAGAGATACGAGTCTAGCTACCAGCCTACCACTAACATGAGTCTGGATCCTCTCTAAAGTAACTCAAATTTTGAGATTAGATTCGTAATGCCCGATCAGAATAAGGGCCAATTCTGATCGAGATAGAATGCATGAGACCCTTTAATATTCGTGCTAATACATATCTCACGGTCCGAATCTAAACTCAAATTTTGAGTTACTTTAGGTGATATGAATTACCACCAACATACCTACAGAATTGGTATCCTCTGCGGAGCGTTATGGTGCGGTGCCGTGCGGTGCTTTTAATCTGATCCGTTCGTTTTGATCGGACGGACGAGATCAGATCTTATCCGAATTGAAAACAAAAAACTAAAATTGCCCTGTCCGATAAGATCTGATCTCGTCCGTCCGATCAAAACGAACGGATCAGATTAAAAGCACCGCACGGCACCGCACCATAACGCTCCGCAGAGGATACTTGCTCCATAGCTACATGCCTACATTCAAAATTAAATAAAACTTTTCAACAAATCAACGAATATTCTCAAAAAAAAAATATTCTCAAAAAAAAAGAGAGAGAGAGAGAATGTTCGAATAATACACTAATGGAGCACTCTGCGTTGAGATAAAAGCAGTATTTGGTTGAACAAAACAAACAGGTTCAAATTGTTTAGATAACTAAACGTCTCCCTTGTTCAAGTTTAATTAAGAAAAGAAACTACTAATGACAAGATAACAAAATTTTAATTTCTTGTACATTAAAAAAAAAGGCTAAAAGACAAATTATCGCTTACACATTTTCTAGAATTAACGTAAATTCAACAACTGGAAAGAAAGACAATATCCTTATTTTGTGATTAAAATTAAACTTAAATATGATTAGAAATGGATACGTCCATTTCTTCAGAGATCGGATCAAATTAAAAAACAGAAAAAGAAAACTTGTTACTAGAAGCACTCTCAATCTCAAGAGGTAACTCCAAGCACCTTTTTCATAAACAAAAGCTATAAGCACATCCCCTGCAATTCATCACAAAAATTCCTATTTGTTCCAAATAACCTCAGATCTCTCTCAGTCCATGGCGGAACTCATCAATTTTTCCAACTTTTCCCTATCCAACACCAAGAAAAATTCTTTAGAGGTAGCTGATGAAGGAGAAGACAACAAAAAAGCAGAGGTAGCTAATAAAGTGGACCCCGCGGAGGCACTTGCTAGCGCTCGGCATGAATTCGGCGAGCATGGTGGTGTCAACATGTCGATCGAGGCCTCGGTGACCTTCACTGTGATGGAGGCAGACACCATGCGCCGCCTTTGTTCCGGTGAGTTGGGCCCCGATGAAGACTACTACATCTACAGCAGGCAATTTAATCCGACAGTGCTTAATCTAGGACGACTGATGGCATCTCTTGAAGGCACCGAGGCCGCATACTGTACCGCATCTGGCATGTCGGCCATCACAGCTGTTCTGCTTCAGCTCGTCGGTGCAGGAGGCCATGTTGTGGCCTCACAGTGCCTGTACGGCGGGACCCATGCCTTGTTGTCGAGGTTTGTGTGTTTACAATTTTGCAAAAATAATAACTAACCTTATATGAAATAAAAAAAATGGTTATACATATTACTATTAGGTTCCTTGTTCATGCTTGTGGCATCAAGACGACTTTTGTGAATATCAACAACATAGACGAGGTGAGATCAGCGATAAGAGCTGGAGAGACGAAGGTTTTGTATGTGGAGTCGATGTCAAACCCCACACTGGTTGTGGCAGACATACCGGCACTGGCTTCTGTGGCGAAGGAGAAGGGGGTGAAATTGATAGTCGATAACACGTTCACACCTATGATCGTGTCTCCGGCGAGGCTCGGGGCTGATGTGGTTGTGCTCAGCCTGTCTAAATTTATCTGTGGGAGTGCTGACGTTATCGCCGGTAAGCTAGAAATTCTCTTTGCATAAATTGATTGAATTAATTGCATCCATATAGACTGCTCTAAATATATAACATCCCCATAACCCATCTCGACTCCAAATATTTCCTGGTAACATAAGAAATTCACTCCTGTAACCACAGGAGCCATATGTGGGCCGGCGAGCCTAGTCAAGTCAATGGCGAACCACCAAGACGGGGCTCTGATGCTGACAGGTCCCACGATGAACGCAAAGGTGGCATTTGAGATCTCCGAGCGGCTCCCTCACCTCGCCCTGCGCATAAAGGAGCACTCGGCCCGTGCCTTGGCCTATGCGACCCGCATGAAGCGCCTCGGTCTCAACGTCATCTATCCGGGCCTGCCCGACCACCCCCATCACTCCCTCCTTTCCTCCATTGGCAATCCTGAGTACGGTTATGGTGGCATGCTCTGCCTCGACATGGGCACCGAGGAGTGTGCGACCAAACTCATGCAGAATTTACAAAATGTGACCCAGTTCGGACTCATGGCTGTTAGTCTGGGTTATTATCATACACTCATGTCTTGCTCAGGGAGTAGCACAAGCAGTGAGATGGCACCAGAGGAGCGTGCCAAGGCTGGCATTTCACCGGGGCTGATAAGGATGTCGGTTGGGTATAGCGGCACCCTTGAGCAGAGGTGGGCCCAGTTTGAGCGGGCCCTTGCGCTCACGCAGCAGTAGCCCAAGAATATCAATGGTCAGGATTATTAAGAGCAAATGTCCATGCTTTCCTTTGCTGTTAATTTCTCCTTTGCTTTGTGTGCTTTGTTTGGAAATTCTTGGGATTATGTTGCAGATGTTTGATGAAGGTGCATTTAACATGCACCCGAGTAATAATTTAGGTTATGTCCTAAAAGAACTGTTCGAATCTAAATGCTATCAACCTCCAGGGATTTGCTGTGCACTGTTTTTGGTACCTTTTGTACGGCTAGTACTGGTACCCCCAATTATATACCAGCATGAAATTGAGCTACCAGTTTGGATCTCAGGTTCAATTATATGACATGCTCAAGCTAGCGCTCACAGAAGTAGTAGTTCTTACAATAATGATTTTCGAAGTAGCAACAGACATAATATAAATTCAAGCAGTTTGAAAAATGTTTTGGATCATTTTCTTGGGTGAATCCTGAGCAGCAGATTCGAGCTCCAATATCTCATCAGAGTTAAGCCGCCAGCCGAGTGAACCCAAATTCTCATCAACGTGTTTAACCGTCTTAATACCGGGTATAGGAATAGTTCCCTTGCAAATGCACCAGTTTATGGCAACCTGCTTAGAAAAGGTCAATTTTAAGCTTCCATCAAGATAAAAATCATAATCATACCTTAAAATTTGTTCAGAGAAAATATATATTACTTGAGACATGGTTTTTCCTCTGGCCTGTGCAATACGTCTTAGCGAAAAGAGCAAAGACTCCAACCCAGGGAGAATCTGACGAAATAGCAGACCCCTGTTAAAGTTCGAAATTTCCTTTAATCGACTTTAACCAAAAAAAAAAAACATGAATAGAAAATATCTTGCAATTGTGGGGTACCGGGGTCCGCTTGGCAGAGTAGAGGCGGTATATTTCCCTGTGAGCATCCCCAATCCAAGGGGACTATAAGCAATTACACGGATGCCTAATGAATCGCAAACTCGTTTTAATTCCATTTGCTCTGGGCCCATACTCAGGAGAGAGAATTGAACCTATAATAAAACTGTTAATTCCGTCGGTTAAAGTGAGTATTACGCCTAGAATAATCGACAAGTAGTTCACCTGAGCAGAGCACAAGGGGACGCCTCGAGTAGTCAGGTAATCATGAATTTTTAGAAGTTGCTTCGGTCCATAATTACTGACACCGACTGCTTGAACAAGACCCTATATCTATCACTTACAATTTATAAATCAAGCACAAAAAGGAAACAAAGAAAATAAAGAGTGCACAAAATTAGTCACCTTCTCATACATGGCAACTAAACCATCCCAGAGAGCTTTCTCTTGAAGAGGTGCATAATTTGCCGTTGACCAATGCAACTGCCCGATTCCTATTTTGTCGATTTGCAACCGATCCAGCGAAGATCTGATCATAAAAATCAAATTCAACCACAAAAAGAATTAGCCACTGCATCACTTGCATGCATTTATCCTCTGGTGTACATAAAAGAAGTAATTATGTGCTATATAACAGGGAATAAATTGAGAAGTTACTTGCATGCATTTACAAATTGTCCAGGAGTCACGCGCCATGGATAAGCCGCAAACTTTGTTGCAATGACAACATTTTCTCTGACATTACCCGGTCCTTTAAAAAAAAATTAAAAAACTTACCTATGAGGAAAGCCAAATTTAATCGAATACAGTCTTGTACCAGTATGGTACAATTTGAAATTTACTATTAGCTTACCTTGAAACTCACTGATGAATTTACCAAGCAGCTTTTCACTCTGGCCATTCAAACGACCGGTACCATACGAATCAGCAGTATCAAAGAGGTTAATACCATTCCGAAGTGCCAAATTGAATGCGTCTTGGAGTTCAGTATCCATGCTTTCTTGATAGCCCCACAATACCTGGTTTCCCCATGCCCATGTACCGAATCCCATAGGAGATACACTAAGCGACCCAACTTTAACCTAGAATTGAGTAATACAGATCGAAAAAGAGCATAAAAAGTGTCCATTTTGTCCTGAGACATGATGCATGTGTTCATTCAGATAGTATTGTTTTTTGTGCAAAACAACTCCTGGAGTGGTTGATTTCAGAACCTAAAATTTGGTATGTCTCCATAACAAAAAAAAAAAAATATCAATTTGAGACTACTTTCTATCAGTTTGGTGAACTTCAAATGAGCCATAACTATCACTAATTACAACCGAAATATGATTAAGAATATTTCCATTCTTAGCATATAGTTAACAAAACTACTAACTACTAAAATTATCATGAGTGAGGCTATGGTAATATGCACATTACAAACTAACCCATGCTATGGATTCATATCTTTATCTTCAAAGTACAAACAATCGATCCGAACAGTTAAACATGATCTCCATATGAAAATGTACTTGGATACCAAATTTTACATTTTTTAGAATTATTTTACTATTTTTAGATAGATAAAAAAAATTACTACTTTTGGATGGTTCAGAATTTAACTATTTTTTTACCTATCTAAGAAAATACTAAAAAAAATTAAAAAACATAAATTGATTTGAATGTATATTTTTATACGGAGATAAAATCTATTTGCACAATTATACAAATTCACACAATATTATTACGATGGTACCTTTTGCCATGGCCAGAAGAGGGGGCCCAGGCGGAGAGAAGCTCGTACGGACCTGATAATGGTTGAAGAAAGCCTCCGAGCCGAGGGCAGTGATGAGACGGCGCTTCGTCGGAGGTCGCATGGTGGAACACCGGGGATCGCTGGCGACCATGTCAGAGCCATTGTAAATGCGCGCGCTCTGGTTCGCTCGTCTATGGATAAAGGCGCGAGTTTTGAGGTGGTGATTTCTGAATTGATATCGTCTGCAGTAACACAATTTTTTAGTTAATACAGATCGAATATACAGACCGTTCGATCCGTAGGCGTAGGCCGATTGGTCTGGATTTTGATCGGACAGTCGAAATTCTAAAACATTTAGCTATGAGTTTAATGCAAAGGATCTGGACTCGTGATTTCTCGGGTTGTAAAAGGAGATGGGCCCGGCTAGCTGTTTCCAACCCGATCCGAAAATGGTTTTATTAGGGCCTATAGAATTATTTATGGGTCTAATTGGGCCTTGTCGATACGTATTCCGAGTATTTGGTGAAATTGAACAAAGTTACAAAATTAATTTTCGTTGCGAGTCAAAATGGAGCTGGTAAAACGACAAAACCTAATTTGTTTCAGAGATTTCCGTATTTTGAAGTTGCTCCTAGCATTTGTTTTGAGAATATACGAGTAAATATTTTAAATAAGGAAGGTTAATTTTATGATAGGCTATTTAGCTTTATTCTATATCCTATTTTTAATCATCCAACTTTGATTTATCTTTTTTTTTTTTTACAAGTCTGGTTTTTATTCAAATTATATCTCTTCATATATTTTTGAATTCAAATTTATGCAAAATTGTAAGTAATTCTACAAAAATTCAATCTTCAAGGAAAAGTATTGACCAAATTGTACCACATTTGTTAGTATTTTCGGACACATCTGAGACCCAAATACAACCATCGATCATATTCATATATTACACAATTCAAATATAATTTGAATAAATACATCACAAAAAAGGAAAGTAACATACAACAATTCATTTTTTATTCATAAGTTAACTCAAAATTGTATAATTTAATTAAAATTAAGTAAGTAAATCGTATAAATTTAATATGGGGTACTGAAATCATCTCAAATACCTAGTAATAAACTCGTTTAATTGGAAAATGGGTATCTTTGAATTTGCTGCTAATACTCGAGTTGGGCTACAGTGCATGCTTTAGAAAGTAAAGAGGTCGTATAAATCATTGTTTTACAAAATGTTTTACTTTTTTTATTTAATGAAACATAGTGATTTAAAAAAAATAAGGGTTCTAAATAGTTGGTTATAGCTGCGCTATAGCGTTATCAACTGCTTTCCTTTTATCAGAGTTCCAAATAGCTGCGTTATAGTTTTTTCAGACTGTAAAAGCAATGACGCGATAATCGCTATTTAGAACCTTGAAAAATATTCTAAAGATATAGCAAAAAAATTCAAAAATATATAAAATATTTGATCTTCAAGCACATTTTAATATTAAAATTATGTTAAAAGATTCGGATCAACTTTTAAAAATTTGAAATTAAAAATATTAGCAAAGAAGTAAAACAACCTGTTTTACTTCTGAGAACACCGCAGCCCAATCTTTCTTAATTACAAGAAAACTCAATTTTTTTTTTTATGAGCTCTTTGCTGTCTTGTAAGGTACTTCGAAGTTTATTTTATATGGTTGTTGTAATATATATAGTCTCTATACAGGAGTATCAAAAGTACTATAGCTTCATCATCATCATAGTACAATTACACATAACCCCATGACAATATTTTATTTACAAAGTTATTTTTTAATGATACAATTGCAGCTTTACAAGTTGGATCTTAATAAAGAAACTGATACTCGGTACATCATCGCAGAGCTCAATATGGCCTTTCTTCATATCTTTCTTGATAAAAACAAACCTGAGTATGAGTATCATGCATGCATTGATTAATTAACAAATCTTTCTTCTTAACTTTTTGCATAGATACCGAATACCGATATGACTACCAAACAACCAACACATAACCTGTTAGAAACACATGACCAAACTACTGTTAGAAGAAAAAAATTAATCAAATATTAATGTATTACATTTCATGACAATATTCTCACTAGCTTCTAGAATCTATCTTTTTTCTGTGAGTTTAAAAAAAAAAACTTATTCCGTGGTTATGTGAATAAAGATAGATTCTAGTAACATTTCTGTGGGACAGTCGGAAATGAGTATTTACATGCGCAAAGTTTATAGTTAATGTTTAACTACAATTATAAAGAAGGGGCTGTTTTCATGTATACCGCTCCAAAACTTTGATATTACTATTTCCCTCTCTAAAGTTCATAATATCATATTTACCCTTCTAAATTTCAAAAACTCACAAATTTATCCATTTTATTGTCTTTTCATTAAAACTCAGTTTAAATTCACAAAATATTCATTTACAACAAGGGTTCTAAATATCTAGCTATAGCTACACAATAGCTGCACTATAGCTTTTGACCTCAAAAGTTATAACGCTATTAATCGTTTTCTTTTATAATGATTCTAAATAGCTAGCTATGGTTGCGCTATAGCTTTTTCGGACCTTAAAAGCTATAGCGCTATAATCGCTATTGAGAACCTTGCTTAAAACATATAGAATAAATATGTATCATGCTTCATAATAATGTCAGTCTTTTAATTAGTCGGTTTCTTAGGACAAATGAGTAATTTCTCTATGACGATTATATAGTGACATTCAGGTATATGCTTGACTAAGCATCAGAAATAGAGTAATTACTCACTTGTCGTCGAAGACTGGATTTAAGATGGGCTCCAAAGTCGTCCAATCTGCTTTAAGATTTGTGCACATAAAAATTGAAACGAATACACACAAATATTAAAGCAGTGCGTTCATATCTTAAAGCATATCAAACGGTCTTGGAGCCCATTGCACCTAAAGTAAGTTCGACGGGCATTATACCTGCTCCCAAGTCTTCAGCATCAACTTCAAAAATTAAAGGTGCTATTGCAATTTGCAATGCTGTTTCTTTTTAATCAAACCCAAAAAAAACTGATTCGCTTATATATATCGCAAAGGTTAATTGCTTACCAAGAGCTTTATTTCTTCATAAAAAATTACAAAAGCTAGAAGTAAAACATGCGTGTGTAATATATATATATGAGCTATGGTGAGCTATGAAGTAAAACAGATTTCTACTCTATGATTTTGATGCGTTAGATCCACTTTAAAAAAATTGCAGATCGTATCACAGATTTGAAAAATTTATCGCTAAAAAAATGATCACTGATTAATACCCACTTAAATACCAAGTTCTTCTAGAATATTTATTGCGAAATGCATCACTGATTAATACTCACTTAAGAGCTTAAATAATTCACTTTCTTCTTTTGAATTTGAAATTTGGATCTAGTTCTGCACTGATAGAGAGAATTTCAAGTAAATGGCCTATGCTTGTATGGCATCCTCCTGAGAAAAACTACTGTGTATGAGCCTGAACTCTTTTCTTTGTTTGTATTACTGCCTTGGATGTTCTATACCAGCATTAAACCTAACTATTGGTTGATCTGGTTGGTACTTATAATTTATTATCAGTTGTTATTTTCTCTTTAGTGCTCCAACAAAAAAGTGAAGTAAGCATACTTGGCCAGCGCATTCTGGTATCTAGCAAAAACAGTATATTCTAAAGTGACAGTTTTGGCCTTTTTTATGCAGCATCTTTCCTTGTCTTGACCTTTACTCATTAATTGACCTCACTTGAATTATGTTGGGCAACATAAAGGAAAAAAATATGAACTTAGAAATAGTTATGTTGTTTTGAAGTTGTTTATAATGGAGTTTGGTCTGTATATACCAGAACTTGTTTCATGTTAAATTAATTCATAATTTTGCATTTCATGTCTTTTAGTTTCCTTATGCTACCTACAAGCTACATCTTGATTGTAATTGTAAATTCCATAAAATTGCTTCATTACAACCTGTCACCCAAAGAAATATTGTCTTGTCGCATTACATTTGATCAACCGAAATTCTCTTCAAGGTAAAGAAGGAAAAAATGATCAACTGAAAAATTGAAAAAGAAGGAATAAAAATCAGAGACAATTGATCAACTGAAATTCTCTTCAAGCTAGCAATAAAATCACAGACAATTGATCAACTGAAAAATAGAAAAACAAGGAAAAATTGAAGACACCTGTTGCTGGCGGGCAAATTGATCCCTTAGCTTGGAGGCTTCAGCGTGAGAATCAGAGGAGATACTGAGTGGTTGAGTGCAGTAAAGGAGAGATGGACAGGAATCGGAGACCGGGGTCGCTGGAGGAGGCGATTTAGGTTTTTTTTTCATTTTTCTTTTTGTTTCGCGTAAGGGTCGGAGGTTTGGGGTTTTGCGGAGAGGGTTGGCAGCGACAAAGGGAGGGATGGAGCGAGAGCGCTGTAGAGAATCGGGGGAGAGGGAGTGGTGTGATTTTGGGATGGTAGCGAACGGGAGGGAGGGAAACAAATAAATTTCACTTGGAGGAGATGGACTGGACGTCTCCAGTTTAAATTTCAGCCATAAATTTTTGAAATCTGTGATATGATTTGCACGTTTTTTAAAGTGGATCTAACACACCAAAATCATAGAGTAGAAATATGTTTTACTTCATAGCTCACCATAGCTCATCTCTCTCTCTATATATATAGGAAAATGCTAATATGCTACGCGTAGCATAGAGGGCCTCCGTGCTACGGCTCAATATTTGAGTTTTCAAAATTCTAACGGTCGATCCGAACCATTCAACATGATCTCCATATGAATATGTACTTGCAAACCAAATTTTACAAGAAAATCACTTGATCTAAAAATTATGTACCATTCAGATCAAGTGATTTTCTACCTGTCTAAAAAAATAGCAAAAAAATTCTAAAAAATGTAAAATTTGGTTTGCAAGTATATATTCATATGGAGATCATATTGAACGGTTCGGATCGACCATTAAGATTTTGAAAACTCAAATATTAAGCCATAGCACGGAGATCCTCTATGCTACGCGTAGCACCGTAGCCAACTCCTATATATATATAGAGAGAGAGAGCTGGGCTATGGTGAGTTGCGATGTAAGAGGTCATTTTTACTTCACGCTCATATTCTTATTTTGAAAATCTAAACAACCGATCCGAACCGCTCAACATGATCTCCATATTGAAATGTGTTTGGAGACCAAATTTTACATTTTTTTTGGAATTTTTTTACTATTTATTAATCCACTTTGAAAATCGCTGATCGAATGGTCTAGAAGTTTTTACTGTTCACTCAAATCAGCGATTTTCAAAGTGGCTTAATAAATAGTAAAAAATCCAAAAAAAATGTAAAATTTGGTCTCCAAGCACATTTCAATATGGATATCATATTGAGCGATTCGAATCGATGGTTTGAAATTTTAAAATAGAATATGAGCGTGAAGTAAAACGTCACCATAGTCTATCTATATATATACACACACACTAATGCAAAATATGTACAATTTGCAAAGCATAAGGGAACATGAAAATCACCTCTTTTCTCAATCAAAAGTACTAACTAGATATTAAACGCATTATTCAAAGTGGACACTAATGTGAAAGCTTGAAAAAGACTCGTCACATTTTTCCTTCATTTTTGTCAAAAATGTCAGAAACATGAAATGTGAGTTGCTATTCTATATCTACACTGGATGCCACAGTACCCAATAGTGTAAACGCTTTTACACTCAACACCTACGCAGCTACAGTAGTAGAACTGCACATGCAGACTACACGGACTGCTATGCTAAATTGCTAATGCTAGATGTACTGGTACTGGTACCTAACCTAGCTTCCTTCTGTGCAATTCACCATTAATAGTTTTCATATAACCTGCATGCATGAAGTTTCTCTCCACTGGTATTTCCTTTCCTCATAAAGAAATAAATAAATGAATCAGAGAAGTAATAATTACCAGGTTATAGAAGAAACACATACAATTTTAGCTCTCAAAATCTTAAATATTTTGCAGTTATATATATGTCAGAGGATAAAGTGAGAGCAGCATGAACCTTAAATTTATCAATAACATTATATATTCTTGTATTTAATTTTGTGCTAATTAATCCAAGGTTCCTTGTGATGACACTGTTCTTATTCTGACATTTGTAGGATGAGTAAATTAATGACCATAACTCTAGAATATTAATTAATTTACAGGTGGTATTAATCAACTGCATTTGCATTTGCTATTGCACCAATCAATCCTAAATGGGATTCCATATAAAATCATATGTATTGCCATCTGTGAACATATTAAACATGTTAACAATTAAATTAATGAATAAATAAAAAAGGAAAAAAGAAGAAGTAAAAAGTTAATTATACATGCTATGAACAAGTTAACCTTTGCTTTGTATATAAATTAAGATCAAGCTTTGTCATAGTAAATTAATCTTCATACTTCTCTTTTCATTTATTTATTTATCAGATCAAGTTCCATACAAGTTCTCCAAAAGAGATCATCTTTTAGTAAAACCTTACCAATAGATTGATAGCAAATCTCATATAATTGATACCTGCTATAGAGATACCAAATATATAGCAATAGATGGATAGCAAAATTGTTTTACTTGGTAATTAATACTATTACTAACAGTTGCATGCTTTTATATATTGTTGATTAATTAGATTTCAGTTTCACACAAAAACAAAAACAAAATAGATTTGACTTTCTGTTATATGAACACCCAATATTTAGAAAAACTGAAACATAACTCTAAATTTTTTTTAAAATAAGGAATAGTTTGATTTATCTTAATATTCCAGCTTAAATGAAAGTACAAAACAAACAGTATGCACTACAGTAAAAAAAAAAAAAAAAAACCAATCACAAAAAAAAAAAACCAAAGAAAAACACAAGTGAATGATTAGCAACTTTTTGACTTGCTGTCAGAGAAATAAACAAAGAGCAGAAAAGAATGAACCCAAGTCAAAAACCTCCATCATGACACCAATCTGCGATTCCCCTTTTCTGATTTTCATGTTAAAAAGAATCAAAGAACAAACTTTTGAACTCAGTTCACTTACCATGAGTCCATAACTAAAGATTGAAGCCTTCCTTAGGGGGAATGAAGCCTGGTCCGAGATCTCACTGCTCACACAGAGAGATATAGAGAGAGAGAGACCTCGAGCCGGACAACATTCCCCTCAAAGAAAAAGGCTTCCGATCGTCGATCTTTCTCTTCTTCTCATCACCTAGATTTGTTGGATACACATACGATCGAAATTTATTCATGGAGGTATCTTATCTGGCTTGGAGACAGAGAGAGAGGAAACGGTGATGATAGGTGAAATGATTATCTTTTCAGGGTCAGAGCTTTGAAGAGAGATTGCTAAATAAATAAAAGAAAGGAATGTCACTTTTGCAATCATGACCTTACGAAATTGTAGGCGTGCATATTTTGGGTTACTCTTTCCAAAAGAAAAAAAATTGTTATTCATATGTTTGGAAGGTAAATTTAATAATTGATACGGTATTTATTTCTAACAAAATATGAAAGATTGAAGGAAAAATATTGTAAAAATTATAATAACACTGAAATTTTTAATAAAAATCAAATTTATTTTTAGGACGTTAATTTTCATTAACAAAACTAAATGAAAATTGGGACATAATTAATATTTTGACCTAATGATATAACATAGGAACTTTGAAAAAAAAAATATATAATTTGATTTACATTTGAATTTCCTTTGTCAATCAAGGAAACTCTTATTACTTTGAAAATAAATTATGTTATAATGGCAAGTGTATGTATGTAGAACTATATTTGTATACAAATATAACATAAGGATTTTTCATTATTTTTCTTGATATGAATACAATATAATTTATATTTTATAACAAAGAAGGGGATTACAAAAATAATAATAATAATAATGACTAATACGACAATATCATTTATTGACAATTCTAACATTGACGGACGTTATCACGTTGCCCTAAAATTGTCTAGAGAAAAACATAATATACATCCAAACAACCTAACGTATCAATTAACGTATTGCCTTTATTGATTGAATGTAGTAGTAGCAACAATCTTCACATGAAAATAATCAGGGACTGGTCAGCCAGACTTTCTAGCTAATTAACTATGGGTCCAAACACACATTAGAAGTCAACCATATAAAATATTTATGTGAGTATGGGAGTCAAAACTATATAAAAAATATATATAAGAACATAAATTTTGAAAATGAATTAATGACTCTATTCTCTCTTACTAAATCCTCCCATGTGTATAACAATTTTACCAATACATAGAAAATACCAAATTTCAAACTAATTCAGCTAAATCAAATTCATAAATATATATATCCATAAAAAATACATACTACGTATTGGTCATATGTTTCATATTATTTTTTTAAATAGAGTATCATATTACATTCATTATATTAAATGAAGTATCCATATTACGATTAATATTTCTTTAATATATTTGCTACTATATGAAATTTTCATTCAATTTTCTTATAAAATGTATGCACTTTTTTTTTTTTTTGAAATTATTGATTTAAGGCTTCTAGAATAAGATAAGTAGTAAAAATATGAGGGTTATAGATGAAAAAATAGAAAGAAAAATAAAGAGGGGGGTTAACTACAGACAAAAGCATAGCGGCAGGGTAAGGCCCTACAGTTGCGACTCATTTATGAGATGCACGACCACATTTGAAGTCTCACATCACCCTTTGTTTAATTTTGTACGGTCAAGATTGGTTAGAGGCATGGAGCACATCAAACCCTAGCAAAATAAGAGCACCAGATACTGTTCCTAGTCACTGACGTAATGACCCCACCATACCAGTACTGTTCTAGGAACCTGAAATCAGTACCAGTGAAGTGGTTGGCTTAATAAATGCGCTTTCACTGTTGCAATTAATAATACCTTCAATTATATAATTTCAGTTCAACTAAACTCTGATCTGATCAGCAACAGTAAGGCTGATTATGAAATGAAATCACTGTCAATCATACATAATTGCGTATTGTTTTGAAAAAAAATAATGCATAGTTGAATTAATTCGATCTCAAGGGATTTGATTTGATTTATATTTGAATTTAGGCATTTGAATTAATTCTCAGGAGATTCGATTAAAATTAAATAAATCAGACCAAAATGCCATATACTACAGTACTATGCATAACACACACTGGCCTATTTCCGTTTTCAAAGTTCAAACAGCCGATTCAAACTGCTAAATATGATCTTCGTATGAAAATGTACTTGAAAATCAAATTTTATATTTTTCAATTTTTTAAGATAAGTAGAAAAATCACTTGATCTAGATATTCTGGATCATACAAAAGTATTGATTTTCTCTATATAATAAATAGTTAAAAATTCTGAAAAATATAAAATTTAATCACAAGGTACATATTTGTATGGTGATCATGTTGAGCGATTCTGATCGACTGTTTGAACTTTTAAAATGAAAAAACGAATTCATAGTACGGATCGGTGTGCATTAAAATATTACTGTAGCCTCACTCAAATTAAAATTATAAATGCATTATTTATGTTTTATATAATGTATACCGAATTTGTGTCAATTTAAAAACTTTCAGTTTTTCATAAAACAATTTAAGGTTTTAGAAGATAAATTTTAGTGATTTACTAATAGATCACTAGTTAGAATTTCAAAATGAACTCAAATTTGACCAATTTTTTTTTTTTTTACCATCTTTAAAAAAAACAACAACAACCAATTAACCATTTTTTCGTGAAAATTCCATTTTTATCATGATTGCAGTTTGAAACTGCGGTCTTATTGGCTGTAACTGCAGTTTCAAACTGCAGTCCTAGAAAGGTCCCAGAAATGAGTGAAAAGAGACCGCAGTTTCAAATAGGCTAGGACCGCATTTTGAAACTGCAGTATAAGCCAATAGGACTGCAATTTCAAATAAAAATCGAATTTCCCAGAAAAAGGGTTAATTGGATTATTTATTTATTTAAGATGGTAAAAAAAAATTCGGCAAATTTGATATACGACCATATCTAAATAACTAAGAATATATTTATGATCATATAAATTTTAATTGAAGTAGTAGTGTTATTTAAAATATTTAATAAATATATCATAAGAATCAAATGCATGTTAGAATACCAAACTTTGTTTGATATGGGTACCAAATACCACTACATGGCAAGCAGGAGACACAGGAGACAGCCAAAACAGGGAGCAGCAGAGATCACGCACACAACAGCACGTAACTGTCATTTCATGCCACCTTTTGACCCGAACTGCCATCCGTAAAAAGCCTCTTAACTTTACTGTACCACTCAATTCAAGTTATTCAATCTAATTTAGTTGGTTTAAATACTTAATCCTGCGTTTACTTTGACATAAAAAATAAAAATATCTTCATCTAAAAGTACAAAAATATTTTTTCTCGTCCATGACTTCAAAAGTTCAACTGCTTTTGATCACGTACAGTCCATTGTGACCGCCATGATGACGAGGTCATGAAAATAATAACAATAATTATTATTACTATAATAAGATAGAGGTTACTGTTAGAAATGTTCTACTGCCAAGTAAGTTTGTGGACCGAAATTAATAGTTAATTTCTAGAATTAAATATGGATTAAATTATATTGGACCGTATAAATTATGAGTCAGAGATAATTTCTCTCTCTGAATAGATGTTTCTGCAAAGATTCGACCGAATTGATGCGAACAAAGTGGTGCGGCCAACAAATGCATTGGGTTTTAAATATGTGAGCAACAATTCATTTTCGATCTGATCTATTCTGTACACTCACGTATCCCCGAGGGAGAGAGTGAGTCTGATCAGTATTGTTGATTTTAAATAACAACCAGTTGAAATGCTAGCACTAACTAACAAGAGTTATGAATCTATATTACGGACTAGTTTGCATATTACAAAATACCATAGCCTCACTCATTATCATCATCATAGTAATTATAATACAAGAGGATTCACTTGCCTCCATTTATTCTGCTCTCATGTCTCTACTTTTTAATTTTCTAATAACAAAAATTCTAAAATTTATATGTCAAATTAAAACCGTTAAATAAGAATTATATTATTTTCTCTACTTGCACATAAAAATAATCACTTTTCGATTTAGGTTTTATATGATTAATAAGTTGAAAAGTTAACGTCCAGAATTTATCCACTTCGGTGTATGTTTGCAGTCTCTTGATAAATAATGAAAACAAAATCTAAATATCGTGATCTTTTACGCGTGCATAGATAAAATAATATAGATCATTACTAACAGATTTATTTTTGACATTTAAGTTTTAAATTTTGTTATTGTAGTTCTAATAATGGAGGCACGATGGAGACAAAAAAATTGAAGCCTTTTAACCCTCCTCACCATGACAATGATGATGATGATCATCATCATAACTATAATAATTATTATTATACATAATGATAATAATAACAATAATTATCAAATAATAATTGTAATGACCGTGACAATAACAATAATAATTACAATAAATAAAACAAATAATAAAAACATACTTATATATGTCCTCTATTATTTATTATTATTTGAATTAATAAGTATGGTCGTCTTTGTGGAGCCAAGCATATCTAACTTGTGGTGTAGCATGAAAAGAAAATTCCCAAACAGCCATACAAAGGACAATAATCGGTGCAAGCCTCAGGTCAACTGAAACAGCGCAATTTAATTTAGAAAAAAAAAATACAAAAAGCAAAAAAAAAAAAACTACTCAGAAGTATTTTCCCAAATAATCGAATGTTGCCATTATAACCGGACTTGGTCCTATTTGTCAGAAATGAGCTTGGCAAGATCCATCTGTATATCACTAAACCAATGCCAATTAATTGTCAGATCCTCTTCATGTTTAATAATAAGAGAGGATGTGGAAACATTAACCAACGGTCGGTTGTTTACCAGTACCAGTTTGCATCGCAGTTTGTGTCCATATTTAAACAAGACAGTACCTTTACCCACGTGCTACAGCTGCTACTGTCTCATGCTATATTTGATGAATAATTTCAAACATTCAAATCTCATTTCAAACTTGTAGGTTTCCTACGGGCTGGTCTTAGACTAGACTAACTCTGCATGAAATAAATAAGTTTTCCTTGGACCCAATTTGAGCCCAGAAAAGATCTATTCTGTTATGTCTCATCCTACAGTCCTACTACTGGTACTGGTACTGGTACTGGCACCAGAAAATATATGTACCTCATGACATCAGCTGTTGTTCCCTATCTCAGAAAGAATGTATCAGATTAGGAATTCATATCCTCTGAGTTAACACAGTTTAGATCCGGACTGTTCGTTACATACTAGCTCGAATCTTAAAGCAAATAATGCAAAGGATGCATACTCTCGTGTTAGTGGACTCCAATCCAAGAGATCATATCACCTAAACTCAAATTTTGAGTTTAAATCTGTCAGATTTGTCAGTTTAAATCTATCCCAATCAAACAGCTCATATTAGATCAAGATAATGACATTATCCAAATCTCTCTTTGCTATTTTACAACAACTAAAATCACACAACCAGTGTTCTAAATAGCGCGCTATAGCGGCGCTATACGTTTTTGGACCCCAAACGCTACGCTATGACATCAAAATGCGCTATTTGCGCTACGGCCGCTATAGCGGTCCGCTATTTGCGCTATAAAATATGGTGTTTTTTTTAAAGCAATTTATATGGGTTTTAAATAAAGATAAAAAAAATCTCAAACCAAAATTGAATTGGTTGCTACTTGCTACAGATAAATCAATTTGAAATTGGGAATAGAAATAGAAATTTGAATAGAAAAAAAGTCCAAACCGAAATTAAAATTTGAATAGAAAAAAAAAAAATTATGTCATGAATCATGATGCTTAAGATATTTTTAATAGGAAAAATCGATAGTTTATGATATTACTATGGATATTTTGAACCTCAATTTGAACTTTGTACGGGTTCAATATGAATATTATAATTTCTTAATTACTTTGGTGTTATTTATTGTTCTATGAGACTTTAGATAATGTTGATATTTAGTACAAATATTGAATATACGGAATGTAAAAAAAAAAAAATACTATTTAGAATAGCTTCCGCTATAGCGACGCTATTCGCTATAGCTTTTTTTTTAGCCTTCCCGCTATGACGCTATTTAGAACCTTGCACGCAACTACTACCAGTCAAATACAGTAATTTTATTATTTTAATTCTATGATGTTTCTAAAACTGTAAAACATGTAGTAGGATCACTTTCTTCCATAAACTTTCAATTATAATGACCAAGTGCATGTAAAACAGTATTTTTCTTATCTTATTTATTTTTACTCTTTTTGGAGAAAAGTAATCAGATACCAGTATATACCAGATGCAAAAATTGTGATCATGCAGCGCTTGTATTTTCATAAATGTAAATCACCAGCTAAAAGAAATGTCAGGTATGCTACAATCATCTCAAAGTCCAAATTAAATAAACAAACAACATGAGGTACCAATTTCTCTTAACACACATCTACACAATTAGAGTTCTTCTTCAGAAGAGATGGTGGTCACGCCAGTAAAATGTTGGCTGCTGCTGCTGCTGCACAGCAAATTGAAAATTTTGCACCTCAGTTTTAACAAAAATGTTCCTACTAACTACATAACCTTACAAGCCTCCTTAATTTCTTAATATACATTCATATATAAAACTTGTTACATTATAAAGTATCAGCGGCAGACCCAAAGGTTTCCCTTTGACATTGTCTGACAAGAATCGTCAATGTACTGTCAACTGTATGGTTTAGTTCACTGCACAGCCGTCTCGGTGCCTACTTAATAAATTAAGTTAGCAAAAATAATAACAAGTAAAATAAACTAAATGAAATCTTTGAAGTTTGGTATATAACAAACAGTTAAAAAGAGGCATTCTATATTAAAATTTAGAAGGAGAGAGAACACACCAGATGCCAATTCTTGCTTAACGGGTCCGAGAAAACCAAAATCTCATTGACGCCAGGTAAAGGGGGTGACCTGGGAAAGCAAAAAACCTTCCTCTTAAGGTCATCTTGACTCCTCTCCCTCGCATATGATCCCTTAGTCACATTCCCTTCCTTCCATACCTCCCTCAGAAAGAAATGCACCGGCTTCTTGCAAATGGATCTAAAAGCATCTCTTGTGTCAAAATCAAACTCATTTCTCTGGCTAAGCCTGTTCCAAGCAGTGTAAGTCACCTCCGACCTTTCTAAATCCCTTGGGAAGACAACTGTTGGGTAGACCTGGACCACGTAACCCAGAGAGACCGAGATTGACAGCTTATGGGCCTCATCGTAACAAATGGCACGTTGCAAGAAGCTCATTGGCTCGGCCTTCATGGCCTTTGTGAAGAGCTGGAGGCTCTCTAGAGAGTTCAGGCCTGGGTAGACTGGGTCCACAGTCTCCACATGGTGGATCGAGATGAAGGGAGCTATTGGGTGTGCAGCCAATAACCCGAATGGATTTCCCCTAATGTCCCACTATAACAAATAACAGGGAATTAGGATTTCAAAAAAAGACTTAATTTGTTCGCATCATATGAGTACCTATCTAATTACATACAACTGGTTCAATTGTTTCGTGATCTCAGTGAAATGAACTCTGACTCTTCTTGAAGAAACAAGTAATTGAACTCCAGTTTGCAGTTCCACGTGGACCCGACACCCATTATGAAAGGTAGTGGTCTCACAATGCAGTTTTCTATGCCTTTACTGAACTGCATTAAACCCAAATTTCAGTGTTTCGAGACCCTTGATTTACTGCCCCACTGCACACACTGTCACGCTTCCAACCTGTTCGACAAAATGTCCAAAGAGTATAACAGCAGAGCACCACCCAACATAAGCAAGCAAGGTCCACTGGCACTGCAAACCGAAACCCAAAACCCGAGCATCTATGATTTTACCACTCATTGCATACCTGATGGAATCCGTACTCTCGTGTCAATGGCACGCCCAACTCTGAAATGCACGCATGCAACCGGTCGTCGCTGCCATAAAACCTCGGGTACCTCTCCAAGCACTCATCTTGAATTCCTTCAATAGCTCGCGCCAAAGGGTAACTAATCGCAATTCCACCCCCACCAAATGCCATTGTGTGACTGAAGTAGGTGTTCGCCAAGTGGCTTTCTGATGGCCCCCCTATGTAAACCATCTCAGTCCAGTCATACTTGCTCAGAACTGCCACTAGGTTATCCACATTGACAATTGCATCATCATCTACCAACACAAACCACCTAGCGGCATGGTGGCCGAGTTGAAAAGTCTCGGCCAAGATGCGAGCAATGCGGAGACCTGACGGGTGGCCTGTTGGGTTTGTGTAACGGAACTGGGATATGTCTTCAGAGATGCGAATCGGGGGAAGGTCGTTGGAATCAGGAGAAGGTGGAGGGACGGAGGGTTGAGAGGTAAAAGGGGAGGAGTCAAGCCAGATGTGACCGCGCATGGAACTAGGACGCCACCAGAGGCGAACGAACTCCTTGCGACGAGGCCAGAGGTGAGCGGAACCAGCAATCCCAAAAACCAGGTGGTTAAGGGAGAGAGGAGAGTAAGAACTTGGAGGCGGCGGTGCGGATTCGTGGAAGCGAAGGCGATGGGAGTGTGAGTGGTGGCGATGGGGGTGGTGATTGGGATGAGAAGGAGAGGAGGAGAGTATAAGGGAAAGCCAGAAGAAGGAGGAGAGAAGAAGCAAGCAAGAGGAAGCAAAGGCGGCGAGGAGAGAGCGGCGACGGGGGCGAAGAAGGGAGGAGGAGGAGGAGGTGGGGAGGAGAGGGGTATGGGGAGGAGGAGAGGGAGGTTTGGGAGGAGACGACATAGACAGATAGACAGAGAAAGAGAAAAGGAAGGGAGTAACCGCCGGAGAGAGCGACGGTCATTGGGACGGGAGAGAGAGGCACGTGGGGGGTGATTATGGAAACAACAATAATAATAAAAGGTATATTTAGGAAAGCGAGTAGAGGGATTAAGTGCGAAAGTGGGGGAGGGAATGGTATAATACAATCAAGGCCCCAGGTGGACAGGAATTCGAATCCTCTGAGATATCTCATTTTTTGCGTGACTTTTTGGAAAGTCTCAACAGTTAAAATACGTTCTGCACGAATCCGAAAGCACAAATAATACTGGCTCCACCGTACACGTCGGTAACGCACGCGGTGAGATATCAGAGAGGATATGGATTCCGTGGACAGGTGGCTGGCCGCTGGCAATTGTTTATGCCGCTGCAGTTTTCAGTTGAGTTTGTTTTCATATTCCTTGGAACTTTGTTCTGTTTTCTGATTCCTCCTGTTCTTTGTTGTTACAACAGCATACTCAGAATAGAACAGGTGGACAGGGAGGAGACGACATGGATATGAATTCGAATACTTATGGGAATATAGAAAAAAGAAGGTTTTCTTTTTCCATACTTTTATATTCGTTGCTATTTTACTCGTTTGACAGTTCTTAGTAGTTTTAACATACCTTTTCCTCAAAAAAAAAAAAATATACCTTTTTCTCTATTCATTTGGAAAAGTAAGGAATGGGATCAATATGATCACCTATCACCCTCTTCTTTTAAATTAAAATATTTTTTTTCAACATAAAGTGGAAAGTAAATTTAAAATTATCCTTCAATTTTTTAGTAAAAATTAATTACTATGACCTCTATATTTTAGAAAATAATATATTCACATTAGAATTATGATAATATAATTAGTAGTCTGTATTATTGACTCCATTAGAAAATTTCTGCCTTCACGCCTATATTTCAACACATTCAAATTTAAGAAAAATATATATTCGATATTGATATTATTATATCAGAACTACAATATTTTTCTTCCCCTGATCATTTCTAAAAGCAAAATAAAAAATAAAATGCAACATAGAAAATGAAAAACTTTATAGAAAACCAATCGATAGTGTTCTTAGAGTGGAAAGTCACATGTCTAAAATTAAATTAGAAGAGATTTATGAATATTTAAAATAGAAAAATTTACCGAGCAATCATTTCTTGTAGTACGTAATAATCTTATGCTTTTATTGCATTTTTTCCAGGGATGTGTTATTTTGAATTTGTATATAATAAGAATAAACTAATTATGTTGATTTTTTTAAACATAATGGTAATATAGTAAAAAAAAAAATTATAATTATTGTACCAACTAAATATATTCGGATAAAAGATGACCGAAATACATATTTAAGAAAAGTTAAAATCGTTGATGTACACCCAAATTAGGAAATGATCTAATAATGAAGAATATATATATTAACTAGTAAATCGTCCATATGCAAGAAGATCGTATATAATCACGGGAGAACAATAAAGACGGTTTGAAAGTAATATGTATAGAAGGGTAAATTTGTTTTTTTTTTTTAATTTAAAATTTTGAAGTAGTTGTATTAAAATAAAAAATTATTGTGTTAATATCAACACCCCACTTTTGTATTAGCGTGGATGTAGCAGTTCAGCCTCCAATCTGTGATGAAATACAGAAATAATAATGAGTGAGGCTATGGTATTTCGGCTAGTGTACTACGGCTCAATATGGTATTTTTTAAAATTCTAATGGTCGATCCGAACCGTTCAATGTGATATCTATGTACTTACAAACTAAATTTTATATTTTTTTTGAATTTGTTTACTATTTGTTTAGATAGGTAGAATTTTGATGGTCCAGAATTTGTATAAAACGCTGAAAATTCTACCTATCTAAAAAAATAGTAAAAAAAATTGAAAAAATATAAAATTTAGTTTGTAAGTACATATTCATATGGATATCACATTGAACGGTTCGGATCGACCGTTAGGATTTTAAAAAGTACCATATTGAGCCGTAGTACACTAGCCGAAGTACCATAGCCTCACTCAATAATAATTAATTATCCTCAAGTGCTTTGGGTATGATGAAAAAGGTATGGATAATATCCAATTCGTATTCGATTTCTAAAAAATTAAATGTGAATATATAATATCTAAATATCTGTATGAATTTGGATACTTATATGATTTTACGTTTTAATTATCTATATCCAATATATATTCGTATCGGAAACTTAGAAAGAGATATAATATGATTTTATCACTATCCGCTCCGTTTTCACCCCTTCCCATGGGAAGCCGAAATTTAATTTTGGATCAGGATAAGTTGTCTTCAATTGTGCATTCTCCTCTTTCGTTTCGCTAAAATGGCCTGGTTATTTGGGCTTTAATATTCCTTGGGCCTTTTAAGGCTTGCATAGTTGGGTTTCTATAGGCCCGTATCAATATCTGACCTCTACTGTTTAATTTGCATTTTAAGGCTTACATCAATTTTATTTTAATTGTTTTTTTCTTTTTTATTCAAGAGTCTTTGTGCCATTATACAATAAAATAATATATAAAAGTTAAAAAAATTAAGAAGGATACTGTGGATTTTAATGGACGTTTATGGGCTCATTCGGACTGGAGAGGATTTGAGCGGAGATGGGCATTAAGTGTAAAAATAGGCCGGAAGAAGTTATTGTTTATTTTGTCGTTTGGTATAATCCAGCTATTATATCATGTCAATTCCATATCACACACTTAACCGTCTCAATAGAAATTTCATATAACATGTATAACTTAATTATATTTACGCATAAAAACAAAATGATTTGTGCATGGCATTGATTAACGACACAAACATTGGTTTTTAATTTTTGAAGATAGAAAAAATAAGAACACATTTTTGTAATGTATTGTAAATAAAATATCTATGACATATCACAATATGTGTATGAACTCAAGATATTTTTGAAATAAATATATATGTACGTCTTTCATTCAATTTCATATGGTGGAACAAAAAATAATGAGTGAGGCTATGGTACTTCGGCTAGTGTACTATGGCTAGTGTACTACGGCTCAATATGGTACTTTTTAAAACCCTAACGATCGATCTGAACCGTTCAATGTGATATCCATATGAATATGTACTTGTAAACTAAATTTTATATTTTTTTGAATTTTTTTACTATTTTTTTAGGTAGGTAGAATTTTGATGGTCCATAATTTGTATAAAACACTGAAAATTCTACCTATCTAAAAAAATAGTAAAAAAATTTGAAAAAATATAAAATTTAGTTTGCAAGTACATATTCATATGGATATCACATTGAACGGTTCGGATCGACCGTTAGGATTTTAAAAAGTACTATATTGAGCCGTAGTACACTAGCCGAAGTACCATAGCCTCACTCAAAAATAATTGCTATAGTAACCATTTTACAATTGAATGAATATATAATAAAAATACTAGTATCGTGCCCGTGCATTGCAACGGAATATATGATAAGATAACAAAAATAAATTTTTATACAAAATGACAAATTTTCATAAAAAAACAAAATTAGAAATATATTCTACATTTATCACAGTAATATGTATAGAAATAAGAAAGTAAATAAATAAGGAAGTGAACAAAAAATTGATTTGCATTGCGATCTGTCGTATAGAAAATTTCAATTGGAGATGGAGAAATAAGGAAAAGGAGAATTATATTGCTAAATTTTAGAGTCTGTTTAATTTTAATTGTAACGCATTGTGTGGTGGTATGTGGCGAGTATGTTTGTAGCTAAATTTAAACTTCTACACATAAAACAGATGCATTTAATCAAAAGAAGATAGATTTTGTGATTGGAGAGCTGAGATTAAATCCAAAAATTAATCTTTCAATCGTAACCGTTAGCGGATCGGCCACCCAACGTGCTTAATAATGGAATGGAGATATCAGAGAAAACCAATTTAAAAGTATTGAGAGTATTGCATTTCAGAGTTGTTGTACACAATTTAGTACAACATGAGATGTTTATAAACATTCGTTTGAGAATTATAAATGATTAGTTTATAAATGCTTTATATATTTTCCTTTTTAATGTAAAATTTATTCGAGACGTTTATAAATAAAATTGTCTCAGGTCTTCTTGGTCTTAATGTCCGAGGCAATATAATCATGAGTGAGAAATTGGATATGAAAAATAAGATATCATGCCTTTCATTCACCAATTAGGTTAGGTCGATGCACACGCAGTAAACCGACTAGTGAAATATTCCGTGCTTAAGAAAATGGAGGATTACATGTAAGTAGAAGAGGTTTAAGATTTCAGAAAAGGAGAAAATGAAAATTAAATATATATATATGTAGCTTCATTTTAAGAGGATTACTAAAATTTTGTTGCAGGCTAACAGTTTATATTTTTTTTAGGGAGTAACTAGTTACCTCGGTTGCGGCTCCGCCGCAACTGTGTGGTTGTTGGATTAAATCTGTTGTTTTTTTTATTACAGGGAAATCAGTTCATTCAAAATTTTCAGGTTGGCAATATTTTGAGTGTGAGAAATAATGGGAGGAAAGAATTTGCGTGGTGGCGAGTTTGAAATATATTTGAAGTTAATGTCGAAGTTCCAATTAAGAAATGTAAATTAATAGAGGGCTTCTTTGTGGTAAATAACTAATCAATTGAAGTCAATTTGAAGTTATATTGTTATATAGTTAAATATTTCCATGTGGGAAGCAGATTTGTTCGCACTTAGAGTTCAACAGAACGTCATACATGTAATCCCATTGGAATTTAGAAGCTATAAATTATTCAACAAAGAGATTGGATAAAAGAGTAATGTGCAGGAGAAGTAAATTATATTCATATTTCACCATATAGTATTACAGATTGCAAAATGTGGTGACAAAAATGGATGATTACATTTCCAGAACAACAAAAAAGTGAAGCTAGCATTCCTACAAGAGGGTAGTGCTGACGCGAACATTTCAGAGTTCGGTCAAGTTGGCACGGGCAGCAGGAAAAGGTGGTACATTTGTTGTTTCGTTTCCGTGTAGGTTGGCATGGACACTGTTCACCGAAGCTGATGTGTCTTGCTCCGCAGGAAGTTGGAGTAGACTCTGATGGTTTAAGCAGAGGAGAGTGTTGATGTTCTGTAGGTATTGTAAGCGGTTTTGTAGGATATATGAGGACTTGGCAGTGTTGTGTGGAAGTTTGTTCGTTCAGTTCTTGTAAGCGGGTAGTAATTTTAAGGGTTTCAATTATGTGGGAGCGCATCATATCTGTGAGGGTGTTGTGGTCAAGGTTGGTTTGGTACAACTTGTCGTGGAGGTGGCGGATTGTGTCACGAGCGATGTCAAGCTGGTGAGCTAGACGGTTGGTAACCTCCTGCCAAGCTTTCTTTGTTCGAACGAATACACGGGAGTTGAGGTAGGTGGAGACACGGTTGTCTCCCATGTATTATGAGACACGGTTGTCTTCATAATACATGGTTAAATCGTATGAGAAATATGCTACCAGTGCCTGACTGCCTATACAAGCAACCTAATAGGAGATTACTGTAACAAATGGAAATATAGTAACAGCAATACAAACCTGACTACTTGGCAGAGTGCTGTGTTAAGTTGAACCGCGCAAACTGCTCACATCTCAGATGGAGAAATCTGCAAGGGCATCGTGCAAACAACTCGTAATGTACCACACGCACTTATTATGCTTCCTTTTCTACACTATGGAACAATAAATTGCACGTAAGAGTACAAAGTAATTAGTAAATATACTCATACCAGCTTTTACTTTGACGGATCTATGTGTTGATAACTCCGCAGATATTTCAAAGCAGCATTAATTCCAAACATATTTGATGCTCATTTGAAATAATTGTGAGACTAAGTTTATTTAAGAATTCAACATGGATTGATGTGCCAGCTCTAGAGAAGTTCAGAAAAGTATGAACTGTGCCATACTACAAAAGTGCATCAAGCTGGGGGCTGTACCTGTAATTAGTAAATACCCAAACCCAAACGGGAGTACGAACACTATATTCATAAAAAACAGGAAAGGTGAGAAATAAGAGGAACATAGGAGGCAGTATACTCTCAGGGTAGCATTTGACAGGTATATACCTGTGCCCGCCTTTTTCACTGATCATGTACGGAAGAGTGGATGAGTATGACAAGTATATATTTTTCTTAGATATAATTTTTTTTTTGTGTTGAGCAAAGTAAAAAAAAAGTATGAAATGACATGAGGTTGGATACCTTAAGAGAATTATACATTTTGTTTGTTTAAAAATTCCTTGAAATATCAATTCTGTAACATGTTTCTCTTCATCGTTGTCCAGGCGTTAATTTGAAGCATAGGAGTCTGGATCTTCAGAAACCGGTTCTCTTTTTATTGGCATTTAATCTGTTCTTATTTATGCAATACCCAATGAGGTATTTAAGCACGTTTCGTTAGGTAATTATGTGTCGAAATTTGTTTATCAGTATTGTTACTGATTTATTGGATACACGTATGTAGCATAATGGTTTGTTATGCTGTTAATTGGTCACGTGATGATATAATATATGCACAAAATCTCTTAGGTTATATACTGCCTTTTTTTTTTCATTAGAATTTGCAATATCAAACTGATATTCTGGTACTAGTACCTGGCCATGCATTTCTTTTCATCCTGCTCAATTACTCTTTTAGGGAAAAAATTTATGACATCGATTTGACCATCCGATAAATCAATGGCAATGGCAATATTGAAAAAATAAATATCATCAGTAATATATTTTTTTGGTAACCAACTTTATAATATGAATTGTAATAATTGAGAGCACATTGAATGTTTTATTTTCATATTTAAATAGAATGATAAAAGACGCAATTTATGAAGATTTTGACCTTACCTGGAGAGTTTTTCTTGGCTTCTTAAGTGATGCCTCCTGTGCTGGCCAACATGATACTGATTTACTGACATACTGACAAATATTGTCCATACTGAAACCAAAGAAGAAGAAAAGTTATACGATCCATATTTGTTTCCTGTGCTGGCCAACATGGACCGTATAACTTAACTGACATACTCATTTGTCTCCTGTGCTGGCCAACATGAAACCAAAGAAGAAGCATATTGACATACTGACATACTGACATACGATAAATTATTGGATCGAAGCATGATGAATTTTCCCTTGCTGGTGCAGATTTGAAAGGCTAATCAACCGAAAAATTCCATTTTTTTACCCTGGTTTACCTTAAAAGGAAATTTAATTCCTCATTTTCCTGTGTGGGGACCTATTATTTCTGGTTTCCTCGTACATGCATTTTGGGATGCAGCTGTTCTTTTTCTTGCTTTGGCCTATTTGACTCTTGACCCTATGCGAAATGCAGAGATTAAATGGAACACAGGTTTGACAAACGGTGGAGTTAGTAATTTGGAAATTATTAGGACGACAAATTGGGAAGGTCAACAATTAAATCACAGAAAGGGAGAACTTTCCCGACTATCAATTTTACTGAGTTGGCCGTTTTAATTTGTGCCCAAATAGCGAAGCAGGTGAGGAAGTGACTAAATTTTGAACAAATCATACCAGCGAGAGGAACCAAAGGTAGTAGCGGGAAGCAAGATCGACCAAAGTGGAAAGCGTAGCAGCTGTGGAGAATACCTGGGAGGAAGTACAGCGTTGAACAGGGCGAAACAGGTAAGCAGCAGAAATTGACGGAGAGAGCAGAATGGGTATTCCGTAGGATAGAAACACCGACTGATCTAGGATGGGAACACCGACCAGTACAGAGGAAGAGAACGCACGGAGAGAGGGGAGACATACATGTAGCGAAGGGGTTACTACGTGGCGAGCGCGGACGTCAAGGAAGCGACACTTGCCACCTCTCTATCGACGGTATACACTCTTTACTCGTTTTTCAGCAATATCGCGTGAGAAGCACTGGGTGCGCGCTCTGTGTTGGGAAGATGACGGATGCTAGCATCACTGTGAAAGAATCCCATCTGTTGAGGACACATCGGAGGGCTAGAAGGGAGTGTGACACTGTTCATCGCTGACGTCACAAGACATCCAAAATTAAGGATTTATAATATAGATTAAATATTTTGGTTTTATTTTGTAAGTAATATTTTATAATTTCTCTGTTAAAGATTTACGAAATAAAGACGTAATCAATACATAAAAAATAAAAGCATTTAAACAATTTAGATATGATTTTTAATATCTTTCCTCTATCCGGTTAGGTGGACCCATGACTTGTGCAGGTCAACTGTGGGTCGGCACTATTTAACATGTAATGGATCAGATCGAATACGACCCGTATAAAAAAAATAGTAAAATATTGATAATCTGACGGATGAAAAATAACAAAATTAATATTAAGGCATTTGAAACAGAATAATAATATATATCTTTTTAAGTTGTACAAAGAAAAAGGGCCAGATTTATATATGGGCCTTCCCATTATGATTTGAACCTGAGCCCAAATACTAATTACCTTTACTTAGGACTAAATATTGACCCGAAACAAACCAGCTGTGTCAGATGTGAATAATGGTGAACGGATCTAGATGTGAATAATAAATTATACTCAATTTTCACATTAAAATAAACTCAAAATTTTCTAGACGCGAATGATAGAGAAATCTTTTCATTTTGAGTTGAGAAATTTAAGATGCTGTTATGTTTTGATGAAGAAATTCAAACATTTCTATTGTGCAATTGGCATTTGCCAACAAATCACAATTATACATACATTTTAAGCTTGTTTACAAGTCCATTCTTCCAAAAACAAATTAATGCTTCTTTCCCTTTCATTTTATATTTAACATGCTCCAATTAAATCTTAGTCCTTTTAGTACAGAGACAAAAATGTCACTCCAGCCTCTTCCTTGAGAAGCCTTTCTGTATGGTTACAAAAAACATTAAACAAAAAAAACTGCAATAACAAAGTATCACAGTTCATCTGTTCAAGAATCAGGGGGGACATACAATGGTGCTGGTAAGAAAGGAAAAGGAGCGATGGATGCATACGCAACAGGTGCCCGTCTCACATTCGCTTTCCTTTGTTGGATTTCATCTCGCTGAATTTCATGGTACATTATTATCTCTTTTCTATGCAGCTCGATTTTAGCTAATGGATTGTTATTTTTAAGTCGTTCACTTGGTAACTGGTGCAGAAGCAACCCAGACATAAAAACAGGAAGGTAGAGGAGACTCGAGTAAAACATTCTTCTCGCATTTTTGGTAGTTCGTTCATTGACGAATAATAAGGCGGCTATGCCTATACCAAGTGTTAGGAGTGTTGATTCTAAGACAAACCACTCTGAAGTTAACCCCCCTGCAATTATTTGCAAAAGACATTAGGAAAATAATTGTTATATTTATACATTTATGCAAGTATCTAGCCCTGCAGGATTCTGATCTAGTTTAAAACTTTAAGTTTGAAACATTTTTTTGTATTTAAAAAGGAGGTTTTTTAAAATTTTAATGAATTTTTTTTTTCTTCTTTGAAGTATGAAGTCTCCTCCTGCTTATTTCCCCAACTTTTTGAGGGGAAATAATGATTATTGAAGGGCATAGGAGAGAAAAAAAAAATTGTCCAGAAAGAACAATTATCAAATTGCCTTTGTGTTCTAGATGAGCTTTCTTATCAAAATTTGTTCAGGTCATAAAGACAGTACATTCATATGCTAACCATCCCAACGGAAGAAGGTAGAGGCAATTTCTGAAGGAGACCAGTGCAGTTCTCCAACCAGAAGGATCATTAAAAGAAAACATGCGAAACCTAAGCAGCACAAAAAAAAAAAAAGAATTAGGAAAGGTAAACATTGAAACATGCTGATCAAATATTCAAAACTAAAAAGAACAAAAAAGAAAAGAAAATACCCTCCAGCAAGGTAGTCGTCGCGGCACATGTAGGCAAGAGCCATGAAATGGGGTATCTGCCAAAAATACAGTGCAGCTGGTAGTATCATTGCTTCTACTGTAATGTTTGATGAAGCCGCGGCCCACCTACAGGAGAACCATGTAAGAAAAAAAGGAGTTCCAAATACATAATACTGAAAAAATTTCTTTGCACCAATACAAACCGTATCATGCCAGATTGCCAGTTGAGAAACTTCAGGCACTTACTGGTTAGACCCAGCATATTTTGTGTTTAACTATGCAGTGGAGTTCAAAGCTGAGTCTAAATTAGAGAATGAAATGGACACGTGAGTGTTGGTTGAGACAAAATGGGAATGGTTGCATAAACACACATGAAATAAATTAATAATTCCATGCACTTCAGCGCTCTGATTCAATGAGTTTAACTTAAAACACAGTCAGATCAGTTTCCAAAAAAATGAATTTAACCATTGATCTTGATCTACTTGACAAGCCAAGCATTTTTGTTCAAAATTTTCTTTTTCTCCAATGTTATTTTTTATAAGACCAAGTGGTTGAAAATTGTCTAAAAGTGAACATACCAAATTGATTCATTTTTCGACCTCTTGTTATCTGCAAAATGATCTCGAAAAAAAAAAAAGTTGGAACAAACACGTTTGGCTTGTCAAGTAGATCAAAATTAACGGTTCAAAATTCATTGTTTAAAGTCCATATGACAGTGTCAATAAGTTAAGCTCATAAATCACCTTGGTGAGCTATAGTTCATATAAGGTTTACACAAAAAAACTATAGGAAACAAACATTTAAAAACATATACCCCAGAAGTGGAGGAATGGCGCCCACAACTGCACCAACCCAAGTATTAATTGGGTGTATTTGTTTCAATGGAGTGTACACAAAAGCATACAGAAATAAATTAGAAGCTGCAAGTCCAGTTGCCAAGCTATTAGTCTGTAATGAAGTTGCCAATATTTAGCAAATATTAGCTCAAGTCCTCCATGTAAAAAAAGGACATGAATAATGAGATATTAAACAATGGAAAATTTGCAAATAATCCTTGCCTTCCAATGATTATCCAAAAGAGTCCCTCTTTTCTTAATTTTTCATCAAATTCAATTGTAATTTGTGGACAAATGATATTATACCCTTGCTCAAAAACTACAAGACATGTTTGTACCATAGTTCATTTTAGTAGATATCATTATAACATTTTTGCTAGACCTGAGCCTCTTTTCAAACTCATGGTAAGGCCAGGTAACTTTTGCAGAAGTTCCTAAAGGGAATCAACAATTTATTTATAAGAAAGAATTAAACCTGCCAAGCCAACAAACTGGTCCCTGCAAGACCAACAGTTGAGGCCCACATGGCAGCATGAGGGATAGAAATACTGCCAGATGGAAGGGGGCGTTTGCACGTTCTTTTCATTTTAGTGTCATTCTCTTTCTCAAACACCTAAATTAAGGTATAATTAGTCAAAATAAAATGTAATTAGAACTATTTCTAATTGATATTGCTTACACCATGCACTGGCAGTACATGAAATAATAAACCCAAAAGATCAAACTATTCCTATGTAACTTGTTATGAAGTTGAAGTAGAACTACATTTCAATGTATGAAAATTAGAGACTAAATAAATTGTTCTATCAAAGAGGTCTTAAATGATACTGAAAATTGGTAGTGTTACCAAAATGTAGTCATTGAAAATGTTGGATCGTATTTGAAAACCTAGTTGAGAATTTACTTTCTGGTGCCAATGAAAATCATTAACATAAGAACAAAAACATACAAACCTAACCCGAAGGACTAAAGCTAGGTTTCTGGTTTTTTGCTAAGGGGAAACAGTGAGGCAGACAAAGAGCCAGATACCTGGTTCAGCGTGCTCGCAGATGCTGAGACCATCATAGTACCAGCACAGGTACAACACAGTCCTGCAAAATCAACTGCACCACCACTTCCAAGCACATAACCAGCTCCTGATGTTGCTACAACTAGCATGCTACAAAGCACACATTCATCCTTTGAGCAGAAAGAAATACATTAAGTAAGAGCCAATTCAAAATTGGTCTAACAAATTCTGTTGACGTGTATCATTACAGTGGTTGGATATTTGGATCTCAGTTTCACTTTTTCCTTGGCTTGTTCAGTATCTAGGAAATGCTCTCTAGATAGGTGCTAGCTGGCATGTACTGGTCTGAAGGCAAAACATCTACATTTTAGTTTAATAACTAATTTGATCTGTTATCAATTTTCCTGCTACACTAAGCATCAAACAATCATGGTTTGCTGAGAATTAAGTACTACACAATGTAAGATCACCCACCTAAGCTTAGCTTTTGAGAGCTCCCAATAGCATCTCCCATAGTGCCGAAACACCTCATGAAATGATGAGATTGCCCGAGCCGATCCAATGGCTGTCCCTTGTCCTCCCATGGCAGAGTCTCCAACAGAGGTAACCTCACCAACCACATCAATGGCAGACGAGTGCACTTGGGAGGAGAGAAGAAAAACTGACTGTTGCATGTAGATATCGTGCATGCCATTACTCAACGAAGGCAGAAGACTGGTGGGGTTTAAGTTAGGGTTTGCAGTAAGAGGAGTGAAGAGGCTGGACTGAAGGCGTCGTCTGGCAGCGCTTCGCCACATGGTAGTTAGATAACTTGGTCTGAGAACTGGCAAATTTCAATTCAGTGAGAAAGAGGACTGCAGAAAAGAGTCAGTTTTGACTTTGCTTGGTCTTTTGCCAAGCTTGAAGATACGTCCCTGGAACAAATATTGTGTAGTGAAAACCATATACTATTTTGTGATATCAGGAACAATTCCCCTTGAAAGCCTGCCTTTGCCCTTTAGTTCCAGTTCATCAGGCTCCCTTTTGCTAACCATACATGTTCTGAGTGAATTTTTGGTGGTTCTATTTTGAGATGTTTATAGTTCACTCTTTCAGATGCAATTCATGAATAATGTCATCCAAGTGCAAATAAACTAAATTCAAGACTTTCAGCAAAAGTAGCTCCAAGTTGAGCAAAATTAAAAACAATTGTGCAGCTAAAAACCTAGGAGGGAGGGAGAGAGGGAAGGAGAATACCTGGTTTTGATTTCGCCACAAATATGTAACCTGCATAGATTAATAAATTTGTATTTAATTGCTAAAAATGAGAATGCCCTGATGAAACTATGACACTCAAATATAGATTTAGGAATTTGGCAAAGTCCCGGTGGTTGTATAAGAAATATGCACAAAGTTCCGTTGCCAGCATGGCGAGCATACGAGACTTGGTACCAGCAAAGAAAGCAGCTCTTCTTTTTTTTCAAATCGCAACTTCATACCATAATCATACAGATGAAATAAACCTATCAAATTGGAAGCTAAATACTTAAATTGAGTGGCTGGCAGCAAAAACACTTCACAATTAGATTATTCTTAACATCTATTACTCAAGCAAAGTGACATATTTAATGAAGCAAGCACAATTAGGAACTAAAAACATCAGTCAAAGAATCAAGCATTTTATTAATAAAATTGAGGCAAGAATTTCATTAATTGGACCAAAATAACACACACTGAATAAAAAAAATGACTGGGAACAATCCTAAATCCAACCATGTCAGGTGTCTTCACAAATCAAAGAGAAAATGGAGTTACGGATGGGGAACTGGAGGCACCCGAATCAAAGAGGGTTTCGAGTGAGAGAGGCGGAGGCGCCTGGCTACAGCTTGCGGAGTGGAGCGAGTGAGAGGAGAGAAAACCCTAGCTGGTGCGGCGACTGAAATCGCGAGGAAGAGAGAAAGAGAGGCTTTGTCGTGCTGGAGAGGGAAATAAGAGACGGACCATTCACACTCTAACGGAGTCGCTCCGTTAACACTTGATCCAGCGCATCTCCACACGGATTTTGACGAAAATTCAAAGGTTCAGATTTCGTAATACATCTGAGACTGTAATATGCATATTAACATAGCTTCACTCTTTATTGAGTCCGGCTACTATACCACTAGTGTCATTTGAATCTAAATAACACCACATCATGAGCCGTCTGATATGCTTTAATATCCGTGCATGATGTAGCACTGGATCAAAAGGAAATCATGCACGGATATTAAAGCATATCAGACGGCTCATGATGTGGTGTTATTTAGATTCAAATGACACTAGTGGTATAGTAGCCGGACTCCTCTTTATTTTAAGCATAAACTGAAAGTCTGATAGCACTGGCATCTTTTTTAATTAGAAAATATATATATAATATTAATCACCCTTTCCACAATCAGACCCTCTGTACCTTTTCTACAGCTTAGTTTATTCATCCTGTGTGTCTGTTTAATTTAATTTAGATTAAACCATAGTTTAATACCATAATTAAACATATTTTAACTTTTATTCTTACTAAGGACCATTTGACATGGTAACAGTATTAATTATTTAATTTAATCCTCCTGTCATTCAAGAACCCTTAATTATTTTTCAGAAAAATTAATGTAAAACTGTAATAAATATTTAATTAGTAATTCATCTTAATACTTTTTCTTACAAGTTTTTGTGTCTATCTGTGATTCTGTGTAAATATTTCCCTTACAATCAGTTGGCATGTCAAATACTAATTAATGGGTTCTGCTGGAAACCTAACATTAATATTTAAATAAACAAGGACACATTGGAATATTTTACTGTAGCAACACTATTTAATCTTTTTTAATCTCTGTACTTTAATATTGTATTCTCAGATCAAAGCGTTAAATATAAAATTACATGTGTGATATAAAATATATACAACTTAATAAAGAATACAAGACCTGATGAGATTAAGTCTGTAGCTACAAATTTTTTTATATAAAATTCAGGTCGTGCTATTGGTATCTAAATTAAATGAACTCCAAAAATGATGATTAGAAATTAATAACTTTAATATTTTTAATTTCAAAACCAGATCATGATGGGGTATTCAATTTAATACCGCTTGTTAAAATCTCAAGATCTAGATGCTAAATCATAAAGTTCACGTGTCAGGTTTGTAAGTTGCACAATATTGGTAAATTGAGTTGTACATATCAATTAGGAAATGGCCATAGTGTCAGGTTTTGGCTTGAAACATGGCACGCTGAATGCTCATTAGCCACTTCATACCCTCATGTTTTCGAACTATGTACTAATCAAACTATTTGTGTACAGGAGGTCCTTGAATCTAGAGGTGCCATGGTGAGGTTTTGTAGAACCCTCCATGGCATTTGTGAATGGCATGAAATTGTAGCAATTATACATTCATACACACTGACTGCTGATCCAGATGTTTCATTGTGGAAATGGGACCCTAAACAACAATTCACAACTTCTTCTTTGTATTGTTTCCTCTCTTTTAGAGGGGTTCAAGTGCAATATGCCATTTTATGGTGGCAAGTGCCTGTTCCACTTAAAGTAAGAGTGTTTATGTGGTTACTTTTTAAAAATAAGATTCTTACAAAATCTGTGTTGAAAAAAAAAAGAGATGGCAAGGTGATGTTATGTGTCATTTTTGCTCTAATATTGGGGAAGAAGAAACAGCCTTACACATTTTCCTTAAATGCCCTTACTTAGCTCAGATTTGGTTTTGGATGGGTAATTTTCAAAAAATTTATTGTGAGTGGCAATCTTTAGAAGAGATACAACATTTTGCCATGACTTTGCCTCTCCAACAAAGACAATATATGCTCATGGTGGTTAGTGCCATATGCTGGAGCATATGGACCACTAGAAATTCAATTTGTTTTGATAATAAATGCATTTCCTCCATAAGACAAATGATTCTACTAATTTGCTCTTTGTTGGATTATTAGCTAGGTAACAAAAAGAGACATGTGGGACGCTTTACTCATCTCTGGACCCCTGAAGATATGGATATGGTGCCAATCTAGACAATCCCCCCTGCCTTTTGATGCTATTGAGATAGATGGTGGTACCGGTATGCCACTGGTACCAATGTTGCTTGCTAATTAGGGTTCAGCTTTTGTCCATTCATCATGGCTTGCTTTAAAAACTCTTTTGTTCTTCTTGTTAGTCTGTTTGACATGTAATGTTGTAATAACATGGGGTGTTTCCATGATTCCACTGTTGCTGGCACAGCTCCTATTTTTTCTGTTTCTGGCACAATGTTTAGTGTTGTTGTTGCTTTGGTTAGGACAGGGTGTAATTGTGTTTTTGCCTGGTCCATGATGCGTAAATAAAACACAGCTGAAACCTTGATACTACTTTGTGATGGTTCAGTCTCAGAGTTTAGTATCTAGTTGAGGATGCTGAGTATGCCCCTGAGACTACTCCAAGGCATTTGGGTTTTTTTAGGGGTAATTTTGCACTTTTCTTTCTTTTTTTACTCAAGATTGTGTATGACTGGCTTTTTAATATAATGGACGGGCCTTTTGCCTATATTTCTTTTTTTCAAAAAAAAAAAAAAAAAATTCACTTGTCAGATAAAAAAACTACAAAGGTAATTTGGTGCTATATTTATAACTAACTCCACTTTTTTATGATTTAAATGTTAACCGTGATGGGTAATTTAATAAACTTTGATCAATCATTATTTCAAAAAAAAAATTACTATTAACCGTCGTGCTCTTAAAAAATTTAAATTAAGCTACATGTAATGTGAAGACTCACAATACTAATTTTCACAAAAAAATAAAATATTTGTCTTAACATCTACTAGGCATTCGTCAACAAATCAAATCAATATTTATGTTGTATATGTTCTTCTGATTATTATTTATTTACCTTATTAGCAAATAGTCAAATACATATAATCTGGATGATATAATTGAATAAATCATAGGCCACCAATGATTGAGAGTATAATGATTTCATGTTTCTGAAGGATGGGAAGGGAGGAGCTCAGCTTCTATGCCATTACAAAACATTACAAGAATCAAAGCAAGAACAGAGAAAGAGATTTGTTAATTACCCAAAACTGCTCAATTAGCGGAAGACGGCCGGTACCGAGGTTGCGATGATTGTCCCACAACTTCACCTCCTGGCTGTTCTCCTAATCCACGAGCACATGCAATACAAAGGCGCACAATTAGCAAAGAAAATGGAAAATCGAGTTGAGGGTTGAGCAAACAATAGAGGAGAAAGATCGATAGTGATTGAGAGAGAGTTCTCAGAGAAGAGAGGTAGACGCAAAGAAAGAAGAGGAGAGCGCGACGCATGCGCTGTAGGAAAAAATTTGTTCACTTGGACTTCATTTTCGTTTTCCTATATTTTTACAGTGCGTGGGAACGTTTTGGGAAGAAACCACGAAAACAGATGGCACTACGCCAAAATAAACTTTTTGCAACAAACAATTGCAACCAAATAAAAATTAGATGCATTAGATTTATGATATTGCTTTCAAATTAATTGGTTGTAATAAATATTATTTATTGCAACCCATTAATTCTATTGTAACCAAATGTATTGGTTGTCCAAATATATCTTTTTGCTACCATATTAATTGTTATTGCAACGGTAAAATATGTTGCTGAAAAAAATTTGACCATTGGTCTCTTAATAAATTTTCATTAATTCTGTTTTGCTCTCATCGCGATGCTTTTCATTTTTAACAAACTTTTCATCGGAGATGCTAATTTTTTTACAACGTTAACCGCTCATTTAAATTAACATTTTTTCATGCACCACTCAAGCTTTTTGTAGCATTTTCAACATAAAAAGGTAGTTTTTGCACTATGTCAAGCACTTCAAGTATTTTTAATATAACAAAATTATTTTTGCAGCTAGTTTTTTGCACCGCTAATTTTTTAATTATTTATTTTTACACAGACAATTTTAAACATTGCTAGCTTTATTTTTTGCCAGTGCTTCCGGGTCCGCCAGCAATTAATAAATCATAGATCTATAGTAAGAACAATATAAATTCTACAATTGATGTACAAATTACTGAACAACAGATTTTAATAGGTGAAGAATGTAAATTCTACAAAATTATGTGAAATAGTGAACAATAGTTATAAGACGTATAGAAAGAATAGGTTTGACAAGCTTCATAAGTCATATCATATATAAGCGCTTGATCTAAAACAAAAAAATAGAAAACGCCTCATGATGTATAACATGACATTGATACATACAATCTATTAGATGACTGCATAGAGCGACGCCAGTCCTCGGCTAACAAACTAGCCAACGGAATCAGCACGCAATTAAGCACTAAAAGCCTACTTGATAAAGACATACATATCTTTTCTCGAATCTGATATATATGCTCTCCAATTGTACTTATATAACATGGGATAGATTATGATATGTGGCCCCTCCAATCTGAATTTATCATGTGTCCCTCCACACAATTTTCTTCTTCTATTTTTGTGTAGAAAAAAGAAGAATTAGAAAAGTTGCTCTGCACAGTCAACGCAGACAAAAATAGTGGGGCCCACACCTTAGTTTTCTTCTTCAATCTTTGTAGAAAAAAAATTTTGGAATCACGTCCAAATGTTTGGTAAGAATATTGAATCGGTGCAGAAAAAAAGAGAGAAGAAAAAAGAGGTGGGGCCCACAAACTGAAGAAGAAAAAAGGAAATTTGATATGAAATGTCTTTCTTTCTAAAATTACTAAAAAAAAAATACTCACCTTCTAATATTCTTTTCTTCTTCTCTTTCCAATAAAATTTTCCATCGAATCGTATTTGGTTGACAAAATAATATCAGAGGTGAAGGATACAGGAGGTGAAAGGTTTAACATTGTATCATTGTAATCAATATAATCGGTTTCCCTCCCGATTTGAGGTGTAATGAATAGAAATAAATTTTGTTGCAAATATTTTTAGAAAAAATAAGACAAATGACCATCCCTATATCTTACCTATATAATTCTTATATGAGTTTTTGTTACAAAACTACAACAACCACTGAATTTCTCATTAACGATCTAAATTTTAATCAACCAAATATGAAATAAGATGGAAAAGAAAGTTAAATTTATTTTTCTTCATTAATCATCCAAACACGAAGAGATTAAATATGTTAATCTTCATTTCTATTCCATTTCATTCTCTTTTATTCTTCATCTCCCCTTCCTTCCTCTACTCTCCATCCAAACAAGGTGTAAATTTTGACACTTTTTACCTTCCACATTTCTCTTGTTGTATATATCTCTTATCTCACCATTTGTTATTTTCTATTTTTATAGAGTTATATTTGTAAGTTTTCTTTTATACACTTTTTTGTACTCAAACTTTGTAGAAAGAGAATATACAGAAAATTGCCCCAAATATTGTCTCTCCCTCGTTGGATGTTGCTCCAAAAATTCTAGATCTATAACAAATGGTATTAGAGCTGACTTCACCGTTGTAAGTTTGATCGGTGGTACTAGGGTTCAGTTGCAGTTTCTGCTGCCATCTAGGATTTCGACTAAGCCATCCATCTTCACCTTCACCTTCACCTTTGTGGTGGTTTTTAGGGTTCAAGGCTCAAGTTGAAGAAGATTTCTCTCCATTTTAATAAAAGGATAAATTGGTCATTATAATTTTCAAAATAATTAAATAAGAGATAAAATAAATGAAAGGAGATAAAGAAAGAAAATTAAGTTTATATGGAGATATTGAATATTATGAAATATTCATAGAGAAATTGGTTATTTTGAAAGTTTGAATGGTACACCGGAAATTTTCCCTTTTTCAAAATTTGAGTATTATTTTTAGATGAGGCATTAAGTGTCTTTATTTGTGATATTTACGTTTTTTATTTTTTAAACTTTCATAATTTAAAATTTAAAATTAAAATATCAAAACAAATAAACTAAATATTATTTATATTATTTTTTATATATATGCGAAAGATTATGAATTTTTGACTTTCTTTTAACTGTTAATAAAAGCTTGTAAAAATATACTGATGTTGATGGTTTTGAGAAGTTGGTTTTCCTAATTATTGATTCATATAAAAACAAACGTGAATAGTGATAATAGTCATATTATATTTACATAGTATTTTTACAAAAATTATTATTAAAATATTAAAAAAATAAAGACAGATTAAAAAATAGAGTCATTTGATTCTCCTCTATTTTTTAACAAAATAATACAACAGTGTATACCATACGCCACATAATATACCTTTTGGGAAGCACTAAGCCGAAATTGATCATTCTTATCTCTAGCTAGTTAACAGCAACAAGGTGATGTATAGAATTCATTGGTTCATTCCCAATTTTATATATATTACTCCTGCAACAAAGAGAAGAAAGCGTCTCTCTTTTTACCAGTAATTATACAGAAACACTTGTGCATGCTGTGTAGGTTGAAAATGTCAAAAGAAGAATTGCACTCTCTGAGCCTAGGTTACAGCCTCCCGGTACCAAATGTGCAAGCTCTTGCCACATCTCTTCATTTATCAAGTCCCATCCCTGAAAGGTATCTCAGGCCTGAAGCCGAGATCGGTCCGATCGCTCGAACAGATGAGATTGAATTACCTATCATAGATTTAGCAAAATTGATTGATCCAGAATTCTCCAATGAAGAAGCTGCAAAGCTGCACTCTACCTGCCAAGAATGGAGCTTTTTCCAGGTCAGCTTTCAATTTCTGAGATAATTGAACTGATGGATGGATCATCCCTAGCTGATCCTGAGATATATATATATATATAATTAAACTGTAGCTGATAAACCATGGGGTACCGGAAGAGTTAATCGAGGACTTAAAGGCGGATACCATTGAGTTCTTCGACAAACCCTTGGAAGAAAAGATGGCATACAAGCAAGACATAGATGGAAGTCTGGAAGGCTATGGTCAAGCCTTCGTAAAATCCGACGAACAAAAGCTCGAGTGGTGTGACATGCTTTACATCGTCACCCAACCAATAGCTATTCGAAACATGAAATTTTGGCCCACTAGCCCTTCCACTCACAGGTATGAATGATATACCATAAAGAAAAAGATACATTACTGTTCTTGGTCTTTTGTTTTTTTACACAACATATTTATATATATATAGATGGGCTAAGGTGAGTTGCGAAGTAAGAATCTTGTTTTATTTCACGCTCATATTTATGTTTTCAAAGACCAAACAGTCGATCCGAAACGCTCAACAAGATATTCATATTAAAATGTGCTTGGAGACCAAATTTTACATTTTTTGAAAAGTTTTTACTATTTTTTAAATAGGTAGAAAATTGCTGTTTTTGAATAGTTCCAGACCATAAAAAACAGTGATTTTGAAATATTAAAAAAAATATAGTAAAAAATTTCTAAAAAATGTAAAATTTGGTCTCCAAGTACATTTCAATATGAATATCTTGTTGAGCGGTTCGGATCAACTGTTTGATCTTTAAAAACGAAGATATAAGCGTGAAGTAAAACAAGATCCACTTCGCAACTCATAATAGCCCATGTCTCTATATATATATTACACTTAATTCCTTGCAGAGATAATATTGAGCGATACTCTGTTGAGCTTACCAAGGTGGCAAGGTGCCTGTGGCAGTACATTGCGAAAAACCTAGGTGTTGCACCAGAGGTTTTCGCAAAATTGTTCAGGGATCACCCTCAGGGGATGAGGTTTAGCTACTACCCACCGTGCCCGGAGGCTGATAAAGTCATAGGCATCGCGCCGCATTCTGACGCCACTGGATTTACATTTCTTCTACAAATAAATGATGTTCAAGGTTTGCAAATTAGAAAAGATAATGGAGAATGGATTGCTGTTAGTGCTGTGCCTAATGCTTTCATAGTCAATTTGGGTGATGTCACTGAGGTAAAGTTTTAATTTAGATGAATATCTATCTTTTATCTTTTACCTTTCAAAGATTTGAGTAATCTTACTTCTTAATTAGGTGCTAAGCAATGGATTATATAAAAGCATAGAGCACAGAGCCATGATAAACACCGAGAAAGAGCGCATCTCTCTCGCGGCATTTCACTTTCACAGCCCCGACAATTCCGCAATGCTTCATCCTCTGCCGGAGGTCGTAGGCGATGGTAAGCCGAATTACAGAAGCATACGTTACGATGAGTACATGAATGCGTATTTGAATCAGAAATTACAAGGAAAGAGCATGCTAGATACGCTCAGGCTATAAACCAACATCTACATACTTCTTTGTATGTATAATGTATGTAATATATTCCCTAAACCTTGACATATGAATAATTAATATCTATGTATGTGAATGCCAGTTTATAATAGTTTCATCAATTCTCTATTGATGTATTGATGACTATCTTAATTAATTAATATTGCTTAAGAAAGATTTTATTCATTTGTTCAACATTTTCCTTTTACTTGCCATTTTGCCATTTTGTCATTTATTATTGCTATTTGGTAGCTAGAAGGCATCTTGTTACACTTCAGATTTTGACTATTTGAACCGTAATTATATAAGCATCTTCTCATCTTTTCTTGGTCCGTCAACCTACGTCACCAACAAAAAGGAAACAAAAATAAGAAAACAGAGTTAGCTACAAATTAAGCTCAATAATCAGTTATTCAACACGCATTTATCTGTAATTGGCTTAATTTAACAATCATTCAAACATGCCGGATTAATCCACACAAGTACAAATCAAATTATACATGCATATTTAACCAGCGATAGCACCTAAGTCTAGGTTATCTGTAAAACAACTCACACAGATTTCACATAGTTGGAACCCTACTCACAAGCAATTTCCAACTTCCACAACACACAGTTCCATCACATCACAAAACAAATTCAACTTCAAATCTACTATCTCGTTAAATATGTCATCATAATCTAATACCCAATACCAATATCCAAATCAACCATACATGATAATCGGAGCATGATATATACTGTCAATTCATAACCAACATCATAATTAAGCTTGATATATATTTCAAGAGAAATGAATTTCGGACTAAAATAAAATATTGTTGTCCAGGAATTACAACATTGGCATCATATTTCTTTTTCTTTTCTTTGACCATGTTTGACTACGTTGGAGGAGTTTTAAGATTTATTATAGCAAATCGTAAGATTTCTTACCAAGTAAATTTGACCATGTTTGACTACAGTAATTTATTTCATGTGATTAAATGAATACACTGTCGGTTCTGCTTCAATTAATATAAAAAAACTTGCAATTATATTACTATGATAGCAATTTCAAGAGAATATTTCAATTTTTAATAAAGTTGTTTACTGTTAAGTTTTTTTTATTATTTATGTAGTCATTTCAATAGATTAAATTATCAAAATTAACATTTATATCTAAAATATTATGTAATACTTGTAGAAATAATCATTAGAATAATTTTAAGAAAATACACATTTTTACGCAAACTAAATATGCGTTAGTGGAATATAGCAATTTTAGTGTTTGCAATTACTTTTGGACTCATTTTCATATGATTAAATTCTAAAAACTGTCCATTAAAATAACACAAATAGACCATACAAAATGACCAAACTAAAAATAAAAAGACTTAAAAACAAATAGAAATAAATATATTACTAAGCAATCAATTTCATATTTATGTGATTAGAGTTCCTCCTCTTCAAAAGGGTCTCTCTCTGGGAAGTCACCAACCTATTAATAGGGAAAATAAATACTAATTATCATTGAAATTCTTAATTTGAGACAATTAATTGGTTATAAAAAGGGGGGAAAAACAATTGAAAATGACAAAAAAAAAAAGTAAGCTCAACAATTTTCACCTTGACTTTATCAGGCCTAACTATACCACCATGTGCAGGTGGGCACTGGAAAAACCGTAAACCTTTTACCCTACAAAATTAAAAATACTTATTAAACCAACAGTAATAATAATTCAGAGTGTTAAAACTTCTATAGGGCTTAATTCCAATTCACTCTTTTTATACATTAAAATTACCTTCCAATGGATAGGGCAAATGTACCATAGTTTACTACATAGGAACAGAACCTCATTTAAAGACCCTTGTTGAACACCAACAAACTAAAAAAATGATAATTCATTATTTTCAAAATAAAATCTTATATAAGAATCCCTGACTTTTTCACCTAATTGAAGTCAATTCTCTCTCTCCTTTTTAATATTTTTTCGCAATTTCCCTTCAAAAGTTTACGGTGGCTTACAATCTGAGTGAAAGTTGCATTAACTAAGCTAATAAAGCGAAAAATTGAAAGTCAACTCACATGCCATCATGCTTCCCCATTGGTTCATCATATTGGATTCCAACCCAAAATCCAGGTCCCAAAGCCTCTGCTTTGCCTACAAATTTTACGATTCCCCTCTTTGCACCCGGTTCCACCTCACATCTGTCTCCTACCTATTTCAATAAAAGTATCTTCTCAAATAATCTACAATGATAAATAAGAAAAATGAAAAAAAAGGAAGGTAGCTGACCTTGATGTTGGCGCAAAGATCCTCCATGTAGTTTTCTGGTAGCTGATGTAAATATATTAAATAATAAAATTTAAGTAATTAAACAATGAAACATAGAAAAGTATAATTATTAGGAGATAGGCTATTGTGCTTTTCAAATTAAAGTCTTTGTTTTAATTTGCGCCCATATTTAGTGATTTCAATGTCCAATCAGTCGATCCGAACCGTTCAACATGATCTTCATATGAAAATGTGCTTGGAGACCAAATTTAACATTTTTTGGAAATTTTTTACTAATTTTTCAGATAGGTAGAAAATAACTGTATTTTTATGGTCCAGAATTATCTGAAAAACAATGATTTTCTATCTATCTGAAAAAAATAGTAAACAATTTCCAAAAAATGTAAAATTTGGTCTCCAAGCACATTTATTTATGGAGATTATGTTTAACAATTCAAATCAGCTGTTAGAACTTTGAAAATGGAGATATGGCCACAAATTAAAACAGCCTCTTTAATTTGCAATGCTTTATAGCCCATCTCTTATTAATAGTGCTGCAATTTAAAACAAAATTCTGATATTCTGAAATATTCACCACCTTCTTCCATAAATGTATCTGCTCTTTGCAGATACTAAGGTAACCAACATGAACTTGGGATTAGGTACAAAAAGTTCATTTGTTGTGTGAGAAGAATATGAATATAAAAATAAAACATATCACAAAGTATAAAATTTATGTTAACCAAAATCATTCAAATATTTACCTTTTTACTGGAAGCAGTAGGATTCTGAGAGACCATTTTCTCCTTAAATTTTCTAAAATTTGCTGTATCATTAAAGGTGAGACATAAGACATACTTATAAGCCAGTTTAGGAAAAAAAAACAGATAAGTAGGTATCATTCGATCTTAAAGGTACAATTTTACCTAATAAAATATGACGAACCAATATTATGACACCAGATTGCCTGTACCCTATCAAATGGTACAGTTTCGGTACAAAATTGAGTAGCTACTTTTGAGCTATGGAGTTAAACAGTAGTTCAACAACAAAATCCCAAATAAACACAGTGCAGAGAGGAAAAAAAAAAGGGAATAGGAAACTGGTGGTAGTTAGTAGGTACCAATACATTGCTTGTGATCGGTACCAGTCTAAAGATACTGCTTCAGGATAATAATATAAAACAAAATTGCAGACCCAGATGAAAATTTAAATATATACAGATATATCCATTTGTAATAGGAGGTAGAGAAAGAAAGTGGCAAAAGAAATATGTCAAAAGAATTTAGGGATACAGAAAGAACATACAATCTAGTTTATTATAGGCCTCGTCAGATATAGTATACTTTTCTACCAGAGAGGTGTCCTCTAACCAACCACCAGAGGTCACTGATGATGGGTCCAGATCCACTATATGCAGGCGGTACCTTTCAGATTTATCATACTGTCAGAAAAAAATGCCTTAATTTAAGTCAGAAAGACAACAGAATGAGTAATATTTTGACATACCATTGCAAAAACTCAAAAAGTACCTCATATGCCACTAGATGATAAAATTTCACCATAACCCCTTCCATATTTTTTTTAAAAGAATGCCGAAATGCTCTTCCTTTCAATCATGTAAAGAGATAAAGTGGAAGCAGGTTTGGAATTTTTCAAATTGTATAATGCTTCCAAATTAGTCCAATTTTGTAACTTTACGACATAACCATATATCTCAGAGAAGAGGTGCACAGGTGTTACTTATATTTCCTGTGCTCAAGTTTAATTAAGGTTTTGTACTGGCCAAAAAGAAATGATTGCAGCAAATGATTTAAATAATAAAAAATAAAATGAACTGGAAAATAAAACACATGCACAACCACTCGTCGTGAGGGGAGTAAAACCCAAGAGGTCTGAAATCTTCGTTTAAATCATATATATATTTACCCACTGTTAGGGGAATAAAAGCCAAGAGGTCTGGAATCTTCATTTAAATCACCAACTTTTGAACCAGTATCATCATATAATTCTAGTTGCATGGAATCCATTGCCGTGCCACTTTTCTTCCATAATTTATCCTTCACTGCCTCCACAGTCGTCTACAAAAATAAAATATAACACAATTTTGTATCCAATAGACTATACCAGTTTACTAGTAAAAGAAAATCAATCCGTGCATGGGTGTAGATACCGATATGACCGTCATTATCTTATCAAATTGACTGGTGTAGTACATACTGGTAAAACCAGAGTTCATTTGTTTATACAATTCAATCCCTAATCTTGTCATGTATTACAGTAATTTCTGATCTACAATATATCACAGGTGAATTTAAATGCATTATAGTGTAGGTAGGCATTTCACTGCAACCTAGACTCTAAATTTCAAATCCAATTGAGTTTCATAGATCAAGAGAAACTAGTGAAAATGGTGAAGCAGGGTACGTACCTGAAGAGAGAAGCGAATCTCAGCAGAGAATGTCTTGATGTTAGAATGAGTCACTAGTAACTGTACAGAATCGTCAGCTGGGAGATGGAGCAGCGACGCCATTTTTGCGGTGCACAAACTATATACTTAGAAAGTGTAGGAGAATGAAAGAACAAAAAAAAGCACTCAATTAGACTTGTAGAATAACAAAGTGCAAGCAATCAAACACTTACAAAACTGAATAACAACTGCAGGTACCATGTACCAAATTATTACAACACAACTGCAAGAACCACAACCCGTTAACCCATCAAAGACAACGAGAGAGAGAGAGAGGAAGGGGGCGCTTACCAACAATGGAGAGGAGCAGGGAAAGGAACGGGGAGAGGAGAGAGGCGCGCCTCTATAATGAGCGGTGGGATCTCTGAGATAGAAGATCGGACGGTGAAGAGAGGCGGAGTAGCAGAGAGAGAGGTCGCGAAGTCCAGATCACTGAAGAGGCGCTCAAACGGGCTGCTCGAACGGGCCGCCCTATTCAATATTAATTTGTTAATTGTTCAGCCCGTTTATTCATGGGCCGCTCTGTTCAATTAGCTGCCCTAGAAGTATTTAGGCTTTCAGGTGTTTTTCCAGCCGTTTTTTTTATTAATAGGAAAAACAAAACAAAAATAATGATAATGAGGTAAGTTTTTATGAAATTTTGAAATATAAGAAGAACGTTATGGTTTATAACATTTAGGGCACTGTAGTTAGATGTTATAAATCATAACGTCCAGTTAATCTGATCACTGATGATCGTTAAAAAAAAACACTGTAGCTGGACGTTATGGTTTATAACGTCCAGCTATGATGTTTTTTCGTTAAAAGCAATCTCACAGGAACAGTTAGAACTGAAGCAAAAAAAAAAGAACATTGTAGCTGGACGTTATGGTTCATAACGTCTAGCTACAATGTTTTTCTTTTCTTTTCTTTTTTGCGGGTTAATTAGCAATCGGATTAACTGGACGTTATAAACTATAGCGTCCAGCTATAGTGTCCTGGACATTATAGTCTATAACGCTCTTCCTATATTTCAAAATTTTATAATTTCGTACTTCATTTTCAATATTTTTATATTATTTTCCTATTAATAAAAAATTGGCTTTTCCAAAGAGTAATTCAGGCTGTTTGTTTTGCAATAAAATGGATCGGAACCGATGAATTGAGAAGAATCACAATCAAATAACTTATCGAAATTTTTATTGATGCCGGAGTTATATTGGTGCGCTATGTAATTCTATTTTTTTTAGTAAAAATTGAAAGTCAAGTCATTCAACCTTCCACGTAGAAAAACATTGTTTTTATCCTGGACTAAATGTTGATTCCACATAGAAAACATTGTTTTTATCCTGGACTAAATGTTGATTCGCGTAATCTATCTTTGTTGGGTGCAGTAATAATAAAATGTGGGGTGCGGTGCGCCTAGGCCTGGTTCATCCAGATCCACTGTACCAATTAATTTGTTCTTCTATTGCAGTATGCTGATTATCCACCAACTCTTTCTAATCATATTATTTAAAAAAAGGATATTTTAGTAATAATGTTGCCTATCAGTCCTAAAGGAGATAGGAGTAGGTCCGATGGGCATCGGACCTACATTTAGGTTCAATTAGCTCTAGGACCGTAGGATTTGCATCAAGATCTATGTGCACGAAATTGATACAGATTTGCACGGATTTTGATACAAAGCACACGAATTTTGATGCAGATCGAATGGTCATCACACCCATCGAACCAAGGTAGGTTCGATTCCCATCGGACCTACTCTGATTCCGTCCTAAAGTTATGTACTCAGGTTTTGCAGGCTGATTGAACATGCTAAAAACGTTAAGCACTGGTAACCAGATAAGTAGCTAGCTATCCTTATAGTTTATTTCAGATAATTGATTTTTACTTTCAAATTTAAGTTAATTTTGCCTTGTGATGTGAAGGATCTGACAGGTTCCACTGTAGCAATTTTAATTTTTATGGAGGATACACGGAATACAATCTGTATGAATGGAGGAGGGAGCCATACTGTTGGTGAAGATGACCTCCAGCTGATGCACTTGGAGAATTTGGATTTTATAGGGGTTAATTTGAATTTTTAACTGTTTTGGTGTTTTAATATACATCTAGGGTGGTAATTGCACTTTGTTTCTATTTGGTTTGTTCTAAATGTTTTTCATGCAAGTTAGTTCTTAATATTGATCTTTACTTTGTTTTGGAGGGTATTATCTAATTACCTAAGTAGTTATGTGATTCTAGATATGCTGCTGGTACGAAATTGGTGGCACCAACCAAACAATGTATGAACTTTTGATTTTCATTTTAATGAAAATCAGTGGCATGACCACTTCTCTCAAAAAAAATAATTTGATGTTAAGATAAGTAACTCTATGTTAAGATACAAAATTAAGAAATGAGAAATTGGAGTAGGCCGGGAATAGGCCTACGGGCAATTTGGTGGAATTAATTATGGACTCGAATATAATAATTGAATGCATAAATCAAAGAATAAATAAAAAGGAAAGAAAGAGGGTGTTAATTAGGGAAGTTTCGATCCGGACCGTTCCATTAGAATTCAAAACAATTCGATCGGGATCGAATTTACAAGTCCTTTTAATATCTGTGCCAAAGCAGATCAGACGGTCCCCCATCTAAACTCAAATATTCTTTTATCTCAGGTGATATGAATTTCTACGGCATATTCTCTGAATTCATATAACTTAAGGTAACAAATTAAACAGTTCTGTTTAGATCCTAACTGTCCAATCAGAATCCCTACGAATATTAAAATATCATCGTACATTCTACCTCCAGTTAAATTGATTCGGATACTGATTAGACTGTCCAGATCTAAACATAAATATTATGTTTCGGAGAATATGGATTCATATCCTCAAAAAATTGTGAAGTTTGTGCGGTCTTGCTCTCCAATCTAACAATTATAAATTAAATCTCTCATACGATAAATGCACACTTTTATCGATGCATTTTGATAATTATGAAAAATCACTAAAAACTTAAAATTACTGGATACATACATTCGGTCTAAATATTAGACGCATGCATTTGGATTGAACAATAAATGCATGTTTTAAGAAAAATATTTTAAGAAAAGGGGAAATTTCATGTGTACCCCTCAAAAGCTTCAAAATTACGTATCCCCCTCTAAATTTTAAAATTACATATTTTCCCCTCTAAACTTCCAAAACTCACATATTTACCCATTTTATTATTTTTTATATTAAAACACATTCTAAATTTATAACCCCCATCGAACTCAAATTTGAATCTAAAGGGTTCCTCTACCGTCCGATCCGCGCGCATCGCAATAAGATATGTGTGTGTTCGCTTCAAGATTCGTGCTAATCTAGTGTGCATGGATCTTAAAGCAATTTTGATTCGTGTGCATTGCATTAAGATCTATGCACGTTGCTTCAATATCCGTGCGCATTCACTTCAAGATTTGTGCTGACCTAGCACGCACAGATCGTAAAGCAATTCGAATGATAGAGAAACTTTTCAGATTCAAATTGGAGTCAGATGGACGTTTTATGTTTTTTAATAAAAAGGGTAAAATGGGTATTTTATGAATTTAGAATGTGTTTTAATATAAAAAATAATAAAATGGGTAAATATGTGATTTTTTGATGTTTAGAGGGGGGAATACGTAATTTCAAAATTTAGAGGGGGAAATATGTAATTTTGAAGTTTTTGAGGGGTATACGTGAAATTCCCCCTTAAGAAAAATAAGCATTGAATGATGTATATAACCTGATAGCCACTATCAGTTTTTTTTTTTTCAAAAAAAAAGAAAAATAAGCATTGATGGGTCAGATCAGAAAAGGTTCCATTGTGTTGAAATAGAAAAAAAGAAACTCATAAAATAGAAGGGCATTATTGAAAATTAGGATATGGTCAAAACTTTTTCCAAAAAGGGAAGTTGCCAAGATACGGACGCGGAGGACCGCAGAAGGGCATTAAATGCGAACAGCTATTTTATTCCTTACATATCTTTCTTACACCAAGTACATAGAAACACCAAACACCTAAAGGCTGACACTTGGACCTACAATTTCAAAATCCCGGTGTGTAAGTGTGAACGGTGATAACGGTCAACTCAAAAGAGAACATATTCTAATTGGTTTCAGTGGCGGGGCCCAGTGGTCAGATTTAGTCAAAGCATTTTTAATCCGATGATTCCTGCGGAGCATATTTTCGCTGCACGAGTAGCATATTATTTAACATGCGCCGTACTTAGATATTAACTTGAAATTACCATCTCCTCCAGGCTACACAGAAATGTTCAATTTTCAAAGTAAGAGCATGTACATCTACATCTCTGGTATTATGAGAGTTTCTAATTTAACGTGGCAGTTTCTAATCCAATTTCAAAGATGTGAAAAAGTTTTTTATTTAGAAACTATACAGAAAAGTTTCTTATTAAGAAACTGTTTATAAACTCCACTCTAACCAAATGATTGGCTCAAATTATTTATCCTTTTTAATTTATTGCTGATGTGGCTTAATAGAAACTCTAAAATTAATTTCAAGAATGTGAGAGTTAAAAACTTTAGAGATCTTAATTTCTAAAAAATAGTTAACAGTTATTTAGAAACTTATTTGAGTTTCTGGGATGTAGATGCTCTAACTTTGGCAAACAAATGTTAGAAGGCTTTCCGTTCATTTAAAATAGTTTTCTGTCATCAGAGTTAAATAATTTCATAAATATGTTAGAGCAATGAAAAATATTTATATTAATAAAAAGTTTCATAATATTCGTATTGTTTACGTTGGTTGTAAAATATTTTTTTTTTTACACTTATTAAGCAACAATAACAAGATATGAATACTTGACAAATAACTATGATACATTCATTTTTATTTACTTGTGATGAATTATAAAATTCAATCAAACTATATTAGAAACTTTTAGAGGAATATATATTTTATTTATTTTGAATTTTAGATTGTTAAGGTCACCAGAGGTGTACAAAGATATTTAGTGTGTTTTAAAGACCAATTTCTTACGAAGACTTTATTTATTTGCAATTTTCATTTTTTTATTTTAGAGAAATAATTAAATTAATTATATCTTATGATTTTGACTTTTGATCTTCTAAGTAATAAGACTTATGAAAACTAATTGAATGAAATAAATATACATACAAATTTAAATGTATTGCATGTCTAGTTCCGATGATGATTGCTCTATTTATTTATTTTACCATCAAATAATGATAAATTCACAATATAGCTTTGGAGATCTTCATTTGACAATTTTCTTAATACGAGTCTTGTTTAAATAGAGTTGTGAGAAAAAAAGAAAGGGTAAAGAAATAGAAACTTCGCAAACTAATTTTATTTGATTAAATGTACAACAAGAAATTAAAGTTAACATTTACTATTCTATTAATATTTTATAAACTAAAAAAACTTATAATTAGCTGACTTTCTAACTTAAAAAGTGTAATAAAAAATAGAATAACCTCCTTTAACCTTTTCCATTCTATTTTTGTTACCTTTTCCCAATAAGAAACTGTTATAATTGTATTGGAGATTTATAGTGGGATATACTAAGGAGACGAATAACTACTTCCTTCCATATATGGAATTATACTGTCGGACTGTAATGTGCTAGGTTCATGCAAAATATTTTCCCGCCGAAAAAAGGCATAGATAAAAAGGGAGGGTTCAAAAACACTCCTTTGTCTCTCTCTCTCTCTCTTTTTCTCAATTCCCGAGCTCTCCAATATTCTCCGAGACCGTAACCCTAGTACCAAATTACTATCTTCGATTCGAATCGCATGGCGGCGACGGCGATTGCGTTCTCCGCTCCGTCGTCTAATCTCATCTCTACCAAAGGTGGCGATAAGGCACCTCGTTTCGTGTGCTGTGCTGCTATTCCTTCTCAATCAACAGTGAGTTCGAGTTACTTTGATCTTTCCTCTGATTATTTTGTATTTGATCGTGTATTAATTGTTTTGGGTTCTTTGTTTTTGTTGTAGAAATGCGATATTAAAAATTTGTTGCAACTCCCAATCAATGGGAAACCTAAATCAGTTGAATTGAGCAGTACTGGCACGTCTCTCAGTTTTGAAACCCAACTGCTTGACAAGGAGGTGAATCGGAATAATGACAACCGGTTACGGGTCTTCTCTGGTACCGCTAATCCGGATCTTGCAAAGGTTATTTTACTGCTATCATGTAATAATTATTTGTTAATACCTTATTGCTGCAAAATTGCTGATGTCCATTTAATTATTTCAAGGAAATACTTGAGATTTTAACAGTATTTAAGATTAATCTTTTTTCTTGGTAATTTGGAAAAAAAATGTAGAAAATAAGATCAGAAAAAAGTTTGTCATGTGTTCATCTGAATTCATTTGTGTAATCAATTTTACAAGTATTTCTTAAATGTAAATTAATTTACACACACCAACTGTAGGGTAGTGTGACCCAATCCAACCTGTAACATCTTATTTCTGGTGGTAGTTACCTTGGGTTGGTTCGGGGCTTTCCAACCTGACCTGACCTGGTTTTGACCAATATTTCAGATGTAACATGATATGTTTAGTAATGTATTGCCAATTTAACCTGACTGGCAAGTCGTCGGTCCTAAGCCTATAACTAATTGCGGGTCAAATCTAAAAACCCTTTAAACTTGTACTATAGATTATAATATTAAAGATAAAATTGGTATATGTATGCTAAATTTGACCCCCATATATTAAAATTTCCATATTTACTAGAAATCTTGATGTGCGTAGTGACCCCCATAGATTAAAATCCTACCTTCACCTCTGCCTGTCAGAACCTGATTTGAACCAAATGTAACCGGTGTCCAGATTTGAAAAGTTTGTGAAGTCAAATTATCCGAATCTGAGTCGATCCACATGTGCCTTCACGTACAACTGAACTGTAATTTTACATATCTAAAATTTCAATAATTGTTGTGTTGATAACAGGAAATAGCGTGCTACTTGGGGTTGAATTTGGGGACGATAGACATAAACAGATTTGCTGATGGGGAAGTGTACGTGCGACTGCAAGAGAGCGTCAGGGGATGCGATGTATTCCTTGTTCAACCCACGTCTCCTCCAGTGAATGAAAACCTAGTTGAGTTACTTGTCATGATTGACGCGTGTAGAAGGGCATCTGCACGATCTATTACAGCTGTCTTTCCCTATTTTGGGTACGCTAGAGCAGACAGAAAGGTATATATGTTACTTCAAATTTTTGGATGAAGAATGATATTAAAATCAGCAATGGCCTGCCGTTTTCTTTTAAGAGTGAGGCTATGGTATTATGCATAGCACATATCGGTCCGTACTGTGGATCCGTATCTCCATTCTTAAAGCCCAAAGAGTCGATGTGAACCGCTCAATGTGATCTCCATATGATATGTACTTTGAGGACAAATTTTACATTTTTTTAGAATTTTTTTACTGTTTGTTTAGATAGGTAAGAAATCACTTGATCTAAAGATTGTGGACCATCCAAAAGTCGTGTTTTTCTACCCATCTAAAAAAATAGTAAAAGAAATCTAAAAAATATAAAATGTGGCCTTCAACTGGTGTGCTATTGATAGTATAACGACATGCTGTGCTATGGCCTTGAAAATCAATCATATAGGTTTTAAATGATGAATCCAAACCGTGAAACCAATCAATTTCAATTTCACGAGTGATGCTTTTACATGCAAAGTTTATAAATTTTCGAATTCATTTGTATAAAGTCAAAAGGTCAAAAGATGATGAAAATGAATGCATTATAATTATCTTATAAATCTTCATTTTTTGACTGATTGACTTTATACCTAAATAAATTATAAATATTATATAAACTTTGCATGTAATAACATCACTTGTAAAATTGATCGGTTTCAACGGTTTGGATTCGCCTTTTAAAGCCTATGCGATAGGTTTTCGAGGTGATAGTACGGGACATCTTATACTATCGATAGTACACTAGCCAAATTTAACTACCTCTTTATTATCTGCTGGTTTAAAAGCACAATGATTATAGAGTAGTAGTTTTGCATTGTCTTAATAGGCAAGGGAAGAGTGTGGTTGATATCTGAAGATTTTAATTGTTTCATCTCCTGTTCTGTTCAATTTCTGTTTTGAAAGCAACATATAATATTTTGCGAGTTTGCTGGTATACATGAGGTGGGCCCTTTAGATTGTTGAATTGTACATGTACCATATAATTATATGTACCAGGCCTGACCAGCGGACCCCAGTTGAGATTCTGACACAGTTGATATAGGCTTTAGAATCAAGCTCGTCAAATCCATTTTCTTATAACAAAAATTCTATAACTCATATTCCAAAATAAAATGGTCAGAGTGATCTTATATTATTTCCTCTACAAGCACATAAAATATTAACACTTTTTGGTTGTTTTTATATGGATCATCAAGTTGAAAAATCAACGTTAAAAAATTATCCACATCAGTGTATTTTTGCAAACTTTTTATACCAATCAAAACAAAAATATCTAACAGTTTTGACATTTCAGTTTTATATTTTAAGTTTAATAAAGTTTTAAAAATGAAGGCATAATGGGTCTCATTTGCAAAAATTATGCATTCTATGTTAATCTTTTTTTTTTTTGTATTTGTATTTTGATGATGTAGACGCAAGGGCGGGAATCCATAGCAGCAAAGCTAGTTGCAAATCTAATAACTGAGGCAGGAGCTAACAGAGTGCTAGCATGTGACCTTCATTCAGGTCAATCCATGGGTTACTTTGATATTGTTGTTGACCATGTTCAAGGCCAGGTATATCAACATATTTAGTTGTACATATTTCTCCATTATTCCCACTTTTGACCCTGATAAAATATAATTTAGACAATTCTTGTGCAGCATGCACTCTTGCAAATTTTCTGTAGTTTCTTCTTCTACACAACTAGAAATATTTTGCATTCCCTCAGAAAACATCTCAAATCGATAATTAAAAGGAACCCAAGCATTGGTATACTAGACCTGTAAACTCTGTTCCATTTTTTGTTGAAAAGGTGCATTGATGATATTGCATATGCCTTTTAGGATGCATTAATGCATAATTTTTTCGGGTTTTGTAAGGGTAAAGTGAGTATCAAGGTGTTTGCAGACTTGCACAAAAAAAAAAAAAAATTCAATGAGCATGAATCTTGTAAGATTGATTCAAATATTTTATGTATTTGCATTTAGCCCGTGATATTGGAGTACTTGATGAAGAAGGTAAGCCCAGAGGACCTAGTTGTTGTTTCACCAGATGTTGGTGGTGTGGCGCGGGCCCGTAGTTTTGCCAAGAAATTATCTGATGCACCGCTAGCTATTGTCGATAAGAGACGTCAAGGCCATAATATGTCTGAGGTAAGGTACTTGCGTTCTCCTTTTTAGAAGGACCGTAAATTAAAACTATTTCACAACTTATTATAAAAAAAATTAAGTTATGTAGGTTATGAACTTGATTGGAGATGTAAAGGGAAAGGTTGCTGTCCTGGTGGATGACATGATTGATACTGCAGGTAAGTAGAAACACTTGTTTAGTTTTTCATAATATTTTGTGAATTTAAGGTATATTTTAATTTTCAGAATAAGTCAACTTTTTTTTTTTGAATGGTATGTGCATAATATATCCCATATTTCAGGCACAATAGCAAGTGCTGCGGCACTATTGAAGGAAAAGGGAGCTAAGGCTGTCTATGCTTGTTGCACCCATGCTGTTTTTAGGTACTTCAATAATTTTAACCAAGCAGTTTTGACTTTAGGCAGTGCACGGACTATAGAATCAAAACTGCGCTGCATGAAGCCAAAACTGCTCTGTTAAATTCTTTACCGCTTAATATGTCCAGAAGCACCTAAGAAGCCCGCTTAATTCTTTACCTCACTATTATTAATACTGAGGCTTGAAGTGTTCTTTTCCCCTTGTGACCGACTGATCTATTAGTTGACCAAGGATTGGGTCTCTTCACTTGATAATTGCACAAATAACATTCGATGTCTAATTCCTTGGTAGATTTGCTTTAGAAATTGTTCATTTTTTATTTGGATAATTCTAGCATCCATCCAACTTTTATGGCATATTACGCTGCTAAATGCAAAAATAACTAGTATAGGGATGCAAGATTTACTGACTGCCACAGTAAAAAAATTCAAGTTACAACTCTTTTTTCCCATCTCTTGCATTGATATTGAGGAAGGAAGGGTATTTTAGGCATTTTGTGAAATAATGAGAAATGGAGGGTTATGTTGAACATCACTTTGATATTTGAACATTTTGTAAGGGTATACATGAAAATTGCCTTATAAATATATAATGTTATGGCACTTAATGTTTGAATCGCTTTGTGCAGCCCTCCAGCAATTGAGAGGTTATCAAGTGGTGTATTTGAAGAAGTTATAGTCACAAATACAATCCCGTTATCTAAGCAAAAGCAATTCCCCCAGCTGACGGTGCTTTCAGTTGCAAATCTACTTGCTGAGACAATCTGGCGCGTCCATCGAGATAGTTCTGTTAGCAGCATATTTCAGTAGAAAGTTTATTGTTAAACTCGTATTAAATTATTATTATTATTACCGAAAGACGGCAATTCTTGAAAATAGTGGTTTAGAAGTTGCTTGAATAAGGAAATGCTAACATGATTTGATATGATTTGTGCAGTAGAATAAATGAGAGCTTGCATAAATTTTCTTTGTTCCTGCTGCTTTTTGTTCATGAATCATGGTTCAGTAATATATATATGCTTCGATCATAGTACCTCATGCGATGTTTACTGGTAAGAGCATGTTTTTACAGGGACAGTAATTATCTGAAAGCTCTCTCTGTTTTAGAAATGGGTACTTGAAATGACCTTTATTTAATACTTCTCCCTTTACTCTTTTAATATATATATAGAGTGATGTTTCGATGTTTTGGGAAGTGAAGAGTGTTTTACTTCTTACTCATATCTCCATTTTTAAAGTTCAAACAGTTGATCCGAACATCTCACTTCATATTGATATGTGCTTGGAGATTAAATTTTATATTTTTTGGAAATTTTTTACTTATTTTTTAGAATTTTTGAAAATTATAGTTTTTCATTAAATAAAAAATAATAGTAAATTCCAAAAAACACTGATTTTAAAAAATTCTAATCGTGTTGAGAAGTTCGGATCGACTATTTGAATTTTAAAAATAGAGATATGAGCGGAAAATAAAATATTCTCTTTACTTCCCAAAGCATCGTAGCATTACTCTATGTATATATAGAGAGATGCTATCACTCTATGTTTTACTTTCCGCTCATATCTCTATTTTTAAAGTTCAAACAGATGATTTGAACTTCTCAACATGATCTTTATATTGATATGTGCTTGGAGACTAAATTTTATATTTTTTAGAAATTTTTTACTATTTTTCAGAATTTTTGAAAATCACAGTTTTTCATTAAATAAAAAAATTAACTGATCATTCTTGAATGTAAAATAACTTATAATTCATTGCCTTGCAATTCAAAATTTGAAGCATATTTTTCGATCATGTGGATCTCATGCTTTTGAAATTAGTTAAGTATATATTTCACACATTTTGTATGCTCTAGAAACCTTTATAGATTATATGTTTTTGAAAACTATAACTATGGGAGTAGAATATTTTAGGTGGATTTAAAGAATGATTAACTTCAACTAAAGAATACTGATGAACGTATATAATTTATACTCGCAAATTATCGAGATGATGCAACCGACGATACTACTATTATAATAAAAAAATAACTTATTCATGTGATCTTATACAAATTCTTAAAATATGATAGCATATATAAGACAATTAAAAAAAATCATTAAGTAATTGAAGCATAATAATAACACTACCTATAATTCATATGATTTATAACATTTTGAGGACCTCCGTCCAAAAGCACAAACAATTTTTTTTTAAGAGAATAATAAGGTTCTAGCTCTAATTTTTTCATTAACCATAATCGGTTACAAGTATTGAGTTTCCGAGGAGAAACTCTGAAACAGACTCATTTTTACCTCTCACGATCAAGTAGAGAACGACAAGCACAGACAAACATATACACTTAGATTCATATCTAGCCATCCATGAAGAGAAAAAATTAGGCGATAATTTTCTATTTACCTTTCACAATTCTGCAGCTCCTTATTTAACTCCTAAAGACTCTATTTTATATTATTCACCTCTTACAATTCTTTCTTATTTACCTCCTCATGTAATTAGTATCATGTTAATTCTAACTAAAACATTAAAAAATCTTAGTTTACCTCTGATTAAGGATTACGAAATAAAATTTCTCTTTAGTATTTACGTTTTTCGTGGTCTTATATTTAAATAAGAAGAATACACATATTTTTTTTTTTTCAAAATGAACGGTAAAGATTAATAAATATATCAAGTCATAGAATATATTTATTTTTAAATTTTAGAAAAATATGTATACAAATAGGAAAGTATTGATGGGTGCATGTCTGATCTTCATCTTCAATCGAGAAGGAAATGATGATCATAATTTTTCAGTTAAGAATCAAGATTTGACTTTGTAATTCTTAATTAGAGATAAAATACTAGGATTCTTTTTAATAATTTGCCTATAATTAACATGAAACTAATTACATAAGAATAAATAAGAAAGAGTTGTAAGAATTGAGAGGTGAATAAAATAAATTAAAATCTCTAGAAATAAATAAGAAATCGTACAGGTTAGTAGGGTAAATAAAAATTATCTAAAAAATGAAAGTATTCATCGAAGTTAGATGGAATCCGGTGAAGAGCAAAAATATACAAAGCTCATGTTATTACAAATAACGCAATTAATGCCCCAGCATCCTGATTCCTGACTACTTGAAGTCTTGAAGTAATTACTATCTATGCATATGATATTACAACAAGTTTGTCATATATAATCTTTCAAAAATACAGAGAGGTGACAAGCAAAAATATTACAATGAATTCATCCCTCAGCTTCTATTATTTTAATTTCTAAATTCCAGTGCATTTTAGTAACGCACTTAGTACCCACCCTATTAATTCCCGATCGCCAGTTCGCCTTTGCCTCCCTCTGTACCACCATCCCTCTGTACGCACTTAGTACCACCATCCTCTGTATCAGTGTTGTAAATAACGGTATGCGGTCGTCGGACGGACAAGGTACCGCCAAGCGATTAATCGGTATGTGGCCGATTAATCGGAATTATGCGTACAATTTAATGTTTTTATTAAATTTATGTATATATATATCATAATTTATTTAACTCATTAAATTTATCAAATAAACTTAATTTAACTTAGTTTTATGAGTGAGGCTATGGTGCTATGCATAGCACCAATGGCTAGTGTACTACGGCTCAATATGGTACTTTTTAAAATCCTAACGGTCGATCCGACCGTTCAATGTGATATCCATATGAATATGTACTTGCAAACTAAATTTTATATTTTTTCGAATTTTTTTACTATTTTTTCAGATAGGTAGAAAAATCAGTGTTTTTCGAAAATTCTGGACCATCAAAATTCTACCTATCTGAAAAAATAGTAAAAAAATTCGAAAAAATATAAAATTTAGTTTGCAAGTACATATTCATATGGTTATCACATTGAACGGTCGGATCGACCGTTAGGATTTTAAAAAGTACCATATTGAGCCGTAGTACACTAGCTATCCGTGCTATGCATAGCACCATAGCCTCACTCAAAATTATTACAACATGACACTACGTACGCTTATTTCTTCTTAACACATAATAATTTTACATGTAAACACATTTATTTAATGAAAAAATAAATTTGAGAATTAAGCTTTTTTCAAATACTAATAACATATTATTTGAAAGAAATGAAACATTTCAACATAAAATCACTAAATTTAATTTATGATAACAACTTAATTTCATAAATGAACACGTTGTACTAATTGAAAAAAATTACATCAATAAGTAAGAAAAATATATTGTATATAAATAATAGATGAATTAATCAATTTCAAAGTAAGTTTGAAGAAAAAATATATACAAAAAAATTAGATGTATATCTAAGCACAAATAAAACTACAATACAGAATTTATAAATCTTATTATCACACGCTATCACAGAAAAAAAAAATTTAAATAAATATTCACTGAAAAAATAGAAATAAACGGGAATAAACGGACGATTAAACGGTAAAACGGCCGATTAATCGTTTTCATCCGTAAATATGCATCTGTTAAGTGTATTCGTAACGGTTTGACCGCCGTTAACGATTAAACGGCCGATTAAGACCGTTTTTTACAACACTGCTCTGTACCACCATCCAGTTCCAACCCTTCAAACGGACTCCCGCTCCATCTCTCCTCCCAACCCCTCCATCCCTGCTCCAAACCCCAGCTCAAGGCCATCTCTACAGATCTAGACATCTCTCTGATAAAACCACAATGCCGCTCCCTCAAATCCCGCTAATTAGCCTTAGGCGAAACCCTCTGTGGCATCTTTCTCCTCTCCTTCTCCTCGACAATAGGTGAGATTGCTGGTCTAGCTGGCTATGACTACGTTAACATGGTCCATGGCCCATGGCCCCTGACACCAAGTGACACCCCTCTGCTTCAGCATCTCATATGGGTAGTTTTGCATGGGAAATGCACCCAAATACACTGATTGACCTTCCAGTTTTACATCTAATATCTTCTTTCGGCTTCATTCAACATTCCCGCAATTGGAGCAGAGGAGGTATCTACGTATGGGTTGGATGATGCCTATGTCTCTGGGTGCGAGTAATTGTCCATGCAAAATTACCCATCCGAGATGCTAAAGCAGAGGAGGTACCACATGGTGTCAGTGTCAGGGGCCATGAGTGTCGCGATGCTTCAGAGATGTCACTCGGTTATTGTTTGGTAGAGGAGAAAGATGCCATAAAGGGTATAGCCTAAGGCTAGCGCTAAGCAGGATTTGAGATGTCTAGATTTGAAGCCTACTATCAAGTGGTTTGTTATCATTTTGAGAAACATTCCACAAGCCGGATTACTAGAAGACTATAATACAGTTAGTAAATCTATATATTTAATTATTCAAAAGTTTTCCTAGCATAGATCAATGTTACACTTCATCGATAAAAGCAATTATCGGACTGTGGGACATCTCTTAGTAAATAAAGAGTACGTCAACTTCATAAAATGACCGTTGTGAAGTATTTTTCAGCACTATTGAAAATAATGATTTTTAAACTATCTTAATAAATAGTAAAAAAATTTCAAAAAATATAAAATTTGGTCTCCAAGCACATTTTAATATAGATTGAACATTTAACAGTTCGAATCGACTGTTTGAACTTTGGAAATCGGAAAACTACTTGGTAGCACCGAGGAGCTAGGAACAAACGTTTTGATATTAGCTACTCTCTCTCTCTCTCTCTCTCTATATATATATATTAATGAGCAATGGATATTAATTCTCTAACTATTCTTGATAGTTGTGTTACGCTTAATTAACCATTATAACACGTAAATAAATTTCAACAAATCCCAATAAAGTTTAGACCTTTAAAACACGTATATATATTTGTGAAATGAATGTGTTTTAATGCACTATTTAGTTTTTTTTTATTATAATAACATTATCCATTATTTACCCGCTACCGTTTCGTTATTTGACAACAGTAACGGGTAAAGATAGGATATGGATAAAATAATTCATAACGGATAAGAATAGAATATGCATAAGAACCAATGTTCTAAATAGCGCGCTATAGCACCGCTATAGCATTTTTGGACCCCAAACGTTATGCTATGACATCAAAATGTGCTATTTGCGCTATATAATATGAGTTTTTTTTTTAAGCAATTTATATGGGTTTTAAATAAAGATAAAAAAAAAGCTCAAACTGAAATTGAATTTGTTGCTACTTGCTATAGATAAATCAATTTGAAATTGGGAATATAAATTGAAATTTGAATAGAAAAAAAGTCCAAACCGAAATTAAAATTTGAATAGAAAAAAAATAGATTATGTCATGAATCATGATGCTTAAGATATTTTTAATAGGAAAAATCAATAGTTTATGATATTACTATGGATATTTTGAACTGCAATTTGGATTTTGTACGAGTTCAATATGAATATTATAATTTCTTAATTACTTTGGTGTTATTTATTGTTTTATGAGACTTTAGATAATGTTGATATTTAGTACAAATATTGAATATACGGAATGTAAAAAATAAAAACACTATTTGGAATAGTTTCCGCTATAGCGACGCTATTTGCTATAGCTTTTTTTGTAGCCTTCCCGCTATGACGCTATAAACGTTATTTAGAACCTTGATAAGAACAATTTGTAACGGGTACGAGTATGAAAATGCTTTCATCCGATCCTTACTGTACCCGTTGACATCCCTTTTGAGAGGTTATCAAGTGGTGCATTTGAAGAATTGTTATAGTCACAAATATAATTTTGAATTCTAAAATATTCGTTCATGTTCTTTGCAAATTCTGAAAACCTGGTCTACTGTTCTACGGTTATTTGAATTTGAAGTGTTCGACGGTAATTTCAATTAAAAAATAGTTTAAAGTTAAATATCATATGAATACCAAATATAATTTTGAATTTATAAGAAAATATAAATACAAATTATTAAGTGTTTTGTATTTTTTTTAAAGTATGAATATTTTAATAAAAAAAGGATTCAATTTTACTAATGTATAATTATTATAATTTTTTTAGTTTACTATCATAATTAAATACGTAATATAAATTTTAATTTTTAGATATTTGTATAAAGTGTTTTACTTTAAATAAATTTGATGTATTTCATAAAATTAAATTATTTTAACTTTCATATGCAAATTATATCGTTATTTGTATTTGTATTCATTAAATATTCAATTTATATCTATATTCGGAATTATACACATATGTGTTCGTATTTAAAAAAAAATTCAAAATTCAAAATCTAAAAATAAAAAAAGTACAAATTTACTATTCGATTTAAAAAATACAAATTTAGATCCGATTAGAATCCGATCTGAAGTGGAATGCACAGGATCTCTTCAATATCGTGTCAAAGCATATCTGACGGTCGGGATCAAAACTCAAAATTTGAGTTGCCTTGGGTGATATGAATTCGGGGCAGCGCAAAACGACTTCCGCCTCTATCAGGAATCCATATTCTCTGCGATAACGCATCTTTTGAGTTAATTTACGGACCGTGAGATCAGAATTCGGATACACTAATATAGTGCGGATCTAAATCGGACGGTCTAAATCTTAAATTAAAATTTGAGTTAACTCAGAGGATCAAATTCTGGGCAGCATGGGCCGACAGCATAACTGATTTTTGGCGTCCATCAGGAATCCAAATCCTCTGCGATAACATACCTTTTGTGTTAACTTATGGACCGTGCGATCAGAATTAGGAATTGCTAATATTTGTGCGGATCTAAATCGGACGGTTCCAAACTTAACTAAAACATTGGGTTAACTGAGAGGATAATAATTCCATATCAGAGGTCCACGTGTCGGCTCTGCGCAACGCAACGGCCCTCACGTGACCTCGGCAACTCCGTGTAAGCAAGTAGCAAATAGCAGCTTAAGTTCACTTGTTCAATCTTCCCTCCGCAACTCCGTTTGAGATTCAAATGTCGAATTATTCCACAAAAATCAAAGATTAATACTCCGTACAGCGATCTTCTCTCCATATCTTCAAACTTGGAACTATTTTTCAATTTAATTGCACACTGTCTTCATTCGTCGATTGTTAACTCCTCTGTTTGAGCTCGATTTCAATCGCTTCTCTTTCCTTCGAGGTTAATTTTTTTCTCTCGTTTTTCTTTCGTCTTTTTCTACTTAAATCAATCTGTTAGCTTAATTGAAAAGAACTTGATTTTGATTTAACTGTGACTTATTTAGCGAATAGAATAGTTTATTGTTCCGCATTTAACTGTGACTTACTTAAATCAATCTGTTAGCTTCTTGTTCCGCATTTCCAAAAGAAATGTTCTTGTTCCGCATTTTTTACTGAATACAACATGATCTCCCTCAAAGACTTACCTGAGATGCTTTAGGTTGAGCTCCGGTGCAAATTTTACTGATAATTTCTTACATTTTTTTTATTCAATCTTCATTTTAAAAATCAGGATCCAGGAATGATGTCTACAAGAAAAAGATGTGATCTTTTTTCTCTCAGCTTCTATGCAAATGTGATTCTCCTCTTCTACTTTGCATCAGCTTACACGGATCCCTTAGATGGTAATAATATCTACTACTACTCTTTTATTAGAGACTTGTAGTAAACCTATGATGAATTAGTGAGAAAGGATGCAGAAATGTGAATTAATGAGAACGGATCCGAGATTCCCAAATCCTGTACCTAAAATCTATACATTTTAGTATAATTGAATCCAAGTTCTGGCCAATTACCTATTTGCACCATTTAAGGGTTTAATCTAATTGAATCCAAGTTCTCATTAATTAGTAGTATAGTTGAATCTAAGTTCTGTCCAATTACCTATTCTCACAATTGAAGGGTTTAGTATGATTGAATCCAAGTTCTCATCAATTAGTATATTTTAGTATAATTGGATCCGAGATTCCCAAATCCTGTACCTATAATCTATATATTTTAGTATAATTGAATCCAAGTTCTGGCCAATTACCTATTTGCACCATTTAAGGGTTTAATCTAATTGAATCCAAGTTCTCATTAATTAGTAGTATAGTTGAATCTAAGTTCTGGCCAATTACCTATTCTCACAATTGAAGGGTTTAGTATGATTGAATCCAAGTTCTCATCAATTAGTATATTTTAGTATAATTGGATCCGAGATTCCCAAATCCTGTACCTATAATCTATATATTTTAGTATAATTGTTTCCAAGTTCTGGCCAATTACTTATTCACACCATTTAAGAGTTTAGTTGCTTTATTTGTAGATCATAATTAGAAGAAGCAAACAATATACAAATGAGTTATAACTATACTAGTATTTTAACTTCTAATTTTATATGTTGCTGTATCCAGTAAAATCACTGGAGGATTTATATGGGTTGTTGAACCAGCCAACTATGCTAACTGGTTGGATGGCAACTGGAGGGGACCCATGTGGCCAGAACTGGACAGGTGTCTCTTGCTCCGGTTCTTCTATCATGTCCATGTAATCCTTCTTTTAACTAAATCCTTCTCTTACAAACCTGCATGTTATTTCTTTTGGTTGTATGTTAGCAAAACTTGTTAGTTTTTGGATGTATTTTGAATACCCTGTTCTTAGCTGTTGACATTTGCAGTTAGGGGTAAGCTAGATTTAGTATCTTTAGAAGGACTAATTTGTAAAAGTTAGATGATGTAATCTGTACTGGTACTCAGCTGTGTTTAGGTACCTACTTATAGTTCTATGATTTCAATACAAATCAATGGATACTTCTCTTACAAACAATGTAAGTTATTTTGATGATTTGTTTCAATATACATTTTTCATGTGAAATTTGAACAGAAAGATAAGCGGGCTTGGACTTGGAGGGATAATGAGTTCTCAGCTCTCCTCTTTCCTTTCACTCACTCAGCTGTAAGCCCATTTTCATTCATTTTTCATTTTGGATCAAATTATAAATTAATTTGACTAACCTCTTTAAAACTAGAATGTTTTCCAAACTATCATTACATATATCAGAAAATTGGAGCTTAGAATGATTCAAGTTTTATGTTTCTATGTTTCTTTTAAAGTTTATGCTATTACCTTAGATGTTTGTTTGGTTTAAATCTGTTTGCTTGGATGTATTTTGAGTATTTTGGCTCCATCTGTTTTAGTTGCAGGGATAGAGTAGCAAATATAGATCTTTTGAAGGATTAATTTGTAAGAAAAAACATGTAAGATGTACTGGTATGCGCTATGTTTAGGTAATTCATAGTTTTGCGATTTCAATAGAAATCTGTGGGATAACTTCCACTATTTTCAAAAAAATATATGGAATATAAGTATGATCTCCTTGTGAATACAGAACCATTGAAGCTGTTGTTATTTAATGAAAATTCAAAATGTGATAACTTTCTATTTACTTATTTTTATGGAGCAGGGACATGAGCTACAACAATATTTCTGGGGAGATACCTTCTGGTTTACCCCCAAATGCTACCTTCATGTATGCTTCTTGCTCTCTGTAAAATTTGAATTTCAAAATTGTCATTCAAAAAATTAATATTCTAATCAGTCTATTGCTCTGCAGAAACTTGGCAGCTAATAAGATTGTGGGTAACATCCCTATGTCATTGCCTTCTTTGAAGAATATGAAGTATCTGTAAGAACCCTTTCTTTAAAAAATAGAAGTACCAAAAGAAAAGGAAAAGATTAGAGAGGACCTTCAAGGAGTCATGTCTTTGTTTCTTCATTTATTGCAGAAATGTGAGCAACAATAATCTTTTCGGGGTGGTTGGCAATGCGTTCACAGACATGACAAGTCTTGAAATATTGTATGAAATTGAATTTTGAAGTACATATTCATTGAATAAAGATTTAATTTGTATTTTCATTTGTAATATTTAGATGTTATTTTTGTAACACATATTGTTTCAGGGATCTATCATTCAATAGCTTCTCAGGAGATCTGCCAAGCTCCTTTGGTTCATTAAAAAATCTCCATTCTCTGTAAGTATTATCTCTTTTAGTCTACCTTTTCATTTAAATAATAATTAATCTACTGATATTCTCCCCTCCTATCCCTTCTCTCTTAGATACTTGCAACATAACCAATTCACAGGCTCAGTCAACTTTTTCGCAAATCTCCCTCTAACAAATCTGTATGCTCCTCTATTATCTTTTTATTTGTATTTGTTTAAGATCTTTCAATATTTGTTCATTTGTTCGCTAAACATGTGTATTTTCTCCTCAGTAATATCGAAAATAACAACTTCAGTGGTTACGTGCCAAAACAATTTGAGCTCATTCCTGAACTCAGGTATGTCATGAAAAAGTTGAAATTACTAGAAAAATATAAGGGTCTGTACATAAAGCTGACTAAATACCAGAGATGCCCAATAGAGTCTGGTATGCTGGTTTTGACTGGTACATACTGTACCAGGCTTGATTAGTTGGAATTTTTTTTACAATTGGATAATACAGATCATATGTTTCATAGAGTTAAATTATAGTATTTTGTAGTACTCTCAATAGGCAAAATGTACATGTTTTCAGGATAGAAGGAAATAAGTTCGAGCCATATTTCCTGAACAGAACCCGAACTGTCTACCCTCCTCTCCCATCAGCGAACAAAAATGTTAGCCACACCCCAAAAGTTACATATGAAGTTCTTCATAAACACCCCCGGAAAAAGAAAAATGTCGCTGTTGCCCTCGTGGCAGCAGCTTTGAGCTCTATTTTTGTCATCTTTGCAATCTCATTGGCTGTGTACCTTCTTATTCGACGGGCCCGCATTGAAGAAGAAATTACAACTATTATGTCCTCCCCTTCCATCATTTCACAACCAATTGGTAACTTTTGAATGATTGCCATTTTTAGAATGTCACTATTTTTGTCAATACTATGAAAAGCAGTTTCTTTATGTAACTAATAAAATTACCTCCAAATCATTGACAAATCTAACAATTGGCAAATTTTGGGTTGTTATTGATACCTAGTTTGAATATTACGTACATGTACTTATTATCTTGGTAACTTTCACAGTTCTTTAAAAGGCAGTAAAGTAGTAAATTTAAATCCTTGCTCATAAATCTCATTGTTACTGGTACCTAGAGGGGTACTTAATTTTCTTTTCATTTTAATTTGGTTTGTTTGAATTTGTCAGGATCAATGCGTACTTCAATGGCAAGCATACACTCTCCTTTCCTCCAAGAAATAAATCCAAGAAATCATAAAATAAGAGGAAGGATATCTTTCTCTAATAGGCTTAGAAAATTGCCACTTTCTAGGCAATATTTTTCTTCAGACCTTTCAATAGCCACAAATGACTACAGTAGAGAAGCACTTATTGGTGCAGGCCCCATCGGTTCAGTTTTCAAAGCACTCTTTCCTGATGGCCAGGTTAGTTTTAATGTTATGCTGTCTTTTATGTTGAATTTTTACAAGCATGTCAAAAATAATGTTCAAAATGACTGGTACGATACAATATATAGTAATGTTAAATTACTATATCAATTTCAAACCAGGTATTGGCAGTAAAGAGGATAGAGGTGGTACAGATGGAGTTATTGGAAGGAGAACAAGAGTTCTTGGACTTGGTGTCGACCATGTCTGATCTAAAGCACCCCAACATATGCATTCTTCAAGGCTATTGCTTGGATCCGGGTCACCATGCCCTATTGTATGATTACGCACGAAACGGGTCACTTTACAGTGCCTTATTTTCCAAAAACGGAGATTCTCAGAAGCCCCTTTCATGGAAATTGAGGCTTAGAATTGCTTTGGGTGTTGCCCATGCTCTAGAGTATGTGCTGTTTAATTATTCATTTTCTGACAATTTTACTTTTCAAGATGCTTTGCCTGATGAACCTGACTTTTTTTTTTTTTTTTACAGGTACATGCATGAGATATGCTCACCTCCAATTGCACATGGGAATATTAAAGCTAGAAATGTTTTGTTTGATGAAGAGTTTGTTCCACATGTTACCGATTTTGGCTTGACCATGCTTTCTCATATCCTCCCTGCTACCAGTGTGGTACGCTCATATATGCACTTATTATCACAATCAAATGTACTGCTTCACCCCAGTTTGGGTTGTGTGTTATTAACCATCTTTCATTTAAACCCTCGTAACAATTTCTGTGAAATAGGATTTTAAAATGTTTGAAGGCTCGAAAGGGTACACCGCACCAGAGATGAGCATTCCGGGTACAGACATGATAAAATGCGATATTTTTAGTTTTGGCGTTCTCTTACTAGAACTATTGACAGGACTTAAGGCCTTTGATAGGTAATCCCCTTTTTTAATTAATTTAAGTTATAACCAATATTTTCATAAAGAACAAAAATAGGAAAATAAGTACAATCAGGTCTAGCACATATTCCTTTATTGTGAAGTAGATCTTGTTAGGGTTTTGACTTTTGAGAACAACTATGCCAAAAGAGGAAAGAGCACTTAGAGCAATTTTGTATTATTTCCCTCTCTATTAAACTAAGTTGTACAATCCTTTAAATAGTCTACATAAATTACAAGAAGGTCCAAACTTTGACCTATATTACAAAAAACAACATAACTTATAATTAAATCTTAAACGAGATCTATCCTTTATTTTAACTCAATGAGTTTTGTTGAAAACAATTTATAGTGAAATTGGGGAAGAGGAGCAGTATCTTGTGCAGTATGCATCACCTCATCTCCATGACCTGGAGTCTTTACAAAAAATAGCTGACCCCACCATCAGTGACACAATCCCTTCACACTCTCTTTCTGGCCTGGCTGATGTAATCCTGCTCTGCATACAAGTAATTTTTTTTTTTGAAGCAAATATTGTATTTGTAGGCAGAGAGTCTTGAAAAATATTCACCAGACTTGGGTTTACAAATACTCCTACTTTCTGGAAGCAAGCAACTGTAACATAGTAGGAAATAATTTGCAAATATCCAAGAGAAAATTAAGTTCAGTATCAATTAAATTATTCAAAAAACAATAAAATTTTGGAACACCATTTTAAAATTCTGTTAAGAGTTATACTGTGCGGTATATTTATTTATTCCATAAACTGTTGTTTATTTCTGTTTTTGTAAAACGCAGCCAGTGCCAGAATTCAGACTGCCCATGAGCGAAGTAGCAGATAGACTGGTAAAACTTGTCCAGAAAATTTGCCACCAGCACTGCAACCGCCCGGGCTCCGGCTGTCAGACTGAGCCTCCAATGGTTGATATGGACCATGGTCCCTCTTTCTGGACCACCAACTCCCACTTCGATCCTTCCTCTTCCCCGGCCTCTACTGCCCGAGCCCCAGCTGTCAGGCTGGGATCACACTCATGTCAGGTCAAAGTACCCTAGCTAACACATTGATCAAAACTCAGTACTTGGTTGAGGAGTTCAACGAGATAAGTTGAACTTGTATATGTTAGTGTAGATCAGTTTTGCATCAGACTAATTTCCAGTGAGGTACCTGTCATGTTTTTTGGTCACATTCTTTGTTACATTTGTAGACATACATATTCTGGGATGTATTTGCCACTGAATTCTCTTAACACGGTTAATACGTGAATGCATAACAGTTGATAGCTAGACAGCACTTGGTAGGCTTGTCAAATTTTAATGGGGGAATTTCATGTATCCCCTCAAAAACTTCAATATTACGTATTTCTCCCTCAAAAGTCTGTAATAATGTATTTACCCTTCAAAATGATAGAAACTCACATATTTACCCAAAAACAATATAATAATAAATTTGAAATCTTAAAATTTACAAACAATATCAATTAATAAAACAGGACCATTGTCAAAATATTAGAAAGTATAAACACAACACTCCCAAGAAACTCCCTTCCCTCCCATGTTTTATTTTCATATGAATTATTTGTTACAGAGAGATGATAGCCTGATTTATAGACATAGTGATCAGGTCCTTATTTCTAGCAATAGATATTCAGAGATTGATAATTAGACAATACAGGGAAGAAAATAAATTAAGCTAATATGTCAAGATATGCATCTACTCAAAGAAGGAAAGAATAAACCTAAGGAGGAAACTATCGAGATAGATCATGTAGTTGCTCATGACTCATGAAGGATTAGATAATGAGTCATGAAGGACACGTCAAAGAAGGCCAGCTCATGAGTCATGAATGAGGCGGTCATGACTCATGAGGAAGGTGTCATGTTTCCCAGAATAGGTTACACTAATAGCTATCAAATCTTCAAATCTTCAACACTTAGATTATGGCCTGAGTTGTTCATTTCACACTCCCCCTCAAGTTGGCATGTAAAGATCTAACATGCCCAACTTGCTCAATGCATCATAAAACGAATTACTAGACACTCCTTTGGTCAAAATATCGGCAAGCTGTCCTTCTGACCTCACGAAGGGCAATGAGATAACCTTCTCATCTAGGTTCTGCCGGATGTAGTGTCTGTCTACTTCCACATGCTTTGTTCGATCATGCTGAACTGGATTCGAGGAAATTTCAATGGCCGCTTTATTGTCACAAAACAATCTCATCTCCCCCTTTCGTTGAAACCCAAGTTCTTCCAACAATTTCTTGATCCAAATTAATTCTTGTAAACCAATCCGGATTCCTCTGAATTCAGATTCTGCACTTGACAGAGCCACGACGTTCTGCTTTTTGCTCCTCCAGGTTACTAAATTACCTCCAACAAAGGTAAAGTATCCTGATGTTGACTTCCTATCAGTTATATTCCCAGCCCAATCTGCATCTGTATACCCTTCAACCTCAAGATGTTCATTTTTCTTGAAATAAATCCCTCTTCCTGGAGCACCCTTAAGATATCTCAAAATGCGATAAACAGCATCCATATGGTCCTCACTTGGGGCATGCATAAATTGGCTAACCACATTCACTGCATAAGCTATGTCTGGTCGTGTGTGAGACAAGTAAATTAATCTACCTACAAGTCTTTGGTATCTCTCTTTATTTGTAGGTACTTGGTCTGGAAAAATTCCTAACTTGTGGTTTTGCATAATCGGGGTATCAACTGGTTTGCTGTCAAGCATTCCAGTTTCGGCCAATAGATCCAACACATACTTTCTCTGTGACAAAGAAATACCTTCCTTTGATCTTGCTACTTCTATTCCTAGAAAGTACTTCAATCCGCCAAGATTTTTCATTTCGAACTCCTTGGATAATCTCTTTTCCAACTGTTCAATCCCCTCTTGATCATCTCCTGTTATTATCATATCATCTACGTAGATAATCAAAATGGTTATTCTTCCATGAGTTCTTTTAAAAAACAAAGTATGATCAGAGTCACTTTGTATGTAACCATAGGCTTTCATTGCCTTACAAAACCTCCCAAACCACACTCTAGGAGATTGTTTCAAACCATACAACGACTTATCTAATTTGCACACTACATCCTTAGAACCCGGACATTCATAACCTAGAGGAATATCCATATATATTTCCTCTTCCAATTCACCATGTAGAAAGGCATTTTTTACATCAAACTGGTGTAATGGCCAATCTAGATTAGCTGCTAATGACAACAACACCCTTACAGTATTTAATTTTGCAACTGGCGAAAAAGTTTCTTGAAAATCAATACCATATGTTTGGGTAAACCCTTTAGCAACTAACCTAGCTTTATACCTTTCTACTAAACCGGTTGAACCATATTTAATAGTAAAAACCCACTTACATCCTACTGTCTTCTTTCCTTGAGGTCTCTCTACCAGTGTCCAGGTTTTATTTTGTTCAAGTGCATCCATCTCCTCCTTCATGGCTTGCACCCATTTCTGATATTTCAATGCTTCTTCAACTCGATTTGGAATGACTTCAGCTGAGATATTGGCAGTGAAACCTCTCATCTGTTGTGACAAGTGCTCACTTGTAACGAAATTTCCAATTGGATATGCTCCTCCCTTTTTTCCAAAACTTTCTGATGCATATCTTTTTGGTGGCTGTCCTCTGTTCAACCTGGGAGGTAATCTATAAACATGATTATCATTTAAATTTTCACGGTGGTCAGGAGTTCTTACCTCAGAGATATCCGTAGGAGCTGGGTCGTGTGGTTCTGGAAGGGATTGTATCATTTCAGAAGTCGGGTTGACAACCCGTTGATTTGGATCACGTTTGTAAGTGCGCAACTGTTGGTGTTCAATACCAGAGGCCTCAACTGCCTTTTCTTGTAAACCAGATTCGAACTCCCCATTATTGAGGCCTAGCTCACTCTCAGATGGACCAAGAGATGGAGGAAGTGAATTATTTTGGTCATGTTGGGGCATATTACTAGCTTCCAGTCTAGTTTGGTCAAGGGAAAAATTAAGGTCAGATTCGGTCTGGTCTGAAGGATACATTTCAAAAAGGTTAGATTCTTCTCCTGCAGAGATCAAATCTCATAGTTGCTTCTCTTCACTAATCTCCCCCTGAGAAGTAACTTGGGGATTTTGGAAAAAATATTCCATCTCAAGAAATGTTACATCCATTGTAACGATTATCTTTTTAGAAATAGGATTAAAGCAACGATAACCTTTCTGATTTATACCATATCCCAAAAAAACGCACCGCTCTGCACAAGGTTCTAATTTAGATCTCTGAACTTTGGGAATATGAATGTAAGCCACACACCCAAAAATTCTAGGTGGAAGGTTAAGAATAGATGGTATATGGACATAAGATGACAATTTTTGAAGTGGGGTTTCAAAATTTAGTACCACAGATGGCATGCGATTTATTAAATAGACAGCTGTAGTAACCGCATACTCCCAAAATTTTTGTGGAACATTACTCTCAATTAGTAAGGATCTAGCAGTTTCTAGGACGTGTCGGTTTTTTCGTTCTGCTACCCCATTCTGTTGTGGAGTTCCTGCGCACGAAGTTTCATGTATGATGCCCTCATTTTGAAAGAAACTCTTTAGAATCTTATTCACAAATTCTCCACCATTGTCGCTTCGAAAGTATCTAATATTTTTATCAAATTGAGTTTTCACCATATTATGAAAATTCTTAAAAATATTTGATACTTCATCCTTTGTTTTGAGAAGATATAACCATGTCATCCTTGTACAGTCATCCACAAACAGTACAAACCAACGATTTCCATTTAAAGAATTTACTGGGGATGGACCCCAAACATCAGAATGTATTAAAGCAAATGGAATTGTACTTTTATTCGAACTTCTAGGAAAAGATACACGGTGACTTTTTGCTCTAATACAAGTTTCACAATTCAAATCCTCATTCTCACAACCAGAAAAAAGACTAGGATAAAGTTTCTTAAGATACCCAAAAGAAGGACGACCTAATCGCCTATGCCACATCCATACCCGATTTCTCGAGTTAGCTTTCAAACTTGCAGAGTAATGAGTCCTTCCTGTAGCCATGTCATCCAAATGATACAATCCTCTTCGTTTAGAACCACGCCCAATAATCTCCTTCGTCCGGATATCCTGAAATAAGCAAAAACGAGGAAACATGAGTACACAACAATTCATCTCTTCACAAATTTGTCCGACAGAAAGCAATTTTGTAGATAGTGAAGGAACCAGGAGTGTGTTTGAAAGAGCCATAGAAGAAGAAATTTGAACATCTCCAGCACTCATTACTGGGTAAGATACTCCATTAGCATTTAAAACCTCACTTCTTCGTGCCTTGTATTCATTCACAAAATCAGACCTCATAAAGGTCATATGGTCAGTTGCTCCAGAATCTATTATCCAGTTATAAGATTCTTTTACATTTGAATGAGGATGTGAAATAAAAACTTTACCTTCATTCTGTTTACCATACTCAACTGCTGGCACAAGAGATAAACCATTAGAGTGTGTTACAGATGCTGAACCCACTGCTTCACCTTGGGCCGAACCACCTTTTGACCCGATCGGGCCCTCTGCTGTTCCTGGAGGTGTACTTGCAACAGGGCTGGTTCCAGCTTTATTTGCCTCCCCCTGTTTTCCCTTTTTCTGACCCTTATACCAATCGGGAAACCCGATTATTCTATAACATTTCTCCTTGGTATGATTTGTTTTGCCACAATTGGAACAATAGAGAGAATTATTTGGTCGAGTAGAAGAACCAGGTTTTTGCATGTTCAATTTCTGGTTTTGTGTAAGTAGTACCACCGGGTTTTGTAACCCGTCACCCTTTAACATAACCGTTTGACGGTTGTCTTCTCTACGAACCAATGCAAATGCCTGTTCTATGGTTGGGAATGGTTGGACTTGGAGAACATTAGCCCGGATATGATCTAAGCGATCATCTAGACCATCTAGAAAAGTCAATACTCGGTCTTCTTGCAAAAGTCTATTATATGTTTCGATATCTACCGGGTTGGTCATAGGGTTAGGTCTACGACAATCTAATTCTTTCCAAAGACCTTGTAACTGAGTGTAATAAATCTCAATAGATCCACCCGATTGTTTGACCCGATTAACCTTTCTTTTCAATTCAAGCAATTGTGTCAAATCATTTCCATCAAAGTAAGTGGTACGAACTGCATCCCAAACCTCTTTTGCAGTTGAGAAAGGAAGAAAGTTACCTATCAGAGAGGAATCCATAGAGTTAATTATGTAATCCTTGACGAGTTGATCTTCCATGTTCCACTTTGGATTTGTACCACCCGAAGGTTGAGAAGAAGTGCCATCAATATAACCGAGCTTGCCCTTGCCCGATAACTTCATCTTCAACATCTGTGACCATATGTTGAAATTCTTGCCATCTAGCTTGACTGTCATTGCAGACATGACCCCATCTTGCGTTGGTTTTTGTTGCAGCAGTTGAGAAAGCGTAGCAGTCAAACTCTCAAGAAGAAGAGTCGGATCAGGCTTATTCTCAGGCTGATTTTCAGGATGATTTTCAGCCATCTAGGACAGGTAAATTTCAAACCAGAAGGAAGAGAGAAAGGAAAAAAAATCCCTAAGTCACACAGCAACAGGAAACCTTAAGTCGCAGGAATAGCAACAAGGTTAATTAAACTGCGGACAACACAAATTCACTGTTTTCAGCAAAGTAAAAGAGAATAATAAGAGGAGGTAGAAATACAAGTTAGACCCACTAGTCCACCTTCGGCATAGCCATCAGCAAACTAGAGAATCGAACATGTGCTCTGATACCATGTCAAAATATTAGAAAGTATAAACACAACACTCCCAAGAAACTCCCTTCCCTCCCATGTTTTATTTTCATATGAATTATTTGTTACAGATAGATGATAGCCTGATTTATAGACATAGTGATCAGGTCCTTATTTCTAGCAATAGATATTCAGAGATTGATAATTAGACAATACAGGGAAGAAAATAAATTAAGCTAATATGTCAAGATATGCATCTACTCAAAGAAGGAAAGAATAAACCTAAGGAGGAAACTATCGAGATAGATCATGTAGTTGCTCATGACTCATGAAGGATTAGATAATGAGTCATGAAGGACACGTCAAAGAAGGCCAGCTCATGAGTCATGAATGAGGCGGTCATGACTCATGAGGAAGGTGTCATGTTTCCCAAATAGGTTACACTAATAGCTATCAAATCTTCAAATCTTCAACACTTAGATTATGGCCTGAGTTGTTCATTTCACAACCATTATACCCCACTCTTCTTTCTCTCCTCTTTCTGCCCGCTCCAATTCCTGGTGCCAAAATAAATCTCCCCAACAAAACCGAGTGCCAAATGACCTGGGATGAGAATACTAAAGCTTTCTGAAACCAACCGGTACAGTAACTGTATTGCGCAGAAACAGTCAAAGTTTGGAAACAGTAACTACCAACAACCAAATCTCAATCCACAGTTTATGTTGCAAATTAAACAAATTGAGCTGAAAATGACTGGTTTTCTTTTCTATTCCCTAACGTTATTCTGGCCCCTTACATCAGTTCAGTACCAGTGTACCAGTGAAGCCAGTACAGTTAGAAGAGAAACCAGTACAGTTAATTCCCAAAGTACCCTTATTCATTCCATTCCCTCCTTGACTTCATTCCCTCTAATTAATTTTAACAAACTAAAAAACAATATATATTGATTCCTCCAGCAGTCCAGCGTAGCATTCTAGTGCCAAGGATTTTTTAACAATGGGATACCAGTCTGATCCTTTTGTCCCTTTTTATGTTTGATTTATGTTTTGCTGCTTCATTGCAGTTCTTGTAATTTCCTTCGGATGAACGCGTGTATCTAGTTATTTTTGTCTGCAGGTTGTATATATTTATGGGTTGTGGGGTTTTAAGATAAGATGCCTTCCAATAGAGTAAAAATTGAGCCAGTATCTTGTCAGCTGGTATATACCAGGGCCTGCTTTTTCATGCCTCAGGTTTAAAGGGCTGTCTGTGTAATAATATATTGAAGGTACTAACAATATCAAAATATAGTATATTATTTTCCTTAAACCTAATTTCAGAGAATACTTAAAGAGGCTCAATTTGTACCGGCAAAGTGTTTGGACATGTAAAGTAAAAGGTAAATCAAATTTAACATACGAAGAAGCATTGGTGTTAGAGCATCGTACCTATGAGAAGGTACAACAGTTCCCAAAAAGAACTAGTGGGGCCTGTTCTTCACATGATTCAATATAGTAAGTGTTCTAATCTCCCTTGTAACAGTAGCTTTGCTCAATAAGATAGTAACCATTATTGATAGTTGCTATGCAATGCAGACTTAAAAATCAATGATGTATGCAATTTTTACGTTTTTATTGGAAAACAAATATAGTTTATCTGATATGTTATAATGCATTTCCAATTTGAAGACAATATTAGTAACATAATAAAGGTTTTGGAATTTTTTTTTTTTTTTGAAGAAAATTATGGGTCATGCCCATGTTCATTCAATTGATAGTAGTTACAGTGATTGTATGTACAGAAAAAATTACAATTTGCTCAAAACAGTTGAGCTGAAAAATAAGAAACAGAAAATAAAATTAAAGGATATAAAAGAGAACAACATGTAAAAATTGTTTCGAAGTCCCTAAGAACCAGAACCACAAAATCAATTTTGTAGGTGTCTCTTTGAGCCCCAGTGCAGTTCAAAGCATCTCCAAAACATCTGTATCACTTGTATGAATAGGCCTTCCTTACCAGTAGATAGAATGAGTTTTTGTACCAGTCTGCAATCATTCGTACCAGCCGGTGGACCATACCAGTCACGCACCAGTTCCGCTGTTTACATCTCCTTTTTCTGGTATGCCGGTACGCTGGCACCAATGTCAGTCTCTTGAACTTATCTGCCTCAGTTTGTCAGAGAAGTGACCATTGCATCTGCGTTTTGCTGTGTGTTGCTGTTGCGTTCTAAGAATTGCAACTGCCAAATAACTTCTTCTTTGAGGTCCCTTATTTCTTTTGCTGCGTTTTGCTGTGTTTTGGAAATTAACATAGCAATGCTTTGTTTCTTCAGGCACCTTAAACTTGAGTGATCTTGTTGACAAGATATGGATCAAAATGCAAGAGGATACCTTTGAAGGGTCTGAAATGCATGCAAGAAAGGAACATTCTACTCTTAGCCATAACATGCTTAAGGTTTTTATAAAGGAGTCAACTTTCCAAAATGCCCCTTGGGTGGTACGTGAAGATCTTGCTAAGAAGTTTGCAGTTTAACTGAATGCATAAATTAATTTATTTACAGGATGGTGGGAATTTACCAAAGAGCAAGAGAAGGAAAAATATGATTGAAAATGGAACCCTTACAGGTTAGACACTCAAAGTATTTAATGCACCATCTTTCTTTTTGTAATCTGTGGTCTCTCAGTATTGAATCAGTGCGATTTTCTTTTGGTGAAGAGGGGGTGTAATGGTCATGTTTTATTAATTGATATTGTTTAGTAAATTTTAAGAGTTCAATTTTATTATTTTATTGTTTTTGGATAAATATGTGAGTTTCTATTATTTTGAAGGGTAAATATGTTATTACAAACTTTGGAGGGGGGGAATATGTAATATTAAATTGTTTGAGGGGGATACATGAAATTCCCCCAATTTTAATTCAAGAGATAAGAGTACATGAATTGCAAGACCTCCTTAGCCCAAAGCAATTTTAACACAGAGATCAGAATGATTTTAGAGTCACTTGGGTTTTGGATTTGGAATTGTGGGGTTTAGTTCTAAATTCAATCGGTTAGATTCCCAGGAGTGAAAAAGAAAAAAAAAAGAGAGAAGGAACAAATGGGCCTAAGAGAGACGAACACGGGCCAATGGGCCTTCTTCTACAAAGAAAACTTGATTTGATCATATATTAATATAATCATGAAAGGATCTCCTAATTTGCAAATTAGTACACGTATCATTTGGCAGAGCAAAGCCATATTTAGTAAAAACTGATAACGAATACATTATCATTATTATTATTATTATTATTTTGATTTTTTTGTTTTACTCAAATAGAGATACTGTTAGGAATTCCCTTGCCAGTGACCCCGGTAATGACCCCGTCGACGGCCTCCTTTTTTTCCGAGAAGGGCTTGAGCAATTCATATGGGACGATGCCTGCCCCACATCTATTCTTCAAATTTTTATCCAAGTTTCTTGCATCTATTATCCCGTCTATCTCTATCATCCTCCCATTATACCTCTCAAATGCCGCATTTATCACGGGGTCAGATTTCCAGGCAGGTTCGGGTTTATCACCGATATACTCTTCATCCTCTGAGTGAGTTGACAGTAAATTCAGAATTGCCATCACAAGGGTTGCCTCATATTGAGATGGGAAGCAATCCATTAGAGCATCCTCAGGCTTCTTCCAGAACTTCTCGTAAGATTTCGAATTGGGATCCTCATCAAACTCCTCAATTGGCATGTTTGTGCGAGCTACGGTCGGTCGGTTCGGGAAGTAACCGGCATAGTGGTATTGACCGAAATTGACGGCTGCATGGTGGCCTGAGGTGACCCACATGATGGTGGTCAGAATCTGAATTAGGTCATCTTGGTTCTCCAATTTGGGCCACCAAGGCTCATCTTTTTTGTCGGCATGACCCTTTGTTCTGATCTCTAACCACCATTCCTGGATCTCAGAGTCTTGTAAAACATCGTTTGGTGTTTTGTAGTAGCGATTCACATAATCCGTGACCCACTGTTTAATTGATGTCCATATCAGTAACCCGTCGTTAGCGAACGGGTAGTCTTCTATGGTTAGTCTTAGCCCGTATTCTGCCTTTGGATCCTCCACAGCCATCCCTCTACAAAGGATTAGAAACCAACAAAGCATATTAGCTTAATTATACAGCCCGTATGCATGCTTGTTTAAATGTATGAAATCATAATAGTGATTTAATTAATTACCTCCTGATGAGATCGGCTGGCAATGCTTCCATATCGAACCGCCATTCCAGGTCGTATGCCACTGAGCTGAGCTCCATGGAGTACTTTCCTGGTGTGAAAGTTGTCTCGATGATACCCCCAGCATTAACAAGAGCCTCCCGTGCAAGTGCATTGATTTCCATTGTGTATCTGAAATGCGGATGCAACAGTTTATATATTGGGTGCATCGCGCTCAATTGCCGGTGTGCTGCTATAATGTACGGCTCTATGCAACAATGCGTCCTCAACCTAGTACCACCGGATCATAGGAAAATATTAGTTTTGTCATTATTATATATTACATCACTTTCTAATTGAATAATTATTATATACCAATGGCTGACAAGTTGGTGATAGCCGGTGTCATGAGCGCAAACGTGAACTTTCGCTAGCTTCCACAGCCACGCAGAAGTCGATTCCCAGTCATCGGTGAACACTCGCTTCCATTGCGGTTTTGTAGGTGAAGCGGGCCGGGTTAATTCAATGGCTATTGGCATAAGAGTGCCATCATGTGTGAGAAAGAATACAGTGCGTGAACCGTACAGAGTCCTGTAATCCAACTCGCGTACCTTGTGCACATATGGAAGCAGAAGATCATGGAAGTCTAGGATGAATAGTTTCTTTTTCTCGATTGCCTAAATTAAGTTATCATTCAAGAAAAATATAACTGATTCAGTAAGAAATTTTTAAAAATGCATGCATGCATGTATGCATGTATTTATTATTGTATTGCCATATATAGTCAATCAAGGAGAATTTGAGGATGCTTGAATTAAAATGATAAAGGTTAACATATCATATCATATATTATATAGTCCAATTAAGGGTACCTCTTGTGCTGTCATGGCTCCCTTTATTTCTCGTTCAATGAGTTCTGGAGTGATCAGAGATTCTGGTGGGCCATAGATTGCAGGATCAAGCTTGCTTACTATAGGAAGTTCCTAATTATACACATACAAATAATAACATGTCACTTGGAACCTAAGTTTGTAATATCAGCCAATTATTTTTGCTTGTTTTGGTTCAAAATGTTTTATCCAAAAAATTATCAAATATAATTGAACACTATTTTTTACAAATATATGCAAGAGTGCTCTATTGACTTGCTGCAGAAATGATGTAATTCAAATTTGACCAAAGTTCCAACAAAATTAATCAAAATATATATTCCAATTTACAGTCTGAGAATTTCAATTCTACATGCACTTACTGTAAGCAGTTTAATGCTACAAGGATTGAGGCCAGCTAGACATTGCCTGGAGAACTCCTCATCTCTGAACCATGCAAACTTATCTCCTGCATTTTATATATATGATGGAATTAATCAAATGGCTTCAATAATGAACTCTCAGTTTCATTAACTTCCTATTAATTGCATTTCCTTTCTCTTGCAACCTTGCACTCACAACATGCATGTGTAACAATTTTTCTTTTGTACCCTTTTTAAGTAGAAAAGAAGAAACCCCTCTATTTGAACTTGCTTTAAAATTGATAGGCATGGCGGAACCAGAAAATTTACATGAATAAGTATTCTTTAATTTCATTTTATGAGGGTGGCTAATAGTATATTTTTTATAAAAACATAAAAATGATAATATGAAGGCAACAAAGGACATACTATCTATCAGCTCTGGAGTCTCAAATAAAAGGATCATCTCGGCGGAATCTTTAATTTTCTTGATGAGTCGAGGGATCAGATTTAAAACACCCTTTTGCGGTTGTTCTAGTTTAACACCCTCATCGTACAATGTCTCGATGGCAGTGAAGTATGGAAACCGTTGCTTGTTATTTCTATCATCGATTGCTTCATCTCTTAACCCGATACCGGTCTTAATTATCGGTACATAATGTTGCACAAATGATCGTACGGTGTTCACCTGGAAGCTAGCTTGTTTCACATCCGAAAAAGTTTCGTCTCTTGGGACGTAAAAATCACCATTCCTTTTTTCTGAATGTTTATCTGCACACAAAAAAATGCAATTATTAATTAACTTTATATCAAAAATTCAAGGATATTTGTAGGTCATTCTATATTCTTTTCAGAAAATAATCCTCTTTCATTTATTTATTTTGAAGTTAGTAGGCGAATGACCTTCATTTCAATAAAGAAAATAAGATCATACATAAGAAAAAAGCATAAAGGAAGGAAAATAACAAAATAAATAATGATTAATCAGTCCTGCTTCATAATCCAGAGGAGAACGGATTAACCATTGCAAAAAGAAAATATTCATAAAATTTATTTTCTTTCGTCAGATAAGAACTTAATTTATTGGGTTATAGATTATCCAACATTGGCCATGACATAACTAGTCTTTTTAGCAAAAATATAAGCAATTAAAATGAACTGTCTCACATCAAAATATAATTAATTAATGTATTTATTTTGGTGATGTATACTTGATACAAATATTAATTAACGAATCAAAAATTAAGATGACATATGTAATTAAATGTACTTTTTGGGGTCCATTTTGATAAAAGAAAGTGCATGAAAGCTCTTGTTTGTCGTTTTTCAGGGACCACTCTGATTAAAATTTAGATCATCTAATTAAAATTTAGTGAGATACATCAAGATATCCCATGATTTTGATATGATGGGGCCAGAATTAAACCTAGCAGATCTCATCCCCACCAATTCCATCTCCTACACACCATTAAAATATCTCTAATTATATTATAGATGTATGTTTTCTAAGAATAGAGACTATTTAGAATAACAACTATTTCCTATTCCTTATATTATAGCTGGAACATGTTATTCTCTATTTCTGGTAAATGTTGGAATAACTATTATTCGAAAGCTCTGTTTCAAAAAAACTATTTTTCGAAAGTGTGAAAAGGGAAAAAAAAATGTTTCCTTCTTGAATTTCCGCCAACACAATCCCGAAATAACAAAGTTGTGCTTGGTAGTCACTACCTAGCCTCTCAAAATAAAAGAGACAAAGTTGACGTCACTTCTGGCATCTCCACATCATGACAATTTGTTTGAGATCTCACTTGCTTATTTTTTCTCTTAATTAATACTATTATTTCTTGGTTACAGTTATTCGCTATTTCAAATGTACAATCTAAATAATATTTTTACTAATCCGAATAGCACCATTTTCACAGTAACATGAAAATAACTATTTTTTCTCTATTCTCATCTACTAATTAATCTTAAATTTCGCTATTCTAATTATTCTAGCTCCCATTTAAACATACTCTAGTTAAATAGTTGCTGTTAGATTTTAATTATCAGTAATTATCTGAGTTAATTTTCTCCTTCCTTTGACCTATTATAATACTCAATATTTGTATTCACAACATGAAAGTGTAAAATGAAGAAAATGCTGACCATTTTCTGAATAACTTCTGAGAAAATGGCAAAATGCTCTGACCATTAAGTATATATTACCATTTTTTTTACTTATATATTGTCATTAGTGTAAGAGAAAATTAACAGAAAAAAAATAATGTGTTCATATAATTCTTTAAATAATTTACATTTTTAACATGTTAATTACCTTTCTTGGTTGGAGGTCTACCAGTCCGACACCGTCTTGGATAGGGAAACTGATTGCAACCACCAAGCACCGGTCTCGCCAAGTCACGGCGATCTTTGTTATCTGGATCCCCTAGATCATTGTACACATCGTAGTCATATATGCGATCAAATTTCTTGCGCTCCCCAGTGCCGTCTCCACGTAAGCTTTCAAGGTCTTTCCTTCTCAGATCCTCAAGACTTTTGGGAGTTTCAGATGGCAAGTAAGACTGCAAGAGTATATAAAGAGATTAATGCAAAAAGCAACATAATATATTATCAAATAAAATGGTAAATTTCCTCATTTATTGATCTTAGAGTGTATGTCATATATAGCTCACTAGTGGAGAATGTACAAATAGTATCGCCCTATCAGGATCGGTTATGGTTAAAGAATGATACTGATACAAACAGGAATGGGGCTACAACAAAATCAGTGTTAAAGAATGTATATAGCTCACTATCTTGGACCTCCCTCTATCTTCTGGCTCAAAACAAATCAGTGTTAAAAGCAAGACAGTCAAGGCAGGGGCTACAACAAAATAATTATATGCATCCGGTAATTTGCTTCTTCTCTTTTGATCTATCTCAAGAATGCAATGAGATAAATGGTGATTTACTGAGAATGGTAATTTGTCTATTTCATATGTCAAATTGATGTGCATCAAGAGTGTTATGGTGTGAGAGGCACGCAAGACTTCACATCTTGGGTATGCCGGGCTTGTGAAACACTTGACATAAAAAGAGAATGTTGCCTCTGTCCTGTGAAAGGTACTTATTTATTTTTCTTTTCTAGGATAATATATGTATAATGCAATGTTTGCAAATAATAAGAAATGTCACATATGGGATATATGAATCTCCTTTGAGTTTGTTGCTTTCTGACATTCAAACGGTGTCTAAAGTACCGTAGTTCCAATGTCTTTCACATAAATGAGGGAGACATGAGGAGGTAGTTTGTATACTTTATAAAGGTATTAAACAAGAATAGTATATGCATGTTCTCTGAGTTAAACTTAATTGCAAAATTGAACTGGTATTGGTTCATACCTGTCAATATATGCATTTTGGTTTTTTTTACAGGAGAGAAGTGATTGTCACCTCACTAGCTGTAGCAGATGTGAAGTTGCAAAGGTGATTTGACTAATACTATTTTTATGGTGCTATCAGTAACGCCTGAGTTAGTATCGCCTGGATATCCGTTCCTGATGTGCATTTTTGACCGTTCTTGATTGATCATTTTCTACTAGTGGCTAGATTGAGAGCAATTAATTTATGTGTGCTATATGGGATATATATAGTTAATAAAGCTTTGATTGTGTAACCTTTACGCTGAAGAAGATACGCTTCTCCGGGTTATCGAACTTGGAGTGTACCCAAGAGTCACAAAAAAATGTAATTTTGTTCGCGTCATCATTGCCGGTGACAAGCTCAATTTTTGTTATGAACATCTCCTCTCGGTGCTCATTCCTCACTAGAATCGCCCCGACTTCACCGAAACCTATTGGAACATTCTTGAATATACCCTCGTACTTGATCTCATTGCTGTCCTTCTCGCTAAGCATCTTGTGGTCTGCATATGTAGATATATGATCCCATTGCTTGCCTGTCTCTACAATATTGTAACAAAGAAAAAAAAAATTGATGATTAATTAAGGACTAGAGTTTATATTCCCTATATATCTATGGATTATTTAGAAAGAAAATTAATTATGCTGAAAATTTCATAAGGTTACTAATTAGTAATATATATTTAATTTAGTGGTCTATTCTCATACTTCACAGATATGCATATGAGCTTTTGTTTTCGTTGCTATTCTACTTTTTATGTTTTTTGTCAGTTGGTATCTAGGTCTATTTTAATTGTATGGGCCGGGGGAAGTTGTGCTGTTGTTAGTTTAGCAGGGATATAAAAAAATCATTTGATTAGATGATTCTAATATGTTATTAATTTAAGTTTATTAAAATGAAAAGTACATATAAAATAATATTAATATAATTTATATTATTAGTGCATTTTTTTTTTAAAATAAGAATTTACCAAAGAATTATGCAAACTATATATAGTAAGTATATCATACTTGGATTAATCTCAGCACTGACAAGCTCAAGTTGGAGACTCTTCCCTAATAAGAACCAATCAGTAACCTCATCCTGCTATTCGGTCTAACTTTAAATCAGGAACCACTCCTCTGATAATACTCCTTTGCACAGTCACGGTTGCCTTCACCGATACTTCTGTCAGAGTTGCCACTCTCAGATCATACCCAGACTCCTTTGTACAGTTTGGTGTGTAAGTACTAATCAGTCTCGCTAGCTTTGATCTATTGTGAGTCTCTTTGCGGTGTGTCTTCACTGACTGAGACCATGGGGCAGAGATGGAGGGGTTTAGTGGGAAGAGGAGAGCTCTAGATTTGGGTTGAGTGAGAGATAATGTGGCGTTTAACATTTTTTTTTTAATATTTTTTTAGAGAATCAGTTGTTGTATATATAGAGTAGGAATGCAGTGTGGTGCTTTCTGAGAGCACTCAGTTGCTCATACTTATATAGAGATCATATGTACTGTTTAACAATGGACAGTACACAAAAATATCAGAGAGGGTAACTGGTTAGACAGTGAGAGGCAGGGTTGTGTTCTCATTACTGAAAGAAAATTAATAGTATTGATATGTTAGGGTATGTGCGAAAGAATAAAAAAGAAGTAGAGAGATTCTAGAGTAAACTGAATTTACTAATTTTTTTTTTCATATAAGAATCTTAACATAAACAACAAAATAGAAAGATACATACTCCGATCGATGAACCAAATAGCAATTTAGATCATAATATAAGATGATAAATTAATATATAAAGTTAATGAAATTAATTGAGAAGATAATAATATGTAGCGCGAGAGGAATCAAAGGATTTTCTCTTAAAACTAAAACAATGCCGATTATGATTAATGAAACGACTATTGATGTTCATGAATGGCTTTGAAACAGAGGCAACACGGACAAATGCATCGAGTTTTAATTATATATAGCTAGTTATTCTTTTTCTTTATTTTGAAATAATTAATACTACACTATAGTGTGTGATTAATTATAGTAAGTTAGCACTTGAATAGTAAAATATATACTAAAATCACATATTCAACAAATGAGAATTCACTGCTTGAAAATGATTGACGAAGCAACTGTATGGGAAATACATGCACGTTTCAGATTAATGTGCATCGTTTACTTTTGTAAACAAAAAAGATAAAGAGAGAAAGAGAGCGCTACTTGGCAGCTTCCCCAAGATTTAAAAAAAAAGAGAGAAATTACAACTCAATAAGACAAATTTAGATGAGTGTGACTCCAGGGACGGATGTAACGGGATAAATTGGCTCTATTTTTTTTTTTTAATTTTTTTTACTAATGTATAATTTTTTATATAATTTATAGTAAAGTATTATATATATTGTAAATTGATTTTATTCTTAATATGAAAATTTTATACAGTTGATTCATATTATGTATTTAATTCTCATAGATCGCAAGTCTGACTTCCCTTTTAGAATTTTATACAATTAATATATATGACTCTCTATCACACAGATCTGTGTGACAGAGGGCCATATATAACAGACAAAGGTAACTCAAATTTTGAGTTAGAATCTGGACCGTATGATCAAAGAAAATCAGATCCGGAGATCTAAATTTGAGTTACTATATATATACCCTTTTTCAAGAGAGAGAGAGAGTGCCCTCCCCTTCACATTAAGAGAGAGGGAGACATTTGAACCTACTTATTTTGAAGAGGTTTTTTTTTTATTTATAAAATTCAGTCCTTTTTTAGCTAGTATTCAGTTAATTAACTCAAACATTATTGTATATATTTCGGTGTACATTCATTACCAGTCTTGTGAAAAACATCCGTTTAGACTGATTAATTAGCTGATTAATAATTGGATTTAGTGAGATGCACATCAAGATATCACATGATTATTTTGGTACAATATTGAGGCCAGAATGTACTTTCTGGAAATCATTAATTCAATCCGAAACTTGACTGTTGAGCATATAGTGACAAATGAATTATTTGAGTTCGGTTCGGCGGTTAAAAAATTCGTGAGTTAAGAAAATAATTTGGGTATAATTCGGAAATAATTTGAAATTATCTGAACGGAGATCTTAGTCTCACAAAAAAACCAAAAAAAAGTTCGTGAATAATTCAATCAAAATTTGATCAACCAAATAATTCGGCATTCAATTCACCATCACAAGAAAAACATTTAATTCAAAAATTAAAAGCGAATCTTGTAACTATGGTTGAGTCTACTATTATCTTCTTCTTTTTTGTTAAAATTAGTGACTTTAAATGAGCCTACTATTATCATTATCATTATCATATCATTATCATGTGTATGTGTGGATTCTCTATTATCATGTGTGTGGATTGCCGGTTTTTTATTTGTAGCATTTAAAAACAAAATAAATTTAACTTATATATCAAATCAGTGAAATCTTGAAACATTCATAAACGTTATTGTCAGTGACAATGCTTTCTGCTGAGGTAAAACTTTAAATGACAGCTTTTTTTTTCTAAAAGTTAAACGCATGTCAATGACCGCAACTTTTCTCAGCACACATAAACAATGTTTACTTAATTTTCTAATTAAGTAATATTTGATACACCACGCACCGCGCCAAACATAATTTTTTTAACTGCTGCCGTGAATCGAAGTTTAGAGCTGAGGAATAACAACCATAGCCTTCTACCACTTTAATTTTGATGTTACAATGGAGTACTTATTATATTTAATATATATTTCGCTATAGTATTATTTTGCAATATTTAATTCATATAATACATGTGTTGAATTAATAATATAATTAATATAATAAAAAAATATTATATATAATAGACGTATCGTAATTCGTATCCGTGATTTTTGAAAATTACCGTATCGCCGTATCCGTATCGTATCCGATACGATACCCGTACCCGTATCGTATCCGATACGATACCCGTACCCGTATCCGTGCAACATAGGTTTGAGGTGATGCATGTAGCAGTCAGATGTTCTCTGTTTTTGCAGAACTGGACTTTTAATTCCAGTTGATGTTCCAGGCTAACCAAATTTCAGCATGGAACAAATTTATCACCTTCACTGAAAAGACAGGTAGTGAATTAAAGTGATATATGAGAACGAATGATGTGGTTATAGATTTTGTGTAACTTAAAACTATTCAATAGATGGGGTCACGATCGAAAGCCATGCCGAAAACAATCAAGCGATCGATACTCAGCACAAGATACAATCTTATATATTGATATCTGTACAAGATGACATCAACATAATTGTTCATATTTCAGTGTACGTACGTATTACTTGTGACATTGAATATTTATCACTTAAAATCAGATATCAATTATTATGGCAAAATGTTGTATATATTGTTCGCCGATCGATCGAGGGTCTATGAACTTGAGTTCATACTAGCAAATAGCAATCATGCTCTTCTCTATTCAACTTGATTTGAAAGCGACAAAGCATTTAACAGAAACAAAACCTAGAACCTAGCTAATGCAGTAGGTTTGAATAGAATTAGCAGATGATCGAGTGGTTATCCACTAATTATATATATATAAAAGACAGGTAGGTACGTACTGACAGTGATATTACAACGAATAAGTGGTTATAGATTTTGGAAACGAGAAACATACAAATAAAAGATAAGAAGGCAATCTCACACAAGATATCAAAGAAACAATATCTACGTAAATGAATGGCTACGAGCAATTCTAAAATTTCCTGTATGTGTATATTCAGTGGCATTATTGACTCGTACATCACGTGGTACATGTGTAGAAACTATTGCGTTATTTCCAAAATCATCGACTGTTAAGGAAGTTTCACGTGGTATATGCAGAGCTGGGTACTGTTCCAGTTGATGTTTATCATCTTTTCTCCTCAACTTGATTTGAAAGCTACAAAGAATTTTAATAAAACTTAGCTAGCAGGGACGGATTCAGGATTTTCGTTTGGGAGAACAAGAAAATATCGAATCGGATTTAATTATCTAATCGGATTTAAATCCATTAATCAATTGGGTACTCGATAAAAAACAATGCTTTAACTTATACTTTCCAATGCTTTGACTTGTAATTTCTGATTCTCTGACTTATAATTCTAATTACCAATCAAAATTCAACAAATTTATTTCAATTTTAACCCTAAATTTAACTCAAATTACAAATCAAACGTCCAGAAGGGGGCAAAAAAAATTTCAGGAGGGGCAAAGTCGGTTGGAACCGATAAATCTCCACTAAAACTCAAAATTCAGGAGGAGAGCAGCTGCTCTCCTGGAATACACTGGGTCCGCCCCTGTTAGCTAGCTAATGTAGTGGGCTTGAATATATACATGCAATATAATGTGTAGAATTACGAGTTGTTATCCCTTGATAATTAAACCCTATACTATAAACCCTAAATCTAGCTAATTAATTCTAGGCTAACCAAATTTTAGCAAGGAACAAATTTATCTCCTTCACCAAAAATACAGCTAGTATATATTAAAGTGATATATGAATGTGTGAGATATCATTCTTATCTTTTATTTTTATGTTTCTCGTTTCCAAATCTATAACCACTCATTCGTTGTAATTAATATCACTGTTAGTACGTACATACCTGTCTTTTCAATGAAAGAAATAAATTTGTTCCTTGCTAAAAATATCACTGTTAGTACGTACATACCTGTCTTTTCAATGAAGGAAATAAATTTGTTCCTCGCTAAAATTTTGAGTATGGAACCAGAGTAGGTCCGATGGGTGTGATGACCATCCGATTTGCATCAAGATTCGTGTGCTCTGCATCAAAATCCGTGCAAGTATGTATCAATTTCCATGCACATAGATCTTGATGCTAATCGTACGGTTCTAGAGCTAGTTGAACCTAAATGTAGGTCCGATGCCCATCGGACCTACTCCTATCTCTTTGAGTATAGGTCGGTTTATAATTTTTTATATAAACTTTGTGCGAATCTTACGACAGACCCTCTATAATTTTTATAGGTACGGAATTGAATTTAGTCCGACTAGAATTAATCTGAACCGTTCGTTGGCCAATACATGAGGGGACATGCACTCAGGATATGTTTGGTTGGAACGAGAATAAACTATTCTTGAGGTTAGGCTATTCGGAATAGCTTATTCGGTGTTTGGTTGGGTTAGAATAGCTAAAATAGTGAATCCAAATTTTTTGTCTTATTAGAATAGGCTATTCAATCCTAAGAGTTTTGAGATTTAACTATTTTAATAAAACAAACAATATCTATTCTTGATTTGATTATTCTAGCTATTATTGTTTTACAACCAAACATGCCTACGGGACACGCACTATCCATTATCACTACGGGCTATCCATTATCACGCACTCAATATGGACTAACAAATAGTGGACACGCACTAAAGAGTTTTGTTACAATCCCACATTGAGTGCCTACAGACACGCAGATTATTTGGTTACATCTAATTTTTATTACTGGTAATATTAATTAGATGCCTACGGGCTTTTCCTCAAAAAAAAAAAAAATTAGTGGGCAGGCCTAGTCAGCTAGTCTGCGTGTCTGTAGGTATTTCTATTTTTGCTAAACTTACAACACTCTACTCAAAGCTTTTTCTTTAGCCAAAATTTTTATCTACTCGAAGCTTGCTCATTCAAAATGTTTGATTTGTTTAATAGTCTTTTATGTTGGCCTCAAACATTCAAAAAGACAAATAAGGCTTAGCTAATTGCGCAGACCAGGACAAGAATTATAAAGATGAAGATTTGACCTCAAAATTCAAAAAAGGAAAAAACAAGAAGACTAAGCTAGTCTGTGCACACCAAGTCAAGAACAACAAAGGACTATTAAACAAAAAGAAAAGGAAAAACAAATTAAAAGACTAGTCTTTATGTGCGGGATGAAATTTTACGACTTCAGAAACTCATTATTTAATTTGAGTGAACCCATACTCATGGATACGTATGCACGAGAATGAATATGAAAATGTGCTGAAATGAGTGTTCAATTGTGCCGTGAGATTAATTCTGAAAAATTCTGATTTATTTTAAAAATATGTATATCTATTCCAAAAAATTTAATCTATTAAAAGAAAGGAACTTGCTGACTCGTCTGATTATTTTGTAACAAAATAAAATATGTGGACAATGTCACAATGCTTCTCTATTTTTTTTTTATTCGGGACAAATATTTTTTTTAATTTGTGCAATAATATTTATAAATTTCTCTACAAGTTTTGTTTAGTGTTTAATGTAAATAGGAGAGAAATAAATATATAAGAGAAAGTGACATCCACCGTGGGAAACAAATAATTAATTCAATCCGATCTCGTTATTTTTTCCCATCATTTTACATAGGGTGGGAATTTTTTTGGAATAAAAAAATATGAGAACGAATGGGAAATAAAATGTCATCGGAACAGTTCAAGAAATAATATCCCGATAACCCAAAAATCCACTTATTCCTGCTTATTCCCACTTATTCCCATGCATACCAACTAGTGTTTGGCAAATACCCCCACGGGTCAGACCCGTGCCCGCCCGCCCGGGACCCGTGCCCGTGCACGGGTTTTGCACGGGTACACGGGTTCAACGGGTACGGGTTGAGAAGGGACGGGTACGGATTTTTTTAAAATTTACCCGTGATACCCGTCCCGTTTCAAACCCGTACCCGCCCGTACCGACCCGTGGACCCGTATTACCCTTACCCGTACCCGTACCCGAATACCCGTGCCCGCCTACCCGTAGACCCGTGCCCGCCTACCCGTACCCGAACCCGAACCAGAACCCTGTACCTTTTTTTTTTTTTTTTTTTTTTTTTGAAATTCGAATTTTTTTGAAATTCGAATCTTTTTTCCCCCCCAACCCCTGCCAGCCCCTCCCCCCGGATCTTATGTAGATATGTATATATGTATATATGTATACACATATATATACATGATGTTAAGTAATTAGATTTATGTTTGAATAGGTTATATTTTATTTTTGAAATTCGGATTTATTTCTAATAGGTTAAATAAGCATGTTAGATTTATTTTTTGAATATGCCAAGTAATTAGATTTATTTGTGAATAGGTTAGATTTTATTTTTCAAATTCGGATTTATTTTTAATAGGTTAAATAAGCATGTTAGATTTATTTTTTGAATATGCCAAGTAATTAGATTTATTTGTGAATAGGTTAGATTTTATTTTTCAAATTCGGATTTATTTCTAATAGGTTAAATAAGTATGTTATATTTAGTTTTTGAATATGTTAAGTAATTAGATTTATGTTTGAATAGGTTATATTTTATTTTTGAAATTCGGATTTATTTCTAATAGGTTAAATAAGCATGTTAGATTTATTTTTTGAATATGCCAAGTAATTAGATTTATTTGTGAATAGGTTAGATTTTATTTTTCAAATTCGGATTTATTTTTAATAGGTTAAATAAGCATGTTAGATTTATTTTTTGAATATGCCAAGTAATTAGATTTATTTGTGAATAGGTTAGATTTTATTTTTCAAATTCGGATTTATTTCTAATAGGTTAAATAAGTATGTTAGATTTAGTTTTTGAATATGTTAAGTAATTAGATTTATTTGTGAATAGGTTAGATTTTATTTTTCAAATTCGGATTTATTTTTAATAGGTTAAATAAGCATGTTAGATTTATTTTTTGAATATGCCAAGTAATTAGATTTATTTGTGAATAGGTTAGATTTAATTTTTGAAATTCGGATTTATTTCTCATAGGTTAAATAAGCATGTTAGATTTAGTTTTTGAATATGCCAAGTAATTAGATTTATTTGTGAATAGGTTAGATTTTATTTTTCAAATTCGGATTTATTTTTAATAGGTTAAATAAGCATGTTAGATTTATTTTTTGAATATGCCAAGTAATTAGATTTATTTGTGAATAGGTTAGATTTTATTTTTCAAATTCGGATTTATTTCTAATAGGTTAAATAAGTATGTTATATTTAGTTTTTGAATATGTTAAGTAATTAGATTTATGTTTGAATAGGTTATATTTTATTTTTGAAATTCGGATTTATTTCTAATAGGTTAAATAAGCATGTTAGATTTATTTTTTGAATATGCCAAGTAATTAGATTTATTTGTGAATAGGTTAGATTTTATTTTTCAAATTCTGATTTATTTTTAATAGGTTAAATAAGTATGTTATATTTATTTTTTGAATATGCCAAGTAATTAGATTTATTTTTGAATAGGTTAGATTTTATTTTTCAAATTCGGATTTATTTGTAATAGGTTAAATAAGTATGTTAGATTTATTTTTTGAATAGGCCAAGTAATTTGCATTTATTTTTTAATCTATTGTTTTCAAATAATTCATTATTATTTTTAAAGTAACTGATTTAAGATATTTTTGATTTATATTTTATTGTTTTAAAGTAATTGATTTAAAATATTTTAAAGTAATTGATTTAAGAAATTTTTAATTTATATTTTATTGTTCAAAATTTAAAGTAATTGATTTAAGCAATATTGTTTTAAAATAATTCGTAACTTTGATTTTGATTTTAGTATCACAAAAATTATTGAGTTCAAATATGCAATCATGTTAAATGAATTTTGATTTGTATTTTATTGGTTTAAAAAGAAAACAAAAACAAAAACAGAAAAAAAAAAAAAAAAAACAGCAGCAGCCTAAAAAACAGAAAAAAAACAGCAGACTAAAAAAAAAAAAAACCCGCCCGGACCAGACCCGTTCTACCCGGACCTAAACCCGCTTACCCGTGACCCGTGTTGCCCGTGACCCGTGTTGCCCGTGACCCGTGTTACCCGTGACCCGTGTTGCCCGGGGGGTTTGAGAGGGGCCGGGTAGGATTTTTCAAAAAAATACCCGTGCTAACCCGTCCCGTGTCGCCCGTGACCCGCGTTACCCGTGACCCGCGTTGCCCGTGACCCGTCCAGGGTTTTACCCGTGCCCGCCCGCCCTTACCCGTTTGCAAATCACTAATACCAACATGCCTTTTAAGATATCTCGGAAGCAATCAAGAAAGATTAGTCTGCATATTACCGTTGAGAATTATGCGGTCTAAATCTGCATGCAATGTCTGCTAGTATTCGAGATTTTTTTTGAAAAGGGCACTTTTTAATTTTGATTTTTTAAAAATGTTAGAAATAAAAAAAATTCTGGAAAGAGTTTACCGGCCCATTCGGTCACTTCTTCTACCGTGTCCTCCCTCTCTCTCAAGCTTGTGCGGGAGCAAACTCTAACAGGGCAAAGCCCATTTCCCTATATTAGGCCTCTGTCAGCCCAAAACCAGGCCTGTTGTAACTGGGTCTAACCTTCATTTCATGATCCATATAAACAGTGGTTGCACGGCCCAATAGAAATCCCATTTACAATGAATCCCAATTCCTCAAGTCAACCCAAAATAGATAGAGATGTCATTTGCTCCTCTCTCTCTCCCGTGACCCCATTCCTGATTCCTTCTCCTCTTATTGGATCCTGACGACTCTCTCTCACTCAATCGCTTTCTAAAATCCGACAACCATGAACCCGGACCCACCGGAGACCACGCCGGAGATCTCGTCGGAGATGGCGCCGGAACCCTCTACTCCACCACCTCCTCCTCCCTCCGTTTCCTCGGCGTCTATCTCCGTCCCTCTCATCCGTCCCCGCCGTGAGGTCTTTGACCATGGTCTCCTCCCTATACCAAAGTTCTCACTACCCGACCCCCTTTCTCTCCTTTCTCCTCTCAAATCTAAGCTCAGCGAAGGCTCTAACCCTGGTCACCGCATTGACGCCGCCTCCCTTGCTGAGTCCCTCCAGATCTCGATGGAAACCTCCTCTTTGATCCTTCAAACCCTAGCAGGGGTGTTGCATTACGAAGACAAAGATTTGGGGGTAGAAGGACAAGGTACTGCTGATTTGAGAGATGTGCTTTTGTTTCTCTATGTGCAAGGCTACAAAAGATTGGTGCCTCGTGCCAGCAAGGATTCTCCGTTGGCCAATGAAGTGTGGCCTCATGCCTCAGCATTTGATGGATATCTATCTGCACTTTCTCCAATTCAGGTTAAAACTGTTTAAGTTTATTTATTTTTATTTTTTGTATACAATTCCTTGAAAAGATGGACTTTATGATCACACTCTTCAAAAGTCAAATCTTTATACTCTTGCCCCTTAAATTGGTTATTTTTTTGGGGTACATTGCCATTTACATGGGGTATAAGTCATTTATGGACGAGTCCTTGTGAAATGGTGCGTAGAGGAGATTGATAATTAGATAAATTTTCTGATACCTGCATGTTAAATTTTAGTTACTGCTTTAAGTGCCTTAGAATTGTCGGTTTCTCATAATACTTGATTTTCAATTAAGATTGCTTGTCTACATTTGACCTGATATGATTCAGTTGATTCCAATTGCCACATGCTGTATTACCAAAATACTGTTAACACGTGCAGATTTCTATTGGTTGTCTAATGGAAGTCTGTCACACTTCTTTGGTCATATTTATCTTTACAAAGTTTATTTGTATTCAAATTAAAAGTTGTTAATGGAAATGTTTATCAAATTATTGGGTTAGTTTTGTAACGTAAAATATTGTCATTTACTTATTTGTTCTGTTTTCTATTGGTACAGTTGGTGAGGAGTAATAGTAGGAAGTTCATGCCTTCACAATCTGACGAGGAGTCCCACCAGCTCTCTTATCTTCAAAAGCACATGACAAACATTCTATCCCTTCTCTCTGATGCCCTTGAAGGAGTAGAAGGCGATGATGCTCTGGTGTGTATTTTCTTTTCTTTTTCATTCCTGGTTTGCCCTTGGATTGGTACCGGCTCCTTGTTTTTCTTTTTTTTTTGTTGTATGGTGCCTTTAGGGATTTTAGGCACGAGGTCTGTATCATTAGTTGAAGAACTCTTTAAATTTTACTATCTTAGACTGAGTGCATGAAGTAAACCAAATTTTAGTAAGACAATAAATGATCACGAAAGAGTCGCAAAAGGTGAATGCGATATTTTGGATCTGTATTGATTTGGGAAGCTTATTGATCAGTGTAACTCTAAAAAGTTATTGATTAGCTCTGCATTTTCTTGGCAGGTAATAACTCAAGACACATTTGGCCACCTAGGGTTTCTAATGCAATTCTCAGAGGGTTTAGCTATAACCCAAGCCTCTCCTTTCTTTGCAAATTCAGATCCTGACATGCCGGCTGCACCTGTACCTGCTTCACAGATCCATGAGTGGATCTCTCAGCAGATCACTGCCACATTAGAAAATGCCATTGAAAAGGAAAAGGGAATATCTCCTTTAAAGGATACTAGTGCTCCTCATTTAAGTGGTGGTAGCACAGATACTGATATCACCATGGTGGATGCACTCCCAAGTAATAGTGGTGCAAATAATAATAATTCAAGGGGGCAAGTGAATAATGGCAGCAATCCAGCCTATTATAGAAATCAGACATTTGTTGAAGGGTTTTCGAAGGCTTCAGTGGTTAAACATCTGGGAGATATAAAGGGGCATTCTGTAAAGGTATGAAAGCAGGGGTAATTTTGGAATTTTTCCATTAGCTTTTCTGTTCATCTTATCAATTGTCGTAGTATGCAGGGAATACCAATTATGATTACTTGAAACTTGTACCAGCACTATGTGTTCATATGTATAATGTTATAGTAGTATGCAGGGATACCAATTATGATCCTCAAAGTTTGTAGCAGCACTCTGAGTTCTTTTGTATGAAACCTTTACTTCTGTTTGAAGTTTAATTCTGTCCAACCTAAGTAAAATAATATTAAGCACATGGGGAGCATGTTTTGGTTAAAACAAAATTATGAATTACTGTTGTTTATCTATCACTTGTGTAAGACAAATCTTCTTTCTGTTTTCAAAGGTACTGAACTGTCATGATTCAATGATATACATACTGGCACCAGTGAGCTATGCTACTGTATATGGATGTTCTGATGCAACCATTGTGCTTGGTGCCATTGGCAAGGTATGATATTTTCACATTTTTGTCAAATATAACACCGTCAAGCTCCCCTTCATATGAGAAATAGGTTATATTTCATATAGCAATAAGCAACTTATTTTGTTTTGTGAACAGGCAGTGAAGATTGAGCATTGTGAAAGGGTGCAAATTGTGGCGGCTACGAAGCGAATCTGCATTGCTAATTGCCGTGAGTGTATTTTCTACTTGGGAGTGAATCAGCGACCTCTTATTGTAGGCGACAATCACAAGCTTCAGGTGATTTATTTTTGTATTTTACTATTTGTTCTTGATAAGATTTTCACGAACTGAGTGTATAAAACTTGGTTAAGCCCAATCTAATTTAGCAATGAGTGAGGCTATGGTACTTTGCAAAGCGCGGAACGGTCGTGCTATGGATCAATATCTCTGTTTACAAAGTTTAAACAGTCGATCTGAACCATTCAACATGACTTCCATATGAAAATGTACTAGGAGACCAAATTTTACATTTTTTAGAATTTTTTTACTATTTTTTTTAGATAGGTAGAAAATCGCCTGAACCATACAAAAGTAATGATTTTCTACCTATTAAAAAAAATAGTAAAAAAATATAAACTTTGGTCTCCAAGTACATTTTCATATGGAGATCATATTCAATGATTCGGATGGACTGTTTAAAATTTAAACATAGAGATATGGATCTATAGCACGGACCGATCCGTGCTTTGCAAAGTATCATAGCGTCACTATTCAGAAATCTAAACTAAAAAGAGATTATAGGTGGCAAAATAAAAAGCACAAGTAAATAAAAGTTGAAAAATGGGTGGAATAGGTCTCTTTGACGCATACCTATACTTCAATGGTACTTTGCCTTGGTGCATAAATTAGTACTTACTATTGCCAGTGTCAAAATAAATAATATCTTGTGTGATGACAGGTAGCTCCGTTTAATACATACTATGCACAATTGGGGGAGCACCTGGCACAATCGGAAATAGACCCAAATGAGAACAAGTGGGACCAGCCTTTTGTTTTGGGCATGGTTGATCCACACGATGCACTTTCTCACCCTGCTGGTGTCTCTGATGCGCAATCAGAATCTGCCACCTGTCTTGATCCTGACCTCTTCACCAATTTCTTGGTACAAAAATATATAATTTCATCTGAGTTTACTTATTGAGTTGAAATATCTTTCTTATAGTCTTTGTTTCATTTCGAATAGAACTACTAATGAAATAGAATAAGAAAATTCGTCTTTAATTTTGTGTTTATTTACAGATTCCTAGTTGGGTTAACCCAGAAGTTTCAGAACCGACAATTATGAATCCATTTTTATTGCCGGAAGCTTATAGAGAAGCCCAGAAGAAAAAGGTAACAACCCGGAACTAAACACACACACACATTAAATAAATATGACAACCAAATAATTAAATTAAAAGGCCATGGAAGTAGTAAATAAAAGTTTCAGAAAAAATTTGCTCTTCTGGAGATATTGAATATTAACAATAACAACTAACAGTTTAAATGTGGGAGTAAATAGATTAAGTGTTAAGGGATTGATGTGAAAATGGTAGTGCACTTGTGAGATAAATGTGATGTAGTAGGTGAGGGGTTAGATTGCAAATATGTAGGTTGTAAAACTTTTGATTCAGTAATGAAACGGATGGATATACCACTAATTTCAAAAAAAAAAAAAAAACTAACAGTTAAGATGCAGTATAAGGAGATTTTTAATGGCTGAGTTTCATTTCAGGAAGTGAATCTGAAAGAAACCGAACAAACAATTAGAAGCTTGCAACTCGATGAGAATAGAAAACGGGATTTAGCATGTGCACTCCATGCCCAATTCAGAGACTGGCTATATTGTATGTATCTGTTTCCTAACTTTATTTAAAAATATGACATATATGAAAATTTGGGATCCAACACTATTATTTTCAGTGACCCATTATGACCATGATTTTTGTTCCATTAATAATTCAAAATTCAAAGTCTAAACAGAAAAAATAATTGTTGAGACTTGAGAGTAATGCATTTGCATCAAAAATTAGATCATTGTTAGTAATGGTGCATTAATTCTAATTATTGATCTTAATACAAAAAGTGAACTCCAAATTCTGTAATTCTTGACAAGAATACATTATTCTTGAAATAGAACAAGATCAACAGTTTACACTTTTTGTTTGAAATTTGGATTTTTGAATGTATAATACATAATGGAACAAAATTATAGTTATATGATGAGGCCAATGGGCATTTGATTCATGAAAATTATGGCATAGGAACATATAACTATTTGGAAAATACCACATATTCTTTTATTTGAAATTTATTAAAAAGGTGCCAAGAGTATGCCCAGTTTACATTGTTTCGGTTTCTCTTGTTGGGGACTTGGGATATATAAAAATTAAGTATATTTTTGGGAAACTTTTCTCTTATTATAAAAAAGAAAGAAATTGTGACAGGCCTAATCATTGTTGGTCTCTTTTATTAACTCTTACCTTGATGATGAATGTAAAATTGACTAAAATGCCCTTCTCTTATTATTGTTTCCTTCTCCAGCATCTGGGAATATTCGCCAGCTATATTGCTTACAAGCTGATTAAATTGAGCTTCTGTTTATGGTTAGTTATCGATCAAAACCTTTTGCGAATATTTGTATTGACCTGCTCATATTCACCTGCTCTTCATGTACTCTTGTTCCTTTTGCAAAGCTACACTATGTTGTGAAAACTGAGTGTTTGCATCTTAGCTTTATTTTTATTTCTCTTCTGTATTTTTTTTATCATTTATTTTTGTATAACAACAAATTGACTTCCAAAATTTTCTTATTATGGTGAATATTTTAATAGAGTTGTATTGTAAGTTGTAACCAATCAACTAATTAGTGTCCTTTTGACTCCTGGACTTGTGTTACAAATTTTCATACTGATTTTCATTTTGTAATATTTTTGTTTGCCTCATAATGAAAACATAAAAGAATAATAAAATTAAACCCCCACCATCTTTGTCAATTGAAATTTGTTGAGATTGATGGTATGAATTTAATTTTTTTTATGGTACTGATTTAAAAATCGGTCCATTTTGTCAAGTTAAAAATTGGTTGGGTGCTCATTGGATACAAAGAAATAACATAGTTTGTGAAGTGTTGTGAGAATATATTCTGTGCTTTTAGTCCAGATATTTGATGCAACTAGGCATTAAAGGATTGAGAAAAATCAATCTCTTTTCTAAGCTTATTCAACAAGAGACCCTTAAAGCAACTTTTATCTCTAAGTCGTGCGCTCCATGTACAAGATTCTCTCTTACATATTACACATGTTATTATAAACCAGACTAACATGTTCTGAAATAAACTGTACACTAAATTGTAGTAAAGTAATTTTAGAATTTGGAATGCTTCCAATCTCACTTTGTTCAACGTGTCAAATCAAAATCAGGTAATTAGTATAAATATTCCTTGCTTAACAAAGCGACTAAGGAATCAATTCCCTTCTTTATTTCTCTTCTTGTTTCTATCATCTTCTGTAAGGGAAATATTTCTACATTTAAACATTGTATAAGCTCGAGATATTAAGTTAAAAGTTCACAATGAACTATGAATTTGTAGCAATCGAATGACTAATTTCTATCTTCTTTTTTGGTCAAAAATAACTACAACAAAATCTATGCAACGTTTATGCAACACACAATCATAATATGATAAATGATAAAATTAACAATTTATAATATTCTACTGCAATGAAAGCGTCACAGAAAATCGATGCATGAATTCTCTCCAATTTCTTAAATTTTATCATAGTCATTTGAGTAGTCAAACTCATTAATTTTCAATCAAACGGTTGTGTAGATCATTGAATTGTGCATATTGTTTATCCATCACTTTTGCACATTAACCTCTATAGAGCTTATTAAATATAAAAAATTAAGTATAACATGACTAATATTTTATATGTGTGTGTATATACTCAGTTTGATATTTTAAACTAAGTTAAATTTGTTTTCAAAATGTTTTTATCGATCGTCTAATTTACAAACAAAACAAGCCCTATATATCTTCAACAGATTTTACGATCATGCCAATAACTTTTTCTTTTGATTTTGTTTATAAAGTCCAACAAATATAAAATTTACAAAATATTTGTATAACCAATAAAGATTAATTCAACATTATCTCTAGCACGTACTTTTAACTACAAAAATAGGTCAGTATCCGCGAGAGTAAAAAGTGACAATTTCCGAGGGTACACCGACAGAAATTGTTATTTCTGAGTATATCGGTATTACCAATAAGAGTATCACGCAAGATACCATCGAAAAAAACACCTTTACCCTCGCGGATAGTGACACATTTTTGTAATGTTAATTAATTGTGTATAATTAATTATCAAATCAACAAGTACTTCGGTGTAAATCTTAATTTGTGAAAGTAAATTAATCAAGTGATCCTACATTAAAATACAGTTGATTAGATGATTCTAAACATAGGACAATTTAAAGTTGACTGGGTATAATTGGGTCCCCTCAGATGAAATTAATTAGGTTCCAATGCTTTTTTTCCATGCCTAAAAGTTAATTTTCCTCTCTTTGAAAGCAAAGTGTAGAGAGAGAGTGTGTGAGAGAGAGTGAGAGGGAACATGTACATCTCTCCTATGCCTTACTTCACCAAGGGCTGATCCATTGCACAAACTAGAGGCAAAGTCAGGTCTGAAAAGAGAAAAGCATATTGATCGCTCTCAGACTAAAAGGAAGTTTGTAAGTGGTTATATTTGAGTCTCTCTCTACTACTATTTGTGCATGCAATTTAGGAGGAGGAGAGAGAGAGAGAGAGAGGTAGCTTTGGAATTCACTTGTTTGTTGCCATCTCCTTGAATAAGGTGAGCTAGGTTTGTTTCCATATAATTAACATGCATGATTACTAATTCAAGGTTAGTTTCATGGAAATAAGTAAAACATCTATATGAATCTTTATAAAAAAAAAAATCTATAGAAATGAAAGAGCTATTTGTTGTCTATATAACTTAAGTTGCATGTCCTACTAGCAAATTTTATTAAAAATATATTCAGACATGAAGTTTGATACTTGTTAAAAATTTTCCACTAGACAAAAAGGTTCTATAATGCTTAGAAATATAATCAGACATGAAATTCCACCCATGATAGTCCCACAAAGATGCTTTTCTTGATTAATATTCGCTAGTCACCTTTTTCTTCTTCATTTTTTTCTTGGTGAAGTGCTCATTTGCTTATATATTTTCTCCTTACAAACCTTTGTTTTTCTAGGGTTAAAAAATTATATACTTGCAGTGAAAAGAAACTAGAATTTGCAATGACCCACCCTATTGTAAACCATGACGACGAACGGCACCATGAAGACTTCCAATTGAAGGACACCAACCCGCTTTTGGGTGAGCGATGGCCCGCCACGGGTGGGGCCCGTGGCAATGACAAGCTCACTGGCACGTATGACCTGGTCGAGCAGATGTACTACCTCTATGTCCGAGTTGTCAAAGCCAAGTATGTGTCATTGTTTAATACATTATCATTCATCATTATATTTTATTTGTGACAAGTTCTTGGAGATGTATATTTTGTTTGGATCTCTAGGAAGTAAATTAGAAATGTAGTTCATTTAATTGGCATTGGCTGAATATTTTCTTATTACATAAAAAATGGAAAATGATGATTTTGAAAAAAATAATATAAAAAGTAAACAAATTCCTGTTTCAGAGAAGGATAACAACATATATAACTTGTAAGGTGTCACAAAAAATGATGATTTTAATGGTTTCTTCAAATATAGGGATCTACCCTTAAATCCCCTAACGGGAAGTTGCGACCCCTACGTGGAGGTGAAGCTAGGTAACTACAAAGGCAGGACACGGCATCTCGAGAAGCGTGCAAACCCTGAATGGAACCAAGTTTTTGCCTTCTCCAAAGACCGGGTTCAATCATCGGCTTTAGAAGTTTATGTAAAGGATAAAGAGATGGTTGGCCGGGACGACTACATGGGAAAAGTCATTTTCGACCTCAATGAGGTTCCTACAAGGGTCCCACCCGACAGTCCATTGGCCCCACAGTGGTACCGCCTAGAGGATCCACGACGGGTTGATGGGTTGAAAGTACGAGGTGAGGTCATGGTGGCAGTTTGGATTGGGACACAGGCAGATGAGGCATTTCCCGAGGCATGGCACTCAGATGCGGCAACGGTATGTGGGGAAGGTGTAACAAGTGTACGATCAAAGGTCTATGTCTCGCCTAAACTTTGGTATCTTAGAGTTAATGTTATCGAGGCACAAGATGTTCAACCCACCACACGGGGACGCACACCTGAGGTGTTTGTCAAAGCTCAAGTTGGGAATCAGGTATGAAAAGTTGACATGTACAGTGTAGACTTTACATATGAATGTTGTATAATAATTTTGTTCATTAATTGGCAACCAGTACGTGCAGAACCAGCAGCACAAAGTGCCGTTGATAATGGGTAAGATATTGACAGAGCAGTTTTGCTTCATGCAGAGCACGTACAGTGTAGATTTTACATATGAATGTTGTATAATTATTTTGTTCATTAGAAGGCAACCAGGTGCAGAACCAGCACCACAAAGTGTCGTTGATAATGGGTAAGATATTGACAGAGCAGCTTTTGCTTCATGCAGAGCACATACCAGTCGTACAGTGTTGTTTTGACTCCATTGTTCATGCGCTGCATGAAGCAAACTGCTCTGTCAATATCTTTACCCTTGTAACTGATGGGCAACATTACTTGTACTTTCAATGGCACTATTATGTCATGAAGAAATTTTTCATTTGAATTCCTTGTAAAAAAACAAAATGTAGTTTTCCAAACCAAAATGTGAAACTTGTGCAGTTAAGAAAATCTGCAGTAGATAATTTAAAAAAAAATAGGATTATTTACTAGTCAAATAAAAAAAATTCTCTGTACATTCTTCAGGTGTTAAAAACACGCACTAACGTGTCATCCGCACTAAACCCTAAATGGAACGAAGACCTTCTCTTTGTAGTAGCTGAACCATTCGAAGAACAACTCGTGCTACACGTAGAAGACCATGTCAGTTCTCGTAAAGACGACTTGCTAGGCCGAGTTGCACTACCACTAACCCTATTTGAAAAACGACTTGACCACCGGCCATTCGTGCAGTCTCGCTGGTTTGATCTAGAAAAATTTGGCATCCCAGCACTAGAAGGTGAGACAAGAAGGGAGCTTCGATTTGCAAGCCGGGTCCACTTACGGGTTTGTTTAGAAGGGGCCTATCATGTCATGGATGAATCAACTATGTATATAAGTGATACCCGGCCAACTGCTCGACAGTTGTGGCGCCCAGCTGTTGGAGTTTTGGAGGTGGGTATTTTGGGTGCAAAGGCATTGCTCCCTATGAAAAATCGAGAAGGTAGAGGTACAACAGATGCATATTGTGTGGCGAAATATGGTCAGAAGTGGGTCCGGACGAGGACCTTGGTCGGTGCGTTTAGCCCGAGCTGGAATGAGCAGTACACCTGGGAGGTGTATGATCCTTCTACTGTCATCACAATAGGTATGAAAAATCTACGAGTCCCGATCCTCTAAAGTAACTCAAATTTGAGTTTTGATCCGGGCCCCCTTTAATATTTGTGCTAAAGCAGATTGGATGGTCCGGATCTAAACTCAAAGTTTGAGTTAACTCTGGTGATATGGATTGAAAAGCTATTACTGGTAACATCAGTGACTGGCAAACCCAGTCAGTGGATAGGTTGTAGCCTGATATAATCCCCTATTTACGTTTGCAACTCAACTACTAACTATTGAAATACTAGTTCCTCAGATTAATGCATATTTGATATATAAGAAGGTACTCTAATAGAAACACTGAGAAATTAAATAGCATTAGGATCCTGAGCTGAAATCTCCAAAATTAATAGGTGTGTTCGACAATTGCCATCTCGGAGGCGGTGCAAACTCTACCCGGGACTCGCGGATTGGAAAAGTGAGGATCCGGTTGTCAACTCTTGAAACGGATCGAGTCTACACACACTCCTACCCGCTTATTGTTTTGACACCATCAGGAGTCAAGAAGATGGGTGAACTACAGTTAGCAATTAGATTTACCTGCTTGTCTATTGCTTCAATGATGCACATGTACAGTCAACCTCTGCTTCCAAGGATGCACTATTTACATCCTTTTACTGTCAGTCAACTTGACAGTCTCAGGTAATAGTTTAAGGGTTTAAACATATCAAATGTAGTTTTGAAACTTTAGAGTGAGGCTAGGGTACTATGCATAGCGCACATCGGTCCATACTATGGATCCATATCTTAAGTTTTAAAGTCTAATCAATCGATCCAAACAGTTCAATACGACTTCCATATGAAAATTTACTTGGAGGCCCAATTTCATATTTTTTATAGTTCTTTTACTATTTTTTTTGATAGGTAGAAAATCACCCGATCTAAAGATTTTGACCATCTTAAAGTAGTGATGTTCTACCTATTTGATAAAAGTAGTAAAAAAAATTCTAAAAAAAATGTAAATTTGGTCTTCAAGTGCATTTTCATATGGAGTTCATGTCAAGTGGTTCGGATTGACTATTTAGATTTTGAAAACAGAGATGGATCCATAGCATGGACCGATCTGCGCTTTGCAAATTACCATAGCCTCACTACATATATCAGTACCTTAGCTGTACATTATTCTTTCAAAACAAGAACTATTTTGAGTCGTTATTCATCAGTACCTTAGCCTCACTAAAGTTTTAGAAGGAGGATCAACCAAACTCTCCTAATTATTCTCAAATTTTTAAACTTAAGGTACCAAGCTATGAGCATAGTGGCAGCCAGGCTAGGCCGAACCGAGCCACCACTCCGCAAGGAAGTAGTTGAATACATGCTTGATGTTGAATCACACTTGTGGAGCATGCGCCGAAGCAAGGCTAATTTCTTTCGTGTAATGTCTCTTCTCTCTGGCCTAGTTGCCATTTTCTCATGGCTAGGAGACGTATGCAAGTGGAAAAACCCAGCAACAACAGTTCTTGTGCACATACTACTTTTGATTCTCGTGTGGTACCCCGAACTTATCCTCCCAACCGTCTTTCTCTACATGTTTTTCATCGGGCTTTGGAATTATAAATCACGACCTCGCCATCCTCCACACATGGATACTAAACTATCCTGGGCCGAGGCCGCTAACCCTGACGAACTAGACGAAGAATTTGACACTTTTCCGACATCAAAGCCGCAAGATTTGGTGTACATGCGGTATGACCGGCTTAGAAGCGTAGCAGGGAGGATACAAACGGTTGTTGGTGACATGGCAACACAAGGGGAGAGGTTGGGTTCCCTACTGAGCTGGAGAGATCCCAGAGCAACGTGCTTGTTTGTAGTCTTATGCTTAATTGCTGCCGTGGCACTTTATGTGACCCCGTTTCGAGTAGTTGCACTTGTGGTGGGTCTCTATTTGTTGCGGCACCCGAGATTTAGAAGCAAGTTACCACCCGTTCCAGTCAATTTCTTCCGACGGTTACCATCGAAGATTGATAGTATGCTATGATAACATATACTTAAATAATGAATATGTATTTGGGTTTTCTTTGTTGGTTTGCTTTTGTTTTGAATTGATTTTCATCTTTTGGTTCTTTATGTACTTATTTGTTTTTCCTTTCGTGCTTATTTTGTTATATGGTGGTACAGGGATTAATACCTTGTTTGAGAAGGTTGTGTAAGTGTATGCTAATAAGTAACAAAGCAGTGGCTTGATTGATTATGACACCAAAGTTTTAAATAGTTTAAAACTTCTTTATTTCATATTTTCAATCAACCAGAACAGATCCTATCACCAGTAGATTTGAGTTTTACAACATGAAATGTATACTCCCTCTCTCTACTGAATGACCCAATTTAACAAATTGGAAAAAAAAATTGAATAATGGTAAACCATACCAATGAATGAATTTCTGAAGGTTATATTAAAGACTTCGTCAAAGGCAATCTATTGAGGCCATCAACAATGGCCTTGCGAAAAGCATCTCCGTGTAGGAAAAAAGATGACACGTGGCCCCCTGTGACCCACCGCACCTCTGACCCAGGCCACGCCTTTTGCAACTCCAATACTGAGTGTTTCGGTATGTACCCATCATCCTACATTCCAAAAAGTGAAGTTCCACAATATAATAAATTCTTCATAGAAAAAATTACGGGGAAAACAGGTCCTTGTGGATGGATCTTATGTGTAATCTGTTGTTCGTTTCAGGTTCAGGCTAAAATCCGGCTGAAAGAAAGTGAAAATAAATTCTGTAGTATGAGGTGGGCTACTAAGGTGCTTTCAGAAGTAAAGCCCATGTTTTACTTCATGTCCATATTTTGTGATTCAACATGATCTCCATATTAAATGGTGCTTGGAGACCAAATTTTATATTTTTTTGGAAATTTTTAACTATTTTTTTATAGGTACAAAATCACTGTTTTTTTATGGTCCAGAATTTTCTGAAAAATGGTGATTTTCTATCTATCTTAAAAAATAGTAAGATGATATGGGAAGCTCTTTATATAAAAATTAGAGTCTGTATCCTCTGAGATATCTCAAATTTTCAGTTTATCTAAAGCCAGGCCAAATTTTTCTCAGTGCCTATTGGGAATGCAAGGGGTCAGTATTATTGTGCTTTGAGATTCATGCAGAAAGAATTTGAATGGTCTGGATTTTCCACATATCAACTCAAAGTTTGTGATATCTCAAGGATGCGAATTCTTTGGCACCGGCATAGGCTATTTTGGTTCCAACAGTGCTTCTATAGACTTCCCATTTTATATTTCAAATTTCCAAAAGTGTCCCCTTACAGAAAAATCATCTCAAGCTAGATATATCCAGGTTTGCTAGAATTATAAATACCCCCCCCCGGAAAAATATCGGCCTGTTAAGACGCATTAACCAACCCACCAATACATGTTAAGTTAGCAAAAGAATCATTATAAAATGAAAAAAAAAAACTCACCGTTGCAGCCACAAAAATAACTGCATTTGGGTTTTTCGGCAAAGGAAATTTGGTAACATCAGTGAGAGAGAGCACAGAGCGAAGCTTTTCTTTGACCTGCTCAAGTGTCACTTCACCATTACATTTTGCAATGGGATTTGATGCATCCTCCTTCAGTGCATCCCATGCCGTAACATGCTGGTACAGACCCTCGCAAAATGGTACAACAGCAGAGTGTGGGGCTAGGAACGGTAGAGTGGCAATTGGGGTAGGGTGGAGAGCCCCCACCATTGCTGCATGGACCCCACCTATATTTTAACAGAAACAACATGCTTGTAATTGTAGTAACAAGAACCAATAATGAGTTTTTTATGAAAATAAACCTCCCCCAAATAGCTGAGCAAAAATGACAAAATGAACCTTGGGGCCCCATAAACTACTTTAATGTGCTTTTATTTTACTGAACAATTTCAGTTTTTCTAACAAACTGATTTTCAAGTTTCACTGTTTCAGATATTGGAGAGAAGCCGTTAAGCCCAAAACCATAGAGGTTGAGAAATAGGTTTTCTCAGGACTAGACCATTATTTTGAATAAAGTCTTCAGAAGTATTTTTTTGGTCAACAATATCATGGATACATGGCTTTCAGGATCTTCTATGACAATATTTTGATAAGTTCATTATATATATAGGTGTACTGTAGATCTGTATAGCATTCTTAGCTTAACCTCATACAGCTCAAAATTCACTCCTAAAACTCATAAAGAAAAGATAATTGAACCAACTATATAAATTACCCTCTCCTAAAGTTCCATACCTAATAGGTTCACATCAGGAATAACCATACCATGTACCAGGAGTCCGGATCCTCTGAAGTAACTCAAATTTTGACTTTAGCTGTGGACCGCCAGATCAGAATCCGGGCCAATTCGGCCCGAGGTGGAATGCACAGGCCCCTTTAATATTCGTGCCAAACTAGATCTGACGGTCCAGATCTAAACTCAAAATTTGAGTTAGTTTAGGTGATATGAATTCAGTACCAGTAGGTCCATTACTATACCTGGCATTATGTTACAATGTAGGTGCTGTAATCCTTGATCTTAACATATAAATGTTAGGTCAAGATTAGATTTAACAAAGTAATGAAGAACTTTACAAGAGTGAGAAAGAGAATGTTTCTTACAGGGGCGGAACCAGAATATTAAGATAGGGGGCTGGATAAATAAGTGTTCTGTAATCTAATTTTATCAGGGGGGCTAATAGTATATTTTTTTGTAAAAATTAAATTTTTTAAAGGACACAACTGAAAAATTCAATTTATAGGAGGTGCTTAGCACCCCTTTCCCTCTATCTACTTTCACCCCTGGTTTCTTACCCATGCTGAGGCCACAAATGCCGGTCTTGGAAATGCCGGTCTCTGCCTCTAACCAGTGCAAGAGACTTCTCGACTCATCTATGGTAGCTTTCCCCAAAAGAAGCAAGTCGCTAACACAAAGCAGTTTTGACCCTGGTTGCATGCTCGGCCGCCGGTTCCCGTAATAGGGGCTATGCATTAATTAAAATAAACAAAAGATTAATTATGTATTATTTATTGAAGGGATTTTGAAAAAGACAAAAAGGGACTCAGCAGTTTTGTGTATTTAGAAAAAAAAAAACACTCGTGCTATGTGGTATTTGGCAAAAAGAAAAATAACAACTAGCTATTTTCTAATTTAACATCCATAAAATCATATGTTAGCCCTTAGATTGTTCATTTGTTCACCTTGTTTCTCTAAAAACATAACACACACACACACAATCGCATGCTTATTTAATAAGAGAAAATTAACCAATAATTTTGTCAAAAGATAATGAAAGGAGTAATTTTGCGCAAGAGAAGTAGAAACCAAATTCTAAAGACAGGTAGATTATTCCTTGTCCATCAAATAGGGGCTTTTTTGTAAATGCCAATCTTGGCACTTTCTGTAAATATAAACATTGCTTACTTAGGGACTATATAAAAACTCATTTTATATGTTCATTGATAATGGAGTTCAACATTACCTCTCAAGCACCATAGTTGCTATGTTTTGCTTTAAAAGAGGCGCACCAAGCTTCAGTCTTCTTTCAAATGTATGATCTCCCGTCCCTGCATTTTATTAAATATTTTCTAACTCCTAAGTTTATATTGGTAATAGACTAATAGTGCTTATAGAATACACCAGTCTGTTATATATACGAGTATAAAAAGGTACTCAGTCCTAGGAATTTGCTTCTTGGACTAAATTATCACCAAATGAAGCCTCAAATTCTATGATAAATCAACTTAATTTAATTACCTGACTTAACACAAATGAAGCCAATTATAGTACCCAATAAAAAAAAAGGTAAAAACAGTGAGAAATTGTTATAGTACATACTGGTACCAGCCACTAAGAAATTGTTATGGTAGATACTGGTACCAGCTACTAAGAAATTGTTATTGTAGATGCTGGTACCAGCCAGACAAGCAAACAGTGAGAAGTTGCTATTGTAGATACTGGTACCAGGCCACTAAGAGAAGAAAACAGTGAGAATTGTTATTGTAGATACTGGTACCGGCCACTATAACAAGCAAGCAGGCCATGTTTGAACCAATTAACTGCTAAGATTACCCACTTTACTATACCTGCAAGGTGAACCACACAGGCCATCTTTTCAGCTGGTACAGATTTCGGTACCAGAAATGCAACCCTAGCAGTACGGCACTCAGGTGGTAATGCACGTACCAGCTCCTCCTCGCATGTGGTAGCAAAACTACCCTCCTTGAGACATGCACTGTTAGTCTCCCACTTGGTTTTCCAGGTGAGTTTGATGATAGCTGGTGGCCACGCCAGGCTGGCAGCATCAGGAAACAGCTGGTTTACCATTCGCTCCAGTAACTCTAGGTTGGTACCGCCCCATCCCTTGGAGAAAAAAGGGGTGCCGATCTTTGCACGATGTAAGATCGTACCGTATATGTGGTCAAGTACGTAGTGTAGTACACCAAGGTTTACTGATACCATCTCCCAAGCAACTAAAACCTATATCATTGAAAAAAAAAAAAGTCTATGAAGAATTTAAAATATTTTATGGAAAAATATTTCAGTATCTCCAACAATAATAACTTAATTAAACTCCTCTCATTCTAAATTGCTTGTTCTCTCTAATTCATTCTTCTTCTTTTTGTATAGCTTGTAACTCTAACACTTATTAATGTGAAGAAATTGATAAGTGCAATTGGTTTTATGCAAAGAGAATGGTACATTCAAAATTGCCAAAGAAGAAAATGAATCCAGAGACAGAATTGCAAAGCTAGATTTTTTTTTTTTTTAATTTGGTACCTTGGTACAATGCACAACCTTTTTTAAGTAAGAATACACAATTTACACCTCTAAACACATTTAAAAAAAAACCCATAAAAATATCTATCTCTTAATTCCTTCAAAAATGTCAGAATTACCCTCCTGTTCTTTCAGACACAGAGTTGTAAAGCCAGATTTCTTTTTTTTCTTTTTTTTTTGGAATTTGGTACATCTGAAACTTGGTATAATGCATAACCCTTCAAGTAAAAATTAACACAATTGAACCTCTAAAGTCTAAACACATTAAAAAAACCCACAAAACTATCTATCTCTTATTTCTTCAAAAAAAATCAGAATTACCCTTTCCAGACGCAGAATTGTAAATTCAGATTTTTTTTTTTTTAAATTGGTACATCTGAAACTTGGTACAATGCACAACCCTTCAAGTAAAAATTAACAATTGAGCATCTAAACACATTAAAAAAAAACCCATAAAACTATCTCATCTCTTATTTCTTCAAAAAAAATCAGAATTACCCTTCTATTCTTTCAGACACAGAATTGTAAATTCAGATTTTATTTTTTTGAAATTGGTACATCTGAAACTTGGTACAATGCATAACCCTTCAAGTAAAAATTAACACAATTGAGCCTCTAAACACATAAAAAAAAAACATAAAGCTATCTATCTCTTATTTCTTCAAAAGTATCAGAATTACCCTTCTATTTTTTAGTATGATTTAGCTGGATTACCGTCCTGCCTTCCTTCCAAATCGCGTCGAATTTGTTAGATTTCACTTCTTCCGATCACGAATCGAAAGGAGAATTCCCAAAATAGCTTCGGATTAGAATTTAGAACTGAGCAGATCGATGCAGATGTAAACGAAAAAATAAAGAGAGAGACTGATAAGCGGATAAATATATTGACAGCGCAGTGTTAGCTTCATGCAGCGTATGAAAAATAGAGTTAAAACAGTGTGCATTTGAATCGCGAGCTGCATAAAGGTAATACTGCTCTGTCAATATATTTACCCGGATAGGCGGATAACTATATTCACAGCACCATTTTGGCTTCATTCAGCGGATATACGATAGAGTTAAAACAGTGTTCATACGTTGCGCGTGCTGCATGAAGCTAAAACTGCACTGTCACATAATGTGGTATCCCGGTTTATCCAATCAATATACTTTACCGTACTGTCACTTTCAAGTTTTATCTATAATTTGACTATATCTCTATCGTCTGATCTAAAATAACGGTTCAGATTTTTTAGGCATTTTTCAATAAAATCCGTACGATTTTAAATGAGTTAAATCCATCTAATTTTAAAGTTAGACGGAGTACAAATAAAAATCCGCAAACTATTTTATGTTTAGAAGTAAAAAAAATAGGTTTAAAGTGCACAAGTACCTTTTATTTTTTAAAAAAAAATTGCGATCAAGGCATGTCAAATAAATTTTTGAAATATATAATTCTTCTCCATATAATGCAAGTGTAATTATTTCGCTTATATGCATGGCGGATTTAAAGATAGTCTAGAGGTGTAATGTAAAATAGTTGTAAATTTCATGTGTAATTTTATTATTTTTAATAAAAAAATTATAATTTGATCGTCTTATTAACGAAGTATTGTTTAATTAAAACAATAAATATATCTCGTTTAAAATATATTTTATTGAATATTTGGTCATAGTAAATTTCTGATTCTATCATTACTTGTATCGTAATACATGAGTAGAGTTAAAATGCACCATTAGTTTTGTGCTCCAATCATGCTCTATATCTTTTTCTCTGTTTTAAAAGTTCGAACAATCGATCCGAACCGCTCAACATGATCTTCATATTAAAATGTGCTTGGAGACCCAATTTTATATTTTCTGAAATTTTTTCACTATTTTTTTAGATATGTACAAAATCACTATTTTGGATGGTCCAGAATCTCTTGAAAATAGAGATTTTGTACCTATCTAAAAAAATAGTAAAAAAATTTCAAAAAATATAAAATTTGGTCTCCAAGTATATTTTAATACAAAGATGATGGTAAGCGGTTCGGTTTGACTGTTCGGACTATGAAAACGAAGATAAGAATGTGAAGCATGATTAGAGCGCAAAACAAATGGTGCATTTTAACCCTACTCGTAATACATATATAATTCTTTTTCTATAAGTGTTATGTGAACAGAAAAATAATACGGACGTCTAAACTAACAATTTTTTTTTATATCTATGGAGTAATTTTGCCCCTAATAAATTCTTATTCTTTACTTTACAATTCCTAATTATCTTTTATCAGAATTAACTAATCTTTAAATATATTCAAAAATAAAATAAAAACACTTAATTTATACCAAAAACCAAACTATTGACAAATGAAATCGTTCTCTCTTTTTTTTATTGATTTTTTTTTTTTAACCATCGGTCTCACCTAAGCTCCTTAGGCCACCAAAAATTCTTTCACTGACTGAAAAACTCGGTAGCTTGTAACAAATTGAAGTTTGTTAGAATTTTTAATTTTTTTTAGAGGGAAAGATTTTTTATTTGAATTTTGAATATGCGAATTTTCATATAGAGAGTATTATTTTTTGCCACTTAAATTAAAGATTTATTATCTTTATTAAATATATTTAATCAAAGAATAAAGTTTAGTAACGGTAAAAAAAATTATGGTACAAATTTTAATATAAATTAAATAAAGTCTTTTTACCTGCCATAGTAACTATGAAAATCAAACAAGATTGTATATTTCTCAACTAAAAATCTGTATACATGCAATATGTAATAGGTCTTAATATATAGTTGCAAAAAGATAAATTTAAATTACACCATAAGAATGGGGATTAGGTTCACTTTCTGAGATTGAAATATTTAAACCTATTAAGAAAATATTACTGCATGACAAACCAAGTCTCAATAATAAAAGAACACAAATATTAATATCTAATATTCTTCATGTTTATCCAAGGTTCTAAATAGCGTTTATAGCGTCGTAGCGGGAAGGCTAAAAAAAAAGCTATAGCGAATAGCGTCGCTATAGCGGAAGCTATTCCAAATAGCGTTTTTTTTTTACATTTCGTATATTCAATATTTGTACTAAATATCAACATTATCTAAGGTCTCATAGAACAATAAATAACACCAAAGTAATTAAGAAATTATAATATTCATATTGAACCCGTACAAAGTCCAAATTGCGGTTCAAAATATCCATAGTAATATCATAAACTATCGATTTTTCCTATTAAAAATATCTTAAGTATCATGACTCATGACATAATCTATTTTTTTTTCTATTCAAATTTTAATTCCGGTTTGGACTTTTTTTCTATTCAAATTTCTATTTCTATTCCCAATTTCAAATTGATTTATTTGTAGCAAGTAGCAACAAATTCAATTTCGGTTTGAGATTTTTTTTATCTTTATTTAAAACTCATATAAATTGCTTAAAAATAAAAAAAAAATAAAAAAACCCATATTGTATAGCGCAAATAGCGCCGTAGCGCAAATAGCGCATTTTGATGTCGTAGCGTAGCGTTTGGGGTCCAAAAACGCTATAGCGCGCTATTTAGAACACTGTGTTTATCTCAAAACGAATTAATACTTAACAATCCAAAAACTAATTAATACTAATAGTAATTAAGAGTCTTCATAATGATTAAAAAAAGCAATTCTTCATGCTAATTTTCATAAGTTTTAATACCTCAATCTAAACTTTAATTATACTAACAGTAATTTAATCTATATAATTAATAATGAAAGAATCAAGTTGTTTATGCTGATTTCAAAAAAACAAAATTAACATTGAACAATTTAAATCTTAATACTAACAGTACTATACTATAGTTTTCAGTTTGAATCCTGAATCACAAAATAATATTGCTATCACATACTTGCAAAATAATTCGCATATCACAAAATAATATTGCTATCAATTTACTAAAAAAGTTCGAGAACATGACAGCACCAACATATTATACATTATCTAATTCTTTGAACTCTCTGTCTTGTCATATTTCTTTTTAAGTTTTGTATTTGGTTAATAGAAGAATAGATTACTATGAATGAAATAAGTTAAAGTTTTGGTGAAGTTCGTAAATGTTTATACATGCAAACTTAAACTTTGTGAAGGAATAAGGAATTACCAATGAACTGATTAGAGAGAAATATACAGAAGAATGTAAATAGAAGGACGCAAAAGAGTGAGGCTGCAGTGTTCTGCGTAGGGTTGGTCCGTACAATAAATTAAAAATAATAATTTTTTAAATTTAAATAATTGATATGAACCATTCAATATAATTTTTACATGAAAATGTACTGTAGGTCAAATTTTACATTTTTTTACAATTTTCTTACTATTTTTAAATAAGTAGAAAATTAATTGATTTATAGATTTTACACCGTTTAAAAGTAATAGTATTATACCTATCTAAAAAACATAGTAAAAAATATAAAAAAATGTAAATTTAGTTTGCAAGTATATTTTTATATAAAAATTATGTTGATCGGTTTAAATTGTTTATTTAGACTTTAAAAATAAAAATAAAAAATTTATAGCACGAAACATTGCGCGCTATGCATAGTACCATAGCCTCACTTTGGAGGCTCAGAGCAAAAATGGTACAAAAATTGATGGAAAAAGGAATTAAAAGACGGAAGGGTAATTTCGTCTATAAGAAAAATTATATGAGCTGGAGTAAATGTTTGTCGAAAGGAATTATCTTGTCTAAGCCTTTTTATTTATATCCTTTTTGTATTGAAAATGACAATGGGATATTGGGATGTTTGATAGGGAATTCTTCATTATCCAAATATCAAAACCAGGCGTTCGTCCAGTTCGACTTTCCAAAGAAAGATTTCTAATCTTACATGTTGACATGGCTAGTTTTAATTGGGTGATGGTGGTTTCGTCAGCTTCGTCGTTTGATTCCGTAAAAGGTTGTAAGATGTAGCTTGTCTCTATGAAACAAACGAGAGCGACTTATCAATGTACTGTACAACAAAAATCAAATGAGAGCGACTTTTTTTTTTGGGGGAATTTCATGTATACCCCTCAAAAGTTTCAAAATTACGTATTTCCCCCTCTAAATTTTAAAATTACATATTTCCCTCTCTAAACTTCAAAAACTCACATATTTACCCATTTTATTGTCTTTTATATCAAAACACATTCTAAATTTATAAAATACCCATTTTACCCTTTATTAAAAGTATAAAACCCCCATCGAACTCAAATTTGAATCTAAAAGGTTCCTCTACCGTCCGATCCGCGCGCATTACAATAAGATATGTGCGTATTCGCTTCAAGATTCGTGCTATCTAGCGCGCACGGATCTTAAAGCAATTTTGATCCGTATGCATTGCATTAAGATCTGTGCATGTTGCTTCAATATCCGTGCGTGTGCACTTCAATATTTGTGCTGACCTAGCACACACAGATCGTAAAGCAATTCGGACGATAGAGGAACTTTTCAGATTCAAATTGGAGTCAGATGGACGTTTTATGCTTTTTAATAAGAAAATGAAAAGGGTAAAATGGGTATTTTATGAATTTGGAATGTGTTTTAATATAAAAAACAATAAAATGGGTAAATATGTGATTTTTTGATGTTTAGAGGGGGAAATACGTAATTTCAAAATTTAGAGGGGGAAATATGTAATTTTGAAGTTTTTGAGGGGTATACGTGAAATTCCCCCTTTTTTTTTTTTTGAGTTGAAGCCCGTAGGTATATATTTATTGAAGATTAACGGGAATTAGGCCTATTACAGGAGAAATTTAAAGACTGAAATGTAAAATCCTAATTAATCTAAACACTGTTTTTCTGATTGAATATCTAAATCCCAAGCAGTGGAATATGAAACCAAAATCCGTAATGAAAAATAATTGTCCCAAGGATTATAAGAAAGGAAATTAAGAAAACAGCGGCCTAAAATCCCTACATTAAGAAATAACATCTTCCCGGTGGTCGCAGCATGTTAAAAATATTTTCGATTCTCAACCATTAATTCAGTCCCCTGTGATATGAAAGAACCTTGTGTCTAAACTCTAAAGCAGTTGAGATGCCTGACATGCATGCCCGTTCTTCAGCCGGTGTACCAGTGAATACTTGTCCCGTTCTTCTCGCTATATTTGCGCGTCCGTGCAGTATTGCGACTGCCTCCCTTGTGATGTGTGTCAGAGTGATTCCCCCGGCTGCCTCTCTTATATATTTGTCACATTGCCCCACCACCTCTCTTGCGTGCCATGATGGAATGTCGACAATGTTGCCCGTATTGATTGCCCTTACCAGATTTAAACAATCTGAAAAAATATTTGCTGTTATTTGTTGATTTCGCAGCCTACGGACCGATATCTGTTGAATCGCTTGCCAGAGTGCAATGGCCTCCGTGTGGAATGCATCTTTAGCCTGTACCGACCCGTATTGAACCATTGTCAGGCCCAGTACCGGTTCGTACAGCGTGACACCTATGCATGCCCTATCTCTATTGTCCCATGATCCATCTAAAATAATCACCATTTCATCTCTTCTTATCTCTTTCTGCACTATAATCAGGGGCTGTTGTTGAGTACCTTGCATCTGCGGTACCGACATGCTATAAGCTTGGTTGAGCGCCGCTATTGGTTGCATTTTTTTTCCGTTGAAGACTTCTTGATTCCTGCCTTTCCATATGCACCACAGTATGTTGCAAAAAATATCGATTTGTTTATCATCCAAGAGTTGTGTGATTTGGATAATTGTCGTGGTGAAGTCCATCAGTAATGCTTCTACATGTATTGGGTACGGAGAGGCACACCATGTCGCTCTTGAACCTGCACAAAAGAAGAACAAATGCATTAAGTATTCACTCTCCCCTCCACACCTCGGGCATGAAGGGTTTGTGTAATGTATCCTCCTTCGAAGTTCCGCTACCGTTGCCAAGCCATCATGTACCGCTCTCCAAATAAAAACTCGGACTCGCGGTATAATACCGGGTCATTTCCATATCAGTTTCCAAGCTGTGTTTTTAATTTGAGAATAGTGTACAGGTGTGACCATTTTCCATAGCTGTGCATATCCCTTCTTTGCACTGTATTTCCCTCTTGTATTTCCCTCTTGTATTTCCCTCTCAGACTCTACTTCCATATGAGGTTATCTGGCACTAATGGGTTGTTTCTTGGCCTAGTCATTCCCTGTATGACTGATGTTGCGGCATGACTTCCAAAAATCTCCTCAATCTGTTGCACCCTCCAAGAACTAAGCTGGTGATCATATAACTCCGAAACCTTCATATCCCTTTGGCTATCTGTAAATATCCACCGTGTTTCCCATGCATCAAATCACGGCAAGTTGATGGCCGGTATATGAGTGCCATCACCTATCTGCCACTGCACTTGATTTTTTAATTCTAGTTTGAGCTTCTGTATGTTTCTCCATAATCCACTAGCATCTGCAGTTCTGTGTACTGCCCAAAACCCTCCTCTTGAGAATTATTTTGCTTTCATGATTTTAATCCAGATTCTATCCTCATCCGCCGCTATTTGCCACACCGTTTTCATAATGAGCGCTTTATTAAACAAATGTAAATCCCTAATCCCCAATCCTCCTTCTTCCCTGGGTTTGCAAATCTTATGTCATGAGATAAGCGAAAGGTATCTATCCCTATCTATTTTTCCCCATAAAAATTTTCGAATCAAGGCATTAAGCTTGTTTATCACCTTGCAGTAGTGAGATGGTCATGTAATATACAGGAATTTATTGCAATGTAGAATTGATAAGTGCCAACCGACCCGCGTGTGAAAGCAAATTCATCCGCCAACCCGCGAAACGGCCACTAAACTTTTTGATTAGCAGGTCATCTGTACGCTCATTAACCGTCCGTTCATTATCTATTATTGCCCCTGGATAATTTTCCCCTCCGGTTGCCAATTTTGCCCTTAAAACACCCAGTAAGGCCCGTTTAGATTCATCACTACATGTGTGACTGAACCATAGAATCAATTTCTCCGGATTGACATTGAGGCCCGACTGAGCTCCAAATCTTGTTAGAATATGACCGTATGTGTTAACTTCTCTCAAATCAGCTTGACCCATAAGCATTAAATCATCGGCATACATGAGGTGTGTTAAAATCGGCGCCATGGGAGCCAATTTGATTCCCCTAATTGTTCCTTGTCTCATCTCTCTATCGATGATTTTTGTTAAAAACTCCATGGCCAATATATACAGATACGGAGACATAGGGCATCCTTGCCTTAGTCCCCGAGTTGGTCTAATGAATCCACTGCCTGTGCCGTTTACCAGAATTGTAACTTGGCTAGATTTCATGCAGTATAGTATGAGTTGCACTATTTTCATAGGTATGTTGACCTCCCTCATTGCCCTCTGTAAAAATTCCCACTGTAGTTGATGTCTCATTATTTGATCGATTGTTTCGACCTATTTCCAGACCAAATATCATGTTTTGAATAACTAAAATGCATTGTTTACATTGAATATCAATAGAATATGGTACTGCTGCGTTTTGGTTATCACTTTGCAGGAAATAGGCGAAAACAGGCAAAGAGCAGAGTTCAGACATCTTCCATGCGGGCCGCGTCCCACCTGACGCGGGTCGCATCACAGCCCAGCGCGACCTCAGACGCGACCCTCACAGCGCGCATCAGACCTAACCCGACGCGGGTCGCATCCGAAGCCATGCGGGTCGCGTCGAATTAACTGCGCCAGGCCCAATTGAAGCCCAGTAAGATCTCTATATATAGAGCTGGGCCTGCGCGATTCAGAGGATCCAGATTTCGTTTTAAAACAGAAAGATCGGTGTTTTGAAGCAGGAGCTTGGCGCCAGGACAGAGGAGAGCTGGAGCAAGGTGGATTTCGGCCATGACCTTGATTCGAGCTCGATCTTCTTCGATTCTTCCCCTCTTCATCATGATTTGCATCTCCTCTATCTCTTTTCTTTTCTCTTTGATCATGTTTGAGTAGATTTTCAGTTTTGAGGGATTTAGATGTAATCCAAAGCTTTGTTTGATAATGAATATTGATTGAATCTGAATTGTTATTCGTGTTTCTTGATTTTTGTATTAATTGAAATTGCTTGACCTAATTGCTTGATTGATTCTTGATTGTCTACTATTGATTGCTTATGGCATTTCTTTTTGTAATTTGGCCTTGATGTATCTTGTGGATTAGGTTAAGTACTTGAGGTAGGTCTAAGATCCGAGAGGTGAGATCAATAGTAGCCGAAAGGTGAAATTTCCATTAGTCGAAAGAATAGTGGATGCCTTTAGTAAACGGGATCAAGAACTTAGGTTTGAATTGAATCTAGGAAGGTGAAATTGCAATTCCGTACCAAGTCTATTAAGCCAATACACGAGAGTTGAGGTTCAGTGACATTAGGTACGGTCAATCGAGCCTTACACGAATTAAACAACCAGAATCAGAAATATTCAGTGTCAGCTCCAGGACCACGCGGGTCGCGTCACTAGGTCGCATGCGAAAGTGTGCGGGTCGAGTGAGAGGTCCAGAGTGCTTGAGGGCTACGCGGGTCGCGTGTGAGAGCACGCGGGTCGCGTCACAAGGGTCGCATACGAGAGTATGCGGGTCGCGTGACAAGTCCAGAGCAGCAAAGTTGAGGATGAAATCTGAAACCCTTGAAACGCTTTTATTTTACAGATAGTATAAAATCAAACGTTTAATTGCTTTCATTCTCTGTTGTTACAATTGTTGATTGAATTTAGGAATTGTAAACAAACCCAAACACCCTTTTCAACTTCTAGTACCTAACTAGGTTAAGTCAAAGTTTAGGATTTGAGTCGTCCCTGTGGATCGACACCCGATTATACTACTCGATAGGGGTTGTGCACTTGCAATCCTTACTCGTGAAGTGTAAGCGCAGTTTTAAAAGGTACGCCCTCAAGCGTACCGAAACTTGCGTTGCGCTTGCGTGCGAACAGTAGTACATCGAACGCTTTGCTTATGTCCGCCTTAAGCATGAACGCTTTTTCTTTGTAACTCTTACTCCCGAAAGATTGAATGATCTCTCGAACCAGAATTGTATTGTCTGAAATATTTCTTCCTCTAATAAAAGCCGATTGATTTTTTGAAATGAGTTTGGCCATATGCGGTTGAATTCTATTCGCCAAGAGTTTCATGACGAGTCTATATACTGTATTTCCCACCGTAATCGGTCTGTAATCATTCGGACTCCTCGGTTCCAGTATTTTTGGTATTAGAGTGATGTTACTTTTGAGCCATGAATCAGGCACCATACCAGTCCGAAGCGCTGTGCTGATAATATTTATAATCGGCTCTTCACTATTTGCCAGTATTTCTGCAGAAACCCTGCTGTGATGCCATCGAGCCCAGGTGTCCATTTCTGCTCCCATGTTAAATAGTGTATATTTAATTTCTGTCTCATTCGGTACCGCACATAGACCCGCATGGGCCTGATCCGTAATTTTTTCCTCAACCCGAGCCGCTAGTTGGCTTGAAGAAGAGTCAAATTCCGTATTTGGCTGCTATGTGGCCGGGTGTAGAGATTTCTGTAATATTCAACAAAAATTCTTCGGACATTTTTCTCATCTGAGTATGTCACTCCATCACTTGACATGACATTAGAAATTAAATTTATTATCTTTCTTTGAGTTGCCACGGTATGAAAGAAAGTGGTATTTCTATCACCTTGGTACGTCCACTGTATTCTCGATCTCTGTTTCCAATATGTTTCTAGATCCTCATCAGCCTTCTTGTAATCCGCCACTATATTGGCCTCTTCTTGATGGTCCTACTATGAGGGGTGTTTAGTTTGTAACATCAACAACCTATGTTGCAAGTCCCTCATCCTGTTTTGTGGAGTCTGAACCTGCCGTGCCCATTTATTCATATTTCTTTTAACCCTATTCAATCTCTCTTCCCACTGCAGGTCCCTTGCCTCATCCCACTCGACTTGCCAAACCTCTTGAAATCCCTCCGTATTCATCCACCATTTCTCCACCCGGAACCGTGTAACTCTAGGATTATTTTGGGACATTCTCAATAAAATGGGAGCATGATTGTTAAGTGTTGACTGGCTTGTTTCCTTTCAAAATTTTCTGTTTTTTTGAAAATTGAATAATCTTTTGTTCTGTCCATGGTGGCGTTTTTTTTTATTCTGAGAAGAGACACTTATATACAAATAATAATTCTATTATTATTATTATTATTATTATTATTATTATTATTATTATTGACTAGTGAACATTTTTTCTCTTCAATATTTTAAACAACATACGTCATACAATCTCTCAACAAACTTTTCGTGAAACTATGGCTGGAATTATTTACATTAAACTATAAAATAAAATGAACTACAAATGAATTAATATAAAAAAAACCGAATCATTGATTAAGTTTTTTTAGACGATTCTAAATGAAACGAATCATCACCCTACACACAAGGTCACACAAACCAACCGATCTCTGTACATGCACCATTCCGTAAGTCAAAAACTGCAGGGAACATCTACGGTTTGAAGACTGTTGTGTATTTTAGGTATCGAAATATAAGTCTATTTAATACATTTTTTATTTTTAAATTTATAAATTTTCGTACACAATAATAGATCAGTTGCAAGTAGGGCTGCAAACGAACCGAACCGAATCGAACTTACCTCCAGTTTGAGTTTGATTTGAATTAATTTCGAACGAACTTAATTTCGAACGAACTCAATTTCGAACCGAATTTTTTACGAACTCAATTTCGAACCTTTACGAACTTTGTTACGACTTACGAGTTATGACTTATGACTGGGCCATAGTGCGAAATTACAGCACTTCAATAAAAACTCAAATATTCAAAGTACAATTTAAATAAAATCCAAATATCAATAGAAGTACAATTTAAATAAAAACTCAAGCACTCCAAAGTATTCAAAGTACAATTTAAATATCAATAGAAGTACAGAACAATCACCAAAGTCTTAGAATTATTACAAACCCAAATATTATCCTAAATAAAACATTAAAGTGCATTACAACTAGGCACTAGCTACTGAAAAACCCTTCTAAAAAAGAAGAGGTAGGTTGTTCAAAGAAGACGAATGTTGTTCAAAGAAGACAAGAGGTAGGTTGTTCAGAGAAGGCTGAGAGCAAAGACAGTGCTTTTGTTTTTTGATTTGTGAAATCGGCTTTGCTGTTTTTTTTTTACTTTATTTCCTGATGCTAGTAAATGACTGATCTCTGTTGCTGGTTTTGCTGATTTTCTATATATATTTTTTTTTTCTGATTTAGACTGTTGTATGAGAAATTTTTGGTATGACAATGGATCAAATTAAAAAAGAAAAAAAAATTAAACTGGCGTGTGCCATCTTTAAGGCTCTCATACCATAATATTTGTGGAAGAGATAAAATAAATAAGTATATTATATTTTCTGATAATTATAGGAATAGAGTATATTAGTTATTATTGGATAGCGGCATAGCGCTGATAAGTTAATGCTATTTGATCTATAAAACAAGCAACAATAAAAATGGTGTGCTTTTTAATTACCCGAGAGAGGAGCAAATCGCAAGAAGGGCAAAGAGAAACGACCAGTACCAAGGGTCGCCTCGCCTCACGGTCGGTCCCAATAATCAACCAACAAAGCAAAGATCAACAAGGGTCGCCTCGCCTCGCGGCCGGTCCCGGTTTGGTATCGCAACCAAGTAACCAACAGAGGGAAACTCTAGGGTTTGGACTTTGGTATCGCAAGTTTGCAACCAACAGAGAGGAAAAATTGGCTAGGTTTTTTATTGTTGGTTTTGTTCGCAACCAACAGTGAGAATACCAAAAGTTCGCAACCAACGATTATGGGTTATGGCTGGTTTTGTTTAATTTTTTTATTTTGGGCTTTGTTGTTGAATTTTTTTTTATTTGAGCTTGTAATTGGACTGGGCTTTCTGTTTCAAATGTCAGAATTGCAAAGCAATTATGGACTGGACGGCTTATATTTTCATCAGTGAACATAAGTTATCAGCAGAAATTAACGGTTCACGTTTGAGTTAATTTCGAACTAAATTTGGTTTGCGAACCAATTTCGAACGAACTAGGTCCAGTTTGAGTTTGGTTTGAATTAATTTCGAACTAAGTTTGGTTTGAAATAATTTCGAACGAACACAATTTCGATTCGAACTTTTTACGAACTTTTTCGAATCAAACTCGAATCAAATTACGAACTACGAATTTTTTGTGCAGCCCTAGTTGCAAGCATACAATCTATCCTTGTAGTAATAAAGATATCGATCCAAAGATAACGGAAATATTACTTTTTACTAAATTAATTAATCCTAAAATAGTGCAAATAAAGTAAATGGGGGGTTGTTGTAAATTGATTTTGTAGGTTAAATACCCGATTGAGAATTGAATTAAATAAAGCAATTTTAAACAAACAAATAAATGGAGTTTTGTAATTCAATAAGATAGAAGTCTAGAGGCTATCGGCATACTATCAATTGGTTAAATCCACACTTAATTGGTTTTTAAATTTATGTTTGCAATTATGGGATTTCTAAGCCTTAAATATCAAAAAGTGTCACTTTCGTGAATTAATGACGTGCCTAGATATTTCGAATTTCACGATGAAGTCATTTACCCTAGCTATCTAGACCATAAGCATATGTTAGCCTAGTTTATCCCTAAATCCAATACTTCACGATTAAGTCATTCATACCAATATTCGGTTCAATTATAGAGGTCCCAATTAAATATGAGGCTTCACGATTAAGTCTTTAACCTCAATTCAACTTTTATTTTTTGTGATTCCGGACTAAGAAATAGTTTTCTTTATGGGCGAATGAACTTCTAGGATCTTCGGTGAAAAATAATCATAAAATAAAATAATATATAAATGTTATAATTATGTCCATTTTTATTAGATAAAATTTTGATGGAATGTACTCGAAACCATTTCAAGTTTTACAATATATTCCAAGTAAAATTGGCAACCTCACGTTGACCATATAAATACCGATTGAGATTGAGAGATTTGTAGCAGAATAAGTAAGAAAATAGTTGTCAAATAAATAAGGAGAGATAATACAATCATATTCTGGTCATAATTAAAAAAGAAAAAATAATAAAATTAAATAAATGAAAATATTGATGATGTGAATTTAAAGATGATCTTAGTAATTTTTTCCCAATCATGACAAATGTTGGTATTTTACGTTTCAAACTTCTAACTAGTACTTGATTCGCAATGCGGATAAAAAACTACGTAGAAATTTAAGTCAATTAAATGTGTATCATTATGATATATAAGTTGCTATTTTAATTATGTTATATTCATGAATGGTAAAAGTATATAATTTTATACGGTGAAAATGGAAATGCAAAAAGTCTCCTAGCTCGTAGGGCTGCTAATGAGTCAAGCTCAGCTCAAAATTCAACTCAGCTCGTCATATAACTAAGCAGACTCAACTCGGGCTCGGCTCGGTCTTGAAGAAAAAAACTCGGCTCAATTTAATGAGTTTGAGCCTTCAGCTCGGCTCATAACTCGCGAGCTCAACTCATGTCAAGCAATTAAAAAACAAACATTTACTTGATTACAAGTCAATAACCTTACCTAAATTATTCCTACAAATCAATGAGCCAAATCTACACTATGCAAAATACAAAAAAAAAGGTCAAGTCACTAGTAAAACAAGTTTATGTATATTGCTCAGTTTATTATGTATCATTCTAAGGATATGTATTTAATGAGAAATAATTGTAAGTCGTATTAAAAAAAGAATTGTTGAGATGGTGCAAGTCAAGTACGAATTGAATCGAACCAGCTCAAATTTACACGAATTGTCGAATTGATTATTACTCGAGTCGGATCCGGTTCGGTCTAATCCAATTAATTCGTTCTCACTCTCGCAGTCGGATAAGGGAGTTTCCAATTAATCCCAACGCAACCCACACTGTAGAGGCAGGATTTTTATTGATTTTCTGGTGATTCTTCCCCTCACTCAACTGTGTCTGGAGCTCCGTCTGCTTCGAATGATACTCTATCTAGTTACGGCGTTGATCAATGAGATGAATGAGCACTTCACTCTAAGTCCCACCCGGGGATAGGGATTCGTACGTTCAACATCTATTTTTTATAAACGCAAGCAATTTCATTCCCAATATAGAGTTTGGGAACCGTGCATAATAAACCCTCCATGGCTCATGAGCCGGCTCGGGCTCGACCCTGTTTGAGTGATAAAATATGCACCGAGTCGAGTTCAAACTTTATTTAGTTTAGGACCTGACTCGATACAATTTATTGAGTTGTTTAACTCATTGGCTCATGAGTCAACTCGGATCATTAGCAGCCCTACTAGCTCGCATGTTGCCCGTTCTTTTAGAGTTGTCATTATTATTTAATTAGTTTCGAATTTTTACGATGAAAGATTCGCAAATAAAAAATATAACACTTAGATAATATAGAAAATCCTGGCAAAAGAACACATTCCTTTTCTTTAATAGCTTTTGACAACTATGAAAGAAAACTGGATATACCAAACATATAAATGTATAGGCAAGCTATAAATATTAATTGGCCACTTTCTTTCTTATTTTTTTTTCTGTTTCTTTCTTTGATACATGTACTTAATCTTCTAAATGTATGATCCCAATAAGAAACTTAGAATAGTTGTCAAAAGCTTGAATACAATTGCCCAATCAAGGCTTGATCAACTTAATTCACTTTAACTTAAAAGAGTAAGAAATTTAATTCGGAATAACTTGACTCCACAACCAAACATGCATTTAAAGAGTTGCATGCAAGAAGCAAAAATTGTCAAACACACTGTTTTACTTCTTTGGTTAAAGACTTCTACCGATATGAATCTAAACAAACTGAGCTAAGATCTGCAAAAACTAAAATCGAAGCAATATCATCCAACATTCTTCCCAAAACCAAAACAAAGCACGCGACCATTTATTATAAATCATATAATACAAGTTTTGAATAAATGGCGCTTCTTAGTACCTAAATTTGAACAGATTGCACACGTTGAATGTCATTTCCTCTTCTTAGAAGATTTACTGCTTTCAAGACGTTGCCGTGCCTTTTCAAACTCTTCATCTGTTGGTTCAGGTTGAGAATTAGGGTTGCACTTTGAAACAATAGAAGAAAGAATGGAGTTAAATTGTTCCTTTCTTTGGCTTCTTCTCTCAGTTATTGCTAAGGCCAGATCATCCACCTCTTTATTCCTTTTCCTAAAAGAAGGTTAAAAAAAAAGTATTAAGAGAGCAAATTTTTAACTTCAGGATAGTTGGATTGCCAATTTGAAATTAAATGCTGTGGTTATAAAATAACCTATTACAGGGTTATGGATATAAATTTATAAAATGAAAAACATATAGTAGTTTATAAATGCTAACTTGGAGGGCCTAGCTAGAGGATTTGTAGGAGGCTCAGTTTGAGAAACCTTCTTGGCCCACTTCTTATATGCTTTTGTAGATTCCAGTTCACCTGTCAACAGATGTGCAACTTCAATACAAATAATTTATAAATGAAACAAAACAATACCATATAAAAACAAAATAAAATAAACAAAGAGACAGAGCATTGGATTAAGCCTCCAAAAAAGAGTTTAAGATGAAATAAAAAAATCACGAAACTAACTCTTGAAACATTTCCACTGTCCATACAAGGTGAGCATATTGTGGTTTTAATGAATATAATGGAGGGCATATACTATATATTTCATTGATATATCTATCTGAAATGGGAGAATTATCACATTTCTCACTAGATTGTTCAAATATAGTACTAAAACCAGTAAACCACCCCTCAACACCTGGAAAGAAAAGAAAAACAAGGACAGCAAATAGGTGCTTTTGGCATCTCTTGACTTGATAAATTTCACATTTTATATGTTTTGAGGTGAAATGAGATTGTGTAGGGGTACAATTCAAGAACCCATAATTCCTAAATAATACTTGATAAAATTATATTAAACCTTGGGATATAGCATCATCAATAATATCCTTGAACCGGTGAGAATCAAGCTTTTCGTCAGAACAAATCATTGAACAGAAAAGCCTGAAAAAGGTAAAATGACAAATCAGATCAAGTTATGAATTAGGGAATGATTCCACCTCTGCCTCTATGAAACACAAACATATGATGTATAGGCCTTAAACAAAGAAGCAATTTATATGCTCCTTAAGATATGGTTATTATTAAAACTACTACCTCTCAAAATTTTGTAAAAGACCCACCTTACTTTTCCTTTTTCCTCGATAGATATAAACAATCTGTAAGAGGGGCAATTCGGGCATCTTTAAAGTCATGTTTTTTATGCTTACCTTTTTTATATGAAGGATAACCATTCACATTCTTTATTAAAATTACCTAAGATATCTTGACACTTTGCAATGATACACATGAAATTGCCCATAAAATAAGAAACTGCACTTTCTAATAGATTGTACCTGTTCATATTGCCTTCGAATTTTGCATAGAGTTCCTTGAGATCATTTTTCTCTGAATCTGAGCCTCTGTAATTAGCTTCAAACTCTTCAATGTCCTCCTCAGTGACCTAAAATAGGAAAAGTGAAACATTCATTTCAGAAAGTATTCCTCACCCTCTGTAACTATTTTGGATTGCTCCCTTTTAACAACTGTCATGATGAAAACTAAACAAGATAAAAGAAACCAGTTACATCATCTGGTCAGGTTGAGCCAGTCAGGTCTAGTAAATGTGAAACCCGATACTAACTAAGTTTTACATCCAATTTGAGTTGAGTTTGAAACTTTTGCAGCATGAAACAAGGGTCCACTAATACCTTATTTTTTTCCTCAAAGGCATATTATTTAATTACTACTTGAGATTGTTCTCTCAACACGTCAGAAAAGAAATCACTTATGCCTCCATCTCCAAGTTTTAATGTGCCAAAATTAAACCTTGATTATACCTATATAATGTATAAAGAACACAAGATGGTGGTTTCCTGTTTGATAGGGCTACACCTGAAATTTTGAGGTATTGCAGAGTGCACTTGAAAATGACTCTTTATCACATTGTTATTCAGGCGTGCTCATCAGAACTATTTCTTCCTTGCCAAATATGGTTGCAAGTCAAATTTCAAAAACATCTTATTGTATATTTTAGATGTGGGAAATGAAGAACAGACCAATGAAACCTTCAACAAAATAGAAGAGGCAACTAAAAATTTAATGATCTACTTAGATGAAACAAACCTTTTTGAACGTCCTTTTAAAATAATCTCGGAGATCATTTCCAGCTTCTCCATCAAGTGCCTATAAACCAAAAGATTAAAAAAAATTCTGAATTACAGGCAAGTCCCTTTTCAATGAAATAATTGCGCCTTGTGGAACCATTTTACAGCGGTAGCATCAATACCTTACTAACTAGGGTATAACTCATGTTACTATCAGTCAACAAATTACTGCTACATTATGGCACTGCAATGTGACAGCTATTTCCATATAGGGGAATAGAACAGCTGAAAAACCAATAATGCACCAAGTGCCAGTTTTCATGCCACACCACTTGAATTACTGCTACAACTAAGTAATGCAGAATAAACAATGACCTGGTCTGCTATACCAACTGCTTACAGGTGTCAATGGTACCCTTTTATCAGTTTACCCAGCCCGATCGTATTTGATAAGACGGGAATAGGTAATTTTTTTTCATTAGCTAATCAGGTACGGGTAAGGGTAAAGTTTTTTTGTTAACATAACAAGGGTACAGGTAAAGACTATTTCGTACCTGTGACCCTATACAATAATTATTAACAATAAAAATTATAAAATTATATATGGAGATCATGCATGATATGATATAGTTTTATTCATGACCCATATATATCTATTAAATGGCACCCTTTTATCCGCTTGCCCAACCCGTACCGTATTCGATAAGACGGGTATGGGTAAGATTTTTTTGTTAAGCTTATTGGGTATGGGTATGAGTAAGGGTAAAGCTTTTTTCATTGACTTGATGGGTAAGGACATGAAAATGCTTTTACCCGACCCGTTTCGAGCACGTTAATAACTTGACACCCCTATAACTGCTCCTCAGCTTCCTTAAACATTTTTTGGAAGAAAAAGAAAATTCCAGATTTTAAAAGGCCAAATATGCAAGAATTTTTGTAAAAGAATCACTTACATCATCATCGGTAATGCCAGTTTGGTCATAATTGGATCTTTTCTCTTCATCTCCAAGTATTGAAACAACCTTTTGCAACAGCTGAAATTTCGACTTGGCATTCTGAAAGAAAAGATAACTTTATTCATGCCATTTGAAGAGTTTTTCATAGCATAAGGTAAGATAAATTAGAGCTAAATTGCCAAGAAAAATCAGTATTGTACAGTACCAGGTTTACATGCCAATACTTGAACATATGAACAAATGTATGTCCTACTTCTACATGAACTTTTATTATTGTAAGTTTTTCAAAGGAAAGGGTCATCAGAAATGCATATTATACCTGATTATTTTTATCTTACTCTACTTGCAACTCAGATTAATTTCCAACAGAGATGCAGCATCTTTTCTTTAGTTGCAAATAACACCCCCCTCTTTAACTTTTTCCATGTTTATTTCCATAGACAATGACATCTCATGATAACCAGTTCATATAAACTTGGAAACCAATAGCCAAATCCACTTAGATTATCTTTGTTCAATTCAAATTTCACAAAAATAACAAATAAAGAACAAAAAGAAAAAAAGATCTCAATTAAGTTAAGATCATTAATCAATAACATTAAATCAAACTAATATAACAGTGTGGCATTAATAGTAACTCGCAGACATCTCAAAACAAAGTATGTTCAGGTATCAAATATGACAATTGCAAGCATTTTTTACAGATCAAACAATTTACTGGGTGGTAAATGCAAAACTAAGTTTTTGTAATGATAGCATTTAAAGTACCTCATCTCCTGGGTTTTTATCAGGGTGAAGTCGCAAGGCTAAGTTTTTGTATGCCTTCTTTATCTCTTGTTGTGTTGCTGTTCTCTCTACCCCTAAAATCTGTTCACAAAAAGAGCAATTAATTAGTAATTGACCTAGAGTTGTGATGTTATGTAAATTCAAATGAACTTCAGCTAAAACATTTACAAAAATGCCCCTAATCTATTTTTAATAGCACTACAGTCCCTTGTATCACAAAAGCTGGGATCTTATGTAAATTTAACATCTAAAAAAAGTAAACACCCCTAGCTAAAGTCCTTAAGAGAAAAATGCATTCATAACTTTGTTGGGTTTTCAAATGAGCTTCACTGATTCCATTGACCAGTAAAGTCATTTTATCTTTCCATTGACCAGTAAAGTCCTTAAGAAGATGAGATGTTATTTTATTTTTGGTTAAAAAGGCCTAAGCCCTGCTTCATTAAGAAACATTGTTAACTTAAGATGAGATGTTATTTTCTTCTTTATTTCCTGCACAAACTCAGTATCAGTACATACCAGTAAGAACTGGACCTTACTTGCCTCTTACTGAACCAGGTCTTCTTACTTTAATCGGCTTTTAATTAATAAAAACTCAGTGGTCAACTAACAGAGACCAGACATATGGTATATACTGGTTCGGTACCATACAAATCAGATCTAAACAGATTTAACAAGAGTACATCAACATATCAGAACATTAGGAATAAATGAAAAGAATTCCAAGGAAAACGAAAAAAGTAGGGTTTGAGAGAGTACCTCGTACAAGCTCTTTCCGCTCTCGGTGGATCCACCACCACCGGCGGAGCTTGTCTCCGCCTCGTCGGAAACCCTAGTTTTCTTCTTTCTCCCCATTTTTCGTCCAATACAAGTATTCTCTGAGTATCGCAAGAAGGTCTAATTCGAAAAAATTTAGAGGGCTTCCGGATTTCCTAGAAAATATACGACCGTAACAACTCTTCTCTCCGTTTAATTCGAACTGGAGACGATAAGTGTAGTATATTGGGATGGGAATCAGTAAATTGTACTGGAGTGGACATATATCCTTGTCACGTCACCGCGGGAAAATTCCCGCTATTCATTTTTCAGCCCATCCCGCGCTCGATAAGTTGATTCCTGCTTGTGGGTCCCACTGCTCAGTGACTCGAAATGATTGATAAGTGGATGACTGCTATTGTCAATCTCTGGAATTGGTATCCCATCAGGTAACATAAATTTTGAGTATTGATTCGAACAGTCTAATTTGTTTTGATACGAATATTAAAAGAGGTCTCGTGTATTTTACTTTGAATCAGATTAGTCTGAATTCTTATCAAACGGTCTGAATTTAAACTCAAAATATTACATTACCTCATAGGATCGATATGGACTCCTATCTCTATGGTCTTATGATATCACTTGAACCGCATGATGAACCATCAAATGTTAATTGGTACTTTATTACAAAAAGACCGTAACCAATTATCCTCTCTGTTTAATTCGAACTGGACACGAGAAGTATTGATCCAAACCGTCTAATCTGTTTTGATACGAATAATAAAGAAGTCTCGTGCATTTTACTTTGAATCAGATTAGTTTGAATTATTATCGAATGATCCGAATTTAAACTCAAATATTACATTACCTCAGAGGATCCTTATGGACTCCAATCTCTATGGTCTTATGATAGCACTTGAACTGCATGACGAACCATCGACTAATCAAATCAATCTGTGAAAAATGTACATCAAATGTTAATTGATACATATTACTAAAGGATGGGTAAACATTTTGAACAGAGCAGTTCTGACTTCATGCAGCATACAAGGTGTATAATTAAGGAGGAATTTCATGTATGCTCCTCAAAAATTTCGAAAGTACGTATTTTCCTCTTCAAACTTTATAATATCATACGAAGATAGTTCAAATGCCTCATGTCTTTCGTGTCTTTGATCTTGTGAGTTATGAAGATTTGAATTCAAATTAAGAAAGATTGTAGACCGTTCGTCCTAAACGTACTACATGTTTATGCCGGCCGTCTTTTCCAAATGGGGACCTGCTAATAAAACCCAACCAAACTTATTATCTTAGAGGGGGGGGTTGGGGTTTCAAGCATATTTTATCCCCTTCTTTTTATTTTATTTTTAAACATGATCGTTATTTTATTAACGGAAAAACAAACTGTTTAATAAAAAAAATGCATAAATTAAAAGATTACCATGTTAGAAACCAGAGGAGGAGAGACTACAAATAGTTCATGCAAAATAATACTATTTTGCATCTTTCTTTACTTTGTTTTGGCCTCCCACCTTGCATTCGGGCCGACCTCTAAATCCTCTGTCTCCACGACGAAGATGAAGACCAAATGCAGAAAGACTCGAAACAAAGGAGCAAATTCTCCATTTTGAGTCTACCATGTTTCGTCTTGGCCTCCTACTTTGAATCTTCCCTACTAACGAGAAATATAATCGAGTTTAGGAAGAAAATTGGATCAGAGTGTGGGAACGAAAGTGGTTTGCTTTCAATGACGAGCTTTCTAAGAGATCAACGCTAAAATCCTAAGAGAGAGGATTGAAGGGAGAAGAGAGAGAGAGAGAGGAGAAAATTATTTGATTAGACAAGATGGCGCTGCGAATTAAAGACAGAGCAGTGATCGAAGAGACACGAAAAAAAATCTTAAGGACTATTCATACACGGTTACATCACAAAAACTGTGTATAATGTACAAACTTCAAACACTGTTCCTAAAAAAACCGTGTATAAACATTTCCAGGATAGTCAAAGAGGTGCGAAAAACCAAAAATTCTAATAAGATTTATACACAGTTATTCTTTAAAAACGTGTATAAATCTGGATGTTTTAAACAGATGAAGCAAAGCAAGCCACAAGAGAAAATCAAAGATATATAAAAAAAAAAAAGTAAACATAGACAATGTCAAACAAGCATCCATATAGCAAACGAATATTCAGGTACAACCCTAAAACATGAATACGTGGTAAATATATACAAGTCTCAAAAGACTAGAACCTAGAGGTAACAAGCCGGTGATATATGCGGTACATACAATCTCTAATCTCGATGAAGAAGCTGGTCTGAACTTTGTCATCATGATACTCCTCATCCGCAACCAAATCATCGAAGCTAACATGGGCAACCTCGTACTCCCTAGAATACTGGCATAATGAAATGAAGCAGACCTCTACCAAACGTGCAGCCTCCCTAACCTCACATCTCAATACGAGGGTCTGCAAAACATATGATCAATAATGGTCTAGTCAACCGTCGATGTATCAATGCTCGATGCCAAGTACTGTGATAGCTATTCCCGAAGTCCACTCAATAACATATGGTGCATGATGCTAACCTCGACCTCAGTGCAGAAAAGAGCCACAGAGTGGTCTCGATGATGTTCCGTGCTGTCGGCCACGCTCGACAACCAATCTATCCCGCGAGATGAAAGCGAGATACTTCTGGTATAGCATCACTAATGTCTCCACCAAATGATGTAAATCGGGAAGCGAGATATGATAAGAAATAACATCAAATGGCCTCATCGCTCAAAAATAGTGGTTTGAGACAAGAATAGTCCCAGGCCTCCCTTCTTTATAATAATAACTAAATGAAAAAAAAAATGATGATTATCTTAGTTAAACATAAATAAAATTATCATGTGCAATAATATTAATAAAAAATGATAGTTTTCACAAGCTTAGAAAATATAACAAAAATGAATGTACCCATTCTCCTCGCAGAAATCTTTAATGGCAGCAGGCAATTTTGGCCCACCTCTACTATGGATGCCTTTGCCTGAAATTAAACATGTCATTAAACAATTCTAAGTAAACAGAAAATTCTTAATAAAATAATTTAATAATTTTTTTCAAAAGAAGCAACAAGATGTTGCCTGTTTTAATTTGCTCGCTTTCTCCTTCCTCTAATTTCAAGATCGTAAGAGTGTCGATTCCCTAAGGTGATCGGTAATAATGAGGTTCTATGGCGGGATTGACATCATTTGTACCTGCAAATTACATTAAAAAAAACAAAATACACAATACGACATTCACCACATAATAGATTTTTAAAAAAAGAATTAAGCAACAAGATGTTGCCAATTTGAATTCATAAATTAAGTCTTGGTCTTATACACAATACCTGTGATTACCAGAAGTGGCTGTGGTGTATCAACAGACTCATCAAGTTGGATTAAGTGTCGATAAACATAGTTCACAGCCTCTGATGCATGCAAACCATGCAAATCGATCACAAATTTATTATTGTTTGCGTTTTTTATGTTGAAGATTGCCTCTGCTGCATCCTCCTGCAATTTTCGGGCCTTGGCCCACTTGAAATGAGCCTGCTTTTGAAGTTTGTGACATAACTTGTGATCCCGCCGCCTGTGAGCATCCTCGGCTGCTCTTAAGAGTGTGTTGGCTTTTCTGTTATAAAATATTTGTCATATCAAATTAAATCGCAACCTATTTTTCATCAATTATATTAGATAAATATGCAGATAGAAAAAATATTACTCTTGGAGATCGAAAGCATCTTGTCGTAACGATTTATACAGCTCGTCATTAGACACATTCCTGGCCATGGTGCGACGACTGCTGTACAAAGTGGAAAATACAATTAGTAATAAGATAGAACGATTAAAAATGTTGTATAAATTTTATTTCATAAATTATTAATTAAAAAATCAATATAAAATATTAATTATTAATTTTGTAATAAAATACTAAGTAAAAAGAGTATAGAAAATGTTATATAAATTAATCTAATTATAACAATAAAAAAGTTCACTGACGTCAAATCCTCTATGGCATATATTGAATCGATATATTCAGATTCTGATGCGGGGGTTAGTAGTCAGTATAATACGGGTGTTGGATATGGTTCAGTTTAAATGGTTAGGCACCATAAATGTTGGCGATAATTAGTTAGCGTTTGCGTTCGGATGTGGGTAATAATGGTTGGGATCTGGGTTCAGATACTAATTCTAATTTCTAAAGCGGGTACGGGCAATGGTGAGTTGGTGACAATGATCGTTCGGATTCTGATGCTGACTCGGATTCATGAAGAGGGAGCCGAGATCAGATCGATTAGCTTAAGAGAATCAATCTCAATCTCCATGGTGCAACACTAGGATCACTTCCTAAAGGACGCCTTTTAATGATAGTCCAGTCTTGTACCCGGCCCTAAACTTTTTCAAGGTTTGCAAAACTCAGCCCAAATGCCTCAACTGTAACTTGTAAGCTAGAGCCCAAACATTAAGCACACCATGTAATTCCATTTTCCCATTGTACACAGCCCAAATAGAGCCTTTTTTGGGGTAAATCATGTACGTACAACTCCCTCGCATGTATCTGCATGTCTCAAACCAAACTGAGTGAAAGAATAATAAATGAATAATCCAAATCAACCATCTTAATTTCCCACCTTAAATTAAATTCGGTTTCCTGTTTTTTCTACTGTTTGGTTGCGTAGATCCAACCAGCATATATAGCCTGACTGTAAACGGGCGGGGGTTCGAACTCAAAACTTGTTCAATCAACCCATAATTAATGACGGGGCAGTCTCTATATGGGTTTCTTTTTCTGGAGATATTTATCACCTACCATCTCCAAGGCAGCATCTAATTTGATATCTAGGCTACGGTGTTACGCGCGGTGTAGCGCATATGAAAATTAAAAAGCGTACAGTACAAGTGTTGGCGATAGTTCAGTATAAAAAGCGTGCTGGTTCAGGCACCATATTAATATAAATGTTGGCGATCGATATATAGTTCGTGTTTGCATAAGGGTGAGGGTAATGATGGTTGGGATCCGGGTTTAGATACTAATTCTGATTTCTAAAGCAGGTACAGGCGATGGTGACCGTTCGGATTCAGATGCTAATTCGGTTGATACAGGTTCATGGAGAGGGATCGCCGACGAGATGTGAATCTGAATCGGTACGGTTGATGTAGAATGAGATCTGAATTGTCCGTTTTAATCTGACGTGATTCTTAAAGCGAATCCTTTCACTTCTCTCTGCTGATGTATGTTGGTTGGTATCGTGCGTACAACTAAACTCATTTTTGTAAAAAGACTGCATGTATCCATCCAGTCTATGAAGCCTTCCTGAAGATAACTAATTAAATATGGGCTAATCTGTAAATAGGTAGTGCCGGTTGTTTGTTTCAACATAAATATATAGGTGCGACAAGGGAGCATCTAGGCTACGGTGTAGCTTAAACAACTACAAAATGTTTAAACGACATCATAAAAGACCAACCCCTGATTGATTATCTACTATCACATGAGCTAATTGAAATATCAAAATTAAATAATATAAGTTTCACAAACTAATTCCACATTACATAATATCTCACAATAATAATAATTCCACATTATTCATAAAATCACAATTACATAATACAAATTTCACAAACAAAAGGGAGTTCTAACTAAGTTGTTCTTTTTCTTTTTTTTGCTTTTTTTTGCTTTTTTTTTTTTTTTTCTTTTTTTGCCAAATTGCCCGTAGGCTTGAAATTTACATAATACAAATTTCACAAACAAAAGGGAGTTCAAACTAAGTTGTTCTTTTTTTTGCTTTCTTCTGGAAAAGAAAAGCAAGAATCCAATCTTTCTGGCTTTCTTTTTGCTTTTTTTTTTTCTTTTTTTTTTTTTTTTTTCTTTTTTTTGCCAAATTGCCCGTAGGCTTGAAATTAAGATGCTAACCTGTCGGTAAACAGTGCAAATGTGCATACCTATAAGGAGAGGAGACGGTTCAAAGCTGCTAGTTTTGAAAAGGCTTCCAAAAACTGGAAATAATCTGCATAATTACATTTAAACATATATTACTATAAAAAATAAATATTATGAGTATAGAAATGTTTGCTATTTACACAGATAACAACAATCTACATCTCATTCATAAACTGATGCATTCATAAATTAACTCTGTCGTTTAATTACACATGTTGTGTTGGGTTTGGTTTTGGATAACACAAAAATTAGTGAAAATTTCCAGTGTACCCTACAAACTTTCAAAATAACCAATATCCCCATAAAAACTTAAAATTTCTATCTTTTATCCCCTTTCTTTTATTTAACCTTTTAGTTAATAGTTTAAGAAACGAAATTGACAAATACACCCTCCTCTCTCCTCTCTCATTCTCCTTCATTGTTTATGGAAACAAAAGAGTTTGCAGTTTGTAGTTAAATTTTAGCCATGGATTATCCCAAAAATTTTATTAATAGAAAATAAAATATAAAAATATCGACATTGAAGAGGACGTTGTGGAAAATCACAGCCCGATTAGCTAATCGGGTTAACAACAGATTTACGAAAACCCTGGACCGTTGTGAAAAATTGCTGCCAAGAAATTGCAGAAAAAAAAAATATGGGCCGTTATGGTAAGATCACGGCCAGGGAATTGCTTTATTTGTTATCCGAGAGGAGTAAATCGCAAGGAGGCAAGAAAAAGGCAAAGAAGTTCGGCCAGCACTAAGAATCGTCTCGCCTCACGGCCACCAAGCAAATAGACAAGCACCACAGGAAGAAAGACACACCAAGCACCAAGAACACGTCCCAGCAAGGCACCAGAGGCACAAATCGCAAGAAACGAAACCCCCCAAATTCTAGGGTTTCCAGCACAACAAGCAAAAGGAAAACAGAACGAGCGAGAGAGAGAGAGTTATTTCTCAACATATGAGCGAAGTCAGAGAGAGAGAAGAACGGCCCGTCAATTCTTTTTTCGCTGCGCCAGGGTTTTTTTTTTCGCTGTGCCAGGACGTGATGGAAAAGGACGGCCTGTCAATTCCTTTTTTTTTCACACTTCCTTGGCCGTGATCTACCATAACGGTCCGAATTTTTTTTTCCGCAATTCTCTAGCCACAATTTTCCACAATGGCCTGGGGTTTTCGTAAATCTGTAGTTAACCCGATTAGCTAATCGGGCCATGATTTTCCACAACGTCCTCTGGACGTTATAGAACATCACGGAATAGCTATATATGGAATTTCCACGAAACTCTTCTTCAATGTCGATATTTTTATATTTTATTTTCTATTAATAAAAATTTCGGTGGATTATCACATTATTGATAACGTCCATGTAAGGAAAACCCTGACTAGTCTGTTCCTCTTATGTTTGGTTTTGGGATGAATTAACTTACGAAGAAAAGCTAATTATTAATCGATAACTTCCTATGGCATTGAGCCTTTTCCTTCCAAAAAGACCCTAACTTCACCATTCAATTACTGGGACTTCATTTACAATTTCACCCTGACGCACGTTTCTTTCAATTCATAAATGATAAAACACTACATATGATGCTTACTGTGGCTAACCCTTGATTGATTAATATTAATAAAAACATTAATAAAAACGCACATTATGACATATAATGCAGAGAAAAGTACAAAATTAAAGCGGAGAACCCAAAGAAAATTGCATACCTAGATCAAGGGTTAGCAGCAGGGGGGCGCCGGGAGAGGGCGTCAGGTTCCGGTGGCGGGGAGAGTCTGCACACGCACGCACGGGAGAAGAGAGAGGCTGCGCGGGCGGGGGAGAGCTGGGAGAGAGATTTCGCCGAGAGAGAGAGGCTGAAAGAGCGGGGCAGACGAAATGACGAGACGAAGAGGAAATAAAGACTAGTTTGAAATTTGTAACGGAATACTTTTATTTAGATCTGGACCGTCCATCAGAATCCGAGGTACATTAGGCGGCCCTTAAAAATTCGTGTGGATTCTGATCGGAAGGTTCGACTAAAATAGAAATATTCTGTTTGAATCTGTATAAAATCTAAATTTTGTTTTAATCTTCATAAAATCTAGACCGTTCACTTAGCACGATCTCAAAGCAACAGCACTCGTTTATTTTTTTTTTTGCGTTGAAAGCCCTTGGGCATTAATTTACTGATACTCCAAAAGCGGTATTACAAAGATATGCTGATAGCAGCATTTTAAAACTCCGAAAAAAACTCGAAAAAACACCAGCCAAAATACACCTTTAGCTATCAGTCCCTATACATTTTCTAAACAGTAGAATGAGTAACAGGGAGATCAAAACATAGGGTAAGTGAAACCAGTGTAGTTCCAGCCTTTTGTGCGCCCCAATCGTGCCAGATGGTCTGCCACATCGTTTTGGCATCTAGGCACATAGCAGCAAATGAGGCCCTTGTTGACCTTTAAAGTTCTCCAAATCTCGAAACACTCTTGTGATGCAGTCCAGTCAGCTTGAACCGGGGGGCCGATTGCAGTACACCACTCGACCAGCAGTTGGCAGTCCGAATAAAAGACACAGCTATCAATACCCAAGGAGATTACCTGCCTTAATGCTTGCAGTAAAGCCATAGCCTCCGCCAAGACCGCGCTAGAGGCTCTGACCGATGCAGTGTAATATCTAAGCAACACACCATCTCTAAGAAAAACCCAACCAATGCCCCCTGACCAATTTTGACACCAAGAACCATCGACAAACATTTTGTGCCCACAACCTCCATTCTCCACCTGTGCTATTTCATCAGATGCCACACGAGCTACCTCACTCAATTTAAATGCGCCAGCCACCATTGCCTCATGTGTTATGCCATGGAGGTATAGCATGAAACCTTTTAAGGAAGGTTCTTTCCCAGAGTAGGCTCGATCATTGCGACATCTCCATAAAGCCCATGTTGAATTCATAAAATCACTCCACTGTTCCGGTGTCAAGGTAATAAGGAAGACAGATATAACCTGTATGAGAGATGGCAGTTCCCCCGACCTCAATGCCAGCGGTCCAGCCAGCCAACAAGCCTTTGCAAATGGGCAGTTAAATAAAAGGTGTTGCACATCTTCCCCTTCCGCCCCACACGAAGCGCACTCAGCATCTCCTTTACCGATTCTTTGATGGATAATGGACCCCAGTGGCAGAGCATCATTGAGTAATTTCCACATGTTCAATCTTACTCTTGGCTGCACTTCACCTTCCTTCCAGACCCTTTGCCAGGTATCCTTATCACCAATTCCCAGAGAGACCCGATTGGCAATTTGTGCATACGCCTTTTTAACCGAGAAGGCACCGTTAGATGAACCCCCAAAAATCAGCCTATCAACCCCCCAATTCCACCCCAGGTGGTCGAATTGTTGCCACGATGGTAAGACTCTGCTGGAAACCAAACAAATGGGTCAACTGTTCCACATCCCACTGACCTGAGTGTAGCACCAAGTCGCTTAGAGTTAACAGCTGTTGTGCCCGGTTTTGAGGTGTAAAGGACAGTGCACCTTGGAACCACGGCTGTGCAAAGGCTGTACACCTAGCTCCATCCCCTACAGCCCAAGTGACCATTGGTAGTAAGGCTTCTCTCTGCCTCATAATGCTCCTCCAGAATAAGGAGCATCGATAGGTCCTTTTCGATTGCTAAATACTACTTCGTGGTAAATATTTTGCTTTGAGCAGTCTAATCCACTGGGCTTCCCCCTGTGCCGCAATCTTCCATAAGAATTTCATTACCAAAGCATCATTCATGAGAAAGAGGTCCTTAACCCCCAGTCCTCCCAACTCCATCGGAGTTGTGATTTTGTTCCAAGCCGCATAAGCCAGGTACCTCCCATCATCCCATTTCCCCCAGAAGAATCTCTTTATATGTGAGGTAATGACTTTCAAGACCCGGTTTGGTATTTTCACTATTGCCATGTGATAAATTGGTAACGAGGACAGCACTGCTTTGATCAAGACTAGCTGGCCAGCCTGTGAGAGCAATCTGCCTTTCCATGCTTAGAGTCGAGAAATCACCTTATCCACCAGATAATCGTATGCATCCGCATTGGTGTCGATTAGTGCTCCCAAATATTTAACCGCCGAGGATCCCATGGGGACCCGAAACATGTTGGATATAGCAAATTCTTCCTGAATTGTCACAGAGCCGCTGAACCAAATATGACTTTTGTCCGGGCCCACCTGCTGGCCAGAAACTGCGGAAAAAGCCGTTAGGAGTCCTATCATACTTTGCGCCTCATTTTGTGTTGCCGCTCCAAACAAAAGCAAGTCGTCGGCGTACAAACAGTTTGTTAAAGGCGGAGCTGACGGGGCCAGATGGACTCCCCTTAGGACCCCGTCGTCAGTCATGCGATTCAAACCTCTTGACAACAGATCCATTCCAAGTATAAATAAATAAGGGGAGAGCGCACAGCCCTGTCGCAACCCACTTCTCGGTCTGAAAAAGCCATCGCCACGGCCATTGACAATAACTGAAAATTCAGCCGACGTAACACACGCCATCAGCCAACTAATCATCTTTTCTGGGAATCCGTAGAGGGGCAGGATCGATCTCAGATATTCCCAGTTCATTCTATCAAAAGCTTTTGAGAGGTCAAGCTTTAAACAGAATTCTTTGTTTTTGTAACTGGAGAGAGAGAATGAGTGAAGTACCTCTCTGAGCAGTACTACATTTTCTGAAATTTCTCTACCCGGTACAAACGCGGTTTGAGCATCTGAGATGAGAGCTGCCATGAACGGTTTCAACCTGGAGGATAGAAGCTTGGAGATGATTTTGTAGATCAAATTGCAGATCGAGATGGGCCTATAATCTGTGACACGGGCTGATGAGTCACTTTTAGGTATTAATACCAAATTGGATCTGGAGATATACGGTTTCATATGGCCTGTCTCAAAGAACTGAGAAACTTCAGCCATAATAGGCCCCCTGAATGCTTCCCAATTTTTCTGAACAATATTCGCGTTAAAACCGTCTGGGCCCGGAGCCTTGTCAGGCCCAAGCGACAACAATACTTTGAAGACCTCGATCTCAGTAGGGGAGCAGTTAGGGAGTGGTGCACTATTTCAGGAATTTTTGGCAAAGTACAAAGAAGATCATGAGGAAAGACGTGCCAAACAGAGACAGTCTCACTACCCTGGTAAATAGTAGCGAAATGATTCTGAAAGGCCAATCTTATTTCCTTGTCATTAGTTGCCCAAGAGCCATCCTGAAGCATTATAGCCCGAATTGAATTCCTTCTCTTCCTAGCAATAGCCGAAGCGTGAAAGAATTTTGAGTTGCAATCTCCAAAAACCGCCCAATTAACCCGAGATCTCTGATGCCAAAATCTTTCCTGCATAAGCAGGATTTCTGTGTGCCTTTTTTGTAGTTCCCAATCCGAACCCGACAAATTAGTGGCCGGGTGAGTGGAATTCACTTGGAGCATATCACTTTCCACCTCTCTCAACATTGCATCTGGGGACTTAGTTTTGCCGACCCATTCCCTGACTTCTTTTTTAAAAAAGTCCCTTGTGCAATTCCAGTTATTACCCCCCAGCTGAGCCGCCCTCTGACATACTCCCGCAAAACCTTCTTTCATCGTCCACCAATTCTCACAGCGAAAAGGTGGTCTGTTTCTCACACTTTTTGAATTAGGTCGAAGCAAAATTGGCAAATGGTCACTATTAAACCTTGGCAAATGAAAAACCGCCGTCTCGGGAAACTTAAGGAGCCAGTTCATAGAAGCCATGGCTCTGTCTAGTCTTTGAGAGATATTGGCTGCACCTACCTGCTTATTTGACCACGTATATGCCGGGCCATAGTAGCCCAAATCCACCAATCCTGTGGCCGAAACCCATGCCCTAAAAGCCGTGTTAGATGTGCTGAATCTGGAAGTGCCACCATGTTTTTTTGAAGGAGAAGCAATGGCATTAAAGTCACCAATTAAGCAAGTAGGGAGCTGCCATCGCCTTATGTGATCACCAATAGTTTCCCAAACCGCTGGATTCCCCGTTCGCGCAGGGTCACCATATGTACAGACAAGCAACCACGAATCCCCATGCACCTTAGGTGTGAATTCAGCCAAGATAAAATGTTTTGTTTTTTCCTTTATTACTACAGTAAACTCATCCCCCCATAACAACCAAAGACCTCCTGACTTTCCTCTTGATGGAACCACTGCATAATTACACAAGGGCAATTGTGTCAATCTTTTCTCCGCCTTCTTTTCCCCACATCTTGTCTCCGATATGAAAGCAATTTGCGCCCTTGTGCAACGAAGGTATCTATTTAACGTGGCCATTGTCGTGCCTCCGCTACCCCGACAATTCCACGACATAATACTCATATTTGGGGTGCCGGCGATATTTGCCTCGCCAGCTTGGGCTTTTTAGAAGGAGGGGAGGAGATGTCACCATGGACTTCAGAGTGCTGATTGTCAACAGTAACGACCTGCCTCTGGTACTGAAGAGAGTAACTAGGTTGAGAGACATTAGATGGACCATCAGAGTGTCTTTTGTGCAGATTGGGGCGTAGGGTGGAGCCCTGACTGTGTAGGCATTGAGCAATTGGGAGAAGAGCAGGGTTTGTGATCCAGGCACCGATCTTAGGAGATAAAACTTCGGCCTTATTGTACCGACCCTCCTGGCTTGGAGTGGAGAGAATCATGCTGACTCGCAAGTGGTCTGGGCAGGTGGCCATGTCATGACCAATGAGAGCACAGTAATGACATATCCGTGACACCTTTTCATAACAGCAAAAAATCTCCAATTCGCCCAAAGTCGGGTGGTCCAATATGACCTTTGCTTTGATCCGCTCCAGAGCCTTGAAGTGCACTCTGACTTTAACGAACCTTTTGCTTCCTACAAAGCCTTCGACCGGGCTAGTGACCGGAACCCCCACCTCCTTAGCTAAGAGAATAACCCCAGCTTCATTAAGGGAACTCATAGGCACATTGTAGAACTGGACCCATACATCAGCGTGCGAGATGAAAGTCGGGGACAAATCCGACTGTGAGGTAACCGCCTTCAGCGTCACCAGATCACCCCGGAAAGTCCAGGGCCCACCATTGAGGGTGGAGATAAGATCAGAGCAAGATTCGAATTCCACCAAATAACAATTTTTTTGCAACAGGCTTAACCAATGTATTCGGGCTTACCTCCCAGGCTCGAAGCATATTGTCAATCAACACCTGGTCTTGAACCGTTCGGCTAGTCCAGACCTTGGCCAGAAGACATCTAGACCAATCAATACTGGAGGTAGCATGGAGTGGGACCTTGATTTTTGGTTTTGGCGTATCATCCGTCTGGAGTCCCACAAAACGCTGTATTAGTGCCTCATCTGCCTCCGAGATGTTTTCCATAATAGGAGATTTGGTTTTCGTGTAGAAAGGGTGGTGGGTTATAGAAGGAGAAAAGGAGATAAAGAAATATATGAAGTCCTGTGGGATCAGTTGAGTTTGGGGCTTTTTGAGGATACGGTTGGGAAAAGTGGGCTCTGGGTGATGTAATTGGATGAGTCCTGTGGAATTTGGACTATTGCAATGGAATTTGAAATTAAGAGGCTGAGTTTTGGCATGACATGGGTTTGGGGGGTACGTGGCACCTCCTTGTTGGTTCATAAAGGTGCACGATTCTTCTAGAACGGGAATGACGTCGTATACTGCAGGGTCGTATTCTGAAATTCTGTGCGGCCCTTCAGCCCCTTGTCTCATATACTGCGCAGGAATCAAAGGTGGTACCCCTTTTTCTGAGTTTGAGCCCTCTCGATGTGCTCCACGCAACTGTATGAGACACGTGTCGCCATCTTGCAACCTCACATGAAAAGACCTCACCCCTTGATGATTACGCGGGTCAGCAACGTACTCTGATTTTCTGGAGTCGGCGACAGTTTTCGGTAGACCTGGTTCACATCCCACCATCGTAGACCAGGGTGCCCGTTCTTGAGAGTGCGCCGCCGGAGCTCCCCGCCTATCTGCATTGTTCCTTGGTGTTGGAAAACCGAGAGGACGTAATCTCCAGCGGGGAGTATACGATAGCATAAACGCCGTTATCCCGGGTGTAGGGATAGTAGTTGAAAGATCCCCCCGGGGAAAGTCCGGACCATTATCCTCCTCCGGCAGTGGCATCCATCCCAGAATATCCACCTTGCATTCAGACCAGACCCTTTTCCGGCCAACAATCAAATTTTCTGGGATCAGGTTAGTATTTGGACAGTCAAGCCATAATTTCACACTAGACCTGTCTTCCCCTGTCTGGTTCGTCGGCGCAATGGCTACCAGTGTACCCATACCAATGGATGCCTGGAGGAAGTAGCTGGGGTGCCAAAAATCTAACGGAAAATCTCTAATTGCAATGAGAACTCGAGTGAGATGCGGAACTTGCTGGACTGATTCATGACATTGCCAAGGATTAACCAGAATCCCATGAGCTTCCTCCCAAAACAGAGCATCCGCTAATATCTCATTACTCAGCTCCCTAATCATGGGTTCTACTAGCATGCCATCAGGAACAGTAGAGAGGCGCCACTCAGATGGAGAGCCCTCATACCGCTGTGATAGGGCCTGTGCAAGGGACTGTTGGGATAATGACAATCTTCCCTGGGAGGGGGAGAAAATGAGAGCATTATGGAGCTCTTGAACAATGGATTGGTGCGCTTCAAGCGGTGAGAGGAAACAGAACTGTCTTGATAATCTCCTAGGTGAAGGATCCATAGGTCTATAGAGGGATATGAGAAGAGAGAGTGGAAAGCATTTTGAACATCTAGAGTGGTTTTAATGGTAATGTTCGTAGAAGAGTTAAGGAGAGAAGGAGGAAGGACAAGGAGAAAGGGCAAGGAGAAAGGGCAAGGAGAAAGGGCTACTTCTACAAAACAATCCAACTAATCGAGAGTAAATGAAGGAAAAGAGGACCCACCAGCAAATTTTACGGAACTTTCCCTTCTCGTCATTTTTGTTCTCCATTTTTCGACTTCCCTCCAAATCGGTACACTGGTACTTCCTCTCACCGGCTCGGTCCGGTAAGTCGGGCAATTTCTAAAAATTCTCTATCGCTGGTGCTTTTGGTTGTTTTCTCTATCAAGAATGAAAACGTACATAGAGCGATTCTGATTTGTTCTGAGGTTACAATTATGCAATTTAGTTAATTGAAATGGTAAATGCAGCATTGAGAGTTGTTTGGTACAGTGTATGATAATGGTACAACTTGTACCAGTATGGTATAAGTGCATGACCTGAATTTCCAAATTACTGATATTGGGTTGGTACCGAATTAGTCATTTGATCTTGTGTTTTGAGTGCTCACTATTGTTTGATTTCAGTCTTTTCTCTTTCTTTTATTTGAGCCATGCTTAATAAACCTTCTAGATATCAAAACAATGTCATAATGTTCTTTATGTCTTCTTTCGTTGCAGAATGTAAATAGAATTTTAATGCATTTCTCTTCTTGCACTTCAATCTATAGCATATTCATGCACTTGATAAAATTCTGACTTTCAATCAAAACATCTTCATGCACTTGATAAAAATTGTTTACTGGTAAGGGTGTGAGGGCAAAATGGGAAACATTAAAAAGAAAGTTCTTGAATTGTAAGGGCAAAATGGTACCATTGTACCAGTTTGGTTTGATTTTGTATGTACCAGTATGGTATGGTATGATGTGGTTTAATTTGTAAGACTCGCATATTTTCCTTGTCAAATGTATTAAGAAGTTATTTTCTTAAAAAGAATATAATTACTGTTTGCAATTCCTCATAAGAGTTCTAAACTGGTATCCAATATTTGGTTTGTACCAATTTGTGTAATTATAGAAGTTGTATGATTGAGTTTGTGTAGTTATAAAAAATTTGGTTTGTACTGGTTGTGTAATTTTTTTCTTGACAGGAGTGTGACATTGTCAAGGCTTGTTATGGGTTGTGGTTTTGCTATAAGAATCCTCTTTTAAGAATGATGTAATTTTTCATCTATGCTGTGTGAGAAAAACTGAAATTGGATTGTTTTTTGTAACTTTTAATTTTAAGCATACTGTGTTGTTTTTTAGTAGTATTGTATTCTCATGTGCTAATGTTATTATTCTCCTTCAGGTACTGCTACTATTCTCCTCTAAATATTTCTCAATTTTGTAAATTTTTGTGAGAAGTTTATAATTGTTACCAAATGTACTGGGTCTAGTTGGTATTGGTATCTGGTAATACTGGCATGAAAGTTGAAGTTTGTTTTCTCAATGAGGGCCCACTAAGGCTTATTTAGGGCTATATTAAATATTATGCCATTCTTTTCTTTTTTCTTTTTTCCTGAATAATTTTATTCTTTTCTTTTTCAGATGATGCTTGACAGATCCAAAGTATCTGAGATCCGTATTCGCTTTTTAAAGAATGAGAAGCCAATTAAACTCTCTCTTTTTGAAAATACTTACAGCGGCTGTCAGTGTGTACAAGTGTTAAAAGTAATATGCTAAAAACGGAAATACGTCATGTATCAAAACAACAGGAATCTAAAGGCAGCAGTGCTCTTCTCTAGCAGTATTGTAACTACAGCTTGGCTTCTTGCAACGTGTACTCCTCTACCAGCTTGAGAGGTATCTCTTGCCCTTCCAAAATCTTTTTATTCCGCTGTTTCCAGATAGACCAATAGGTAGAAACGAAATAGGTAGAAACAGGTAGAAGCCAATTAAACTCACAGAGAAGGAAATGAGCTACAAAATGCTTGCTGAAGACGCAAATAGGAATGACTATGTATATTAATAGAAGTGCATACCATGTAACGTTTGTTAATAGAAGCCCAGTTGAATCCACAGTGCTTCACACTCACAAATTTATGTTTGTTTGAAGTTTGAATCAGTGTCAAAGTATAGCCAAATGTTACGTTTAAGATGAGAAATTATAAACACTCTTTTTTATTAATGAGGGCAAAATAGTCATCTTTAGATAAATACAAGTTAAAAATCAAACTTCACCCATCATCTGCTTTACTTCGGTGTATGTTTCTGGAGCAAGTGAATGCACTTCAATAACTCCCTCCCTTATCCTTCTCTCCCCTTCCGTCCTCTTCATGGAACTCACTAATTGCATGTTATGAGAGTGCCTTTGGATACATAGTTGGATATGTATGTAAAATGAAGATGTCTCGAGCTAGCTTGCCCGACAAGTGTTTGATGAAATGCCCATGAAGCATATTTCTTATTGGAATGCGATGATTGTAGACTTGGCTGTTCATGGCTGCTCTGGTGAAGCATTACAACTATTTTCAGCAATGGAGAAGGAGAAGAAACAGTTGCCTAATCCATCGGCTTGCATGATTGACTTGTTGAGCTGGTGCAGTTTGGTCAAGGACAAGGAGGCATATCTGATGGCCAATGAAATGCTGGTTAAGGCAAATGCAATTCTTTAAGGAGTTGCAGGAGGTAGGCCCATTGGGAGAAGAGGAGCTTGTTAGTTGTTGCCATGTCAAATGTTTATGCGGAAACCGGGAAGTGGCAGGATGTAGAGAGATTGAGAGAAAGGATGCATGGTGGATTCCGGCAGTTTGAAGCGTGCTAGCGGGTTGGAGTCAAATTGATACTTTGGGTTGAGTTTGCACGTAGATGCATCGATCTACTGTTCTTCAAGTTATAATTAATGGCTCACAAGAGGGTTTCAAATTCAAACTTTCCTTTGATCAAGGTGGTTAAGTAATCAAGCATGTGCACAATTCAAGAAATATCAGAAATTATTATTGTGTTTTGGTATAATTAGGTTAGCAAGTTGATTTGGCAGCTTAATTGCATCTTAAGATTTTTTTATATCTGTATGTGTAAAATTATCGTTTATATATATACAGGTCTTGTAACGCCACGACATTTAGGTAATGAATTTCATTAAGCTCATTTGATTAGTAAAAACATAATTAAAGTAATTAAAAGGCCCGAGCAGCATTTAATCTATTAGACTAATAAGAACAATAATTAAATTAATTAAGAGGCCCAAGTAAGAGTATTAAAATAAAACCTAGCCCACAAATTCTAGCCCAACTCCCTGATTAATTTTGATAAACCTAACCAACCTCTATTTAAATCTCCTCATTTCCCCCCCACACTTTCTCTCTCTAAAACTGAAACCTCCTCTCTTCCCCTTCAGCCAAGCCCCTCTCTTTCAAGGTAACTCATTCTCAAACTAAATGATTTCATGTTTCTATCTTGGGTAAAATATTAATAATAATAATAATAATATAATCTATAAAGAAAACAAATGTTTAAAAACACGTTTATTTTTCTTCTTTATATTATTTTCTTTTCTTTTCTTTCTGTTATTGTGTTATTTTCGTTTATTTTAATTCAATGTATAATCCGACCTATAATCGGTGCAAGACATCTAGACGGATCACGTTACGTTGACAACCCCAAAAAGAACCTTAGATGTTCCAATTGTTGAAGTAACAATAATTTTTAATCTCATACAATGATTCTATTAATCTTTCTTCTTTCCGCAATTCCATTCTCCTTCTTTTAATTAAAAATGATTAGTTTTATAAATATACATAGATGGAGTAGAACTAGGGTGTTCCTAAGCTCACCAAGCCCTTCCGTGAGCTCGACTCTAAAACCTATCGAATTGACTTCAAACGACATTTTCAAACCGTTAGATGTTCAATCTATATTAAAATGTGCTTGGAGACCAAATTTTACATTGTTTGGAACTTTTTTACTATTTATTAAGATGGTTTGAAAATCGTTGTTTTTCAATAGTGTAGAATTTTAATAAAAACAGCGATTTTCAAATCATCTTAATAATTAGTAAAAAAATTCCAAAAAATGTAAAATTTGGTCTCCAAGTACATTTTAATATAGATTGAACATCTAACGGTTTGGAAATGTCGTTTGAAGTCAATTCGATAGGTTTTAGAGTCGAGCTCACGAAGGACTTGGTGAGCTTAGGAACACCCTAGTTCTACTCTACATAGATAATATTATAAGTCTCTTTTCTCAATTCATTTACCTTGTTTCAGTTAATCCCAACGGTATGTAATACTTCAGCAAATATAGAGATCAAATCTAACTGTTTGGATCGACCGTTTGGACTTTGAAAATCCGAAAACAATTCGGTTGCACGAGAGCTTAGGAACAAACGTTTTGATATTAGTCACTCTCTCTCTCTCTCTGTATATATATGGACTCTTTTGCAATTCTTGATTTCGAGCAATACAATTTTGACAGATATGAATAACTGCTGAGATCTTTTTGTGAAATTTTCTACCTCCAAATGAAGTAATGAACTAATCATAATTGTTTCCATTTTGTCACCACTTTTCATTTTATCACTCTTTTTTTGTCACTTATTGGCTTTAAAAACATATTATTTTGTCACTTTAATTTCTATGAGAAATGTTTAGTATAATAAAAGCCTAAATATGTTAATATTTTTACTCACTGTTAAATATGTCACTTGTCTAGAGACTAAATATATCACTTATTTTATTTGCTCATGGCATTGCATTAGCATGCTTTAGGACTTAGTAAGAAACATCAAATAACTTTTCATTTTATTTTATAGCATTTTGCAAATAATAATACCTCGACTCTTTAGCATTAGCATGCTTAAGACTTGGAGGTAGAGAAGGAAATTTGTCACGGCGTGATCATTCACGTCACGTAACGTCACGTTCACGTCACATTACGTCACGTCACGTGTGTCGATTACGTGACGTGACTCACGTGTTGCGTGACGTGACTATTCGCGTGACGTGACTGTATTTAACAAAAATTATACGTCACGTCACGTCACGTCACGTCACGTGATCACGTCACGTTATAAAACACATTACGTGATCACGTACTGTTATATTTTGTTAGTTCCAGCATGTTTTGAGGACAAACTCTAGTAGTCCATATTCCTATTAGCACTATTAGGCTATGTTTCTGTAGTATATTCATAGTATATTCAGACTTTTCTTTTGTGACTGTTTGTAAAAATTATGTTTCTTAATGAAACGGGCTTAAATATCTTTTATCCAAAAAATTTGGCAATTTTTAGAATATTATTTACTAGTTAATTTTTGCAACATTATTTACTTATTTTACAAATTTTATAATTTTCATATTTTTTTGATATATTTTTTCTGAATTTTCAACAATTTAAATTAAAATATAAAAAAAGTTCAATGTGACTAATTTATGTCACGTCATATCACGTCACGTCATATCACGTCACGTGTAGTCACGGCGTGACTACGCGTGACGTGACCATTCGCGTGACGTGATCGTCTGCCACTATTTTGATCACGTCACGTCACGTGACCAAATCACGGCATGTTTGTCACGTCACGTCACGGCGTGTCACGTATTTCCTTCTCTACTTGGAGGATGCAGCCATACGCATCATTAGGCATTTATTAATATTATTATTATTATTATTATTATTATTATTAATAATAATTATTATTATTATTATTATTATTATTAATAATAATAATAATTATTATTATTATTATTATTATTATTATTATTATTATTATTATTATTATTATTTCATTTCATAAGTTTTTCGCAAAAGCGGCAAATTAATTTATTATCATTATTTTCACCGACCACTATCAGTCCCGAATCAACCCGCTTTTGAAGACTTTTATAGAAGTCACACGAAACATGAATTTTATAAATGCCAATGCGATGATCAAATGACAATTGTGTGATTTTTGGGTTGAAATCACAACACAAAATTCCCCACCTCCAAGCTTCTAAAACAAAGGAGAACAAAAAGGACCGTTAGCCACATTTTATAATCTTCACAGTAATTATACTTTATAAGATATTGGAGAAAACATAATATCTAAGATGTTGAGCGTTCTGTCCGAACATAAGCATTTTAAATTAGAGAATCAATCTCAATGGTGTCATGGCGGTGCAACATTGGAGGAGGTGAAAGCAAAGGAATCCTAATTTGTAGACTCGACACCGTGAAACCCTAAACCTTAACCGACCTAAACCAAAAACAGGGGCATTTTAAGTTTAAAACTGTTCTTCCCTAATCTTAGTAAGGCTATTCCTTTGATCTGTTATCAATTCCATAATTAACTCAGAATTTAGAAAAACATACTGTACATAAATTCCTTACTGGGTCTGACGGCAGATATACTACCTGGTTAAATCAAAAATTATTTAAGAGAGAGTTCTCCTTTCAATATTTAATGGGCAATGTAGCATATCCCAAAGGTCTGATAGAATTACCAATAAATTCGGTTAGTGGACTTTCCGGTCAGAGAGTCTGCTATTTACTTTTGAAATTAGAGGTAGATAGGCGGATTTGGGAGATTTGCCATTAATTACAAATTTCGGTCCGGATCTAAATAGAAATATTCTGTTAATTACAAATTTCAAACTTTCTCTTTATTGCCTCTCATGCGCTCTTCGTCTCGTCATTTCGTTGCTCTGCCCGTTCATTCAGCCTTTCTAATGTTGCACCTCTCTTCAAAATAATTAATATGAACTAATTATTATTTTTTCCATTTTTTCACAAGACACTTTTCATGAATTTATCACTTTTTTGTCACTTATTGGTTTTAAAAACATATTACTTTGTCACTCTCCAACATGTGTAATGTTTAGTATGATAAAATACTAAATATGTTTACTCACCGTTAAACATGTCACTTGTATAGGGACTAAATTTGCATCGAACTTCAAGTTTTTCAGCAAAAGCAACAAATTAATTTATTATCATTACAAAGAGAACTACTTAAAATTATCAAATAATTATAAAATATGTACACTTTTTCCTCCATCGTACATGTTGCTTAATTTCGAGTAACAAAAACATAATTGTATAATTGTATTTTCACCGACCGTTAGCAGTTCCAAATTAATCAACCCGGTTTTGAAAACTTTTATAGAAGTCACACGAAACATGCATTTTATAAATGTCAATGTGATGATCAAATGACAATTAATTGTGTGACTTTTGGCTTGATATCACAACACAAAATTCTCCACCTCCAAGCTTCTAAAACAAAGAATAACAAAAAGATCGTAAGTCGCATTTCATAACCTTCACAGTAATTATAATTTTATAAGATATTGGTGTAAACATAATATCCAAGATGTTGATGAAATTTTGACAGAGAGAAGAAAGGAAATTTTAAAATAATAAAATTTCGACGAGAATGTGCATCCTAAACAAAGCGAGAGAAACAGAATGTCAGAGCGTCCGACTACGTAGAAAATATTAATTCTACAACGGACGCAGAATTGAAAAATAATAAGCTAAATTAAGTAACAAAGCGGTTGTTAAATTCAAATTTTGAGTTAAAGGTCAGGACCATCCAATTTAAATCTGCACAAATATTAAAGGGTTGGATTGGCTCAGATTTTGATCGGTCGGTCCTCTTAATTAACTCAAACGGTGTGTTAATGCAAGTTTACTATTTAAATAAAATTCTTGAAAAAATTTAATTGAAAATAAGAGAAAAATAATATATACTAATGTAACATTTTTATTAGTATTTTAGTTTTATTTTCAATTATTTATGTCTAAACATATATATATATATATATATATATATATATAGAGTCCGACTAGGCTACTCCATGGAGTAAAACGACTTGGTACTCCACGCCATATCTTCATTTTCAAAGTTCAAATAGTCGATTCGAACCTTCCAACATGTTCTCCATATTGAAATGTGCTTGGAGACCAAATTTTACATTTTTTGGAATTTTTTTACTATTTATTAAGCCACTTTGAAAATCTGAAAATCCTTATGAACAGTAAAAAACAGTAAAAATTTCTGGACCGCCGGATCAGTGATTTTCAAAGTGGCTTAATAAATAGTAAAAAATTTCCAAAAAATGTAAAATTTGGTCTCCAAGCACATATCAATATGGAGAACAACTTGACCGGTTCGGATCGGTCGTTTGGATTTTCAAAATGGAAATAATGAGGCGTGGAGCACCAAGTCGTTGTACACCATGGCTTAGCTAAGCCCAGCACTATATATATATATATATATATATATATAGAGAGAGAGAGAGAGAGAGAGAGAGAGAGAGTGAGGCTACGAAACTATGCATAACACGGATTGGTCCGTGCTACGGCTCAATATTTGAGTTTTCAAAATCCTAACGGTCGATCCGAACCATTCAACATGATTATAAAATGAATATGTACTTGCAAACCAAATTTTACATTTTTTCGAATTTTTTTACTATTTTTTTATATAGGTAGAAAATCACTTGATCTGAAAATTCTGGACCATCCAAAAATAGTGATTTTCTACCTATCTAAAAAAATAGTAAAAAAAGTTCAAAAAAATATAAAATTTGGTTTGCAAGTACATATTCATTTTATAATCATGTTGAACGGTTCAAATCGACCGTTAGAATTTTGAAAACTCAAATATTGAGCCATAGCACGGACCAATCCATGCTATGCATAGTACCGTAGCCTCACTCATATATATATATATATAGAGTACGGCTAACGCGCTTCCTCTAGCATTTCGGCCGAGGTGCTTCCGGGGGCATATCTTGCAATTTGATGTTCAAACAACAAATTCAAACCGTTAGATGTTCAATCTATATTAAAATCTACTTGGAGACCAAATTTTATATTTTTTGGAATTTTTTTACTATTTTTTAAGCTGGTTTGAAAATCGCTGTTTTTATTAAATTTCTGAAGCATTGAAAACAGCGGTTTTCAAAGTGGCTTAATAAATAGTAAAAAAATTCCAAAAAATGTAAAATTTGGTCTCCAAGTAGATTTTAATATAGATTGAACATCTAACGGTTTGAATTTGTTGTTTGAACATCAAATTGCAAGATATGCCCCCGGAAGCACCTCGGCCGAAATGCTAGAGGAAGCGCGTTAGCCGTACTCTATATATATATATATATATATATATATATAGAGTGGCTAATATCAAAACGTTTGTTCCTGGATCATGGAGCAACCAAGTTTTAAACCGTCCGATTTGCTTTAAAAACAGCGCAGATCAAATTGATCAGATCTGAAAATTGTCGCTGAAATTTGAAGTATCGCTGTCCAGTGACTGGACGGGTCCAGTGGAGTAAAACGCGAAACCCTGGGCGCTCTCTCTCTCTCTCTCTCTCTTTCTCTCAGGCGTTTCTTCCCAAGCCAGACCTAAATTGGCCTCCTCCCGGTCATCTCCTCTCTCGGCACACCGCACCGCCGCACCACCACTAAAACCTAACCCCACCTCCTCCCGCTCCTCTCCTCTGTTCCCAGTGCCAGACCTTAAACCACTCTCTCATCTCGCTCCTAATCCTAAATCGCGACTCCAGCCACCTCGCGTCCTAGCTCCACTTCTCCAGCTCTCCTCCGAAGCTCTGTAAACGTACTCTTTTTTGTAAGAACTAACTATTTTTTTTTTCAGCTTGTGTGTGAGATTATTTCTCGTTAGTGCTCTTAGTTTAGTTTGTTTTTTCTTTAAGTTTCAATTCTTTTGATATGTGCGAATTTGTTAGAATGTATCTTGGTTGAATTGCATAAAAGGGTAAACAAAAGATGTACGATGACGGTAAATAGAATAAAGCTTTGAAGACTTCTTTATTTTTCTAGTAAGCTTTGAAATTCACAGAAAGAAAAGAACAAAATAGAAGAAGGGTTGAATCCGCAAATTCCAAGCTGGATTGCTATGTATGATTATTTTGTGAATTGTCAAAGTGTATTAACAAAAGATATGCTGGATTGCTATGGAGTGAAACATATCTTTTCTAATAAGAAGTCAATTTGATAAAAATTTGTGCAATTGAAATTGGTAATTCTGAATAGGTGCAAATTGATTAGGTTTGTTTCTGAAATATGCAATAAATTTGTGCAATTGATCTTTTTTTGCTGCTTCGTATTTGTTGCTAACCATTGAAACTTCAAACTTGTATAAAAAGGTAAACAAAAGATGGATGATGACTCTGGCAGTCAAGAAGATGACAATGAATAAGAAGATGAACTGGGCAAGAAGATGAACTGTGCTTAAGCAACCTCACTTGTTAGCGAATTGGGCAAGAAGAAATGGGAACAGTCTTACCTCATATATGGAAACAAACTTTGTGGAAGAGCTAACATTAGATAGGCAAATGGATACTGGTTTATTTTTTATTTCGCAGCTAGGGCATTAAGGGAAATATCAAAATTGTATTAGGGGAGAAGTAGGACTTAGAGATGCAGGCATACAATATCTCCCTTTCATTATTTTTTTTTTGTGATTGTAATTTGCTTAATATTTAATGAAGCTAGCCTACAGATTATTCTAAAAAAAAGAAAGAAGATGAACTAGGTGTTGGCATCTTTTTTATGTATCATGTTGTTTGTTATGCAATGAAATTGTTTGTGAATTGTGGGAAGCAATATTTATGAATTATGTGTTTATTTTTGATTTTTTATGATGTATGTAGTATAAATATTTAGTTGGAGTGATATGCGTATTACATGGAAAAATTGTAAATTAGTATTTGATTTTTGTACATGTATGCTTTATGTGGATCTAATCCTTGTATTAGTTGAACATGAGCATGAATTTGATACTGGCATGGTTTTGAGCATAGATATGATTCTCTTACTGGTCAGCACCATAGGCCTGATTTCTGGTAATTTGATTTCTTTGATTAAATCTTGCTTTGTGCCATGTTTATAAACATGTGTACAGCTCAAAGAGGATGCTTTAGAGTACATATTCATGAATTTACCATGATTTTTTTATTAAAGGATTCATAGAAATATGAAACTCAAACTGAATTTGAAAATTTGCTTATAAACAGATTTCTTACTTTCTTAGAAATCATGCTCATGTCTCCTATAATATACACAAAAGTGCACATTCAAAAAGAAAATTTGTTTACATTCATGCGCAGTTTACTCCCACAAAACATCAAATTACATAAAGCATCAAAATACTAATTTCAACTAAAGATACATCCATTATGCTTTATTATTGCTTCGAGACCGATCCACTCCTTATTTCATATCCTACAAACAATGAGAAGGATCAAATTAAACGTCAATATTGAAATTAGTATTTTGGATAAAAGTGGAGCACGCCCACTTGTTTTATTGAAACATAAAAATTCTTACATCTGGTACCGACTGGTACCATCATCTACTTTAGTTAATTACATGAAAGAATAAAAAATTTCCTTCTATTACATTAAATCCACATAACAATACAGTTTCAAAACTTAAGCCAAAATAATAAACACCATCATAACAATTGAGCCCACTTGTCATGGTCAGATTCACCTGTCAAGGGTTCTCATTTTTTTGCATAGGTAATTCCTAAAATAATTCATTTTTTTTTCATTAGAACTTACATAGGTATATAGTCTTTTACTGGTACCGATAGTAATGGTTTCAGATTTAAAACTTACTATTCCATCCTTCTGGTTTTCCTGCTAAATTGCTTTGAGATAACTCAATATAAATCTCTATCCTACAAAAATCAGACAAATTAAGAAAGACAAATGAAATATACATATACACTGCTTTTACTAATTTGCTCATATTCTCATTTTCTCCAGACAGTACTCAGACCTCAAATTCAGCCCTCATCAAATTCATTTCCTTTCTAATCAACCAGTTACAAGTTAATTGAAGTGATTCATCTCCTTTCTAATCAACCAGCTAGGACGCGAGGTGGCTGGAGTCGCGATTTAGGGTTATGAGCGAGAGGAGTGACTGAATTAAGGTCTGGCGTTGGGGAAGAGAGGAGAGGAGAGGAGCGGAAAGAGGCAGGGTTAGGGTTTTAGTACTGGTGCGGCGGTGCGGTGCACGTTGAGAGAGGAGAGGAGCAGGACGAGGCCGATTTAGGTTTGGCTTGGGAAGAAGAGGAGCGGGAGGAGAGGAGAGAGAGAGAGAGCGCCCAGGGTTTCGCGTTTTACTCCACTGGACCCGTCCAGTCACTGGACAGCGATACTTCAAATTTCAGCGACAATTTTCAGATCTGATCAATTTGATCTGCGCTGTTTTTAAAGCAAATCGGACGGTTTAAAACTTGGTTGCTCCATGATCCAGGAACAAACGTTTTGATATTAGCCACTCTATATATATATATATATATATATATATATTTCATTAGTTTATATGGTGCATACTATTATACTCTTATAGTTGCATTTTATTAAACCAGCATGAACATCACCGTTACGGGTATGAATGAATACCTCGTAATTGTGTGTATAATGGTAAACGAAAGTAGTAAGGGTTATATGACACCACCATGAACATGTCGCACAAAAAATCTATCAACACACGCAAACGACTTGTTTTACCCCAAATATTTACGATTCTCTGTTTGAATTCTTTCAGCAAGTCTGAGATATGAAGAAAATCTATAAATCTTGTAAATGTTCTTAAAATGAGATTTAATATGGTCAGCTTAGTTTCAGATTTAGTTGTTAATAAACCAACCAAAATTCGATGTGATTGTTGAATAAGTAGTTGATGATCTTTCAAATAGCAACATCAGAAATGACAGCATTGATTTCCTTGGAGTTAATGAATTTACCGTTAAACAATATGAATCTTAAGATTTATTTTGCCTATACATTTTTAATATCTGTAAAATTATCGTCTATATATACAAACAGGTGCATTTTATTTTCTAAGGTTGATCTGCTTGCAACTTAATTTGATAGGAGTGTTTAATTATGATGTAAATACTATGGTGAGTTTCAGAAAAAAAAATATATATATACATATGGACTCTTTTGCAATTCATTTTATTTCAAGCAACACAATTTTGCCATATATGAATAAAATAATAAGACAGTACTGGTGAGATCTTTTGTAAGATTTTCACCCCCAAATTTACTATCTAGAAAAGGTGCTAAAAAACTCTAATTGAACTGCAATACAAAAAAACTATTAGTAGTTACCAGGACAACAAAAAAAAAAATGAGCCGATTACATGTAGGAATTTGACAACTCCAGAAACAAAAACAATATAACAACCTAAGAACACAAGTTTAAAAAAGTTGTTTCACATCCCGAGTTGGGAGAGCAGCTTGCGCCATCTTGGAGTCTCTTCATCAAAGATATAAGTGAGTTTAGACACCAACACACCACTGCCACCAATCTACAATTGCCAAATTAATTCCCAGTGAGAAAAATACATTATTTAGCAATGTTTAGCATTGATATGATATAGTGACATAAAATGGCACCCTTTTATCCGTTAACCCGACCCGTATCATATTCGATAAGATTAATTAGTTCATTGGGTATGGGTAAAGACTATTCCGTACCCGTTACAATGTACAGTAATTAATAAAAATTATAAAATTATATATATAGATATATATTTATTTGGGGATCATGCATGATATGATATAGTTTTATTCATGACCCATATATATCTATTTAATGGCACACTTTTTATCCATTTACCCGACCCGTACTGTATTTGATAAGACGGATATGGGTAAGGTTTTTTATCGGGTACGGGTAAGGATAAAAGTTTTTTTTCGTTAACTTAACGGGTAAAGGTATGAAAATGCTTCCACCCCGACCCATTTTGTACCTGTTGACACCCCTACCAAAGAACATTCTGTGTGAGGTCTATTTGCCCCCACTTGAAATCAGTGTTTTACACTGAAAAATAGTAGCTGCTATTTTGGTCATGTTCAAAACCAGTATGTGCTAGCTGTCTCAGTACTTACTAGCTGAATACCTGTTTGATTACCAGAATTTTCACTCTATTTACTGCAACTTTTCATTTCAAAATTGAGGATAAACTAGGTTCAACAGATATGACACTGAGCATTAATGTGAACTTGAAGATTTAATTATCCAAGAAATCATTTGATTAAGGCTTAGTAGCACGATAAATTTGCCTCGGGACTAAGAGGCTAAATTATATATAAATCAGATAGATTGAGGAAAGTAATATATAAAAATTAGAAAGAATATCACTTACAGATCGAAGTTGTTGGATGGATTTGTAAAGAGACTTCTGGGGCACGACAATGTTGATGGCATAATAGTCGACTTCTACCTTGCCATCACAAAGGCAGTAAACTGGACTGACAGTGGGGCCCTGTTGTCATTGCCACACCATGCCATATTAAGTAATGCTTTTAAATTTTTACTGACATATACTGTTTAGTCTGGAACATCTGTCTACATACAAAACAGATAATTTAGTCTATGAATTTAGTACCATTTCAATCTATTGAGTATCAAAATAGCTCATCCTGCTTCAATCTTGGGACATTACAGAATTACATGTAAAAACATGGCATTTATTTCGCTGTAACCACAAAAGTAAATAGATATTCATGAGAAAAAATTATGGGGGGTAAAAGTGTCTTTTGAGAAAAATATTACCTGTAAGCCAGACAAGGATGTTTGACTAATGACTCTCTGTGCCACTTCTTCGGCAGTATTGCCCCTCATGTTTGCTGTTACCTGTACCAAGTAAAAGATCCATTTTAAAAATACTAAAAAAGCAAGAATATCAAGGGAAAATTGGACGTATACCACTTAATTCATCTCTTATTAGATATTTCCCCACCCAAACTGGAAAATTAGATATTTATCCAATAGCAACCGTATTCATTATTATGCATCAAAACTTCAATCCTTTTAATATTTCCCCATAAACTTAGTTAATTGCATGAATATGTGATTTACTTTTTGAACTCCTTCACTGCTTCCTCTATTCACACAATAAGAGTTAAAAGAGGAGCATCAAACCTTGAAGGTACAAAAGAAAAGAGAAAATGACTCTTGAAGGAGTTGTTTGTGTTACCACCATTAACAAGGAAGGATAAATTTGTCATTTTAATTCAAAGACTAATCACATGTTCAGTAATTTGACTAATGTATTGGGGAGATATCAAATGGCACACATTTTTATGGGTAAATAGCCAATATGAAAATTTTGATGGGAAAATATACAAAGTAGATAGAAGTGATGGTATACATCCAATTTTGCCTTACAATATGAAGAGGATATGAAATAATTTATGAACCATAATCTCTCCAGTTGCTCTGAGGTGGGCCTCCAGTCTCTCAAGCATCTCATGTGTAATCTCTAAAACGCCCTCACGGCTGCTTAATGACCGCTTGCTAGCTACAAGCACTGCCTAAAAAGTTTTTCTTATGTCAATATCTAAGTTTGCTTATTTGTATACCCAGAAAAATATCTTTACTTCAGGTTCTTTTCATTTTAGCTTTTTCATTATAATTGCTTATTTACTTCAAGAAATTCTGAACCCTAAATATCAACATTGCATTAGATGTTCATATAACTTGTTAAATAGATTCTAAAAGATCATCATAGTTGAAAAAAATTACTTGGCTTTGTAAAACAGTGCCACCTTCAACTTCTTTCAAATTATTCTCACGCAAGGTTGTACCGCTACTGACAAGATCTACAATAGCATCAGCTGTGCCCATCTAAAGAATCAGAAATCACAAAGAGTTAATAACAGGTCATGAATATGTCCAAATAAAACATTTAAAGACACAGTTGTTTCAAATACTTGTCTTCGAGATAGAACACTATGCTTTTTACCATAAGAATATAATAAAAAAGAGTTTGGTTCAGGAAATTAAAAAAAAAATTAATCTATCAATAATTGTGAAAGAACTCACAGCAGGATATGACTCCAAAGCTCCATCAGCTGTGGTGATAGTCACATGCTTTAGACCCTTCTCTTTCAAAAATTTTGGCCCCAACTGTTAAATAAGAAAAAAAGAAGGCATATAAATTAAAATTATAGTAGTGAAACCAAGGCAAAAAGGAATAACATTCAAATATCATAGAAAAAAAGCATACGTATGTAAACCCAGTGACAACCCGTAGTGGTCTCTCTGCTGTCCATTTAGTCATCCTTGATAATTCATCAATGGAATTTATATTTTCAAAAATGCCCTCCTTTGGAATCTGGTCAAATTAACAGATTTGTTATAGTTAGTACTAAACTCTGTCGGGAAAAAGTAAAATAAAATAGGAGAATCTTGTAAAATATTGCAAATTTAAGAGGTGTTTATGTACCGCAAGAGCCAAGTGACATGCTCCATACGCAAGTGCATCATGTACAATAACTAAATCCTCATTTCCCTGTTAAATGGAAATCAGAACAATTTTGTTATCTGAATACATTGTATAAGAACTTAACAGGGACAATTTTCTCTTAAACAAGCTATATATTTTTTATTTTTTTAATAAAGCGTAAAATGGGTATTTTATAAATTTAGAATGATTTTTAAAAGAAAAGGCAATAAATTGGGTAAATTTGTGAGTTTTTGGAATTTAGAAGGGTAACTTTAGAGGGGGGAATATGTAATTTCAAGGTTTTTGAGGGATATACATGAAATTCCCCCTAGAAAAATAAACACAATCAAAGAGAATAAAATGTAAACAAAAAAAGCACACAAATACAGAACCTATACTGGCACTAGAACCAGCATTTGTATGGTTTACCTCTCCATACTCACAGACTGTATCATAACCTACGAAACCAAGGTCTAAATCGCCTGATTGCATCTTGCGAACAATATCTTTCGGCCTTTGAAACCAAACCTCTAGGTTAGGAAGCTGCATAGTAGAAACAATCAGCATTTATTAGCTCACCTCTAACAAATTAAATTGAGCGCGACTATGGTACTATGCATAGCGCAGATTAGTCCGTGCTATGGGTCAATATCTTTGTTTATAAAGTACAAATAGTCCATCTGAACTGTTCAACATTTTCTCCATATGAAAATGTACTTGTAGATCAATTTTATATTTTAACAAACTTTTTAACTATTATTTTAGAATTTTTAGATTAAGTGATTTTCTACCTATCTAAAAAATTGTAAAAAATGTAAAATTTGATCTACAAGTACATTTTCATATGGAGTTCATGTTGAACAATTCAAATTGACTGATTGGATTTTGAAAACAGAGATATTGATTCATAGTACAGACCAATCCACGCTATGCGTAGTACCATAGCCTCAATTAAATTTTTAAAAACTGAAGCACAAAGAATCCTTAATGTTTCCTAGAAGAACTGAAAGTGTAATTGGTTTAGGAAATTCCAGAGGGATAAAATTTCAGTGCTAAAACAAAATGAGAGATCATACATTCCCTAACACAGTAGAAAATATACCTGCTTCTGACTAAAGATTACCCGAATAATTTCAAAAGAAAAGAAAGAACATAAATTTTACCAGTGGAATATCAGCCGTATACTGTCTTGGATTCAGCTGCCTGACAGTCAATTGACAACTCTAAAAGAACAACAACAACAAAAAACAAAGTGAGAAAAGCAACAAGATAAGTTCAAATAACACACAAGCGAAGATTAAACACACCTTTAAGAGATTTAGGGTTTCCTCTGCCATACGACCCTTGCTAGGGAGCCCAAGGCGGACGACACTGCGTTCCACCTGCGCCGTCGTCATCGGAGCCATATCTCCGGCGAGGACGGAGACGGCGGAGCGACACCCAATTGCATATCTACTAGGCCTCTTGAATTGCCTCCTCCTTGCAGTAAACGGAGAAGAGAAGGACAGAATCACCCCTGTCAGATCAAATGCAGCAGCCATATTTTACTCAAAAAAGTATACAATTATTGCTGTGATGTTATTTCGATTCGCCGCGTTTTGAGTATCGCTAGTTAGTAGAGAACTAGAGATGTGTGTGAGCAAGAGAGGCTTGGCCGAGGCGCTGAGCAGTGGCCAAGTGCCGCCGCTTTTGTGGAATTCATACCACCTAAGATAACAGCAATTTTAAGTTTAGATCCGGACCGTGCGATCTGGTTGGCACGAATATTAAAGGGTACCCGGGAATTCCATCTCGGGACGGCTGGTTCGGATTCTAATTGGACGGTCAGAATATAAAGTCAAATATTATGTTACCTCAGAGGATTTTGACTAGCTTTGTGAGCTGTCTATGGTGATCCAGGTTTAATAAGGGAAAAAAAATTGGGACCCACTAGTAAGTAAGAGGCTTACTCGGAGTTATTATGTTGACGGTTGTCGGACCGGGTTCACTGAAAATTTCGGAAGAAAGAGTTCAGAGTGCACTGTTCAGAACTTCATTATCTGAATTCGAATCCTCTGAGATATCTCATATTTTGCGTGACTTTTTGGAAAATCTCAACCGTTAAAATAAGTTCTACACGAATCGCAAAGCTCAAATAATACTGCCCCTGCGCTCCCCGAATAGGCAACGGACACGTCGGACAGGGAAGTCGAAATTGGACATTTTGCGGTCACGTGCGTAGCACGAGAGTTTTATTTTTTGTGCGGCTGTGCGTGCGTCTAAGGTCTGACTCTTCCTTCATTATCTCTAGTTCTATTATTAATTTATTATAAATATTTAATTTATTTATCGTATAAGTAATTTAGTAAACTTTTTACATTAATTTTAAAATATTTTATATGTATAATTTCAAATTAATAAAGAGAGATGGAGATGACCATACAATAGAATTTATAGTTGTTAGATCCGAATGCAATAAGACTCTTATAATTGAATGGAATTTCATGAATTTTCGGATTTATTTCTCTATATATTATATATCAGCAAGACTCTTAAAATACTGTTAGGTAAGATTTTAAGATCATATCTTAAAATACTTTTATATTATATATGGAGCAATACTTCTATATCAGCAGCCCTAGTTTTGCTCCATATATAATATAAAAGTATTTTAAAATATGATCTTAAAGTCTAACTTAACAGGAATAGAATATTAATATCAATTTGTTTCAATCAGCAAAGAAAGTAATAAATTTTAATATTCCGTGCAGAAAGGTAGATACATAGTAGATAAAGAGATCAAGAAAGGAATTAATTAGTTTCGAAATTTTATAGGCAAAAGGTGAAAATGACATTTGATTTCAATAATCTGTGCGAAAAGAGCAATAAATTGCATTCAAGAAATTAAAAAATACTACAAATGATTGTCTTTTCATAGTTAAATATATGTGTTTATAATTTATATTAAATAATTATAAAGAAACAATATTATTATTTTATCCGGTATTTGTACGGATATCGGGTTGGGTTCGGTTATGGGTCAAATAACTAAATCAAATCCATATCCTATCCATTACAATATTGGTTCCGGTTCGGATTCAGGTCGGATATTAAATTATTAATTTTGTAACCGTATTCATAATTTAACCGGTTATATTTTTTAAATCATATCCTATCCAAATTAATCGGATCCGGATCAGTTCCGGTTCAGATCCAGTTCGATTTCGGATTAGATTTAGGTAATCAGATAAAAGTAGCAGCTCTAGTCAAAGCTCACTTCCTGATTCATTCGTCGAACAGATGGATTAATTTGTTGGATTTACTAAATTACATGAAAATATCACAATAAGAATGTACATATGTAATATAAAAAATATTTTTAAATATCATCTTAAAATCTTACCTAACAGTATTTTAAGAGTCTTGCTGAAATAGAATAGAGATATAAATCCGAAAATTCATGAAATTCCACTCAATTCATTTATATGTTCAGAATAATGTTAAAGAAAATAATATACACATAATTCAAGAAATAATAATTTGTTTACACTAATTAGTATAATTAGGAAATAATTCTTCTTCAATGTTTATATTTGTGAGAAAAAATCAAAAAATAGATCATGTTTGTTAGCTTAACCATTTTTGTGTTGCTTGAAAAAAGAAGAAGTTTGAATAAGATAATGTAGCGGATTTTTTCGACTATTATCGTATTCGGTAAGATGAGTATGGGTAAGAATTTTCTTTTGTTAACTTAATGGATATGGTTATGGGTGAGAAAAATTAATTTGATAATGCAACATTTTATATTGTTTTAAGTAGTTTACGATAAAATTAATTTATTCAATATCTTTTTATAATATTAATTTACGACAAAATTGAATTATACAATGTTTTATAATAAGTAAGGCAAGGGTATATGCAGACCTAATTTTACATAGGCATTGGTGTGAAAATTCCTCCATCTGTTTCGTATCATACCCATTGACACCCCTATATTTGTATCCGTATTCGTATCCGTACGGATATTCAAATACCGGATATTCGTATATAATTTTCGAATACAAATTCGGAAATGGATATTCAAAATAGGGGTGTATTCGTATCCGTACTTTCAAATATTGGTGTGAAAAAAAAACGGATATATAATTATCATACGGATATTCAAAATAGGGGTGTATTTAGTATCCGTATGATAATTTTGAATATCTGTATTCGTATTCGTATACGGATATTCAAACGGATATAATTTTAATCCAACTTTCATTTTTTTTTGGCAATTTCAATTATTATATGATAAATTTTATTTGTTATTTTTTCACAATCTTCCTTATTTTTCTTCATACTGTTATTTTTTTTTTCCGAAATCTCCCCCATGCTAAATAGGATGAGTCTCCAAAAATACTAATTGATATTATAGTAAACCTAAAGCTGTGGGATTTTAAAACTTTTAATTGAATCCTATTTAGGCAGCTTAGGATTTTCCTTAGTTTATATTAGTTTTTTATTTAACCATTGCTTTTGTAGTTTATGTTACATTTAGATAATAAAATTTGTGAAAATCAGTAGACTCTTACTTCATTTTAATCCTATTTGATAAAATTTGTGCAAAATAAAAATTAGTTTAAAACTAGTTTGACTTTATATTTTTCTACTCAAACAATTTTTTTTTCTGAAAACAACGGTTGAAAAAGAGAATCTTGACCGTATAATAATTGAGGAGAGTTCAAATGCCTCCATCGTGCCTCCATTTTTAAAAACTTTAATAACTCAAGATTTAAAACTTAAAAGTCAAAATAAAACCGTTGGATATGATCTACATTATTTTATCTATACACGTGTAAAAAATTATGACATTTCAATTTTGTTTTGGTTGTCATCAAGAACTTGTAAAAAACGTAATAATGTGGATAATTTATAGACGTTGATTTTTCAACTTATTAATTCACATAAAAACAAATTCAAAATGTGATAATTTTTTATGAGCACATAGATAAAATGATGTAGATCATATCTAACGGTTTTATTTGCCCTTTAAGTTTTAAATTTTGAGTTATTAAAGTTTTTAAAATTAAAGATATAGTAAATGCACAAAAAATGAAGACATTTGATCCTTCTCATGGTAATTTTACAAAGCATGATAAGTTGTTGTGCGGTAGCAGTTGTGTGTAACCGTCGCATGTACAAAAAGATCTGGAAGCATCTTTGGTGCGATTCCAAATTCCATACGTGTCAGGTGTACCATTTTAATTGAAGGTTTGTTTCGATAAGATAAAAAGATCTAGATATTTGTTCTTAGGAATATCTGATTTTTCTGTATGTCGTTTAGGCGGTGATCCTGGAGCAGGGTAAAGATTTTAACAGAGGAGTTTTGACTTCATGCAGCGCACAAACCATATGCAGCGCTGTTTTAATTCTACCGTCCGTGCGCTGCATGAAGCCAAAACTCCTCTGTTAAAATATTTACCCCTGGAGCATCCGATGATATTGACATATATGATCCTGACCGATATAATCACATAATTTATTTATATTTTAAAATTTATAAGGGGCTCTTGAGGAAAAACTTTAAACAGAGCAGTTTTGGCTATATACAGCTGCACGAACATATGCAATGCTATTTTTGTTCTACAGTATGTGCGCTGTATGAAGTCAATACTTCAATGTTAAAAGTTTTACCGGTGCTCCTGGCGTAAACAAACAATTCCGAAGTTGAAAAGGTTTAAAGTCGAATTTCGCTTCGCATCTCCATTTATAGAAAGTTCTGTTCCGTACATTTTTAATTGCCTTAACGAAAGTAGGGACGGTCCAATGGATATCGGACCAAATTCTGTCCAACGGTTACAGCCGTCCGATTTGCAATAGGATTCGTGCAGATCTGATCCGCACGAATTATAACGTCTGACCGCCCCCGCTTCGGGGTAAATGTTTTAACAGAGTAATTTTAGCTTCATACAGCGCACGAACCAAATTCAGCGCTGTTTTGATTCTTCAGTCCGTGCGCTGCATTAAGTCAAAATAACTCTGTTAATATCTTTACCCCCGCCTCGTTTTAACTTACAAGTGGATCCCAGGAGCTGCTAACAGGTTAATTAAGTAAATTCTTACCTCCTCTGTCTCTTTCTCTCTCCTCTGGTGCCCTTTTATCTATGCTCCATCGAGAGACGAGGAAAGAAAGAGAGAGAGGAGAGAGAGAGAGAGAAACAACCATCGATTTTGAACGCCGAGGCGATTTCCTTTCAGCTAGGGTTAGGGTTTCCTTACGATCTAATTTTAAATTTCTAGTCTAACTTTAGGGTTTCGCTTCTTTTCTATCCGATCTATTTAATCTCCTTCTTGTTTTGTTATCTTTCAGCAAATTTCGGTGCAGAAAACTTTGCGAGAGGAAATCGCCATCGACGAAGGCTTAAATCTTTAGTTCGAAGCAGGTATTTTTTTTTCTATTGTGTTGTTAATTTTTTGTTAGGGTTTGGAGGTTTGATCATTTTTCTTTAAATTATTTTTCTGATAAGGCTTAAGAGCTGATTTCTGTCACGAAGAAGGTTTAATCCTTGCTTTAAAATTGGCTTTTGGATTCGAAGTTGTTTATTCTATTAGCTGCAATTGTTTGAGATAAATTTAAAATTTACCAATATTCACATCCTTTAGTCTATTTCTCATTAGAAAATTCTTTGGATTTTTATATAGCAAGGTTTTGTATTATAATTTATGGATTTAGGATCAATAGGATTTGCAATTTTGAATAAGATACGACTCTGGGTTTGATTTTGCATGGGATACGGCTTGTCACGGGAATAAGGAGCCTAAGTTGACACTTTGAACAAATTCTGAGTGAAAACCCTAAATTCCTTCCGATAATTGTCACTGATGAATGTTTAATCCTTTGCTATTGAAATGGGTTTTGGAAAACGAGGTTCAGTCTCGAAGTTGTTTATTTGATTAGTTGCAAATTTGTAATTGTGTAAGATACATTAAAATTTTACCATATTGGCATGCTTTCGTCTGTACTCATTAGAAAGTTCTTTGCATTTTTATTTATCAAGGTTTTGTATTATAACATATGGATTTAGGATCAATAGGATTTGTATAGGATAAGACTCTGGGTTTGATTTTGCAAGGGATATGACTTGCCGCAGGAATTACGAGCATAAATTAACACTTGAAGAAATACTAGTGAAAACCCTAAATTCCTTCCCACAATTGTCATGAAGAAGGTTTAATCCATGCTTATCGAAATGGGTTTTGAAAAAATGAGGTTCAGTCTCGAAGTTGTTTATTTGATTCGTTGCAATTGTTCAAGACAAATTAAAACTTTGCCAATTGAGAATTTGTAGGAAATTCTTTTTTTCTTCGAAATTTTATGGGGAAGTTATAAAGCACTTCTTCTTACTTGGTACTGTTTAATAGCAGTACAGGTTTGCAGAAATGTTACCAAAACTAGTTTCATACTAATTTTATGATTATTCTATTAGTAATCTGTCCCATGCAGAAAAACCTCACATGCTGTCTCACTTTTTTGTAATCGTGTATCCTGATTTTTTTTTTTCACCTTTCACGGAGGCAAAATAAAAAAATAGTAATGGAAAAAGAAGAAGCAAGGAGCTGTTTCGTATTTTGCTCTGAAAAAAAAAAACTAATACGACCAAGTTTATATAATGAACACGCTTTACTGTAGTATAGATAGTATATTTCTAAATATTAAGAGCGGCTGATATGTATTTTCATAAAATTACTCAATTTTTAATGTTATACTTATATTTATTGTATAAAAGCTCCGCTAATTTTAATATTTTTAAATATTTCTTGCAAAAATTAGACATGCCTATTTTGTTTTTAACTCTGCAGTGCAAACAACACAATGGAGAGGAAGGAGGAAACAGGATGTCAGACTCGAGAGGGCCCCATTCTTTGTATAAATAATTGCGGGTTTTTTGGTAGTGCTACAACTGCATACATGTGCTCCAAGTGCCACAAGGAGATGCTTCTTAAACAACATGCATCATCTTCCATAGAAACCCTAATTAATGGGTCTAGCTCTGGAACTGTCACTGACAAAAATGGATCTGATTCGGTAATAGGCGGGAAGGACCCGGTAATCGATTCTCCTTTTTTGGCTGAACCGAAAACCGTCATTGATACTTTGGTAAGTTTACTGTACTTTTTTGTCATTTATAATTTGTGTATTGGAAAATTTTATACTTCCACAACTGCCACCTAAGGCTCCAAACACAAGCTGTAAATTTAATCTTACAGTACATTTATTAGGTTTTTTTTCTGAAATGGTAGTAAAAAAAATATAAATTGAAGTTGTTGACCTTATGGTACCTTTATTATGTGTTTTATGAATAGAATGTATTTTAAATGAAGTGTGTGTTGTTCTCTTCTCAGATGCCTTCCCCGATAGGCTTGACTGAGGGAAGCTCTGCTTACGTGACAGCAGCATTAGCATCTGATTCGGCAACACCGCAAAAGGAAGGTGGCCCAAAGAGGTGCTTCACGTGCCGCAGACGGGTCGGGTTAACGGGTTTCAACTGCAAGTGTGGTAACATCTATTGCGGTGCCCACCGGTACTCTGACAAGCACGAGTGTGCCTTTGACTACAGACGTGCAGGTCAGGAAGCCATTGCCAAGGCAAACCCAGTTGTCAAGGCTGACAAGCTTGACAAAATCTAGAGAGAGAAAGTGAATGGGGATATGTTTTGACGGGTTTCGGTAACGATTCCAGAGAGTGAACCCGATAAGAGTATAAAAACTGAATGTTATTCTGTGGATATATCTGGATCACTCTCTAGTATGTGATATGAACGTGGCTCTCTCTTGCTCTCTCTCTCTCTATCTATCTGATGCTGTCGCTTTGTGTTTTCTGTTGGAGTGGTATTGCTTGCCGTGTTTTGTGGAACTTAAATGTTATTATCTACATGCATTAGATATAAGATAGTGTGTGCTTGTGATGTAATGCAAAGTCGTTTTCTTTCTCAATGTTTTAATTTTATGTATGTTCTGTTAATTTAATGCTAGTTGTAGTTGTTATTTGCTTATTTCCCCTCCTTAAATTAGCATTTTACATGCCAGCTATACGAAGAGCCATTTTTCATGTCACCCTCAAAATAATATTTTTCATTAAGTGAATTTCCTTTGTTAACACTTTATAATTTAAAAAGTTTATTTTTTAAAGAAATCGATTTCTAACCTTTCTGTTAGTTCTTATCCTCTCTTCCATATTAATAATTGTTAATTGTTGATGTGATCACTAAAAGAAATTTAAAATTAATTGCCCGAGTGTAGATGTTTAGAAATGAAAATTAACTAAAAAAAATTAAAAGTTAATTGCACGATTGAGTGTAGTGTTTCGAAACGGTGAACATGAATTAAAGCACGTCAACACCTTGCGGATTTTAAATTATCAAATTTGTCAAATAACATGAACATGTTGCCATAAAATACAAAATTTTTTTTGTCAAATAAACCAACTTGTTCTTTTCTCTTGAGCCCCTATGTTGAAGTACACAGTATAGAACTCATCTCTCAATGCCATCAACGGTTCTAATATGAAATTCCGGTCTTGCCCTTTCGCAACGAAGCTTACCGGGTTATATTGCCTGTTACTATCAGTAGGCACAAAACTCGCAGCTTTCTCAAATGAAGTAGCGTCTTTTAATTGACTATCGCCTTTACAACAGACTAGGAGTTTTTTCCTGCATGCATAATTTACTTCCCCGGTAGAAATGTAACATCCAGGCTTCGTACCTAACTCAAGAGAAATGCTATTGGGAGCACCATCCAACCCTGGTACAAGTCGAAATGTAGAACCAGGCCCCTTGGAATAATTACTAGTTATATCAAGTGTATTTGTAATTACTGTTCCAGGCATGTCAAATGGTTCAATCATGACGTAAATACCAGTATGAATGGTAGAATTTATACTGATATGTTTGTTTTTCGAATCTATGCGGTAAATTCGAAATGTGGTTTCAATTGATGCGGGAAATCCAGCTTGGGGCATTTCTTGCATAGTAAGAGATAAATTGGAGTTGGAAATGAATAGTGTTTGGTTCGAGGATTGTTGAGTGAGGGAGACCAGTTGTGAGTTGTAGTACTCGGGGACTGGAGAGATCCAGTCAGACACTACACTGGAGTGGTTGCCTCTTATCAGACCAGCTAGTACGTAAGGACCAAATAGGAATGCTTTGAGAGAATTGAATTTTGGCCTATCATCTGCATATTTTATAAACTTAAAATGAATATGAGAGAGAAAAAAAACGGTAATTAAATAGAAGAAAAATATTGAAAAAAATTAAGAACAAGGACCTTTAATTTGCTCAGTGTGTATATTAATTGGGAATTCAAGGAGTAGATTCTCTTCTGAGCCCCAACTTTTCTTGATGGAGAGAAAATGTCCTGCAAATACAAAATCACAAACAAAAATAATGTAAAATAAAGCAAGAAATCTAAATGATTACCTTTGAAACATGGTGGTGAAGTAGGGTTGAAAGCAAGAAACAAAGAAAAACAATGATTACCTTTGAAAGTCGGTACCAGTTTTTCTGAATTTAAAGTGACTGTAACGGAGTCTAAAGAGGTCCAAGAAGGGATCCGTATATTCAAAGTAGATGCCTGGTTGATCTCCTGCACAAAAAAGGGAAAAAATAATGTTTTAATGTAATATATGGAATAATAAGATAGTTGGGGTTAATATACTTTTAGCGGCCATAATTATACCTCATTAGTAGAAACAGTCAAGGAAACATGATAATACGAATCTGACGATGTCAGAGGTTTGATTTCTTGAGAGATGACAAGTCCCGCAGATCTCCAGTTGATAGTGCTTGGTATAAATTGTATGATATAGAGTGAAGGTGAATTTCCTTTTTCCTCGAAATAAATAGAATCTCCTAATTTGGAGAATGATTCAATACCTATATGGAAAACAAAAAAAAGGGTTTTAGGAGATTAAATACAATCATTATTTATTAAAAATTAATATGTGCAAACTATTTCAATTATGCACATGAATCCCATATGCACTTTTGTCTCTGCAAATTCAAAATCACATTGTACTTCTAGGGTTATCCTTTCCAAAGAGGCATAGGTCACTATATTTCAAAGTCAAAATAAAACAAAAAAATGCAGATGTAAAAAAACATATACCAAATAGATATTTTTCCATGTCAAACAGTCGTATAAAAAAATCATAATTATATTAAAAGGTACGAAACATTTTTAAAGGTCATGAACAATAAATTGACGTACCAGTACCATAACAGCACCAAAACGAATCGAACTTGGTACCCCAGCCATGGTATGAAACGGCTTTAGATGAGTTGGGTTTCATGGGGAGCATATAAATCATAATTCCTGGTTGGGCCCCTCTTTGGATGCTCAATACTCCATTTATAAGGGCTTTTTCGTAATAATCTGCATAAGTCACCTCCTTTGTCCATCTAAACAAATTTCGGGAAACCTTCAAAATAAAAGAAATAAATATTCATGTTAGAAGTGCCAAATATACAAGGAATTCTATGGTAAATCTGGCTAATTTTTGAACATTTTTTTTATTAGGAAATGGTGAACGCAAATGAAAAAAAAATTCTAAAGTTTGCTGTACTTGGTAATCTCATTCCTTTATTTTTTATGTCAACAAAAATTAATTCTATGAAAAGACGTAATTAAATTTGAGAAAGAATTTAATTTTGTTAAATGGGTATTTTATAGTTTCTTTCTTTCACTGGCTTCTTTATAATCATAAAGGATAAATATGAATAGAATTCTAATTACCTTGAGCATGTTATATGTAGTACATGACTCTTGAGTTTCAGTTGACAGTGTGTCGGCCAGACGCTTTGGATCTAACCTAAACAAAAAATGACAAAATTTCAAATTTTCAAATTCATAGTTACAGTTGACAGACTTAATTTTCTTAATGAATTCACTTTAGATAAAGAAGTAAATAAAACTGATTAGTTACCAGACTTCACCAACTGAGGTCCCACCGGTTGCATAGGCATGAGAGGAGTTAACTATGTCCATAAAGAAGATACCGATTTCCTGTTCCATTTATTAATGTTTTTGTTCAAATGATCCAATCACAGTGAACCAAAATTACATATTTAGTGACATTTGACTACATTTGTGTTTGAACTTTTGTCATATAAATTACCTTGTATAGAGGATCACCAGTGACCTCATATCGCATCTGTGCCCCTACAACTATTGGTATGTGTGTGTTGGCATGAAAGTTTGACAGACTATCAGCCTGAAAAAATAATAAGTACAAAAATTAAGGACCTCTTTGCACAACTGACACATTCACAGATAGATAGAGAGAGGGAGTTCAAACCTGAACAGCCAGTAAACCTAGGAAGCATGGTTTGTCAAAGAGATGAGCTAGTATCAAATGTTTCTCATCTTTCTACAATGATATAAAATTAATCAATCCCCAAAATATCCTTCATTAAAGCTAATGAACAAGGCTAAAGTACATGTGAAACCCCCGTTTCTTCATTATGTTACCGTTATTGTGTAAAGCTGATAGAGAACATCATTCATGCCCCCCGTTTCTTCATTGAGGGAAGTATAGTGCCTCTCTATGCTATATTTCTGTATCACATTTTTTACGCGGTTCGCAAAGTACTCAGCCATCCATTTCACCATTTCTAATGCCTTGTAATTTTCTGCATATGTATACTGGTCTAGCAGCCCTTGCATTATCTGTCGTCAAAAAAAAAAAAGGAATGTGAATGCACTGATTGGCTGGTGGTTTTAATAGCAGTTTTCAACCAGATATTACTGGTTCATGTGGTAGATTACATAGCAGTACCTGACTCAGTAGTGGTATTTCTTAGCATTTAATTAAACATAGGTTTACAAATTATACCAGAAACCTAAGTAATCTGAGTGGGACCTTGTATGAACCAGGGTTGGTTAAGAAAGGTTCTTGGGTTTGTTCGGATTGAACTCAGGTCAGGTTTTGACTCAGTCTTGAGCTAGACTTAGATTATCAACTTTTCAAAATACTTTCGCTCAGGTTAGATCAGGTTTCAGTTTAGGCATGTCAAGTCTGATCAGATCAGCTTGTTTTTAGGAACTTCATGTCATTGTGAGTTTAGATTGAGGTCAAGTTCTGGTTCAGGCAAGCAAGCTTAAGTTTTTGATGTAAAGATTTTAACAGAGCAGTTTTGGCTTCATGCAGCGCATGTATTATAGAATCAAAACAGCACGGCATATGATTCGTGCGCTGTATGAAGCCAAAACTGCTCTGTTAAAATCTTTACCTGGTTTTTGCCCTCTCTTCATATGTGTCAAGATTTTCTTGCCAACATGTATGTACTCTAACCAGGTTTGTATCTGGTTGTACTCAGGGTATTCAAATGGTCGGTTCAGTTAAAACCAAATTAAAATAGTCAAACCAAATTTTATTCGTTTTTCAAAAATCTAACCAAACCAAATTACACTTGCCAACTAAATAACAACCGAACCAAAAAAAAACCAAAGGAAATTTTGGTTTGTTTGGTTGAACCGGAATAAGAGAGATTAAATTGCAAAAGGTCAAAACTCAATACATATACAATAAATTTAATAATCATAGAAATAAATATCAACATATATATCAGTCAAATCAAAATTATAGTGGTTAAACCGAACAAAAAATAAAAAACCAAAGTAATTCAAGTAAATATCAAGTAAATTTCGATTTGTTTGGTTGACCGAAATAAGAGAGATTAAACCGAATCAAATATAAAAAACTGAAGTAATTCGAAAATTCAACCAAACCGAACCATTTAATCCAAATTTTGTCGGTTGGGTTGAAAACCAAATAAACCAGATCCAATGAATACCCCTAACTATACTCAACCAAAGGCCTCAGTAGACAAAATTATACCAACACAAGCATTGAAATCATACCTTGTGGATTGTATAATAAGGTGCCCAGACCGGTTCTATTGCCTCAAACCGATAAAAAAACTCATCTGAAAAGGCTGAAAGATATCCTGTACCAATAGCATTCTGACAGTTGTCGAGTGCTTCCACCAAGGAAGTCATTTTTGCAAAAAGAGTCTTGCTGTGTGTGCTAGCCCATGCCATTGCGGTTGCACTCATGTAATGCCCTGGAAAAAAAAAATGCATATCGGAAAGTTTTATAATCCAATGCAGCTTTTGTTTTCATTTTACTGGTTTTATATGTGGTTATCTTGGCTTTACTCCTATATATACCTACTAGTACCAGTTCAAATCACTTAGTATTGCATAATACTCTCTTTTGCTTCTACAATCTTAGAGGAATGAGGCTATGGTACTTTGCAAAGCGCAGATCAGACCGTACTATGGATATATATCTCTATTTTCAAAGGTCAAACAGTCGATCTGAACCGCTGAGCCTGAACATGATCTCCATATGAAAATGTAGTTGAAGACCGAATTTTACTTCTTTTTGAATGATCCAGAATTTTTAAAAAATAGTAAAAAAATTCTAAAAAAATGTAAAATTTGATCTCCAAGTATATTTTCATATGAAGATCATGTTGAATAGTTCGGATCGACTATTTGGACTTTGAAAACGAAAATATTAATCCATAGTACATATTGATGTGCACTTTGCAAAGTACCATAGTCTCACTCATCTTAGAATATATTCAGAGAAAGGGATATTACTTACCGACAAAATGTCCCCGGAGCTCCACATCGGCTGCTTCCCATCCCCCGTATGGTGTACCAGGCGTTTCCAGGCCAGCCTGTTTTCTAAAACTCCATACCAACCGGTCGACATCTAATAACAACAGGTACTCCAGATTTGTCTGCTGGGCCCGCCAATAGATTGAGTCTGACGCGAGCCGTACATCATGAAGAGACACCTCTGACAAGAAGTCGCCCCCTAGTTTCCGAGGAGCGAACCTGGCATGTGGGCCCTTGATACTCCTGCAAAATATAAGTGTTTTGGTACTGGTATGAAAGTATTTTGCTGATGTGGCACCTATACGCACAGTTTTGGTGAGAAAAAAAATTTCAGTGGTACAATACCAGACAAGCCTGACATGCTATTTAGTATTCACTGGTAAAAAAATATAAGTGTTTTGGTACTGGTACGAAAAGTACTTTGCTGAGGTGGCACCTATATGCACAATTTTGGTGAGAAAATGATTTCACTGGTACAATACCAGACAAGCCTGACATGCTATTTAGTATTCACTGGTACCAAAACACCAGAACTGACTGTTGCGCTCTTGACGTACCTATACAGCATGAGCCAATCAAATTCCTCCACGTGGCGCTTCTCGAGATTATTATTATTATTGCTATCACTACTTCTATGTAATAATCTTCTTGGCATTAAATTTATCCATGTTGTCTCATCAGTTGGTGTCAGGTGTAAGTGAGAGTGAGACTTTTCATGCAAGGCTCTCACTTCATCTGCTGACAGCTGGGCCCGCACAGTGTGAGAGGTCAACTCGGTCTGTGTCGGTGAGTTGGTGCATTCCTTTATGCACAAGACCTTACTTAAGAGGGGAGATGCCAAGAGAAGTAGTAATATTTGTACAAATTTTGGAATGTGGCTTGTCCTTGTCATCTAACAAGAAAAGGAACATCAGTCAAAATTTAAAGTGTAAAGGATATTTGATCTGGTAATTTTGAAAAGAAAATGGGCTCTGGAAAGTAATAAAAGATGGGGGGAATTTCGTGCATACCCCTCAAAAACTTCGAAATTACGTATTTCCTCCTCTAACATTCATAATATCGTATTCATCCTTCTGAATTTCAAAAACTCACAAATTTATCCATTTTATTTTCTTTTTTTATTAAAACTCATTTTAAATTTATAAAGTACCCATTTTACCCTTTAGCATATAAATTTTTGTATTAAGAAAAAGAAGGCAACATATGGTTGAATAAAATTGAGAGAAATTCATGCTGGAGAGAGACAATAATTTGGTAAATGTTTGTTTTAAGCATGGAGACATTGATATAGTTATTAGAGGTTTAATACCGCTATAAAATTGACAGAAATAATTGAAAAGAAAACAAAAGCTAGACAAAAGGAAAGAAGAAAATTCTGAACAAAGCATGATCTTCATCAATTATGTACTCTAATTTCATTTTTGTTTTCAAAATTAAAAATTGTAAAAACACACAACTTATAAGAAGGAGAACCAATACTGATCCGAAAAGTGCCTCTCAATCATGAAAAGTAAAATTAGGTGAAAGAGCAATTATGTTTACCTGATTAGATCTGTTCGCCATGTTCGCTTTATCTGTGTTCAAGTCATGATCGTTCCCTTTCTATCAAAGAAAGAACTGTGCTCGGTTGGGACTATCAAAGGAACCAATTCATATCACCTGAGGGCTAAGGTAATAGAATATTTCTGTTTAGATCCGGACCGTTCGATAATAATCTTCACTGTCCGAATTGGCTCGAATTATGATCGGACGGTTCGGATCTAAAATGAAATATTCTGTTACCTCAGAGGATTTGGATTAGAAGGGTTCAGGGTACAGATATTCACGAAGCAGAGTAGTTTTGGCTTCATGCAGCGCATGAATCACATGCAGGCTGTTTTGGTTCTACTTCCCGTGCGCTGTACTAAGCTATAACTACTCTGTCAATATATTTACCTAAGGATCCAGGAAAGCACTTGTTTGGTTGTGGACTGAACAAAGGAATAAAGACTTTAGGCCTTATTATTTCGTCAAATGCAGTTTAATCGAGCCGGACTAAGATGTAATAAGTCAACTTTTAGGCTGATCTAAATTGGCCTAAACTAACCTACCTCTTTAGGTGGTTTAATTTTATTTGGGTACGAGGCCTAACTTTTCATTGTTTTTATTATTTTCAATCACTTTTTAAGGAATGTAACATAAGCAATTAATTTTGTTTCCATTTAAGCATAAGAGAACTTATAACTTTATGAACTACAGAATCAACAATTTTTTTTTTAAATGACATAACTTTCTAAATTAACAAAATATGCAATCTAGAAAATAATTAAATAAAATAATTTTTGAATTTGTACTACAAATAAATAATTTATTTCAGCAACCCAACATGTTTTTGGCAAAATAAATTGGTATACATATAAGTTTCATTAAATAAGATTCACTAAATGCAATGTGTATCTCTAAGATATATAATTAATTTGTACATAACTCATTTTCTTGTACTATTTATTTCAATCAAAATGAAAAAAATATACAAAGAATAGTTTTATTATTGATATTACAAATTTTATAGACAAAATAATTTGTAATATCAAATCCATCAAATTTTTATCAAATAAGGAATAACTTAAGTCAAAGTATAAATTTAAGTATCAACCAAACATGAATAATTTAAGCTAGCCTAAGTTGGAATAACCAAGTTAGACCTCATTAGCTTTAGTCCACAATCAAACACCATCTTATCGTTAATTAGTAATTACACACTAAATTTAGAAATCAGAAGAGGATAAGAGATATTGACAGTAGATTTTGCTTCATACAGCGCTAGGGACAACAGAAAGCAAAAACTGCTCTGTCAATAAATCATAAGGTCTTAACTATTAGGCGTGACGTGATCAGTAAAATCCAAGGTTCCAAATAACATTTATAGCGTCATAGCGGGAAGGCTACAAAAAAAGCTATAGCGAATATCATCGCTATAGCGGAAGCTATGCCACATGGCAGTTTTTTTTTTACATTCCGTATATTCAATATTTGTACTAAATATCAACATTATCTAAAGTCTCATAGAACAATAAATAACACTAAAGTAATTAAGAAATTATAATATTCATATTGAACTCGTACAAAGTCCAAATTGCGGTTCAAAATATCTATAATAATATCATAAATTATCGATTTTTCCTATTAAAAATATCTTAAGCATCATGATTCATGACATAATCTATTTTTTTTCTATTCAAATTTCAATTTTGGTTTGGACTTTTTTTCTATTCAAATTTATATTTCTATTTCCAATTTCAAATTGATTTATCTGTAGCAAGTATCAACAAATTCAATTTTGGTTTGAGCTTTTTTGGGTCTTTATTTAAAGCCCATATAAATTGCTTAAAAATTCCATATAAATTAGCAGCCGTAGTGCAAATAGCGGACCGCTATAGCGCTATAGCGGCCGTAGCGCAAATAGCGTATTTTGATATCATAGCTTAGCATTTGGAGTCCAAAAACGCTATAGCGCGCTATTTAGAACACTGGTAAAACCTATCGCAAATTTGGAATGCAATGCTTTGAGAAATTTTATGAATACCCTTTTTTTAAACATCAAATAAAATATTCTTTCTTAAAATTTATTAACAGAATATTTTTGTAAGACCCAAATTTATACTCTTCTTTGCTCTATTTTTCCTCCCCTCTTTACATGTACACTTGTTGAATTGTGAAAATAATAATTTTATTTTGTAAATTATAATATAACTAAAAGTACGAAAAACTGAAAAATTATTATGTTCAATATTTAACAAATATTTGATATGTAGAAAGTTTGGAGTTTTTAATATTCGTACATTTTTATCTTCTAAGTTCTAATACTTTAAAATTTTTAATTATCTATTTCCATAAAATTGAATTAAATATTTTTTTTAATTTTAAAGCAACAAAAATTTTACATCTCAAAATTAGAATATTATTTATTAAGTATTATATTTAACATAATACAATGCCAAATGGATGACACTTCAAAAAATTCAAGCACACAATATTAAATTTTCATGTCTAAAAATTCTAAATTTTTTGTAATTCCTTCAAATTTTAAATTTGAGATGTAAAATTAAGTACCTTTGAGTTAAACAAATATAGTAAAGTTTTAAGTCAGTTTATGGTAATAGTTAATTAAAATTTAAAAATATGAATATTTAGAACTTTAGAAAATAAAAATGTATAAATATTAAGAACTCTAAATTTCAAAATTACACAACTTAGACGAACAGGAACAAAAGAATGTCTAAAAATATTTTTAATTAATATTTTGTTATATGTACCCAATGAAAAGAAAATAAAAAAAATAGTTTTGACGATATATCTGATAAAAGAATTGATGTTCCAACTAAACAGCCCCATGTTTGGTTAGAAATTATTTAAGGAAGAATTGATTGGACCACACATGCATGAAATGACACCAAACCAAACCATTTGGACTGAACCCAATTAGAAGAAATGGCGAATGAAACACGAAGAGCTGAGTCTGACAATGTCAGAGGGTGCGTATGTTGAGAGATGACAAGTCCAGAAGATTTCCAGTTAAATGTACTTAGGTATAAATTGTATGATGTGCTTGCTGTGACAGGTCCGACATTTTTGTAAAATACCTCATATGTTAATTTTTTTTTTAAGAGATAAATAGGTAAAATGCTGAAATATACTAAAAAAATCGAATTTTTTTTTAATATTTGTTAGATTACTTTTTTTATTACAATTAGTATAGTTATACTAAAATAATTATGTAGAATACACTAAATTACAATATTATAATGAATTACACTAAAATTACTTGAAATTACAATATTATGTAGAATTTTCGAAAATACGGAAAATTACGCTAAATTACTTATGAATAGAGATGATATCTTCACTGAAAAAGCGAAAAACAACGACGAAAACTTTAAACGGTCATAAAAACGGCGCTCGAGCGTCCGATTTCAGCAAATGACCACTTTTCGGAAAGCTTGTGAAAATGCGCATGCGTCCGAACTTTCTTTGCCAATTTTCTAAATTCAGAATCGCCAAAAAAACAAAAGAGAAGAGCCTCAAACTTCAGTCGAAGTTCCGATTAAGAAATTATTTAAGAAAGAATTGATTGGACCACACATGCATGAAATGACACCAAACCAAACCATTTGGACTGAACCCAATTAGAAGAAATGGCCAATGAAACACGAAGAGCTGAGTCTGACAATGTCAGAGGGTGCGTATGTTGAGAGATGACAAGTCCAGCAGATTTCCAGTTAAATGTACTTGGGTATAAATTGTATGATGTGCTTGCTGTGAAGGTCCGACATTTTTAAAAATACCGAAGTTCATAACGAATTGCTAAAAATATTCAGACTTGTCAACTTTTATTAAAAATACTCAAACCTAAATGGCCGATCTCTATTTAAAAGAAAAACTGACCATTAAATGGCCGGTCTCCTAATTTTTTTTTTTTAAGACAAATAGCTAAAATGTTGAAATATAACACTAAAAATCGAATTTTTTAGTTAAGTACTTGTTAAATTAATTTTTTGATAGCATATTTACTGGTTTTTTATTAAATATATTACACAGACTGTTTCTTATTTGAACATACAAAATGAAAGATACTCAATATTAGAATGCTAATTATTGTCAAATTAAATTCATTAGCCGCATGCGAACACTAAACATCATATCAGTAATTTTGATACGACATTGTCGCCAGCAGCTGCAAACGGGTCGTTGTGTGTCTACCGATGATAAAAAACTTTAACTCAATTTTTGAGACACTAAACGACGTTTTTTTGCAATTCTGACTCTCCACGTGGTGGGTCGCTTTAGATCCAATAAGGTTTATGTTAGTTTACTGAAGTGGATTTTAGGTGAAGTAGAGACTTTGTTGGTTTGGCACCACGGTAACTTTTCTTCATTGTCTGAAAGAAAAACATAATATTATACCTAATTGTCTGAAGGAATGTTAGTTCAAGATATTGTCAAGACTAACCATTGATTATTACAACTAATTATATCTCTAACCACTGATTATTACAACTGTTACAACTAACAATTACAACACTAATACAAATCCTAAAAAACTATTCATGTCAGCAACAGTAACAAGAAAACTCTTCATTAAATACTGATATCAAGAAACATGACAAGCCAAAAAAAAAAAACAATTACAAATTTCTTTCATTTCTAATTTTGTTTTCTTAGAGAAGTTAGAGATGTGTCATGCCTTGTACATAGTGTAAAGAAAAAAAAAATTGCAAATAAAGTTGCAAACTTTGCCAATTGTCCCTCATCCATGAGGCAATTTCGAGACGGGGACCGCCAAAATTCCCGCGGCAATCCCCATAACACCTGTTAAATTCAGCAAAGACAACCAATAAAAGTTAGAAATTAGAATCGGTGTGGAAAGGAATTAGAAGGGCACTAAGATCTATAACTCATTTTTAAGTGTTTTCACTATCTAAAATTCGAGAAATTTCTTTTGATAATATTAAAATCAGGAATTTCACAAACATATTACGATTTAATTAACAAATATTTTTTTACAACATACCTTAAAACAATTGAAGATTTAAACATCCTTGTTATTATGATATCATTGTGAATATTTATAATATTTTAGTTATCTCCAGTATATTAATGATCATTTCATTTATAATATATTAACGCTCAATCCACAAATATTATTTTATCTGTTGATTTTTTTTTATTTGGTTTATCTGTTGATTTGATAAACCTTATTGTATACATGGCACATAATGGTCTAATGCATGCATATATTTTAAAATGAAAATGTATCTCAATTCAACGGATGTTGGTACAAGAAATGCAGTAGAGAACTTATTAATTTGGATCATGAGAATTGTGTGATGTAACAATTTTTGAATTTATCCAAGCTTGTTGTTAGCTCTGAAGAAAAACTATTTTAAGTTTTTCTTGATTTTAATTTTGTCAGCGAAATATTTTGTTATTTGTATTTTATACATGCGAAGCTGATAGGGTAATTAATTATTCAAATTCTATTTAATTAGGCACCTAATGTACCAATTTTTTTTTTAAACATCAAACAATTTTTTTTTTAATTTATCAACAAAATACTTTGGTGAGACTTAAATTTGAGATGTAAAATTAAGTACCTTCGAGTTAAAAAATATAGTAAAGTTTTAATTCAGTTTTATGGAAATATATGATTAAAATTTTAAAAGAATGAATATTTAGAACTTCAGAAAATAAAAATGTATAACTATTCAGAACTATAAATTTTCAAAAGTATACAACTGACGAAGAATATCTAACTATTTTTAATTAATATCTGGTCAAACCAATTTGGTTTCTGTACCCAATGAAAGAAAAATAAAAAGAAAAAATGGAAAAAAAATTTAGCTTTGACGATATATCCGGTAAAAGAATTGATGTTCCAACTAAACAGCACCATGTTTGGTTAGAAATTATTTAAGGAAAATCCAGTCAATAGTATAAAAAAAAGAAAAAAAAAAAAAAGATTGCCCTTTTCTCAAGCCCCTACATTGAAATATATAGTGTAAAACTCATCCTTCAAACGCATCAAAGGCTCTAGCACAAAATTCCTCTTTTGGCCCTTCGCCACAAAACTAACCAGGTCATACTGCCTCGCACCATTTACTGGTACAAAAGTTGCAGCTTTCTTAAATACCACATCATCAGTTACTTTATCACTTCCTCTGCAAAGAACTTGTAATTTGGTACCAGTAGAGTAATCTACTGTACCAGTGGAAATATAACACCCTGGTTTTGTACCTAACTCGAGTGACACACTGTTGGCCGTACCGTCCAACCCCGGTATAAGCCTAAATGTTGAGTCAGATGATCCCTTGGTACCAGATATAGTAAGTGTATTTGTTATAACCATGCCAGGCATGTCAAACGGTTCGATCATAACATAAGCATCTGTACCAGTGGTACCTTCACCCTTTTTAGTATTGCTCGATGACTTGCGGGCCGAGATAAAGAACTGCTTGGTTTTTGAATCCTGAGGGTAAATACGGAACGTAGCTTGAACTGACGAGTGGGACCCAGCTAGTGGGATATCTTGCATAGTGAGAGAGAGATTGGAATTGGAGACAAATAGGGTTTTGTTGTTTGAGGATTGTTGAAAGAGTGAGAAGAGTTGTGAGTTGTAGGAAGAGGGAACTGGAGAGATCCAGTCTGAGACTGAATTGGAGGAGCCAGATTTCACATCCCAGTCACCGGTTGTTATACCAGCAAGCAGGAATGGGCCAAAGAATATTGCATGAAGAGAACTATACTCTGGTCTATCATCTGCATAAATTGAAAAACAAAATAAAATATATTTTTTAAAAATAATGTTAAATAAAATAAAATAAAGATATTATGTTTAGTAGAGGTGCAAATATTGTAAAAGATGTCATACCTTTAATTTGCTCTGTACGTATGCTTATCGGAAATTCAAGGACCAAGTTGTCATTTGATCCCCATTTTTTTGTTACTGAGAGAAAATTCCCTGAAAAATGACAATAACAAAGTAAATACAAATATTAAAGAACCAATCCCTCTATTTTTGTGTAGCATGCTAATATGCTATGGTCTCTAATAGTTTGGTATGGGAAAGTATGGTGAGCATAACTCCTAAATCTATCGGATTGACTTCAAACGAGACGAATCCAAACCGTTGAAACCGATCTACTTCACGAGTGATGTATGTACATGTAAAATTTTAAAATTTTCGAATTCATTTAGTTCAAAGTTAAGCGGTCAAAATTGATGAAAAATGAATGCATGAAAATAACTCCTAAATCTTCATTTTGGTGTATTCATTTTTGATCAATTTTGACCTCTTGACTTTGGACTAAATGAATTCGAAAATTTCAAAAATTTGTATGTGCGCGCATCACTCGTGAAGTAGATCGGTTTTAACGGTTTAGATTCGTCTCATTTGAAGTCAATCCGATAGATTTAGGTGTTATGCTCACCAAACTCTTTGGTGAGCACAACACACCCTAGTTCTACTCGGAAAGTATTGAAATATCTCAGCAGGTATAATCAAGAAAAAGATAAGGGAGAAGATTAGATACCTTGTAATGTTGGCACCAATTTTTGAGAATTCAAAGAGGCTTTGAAGGTGTCTAAAGAGGTCCAAGAAGGGATCCGTATATTTACAGTGGAAGCCTGATTGTTGGACTGCAATAAGACGGTACAAAGGATATACATATATATAAATGCAATGTATTTTTCGGTTTCCTGAATTAAATAAATTGATGTTTAGACCAAAAAGGTACAAAGATGAACTGGTAAAATTATGACCCAATCTGAAGAAGACTAAAGTTCACACAAGACTTTGACAAGTCAAAACACCAAAGTTCAATCTGACCGAAACCAGAATTAGGGATGTTCATTGGATCTGGTTTATTTGGTTTCAACCGAACCAACAAATTTTGAATTAAATGGTTCGGTTTAATATTTCTTGTTTGGGTTTAACAAAAAAAATCGAAATTTACTTGTTATTTACTTGAATTGTTTCGATTTTTTATAATTAGTTCGATTAAATCTCTCTTATTTCGTTTCAACTCATATATATCTCAATTTTTATTTGTATGGTTATTAAATGTAATCGTGTATGTATTGAGTTTTGACCTTTTGAAATTTAATTTCTCTTATTTTAGTTCAAACAAACAAACTGAAATTTAAATTTTTTTGGTTCGGTTGTTATTCTGTTGACAAGTCTAATTCGATTGGTTTGGTTAGATTTAAAAAAAAAAAAAATTGATTTAATTATTTTAATTTGATTTTAAGTTTTAACTGAACCGACCATTTGAACACCCCTCCCGAATATCCAAAACCTAAAAAGACTTGCAACAAAAACATGACCCCACAACACCAAAATTGTAGTACCTGATTAGAAGAAATGGTGAATAAACACGAAGAGCCGAGTCTGACGATGTCAGAGGTTGTGTATGTTGAGAGATGACAAGTCCAGCAGATTTCCAGTTAAAAGTACTAGGTATAAATTGTATGATGTGCAGTGAATGTGAACTCCCCTTTTGCTCAAAATAAATTGAATCTCCTAATTTAGAGAAAGACTCGATACCTATATTAAAAACAAATATTTTTTGTTACAACAAGGACTCAGACTGGTACTATCTCCTAATTGAACTATGTCAGTTGTAAATAAAATTAAAAATATATTTACCTGTACCATAACAACACCAAAAGGAATCGAACTGTGTGCCCCAGCCATGGTACGACACAGCCTTAGACGAACCGGGTTTCATCGGAAGCATATAAATCATGATTCCGGGTTGAACCCCTCTCTGTATACTCAACACCCCATTTATAAGTGCTCTTTCATAATAATCTGCGTATGTCACATCCTTAGTCCATCTAAACAAATTTCGCGACACCTTAAATTACAGAGTGTTACATGAATGTCAGAAAGGTTGAAACAAAATTTAGATAAAAAAAAGGAAAAATCCTAAGCATGTGACATCAATTTTAAAAAATATTAAAAAAGATCGAGGAAAGTTTCGTAGTTCTTGATCTTCTAATAAAAAATTGTTGACCTTGCATAGAACAACAATTTGATTTAATTTTGAAAAGATTGAGGGATTATACAGTAAATATTTGTATTGTTTTAGCAATTAAATAAGTAAGAGAAGTACCTTAAGCATGTTATAGGTAGTACATGACTCTTCATTTTCTGTTGTTAGTAAATCGGCTAGACGCTTCGGATCATACCTGAACCAAGATTAGCATATAAATTTTCAAAAACTTAAAAATTTTCAAATTTTCAAAATTTTCAAAAATGGAAATTACCAGAATTCACTGACAGAGGTTCCACCAGTGGCGTAGGCGTGAGAAGAATTAACAATGTCCATAAAAAATGCCCCAATTTCCTGGTTGATATATATATTTGTGTATTATTTTGTTGTTTATCTTCTATCATGAATCATGATATAATTATTATCATATGTAGAAATATAAAGCTAACCTTATAAAGAGGATCTCCAGTGACCTCATAGCGCATTTGAGCCCCTATAACTACAGGTATATGTGTATTGGCATGAAAACCTGATAGACTATCAGCCTAAAATATTGATAATAATAAAAATGGATTATTTAGGTGTCTATTTTATAAAATTAGAGATAGAGAGAGAGAGAGAGAGAGATCTTTATATTCTAACCTGAACAGCAAGCAAACCGAGAAAGCATGGTTTGTCAAAGAGATGAGCTAATATCAAATGCTTCTCATCTTTCTGCATTGATATATAATTACTTTGAGTCCAAAATAATCTTTGATCAAATCTGAAGGGACAAAGAAATGATGTTACATAAAAAGTGAACTTATTCCCAAAATGCCCCTGAACCCCAAATACCATTCCGGGGTTCAGTGTGGTATAGATGAAGTACAGGTATAGTTATTTGGACTAAATACTGGTACCATACCACTTTACAAGACACATACTGTTATTGTGTAGAGGCGATAGAGAACATCATTCATGCCCCCAGTTTCTTCATTGAGAGATCTATAATGTCTCTCTATGCTATACTTTTGTATCACATTTTTCACACGATTTGCGAAGTAATCAGCCATCCATGTTACCATTCCCAGTGTTTTTTTATTTCCTGCATATGTGTACTGATCTAGAAGCCCTGCCATTATCTGTCAAAAAAATATAGTATGAAATTACAGTTTTGCCATGTTTGAGCATATGTTGATACTGGTATTGACTGGTACGTACCTTGTGAATGGTGTAATAAGGTGCCCAGACTGCCTTCACTGCCTCGAACCGGTCGAAAAGCTCATCAGGAAAAGCGGAGAGATACCCCGTACCGATTGCCTTCTGACATGCGTAAAGCACATCAACCACTGAGGTCATTTTCGTAAATAGTGTTTCATTGTGTGTGCTGGCCCATGCCTTTGCTGTTGCACTCATGTAATGCCCTGAAAAAGATTAAACTATTACAATGGCATAATGGTAAATTTTAATGCTAGTGTGTCTAATTAGAGTCAGTATCCTCCGAGATATCTCAAACTTTCAGTTTATCTAAAGCCGGGCCAAGTTTTTGTCCGGATTTTTCACAGATCAACTCAAAATTTGAGATATCTCAGAGGATGCGAATTCGTCTAATTAGGTGCCATAATCCATAATACTGTGTCAAGTGTCTAGTTTCCCATTTTTTTTGTTGCAAATAATGAAAATCTAGGTGCTACATTGCAAACTTTCCAAAAATATATATAGTGTACCAACAAAATGTCCCCGGAGCTCAACATCAGCTCCTTCCCAGCCCCCATATGGTGTACCCGGCGAGGCCAGGCCAGCCTGTTTCCTGAAATTCCATACCAGCCGGTCGACATCTAATAAGAGGAGGTACTCTAGATTCGTCTGCTGGGCCCGGCCATACACAGAGTCTGTAGCGAGTTGTACGTCGTGGAGAGATACCTCTGATAAGAAGTTGCCACCTTCTTGCACTGAAGTGGGCCCCATGCTTGACCCCTTGATACTCCTACATAAATGTTTTTTGGATTATAACAAAATACTATGGAGTGAGGCTATGGTACTATGCATCAATATTTTTTTTCAAAGTTTAAAACTTTAAATAGTCGATATGAACCGTTCAACATGATCTCCATATGAAAACATACTTCTTCTTCTTTTTTTTGTTATCAAATGACCGTAGGCTTACACACAGCAGAGTTACATATCTAAGCATTAAGCTAATTTACCAGAATCCCGAAATTATACCAGAACCCATGAAATTTATCATAATCCCTGAAAATTTACCAGAACCCTTGAAATTTTACCATATTACATTAGCTACTGCCGTCCACTATTCCCCATCTAAATTTTATATATTTTTTAAACTTTTTACTATTTTTTAGATAAGTAGAAAATCAGTACTTTTGAATGGTCTGCAATCTTTAGATCAAGTGATTTTCTACCTATTGAAAAAAAATAGTAAAAAAATTCTAAAAAATATAAAATTTGATCTACGAGTATACTTGCAGACTAAATTTTATATTTTTAAAATTTTTTTAGATAAGTAGAAAATCAGTACTTTTAAATGGTCTGCAATCTTTAGATCAAGTGATTTTCTACCTATTGAAAAAAAATAGTAAAAAATTCTAAAATACATAAAATTTCATCTACAAGTATAATTTTATATGGAGATCATGTTAACAGTTCAGATTGATTGTTTGAACTTTGAAAATGAATATATTGATCCATAGTACGGGCCAATATGCACTATGCATAGTACCATAACCTCACTCGAATACTATGGACATGAATGAGCACAATGATAGGCCCCTTAAATAAGGCAAACCTGACTAATAAATTTTCATCTTTTCATACATACCTATAAAGCATTAACCAATCAAACTCCTCCACCTGTTGCCCGTTGTTATTGTTTAACAATTTTCTCGGCCGTATATCCATCCATGTATCCTCGTCAGTTGGCGTGAGGTGCATATGAGAGTGAGACTCTTCATATAAGGCATTCACTTCTTCGGCTGACAACCGGGCCCGCATAGAATGAGATCCCAGCTGAGTTGGTACATTGGTACATTCCTTTAAGCATAACACAACACTTACCAGTGATGATACTGAGAGAAGTAGTATTATATGTAGAAATTTAGATGACATTTTTCTCCTTGTTATCTGTCAAATGAGAAAAGGGATGAAAAAATAAAAACAAAAGAGAGAATTCATTAGTTATAGCCCAACAAAATGCACACTAACTTATAGGAAATGATTTATTAAATACCAAAGCATCACTAAATTTCATGTGCCTTTTTCTTGTTCAATACTCTTTTTCTGGTTCAAAACTCTTTATATTACCAGCTCTCTATTTTATATATCAGTACAGCATGAAAACTAGAATATATAGGAGATAAAGAGTGTTTTTCAAGAAGCAATTGATGCATAAGTCCAAAATAGCAACACCCTATCCCAAATGAAAATGAAATTTAATAATTTTCCGGGACCTACAAGTGAAGTACTATCAAGTAGATATTTGTTGCAGTACTGATACTGTGTTTCTTCAAATAATTAAGGGGCATTATCGCAGATATTTTACACAAAATAAAATAGTTAAAACAAAACTATATATCTCCAAAATAACAAAAGGCCAGAGTTCGAGAACTATTCGAAATTTTTCTATAATTCAGGAAATAAATATCAACTATAAAAAACTAACCAAATAATTTTTTTAGGAAAACAATGCTTGAAAGCAACAACTGAAAAGGACATGGCATGGTAGTATGGTACCTTATTAGAACTGTGAGGATCCCACAAGATACTTAAAACAAATTAATGGAGATGGATCAATGATGTGACAGGGATATTTCTGAAGATATTAGGTTAATTAAGGATATCATATTCTCTGTATATATGATAAAAGAAAATGGTGGAGGCAAAAAATTTTTCCAAATGAGAACAAAAACTGAAAAAAAAAAAAAATTAAATGTGGGACGCCAAATTAGAAAAAAAAAATCAGAAAAAAATAAAATTTTAAAATTGGGACTCCAAATTAGATAAAAAATAAGGTGCTGAATTGTCTTATTCAATATAATTGTGAAGCAACAATATTTAACAACCAAAATATATTAGGAGCCGAATTATCATCAATTTATAGTCATCAGGTGCCAATATTTAACAGCCATCAGGTTTCGAATTATCATCAATTTATAGTCTCGGCCACATTATTTAACAACTAAAATAGATTTATCAACATAGAAGCAATAATAAAATAAGAGTGAGTCTATGGTACTATGCATAGCACGGATTGGTCCGTACTACGGATCAATATTTTTGTTTTCAAAATCCTAACGGTTGATCCAAACCGTTCAACATGATTTCCATATGAGAATATACTCGTTGGCTAAATTTTCTATTTTTTAGAATTTTTTTACTATATTTTAAGATAGGTAGAAAATCACTTGATCTGAAAATTATGGACCATCCAAAAGTAATGATTTTCTACCTATCTAAAAAAATAGTAAAAAAATTCTAAAAAATAGAAAATTTAGCCAACGAGTATATTCTCATATGGAAATCATGTTGAACGGTTTGGATCAACCGTTAGGATTTTGAAAACAAAAATATTGATCCGTAGTACGGACCAATCCGTGCTATGCATAGTACCATAGACTCACTCATAAAATAAATAACATAAACATAACATAACATAAAAAGTCTGAATATCATACAAAAATAACATAACAAGTCTAAAATATATTAACGTAGCACAAAATAACATAAAAAATCCAAATTACATAGAAAATTCGAATTACATAAAAAGTCCCGTCATAAAACAACACTATCCTTTAAAGCTAGTGATCGAGCTTCTTTTTTTTTTTTCTGATTTTTTGTCTAATTTGGAGTCCCACTTTTAGAATTTTTTTTTCCGATTTTTTTTGCCTAATTTGGCATCCCACATTTAGAAAAAAAAATTCTCAATTTTTTTTCTCATTTAGAGTCCCACATATACATTTTTTTTTGTTTAGCGGATGTTGTGTTATGATTTGGTGTCCCTGTCGGACTCCAAACCGTGGCCATGCCTTTCTATTTTTAAAATTCCACCTTGTCATTTTCCATTTTTAATTTTTTTTTGTATTTCCTATGAATAAAAATTTCGGCAAATTTTCAATATATAAAAGAAAATTGGTGGCAAAATAAAAGAGAAGTCATGCTCATATCAGGAAAAAAAACAGGAAATGATTTTTTCTGAAGAAAAGAAGCCCTGTTATTGTTGTGCACATAACACTATTTGCATTATAGTCCCTCACTTTTGCAAAATGCAACAGTACACCAAAGTGGTGTTAAAATGAAGGTAAGAATTTCACACACTAATAAAAATAATGCACTTTGGTTTTCTGCTCACATATATTGAGCACAAATTGATTGGCATTATGCTATTGTTTCTCTATGTGATGTGAATATGATTATAAACATAACTTTAAGTATGATATGATAATATCCCCAAGAAAACCTTACCCTACCATTCTAATCTTAACCACCACAAAGACTATGCTTACAAGCAAATACTTCTATTGAACAGGATCATCTCTCTATCTCTCTCTCTTTCTCTCTGGAATGACAATGGAATGGGGAAAGATATTATATGATATCTAATAAAAGAAGCTTGTTACCTTAGAAGTTAACCCAAAAGAAACAAGAAAAGGACATGAAAAAGTTAGAAAGGAAAATGATTAAAAGAGTATAGGCAAGAAAAGCAAACTATTACAGAGTTTATTTACTTCTAGTTTATTTTTTGGCACAACTAATATATGATACATGTATCTGTCTTGTAATATCTTATGATGTTAGGGTTCTTTTGGTAAAATGTACAAAAAAGATATTAAGATTCTTCAATATCTTCTTTGAATTTCTCCATTATCAGTTCAATGTGTGATTAATTCCATCAAAAACAAGCAACTATAGAACTTGAAAAAGTGCAAATGTTACAAACAAACTTAGATTATATAAACACAAACTACAGAAATGCATTTCTAAATGGAGCAAAACAAAGAAGATATTGATAATAAGAAAGAGAGGAGAAAGAAATCATACTAGTTATCTCTCTCTCTCTAGTGCAAGGCTAAGAGGTATCTTTCAACTGTGAGATAAATTTCTCTATCTGGTTATCTCTTTCTTCTATAATTGTAGCATAAGAGGTATCTTTCAAGCAACAATTGATAAGAACTGTATACTTACTATGAATCTGAGAAAAACCAATTATGGATATAGACTTTATCCTTTATTATATCTTACTTGTATCTTGTATTTAAATTGTATAGAGTCCCCACCAAGCAACAATGTACCAACACTACATACAGTGTCTGATGAGAGAGCAAGGGATGGAGACAAAATATTTACATGTGTGATCGCAGGAACGTACAAAAAGTGATTTAAACGTGGGACAGAGCACCAAAACAGGGAGCATTGATTGACACATCACAACACCTTTATAAGAAATTAAGTTCATAATTCTTTGGATGTACCAAGAAGAGGAGCTATTCGAGAATAGGACTATTCGGAATAGCAATGTGCATACAAAAAATATTTTTGCTATTTATAATATAGCTAGAACATCTGTTGTTATTTTCTATTCTTTGTAAATGATGGAATAGTTATTATTCAGAAATGTGAAGAGAGAAAAAAAATGTTTATTCTTGAATTTCTGCTAACATAGTTCCGAAATGACAAAGTTGACGTCACTTTTGTCAACTCCACGTCATTATAATTTATTTGAGACCCCACTTGTCTATTTTTTCTCTTAATTAGCACCATGTTAACACTATTATTTATCAGTTACAGCTATTCACTATTGTACAATTCAAATAACATTTTTACTAATCCGATTAGTTTCACACAAGAAATGAGCAAGATTCTAATTTTTATGGTAAACTTATCTAAGAAAGAGACCCGTCAATTATAAAAGAAATCCAAACAAACCAGATGGGACATGGGACCTCAAAATTAAATAGATGTAATTAATCTTTTAAATGACAAAAGTAATTGATAAATTCTAAGACTTTAAGAGCCCACAAAGTTTGGAGAGATCTAGGTTTTTATCACACCGAATTAATTAGCAACTGGGTCCCTTTGTTTTTACAATTTTTTATAATTTTATTCCACCCTGAAAAAAATTGCCTTCAGTAAATGAGCAACTTTTTAAAAAAAAAAATTGAAAAATCAAATTATCAAGAAAGGGATTGATGGTTTTTTTTTTTGGGACCGACTAATTATCTCCCGACTCCTATCCCCTATTCATCTCCCGGTCAATAATTGTCTTTGTTGACCGCTAATTAAGAGGGGATCACAAATTTCAGCGCTAAAAGACAAAACAAAACGCGTCATTATCGTAGCGAGTGCAAGTATTCATATGTAATACATCAAGTATTCATATCTAAGATATCAAGTATTTTAAAAAAAAAACTGGACACATCACTTACACATCTTTTACATGTTTTTAGAGGTAGTTTTTTTTTTCTCTGTTCACTCTAACTAATATTTCTGACAATCTGTGAAGAATTTTGCAAATATAAAACCACGAACGTCTTCTACATAATTTTTTCTTTCAAATGAGATCCATGATGACATACTTTCGAGTTGTCCGTTGCACAAGTATTCATACCTCATCAACATTTCACAAATAAAAAACTGGACACATCATTCACTCATTTTTTACCGATTGAAATTTCATTATCACTCAATCATTTTTTATTTGATATCTTAGGTATGAATACTTGCTCGACGTGGTATGAATACTTGCACGATGAGATATAAATAATTTTACGAGGTATGAATACTTGCGCGATGGATAACTCAAAAGTATTTCATCATGGATATCATTTGAAAGAGACAATTGCGTAGAAGACGTTTGTAATTTTAGATTCGCAAAATTCTTCATAGATTGTCAGAAATATTGGTTAGAGTGAACGGAGAAAAAAAAACTACCTCTAAAAACGTGTAAAAGATGAGTGAGTGATGTGTCAAGTTTTTTTTAAATACTTGATATCTTAGATATGAATACTTGATGTATTATATATTAATACTTGTGCGTATCAGTTGTACAAAATTTCAAATATAAGCGGTCCCCCTAGTTAATTAGCGATCCCCCACGTAATTAATGATTGATACGCGTTTTTTTTTTGTCTTTTTATACTTGAAGTTGTGGTCCCCTAGATAATTAATAATTGGGGGATGAATGGGAGATAGGAGCCGGGGGAAAGAAATCTTTATCTTTTTTTTTTTTCTTCAAAAAATAGATGAAATTGTGTCAATCGAGGGGGTATTTTCTGGGACCGAGTGAATAGTTCAATCACAATAGCTTTAGGAGTTTACAGCATGTGCAGCCATAGAAAATTCAAAAACTACTATTGATTTGAATTTCATTATTTTTTTATTTCATTATTGATTTTATTAATTAAACGCTGAAATTATGCTTGTATGGCAGGTACGGGGATTTTTTTTTTTTTTTTTTTGGAAAAAAGACAAAGATTACCCATTTCATATATTGAAACCAGTGTTCTAAATAGCGCGCTATAGCGTTTTTGGACCCCAAACGCTACGCTACGACATCAAAATGCGCTATTTGCGCTATACAATATGAGTTTTTTTTTTTTTAAGCAATTTATATGGGTGTTAAATAAAGATAAAAAAAATCTCAAACCGAAATTGAATTTGTTGCTACTTGCTACAGATAAATCAATTTGAAATTGAGAATAGAAATTGAAATTTGAATAGAAAAAAAGTCCAAACCGAAATTAAAATTTGAATAGAAAAAAAAATAGATTATGTCACGAATCATGATGCTTAAGATATTTTTAATAGGAAAAATTAATAGTTTCTGATATTACTATGGATATTTTGAACCGCAATTTGGACTTTGTACGAGTTCAATATGAATATTATAATTTCTTAATTACTTTGGTGTTATTTATTGTTCTATGAGACTTTAGATAATGTTGATATTTAGTACAAATATTGAATATACGAAATGTAAAAAAAAAAACGCTATTTGGAATAGCTTCCGCTATAGCTTTTTTTTTAGCCGTCCCGCTACGACGCTATAAACGCTATTTAGAACCTTGATTGAAACTGATAAACAGGTACGGGGATTGTGAGATCGAATCATTAATACGGTTCCACCTCTTTGGAACCGAACCAATAATTCAGTTCCATCTATTTTTCTAAAAAAAGCACATTTTCAGATAATTAAAACTTTTATTTTCTGAAAAAATTGCTGCAAAGGAGTCCTCGTGAAAAAAAAGAGTAAAAAAGATGAAAGTTTTGACATAAAAGATTGTATTATTTTTGTCAGGGGTGAGGCGGCGATTCACGGGTTGGAGAACTATGAACTAAAAAGTAAAAACTGACAAAGAATTAAAGGGCCGACTTTGTTAGTAGGTAACTGGTTGTGAAGTTTTTCTTCCTCTGTTATATCTCTGATTCTAAAATTATGAAATTGTCCCGTTAAAAATTGTGTGTTTTTATATTTTTGTTTATTATGAATACCAAATGGCTTATACAAGTTTCTTTAATTTATAATTGTGAGTGTTTTGTTATTATTTAGAATACTTATTTGTAATTTATAATTGTGAGTGTTTTGTTATTATTTAGAATACTTATTTGTAATTTATAATTGTGAATGTTTTGAATTAGTGTTGATATGGTTTTGAAATTTGACTTCTATGTAATATTCATTCACTAATTGAATTCGTTTAATAAAACATTAATATGAATACAACATTAACATTATTTGCATAGTATCCATGCTTTTGTTTTCTGTTTTTTAGGCATGAGATTTAACACTAGGTCTTCAAATCATTTATAGTGCATTTTTAAATTATTAACATGTGATTTCTTATATAAAAAATGTCTTAGTTAACTATATTAGATGTGATTATATTTCTTATGTTTGCACCCTTACTCATATAGCATATATAATAAGATCAACTCAATAAAGTAGTCTCATAAAAAAGAAACATTTATCAAAAAAGTGAAACGAGTTTGTTATTTTGTGAAGTGGTGGTAGAAAAGTCTGTTAAACACACATAAAGACGTAAATTAAATTGTAAAAATTGTAATTTTTGATGTATTTTTGACAAGATCACGAAATAAGTAGAATATAGAATTAACTTAGTGGCATAATTTGCTTCAATTTTAATTTTACTTGACAAATTTATATTAACACCGCAAATATTCAAAGACTACTTTCTTAAAGAAAAGAACAAAAAAAAAATGAATGAAAGAAAAAACACCGTTGGTCTTTGCAATGAGTGAAATTGCAGAGGAAGACATAAATGATAAATGATAAATTAGCAGGTGGTAGCCTAGCCGGCTTGCAGCCAACAATGTAGGAAGTAGATCCAGGCATCTAGCACTAGCAGTATCGAACCGGACTGGTTTAGGGACCGGATTGGGCCCGGTTGACCCTAAAACACAGATCCTAACCACCATTTCATTCAAAGATTGGTAACAGAAATTACACGTCCCGTGACTGATGAGATTGAGGAAAGTAATGTACGGTCGGCAGAGAGAAACAAAATGAGCTAGCGCCTAGCGGTGCGGTGTCCACTCGGTCGGACCGAGTCTATATAATCTCAGATTCTCGCTCACTCTGACACTCACGGGATTGGATATTTGGATGTGGTGAGATCAATTTGTACTTTGTACTGTCCCTGTTTTTACCGCTTCTGCTCGTCTCCATCCTTTGTATAAGGAGATAATAACACTAAGTCACTAACTGTAACAGGGATGCATCGGATGAATCTAGACCATGCATTCAATTAGTTACTTTAATCAGAAAGAAAATAAAGGGTACAAAACTAGAACCATCTTGACCGTTGTGACTAAAAAAACTAGAACGATGGCCTTGGCCTTTGACATCCATGTGCATCCATGCATTTTGTCAGGTCCTAACAGATGCCAGATCTGAGGTGAATAGTGGCCTGCTTTTGCTTGCTTCATTTTTATTATGTTTGCAACTTCACCAAAATTAACTACTCTTTTGCCTTAAATATTTCAGTTAGGTCAGATCTTCGATACTTCAATTGGAATGACCGGTACATTTCATACACACACACACACACACACACATATGGGTTGTCCATTTTAACTGTGCATTAAGATATTAACCATAATAATAATAATATAGGAGTAGTCGAACTTGCGGAATTGGATCTATGTGAAATTGAGGCTTACAGGCAGATTCTGGCAAACTCGTGCCCTTGTTCTAGTGCGTGTCGGTAATTACCTGAAAAACCGCATCCAGTAAGCTAACTTCTTTCTCTTATCATTATGTTACATGTTTCATTCAGAAGATTGATTAGAGATTATCGATGTTCTTTTGTTAGGAAATTTTGGAGGTGGAAATTGAGGATGAGAAACAACTGGATGATAGCCCTGTGAATTTCTATGTTAATTCCCGGATCTTGACCTGCTATTGGTTGGTACAGTGGTACTGGAATGTGTTAACATGTTATTTGGTGACTATTCATTTATTTACATTTTTTTTTGTATTACTTGTTTTACTTATGGAAAGGTCCTTATAAGCATGCAGTAAATCAGGTGTTTCCTTAATGCTAAGTTTTGTGGATAGTAAAATATTCAGGGTTGCACACACAATAGACCTTAGTAATGTTAGGATTGCATAGTTGCTTAAAACAATTAACTTGTTAAATTGATAATTGGTTCAATTAACTGTGTACCAGTAAAGAATGGTAGTGTACCAGTAAAGCAAAGCATTGTAGGACATGGTTCAGTGGGTAATAAGTAGCATTACGATAACAATACTTTCTTAGTAACTTTTTTGTTTTGTTCTTTTTCTTGTAGCATGGTGTAGACAAGAATTGCTCTTTTGTTAGCGTGAGAGTCTACAATGAGGTGGTGTCAGAGGAAAGAATACTGGGTTGGGTTCAGGAGATGCAACAACAGATTCGTGAAATTAATGAAATTATCAAAGATTAGTCTTGTGTGGGCCATTTGTTAGCGTTGAGTTGATTTTCTGATTTATTTTGTAAAGTTCAAAACACATTTGAGTTGTATCAGATTCATTTGACTGGAATTGTTTGACAATCAAATCAGGAGTTGTATTCATATATTGTTATGTTGTGCTGGTTTAGATAAACTAAAATCTTCAGTTATCTCAGAGGATACAACTCCTAATGAGCTGGTTTTGAACTACTTGTTTGCAGTCACAAGGCATTTTTGTCCCTTCTTTATATTATACATAGTTTGTTTTGTGAATAAACTTTTGTTTGCTTTGTAAAAAGTTTGAATTGTTTTCAAACTCAGGCTGCACACTGAACAACTCCTCTACAATGTTTCCAGGACAATGATAAACCAAAATGCATCGACATCCGAGTTCATATCACCTGAGTACTCAAATTTTGAGTATAGATCAGGACCGTCCGATCTTCTTTAGCACAAATACTAAAGGGGGGATTCTGATCAGACGGTCTAGATCTAAACTCAAAATTTTGAGTTACTTCAGATGATCCGGACTCTTGACCCCCCCCTCATGATGCTCACATCTCAATTATTATAATAACAATGAACTGATGTAAATCTTAGAATCTTGAAATGCTAATTATGTAATAAAAAGGACTGATAGAAATCTACAAATTACACCAGCACAAAAAAACAGCATTCAATGTACTAACCAAGTTACAGAAGAGTATTAGTACAACTTCTATAAGAAAGAATTGAGTTTAACAATAAATGGTATGGACTTGCTCTTTTTCACATTTCCGATTCAAACCCAATATTCCAAAAACCTTCGGGAGTCATAGGAGGAGCGTACCGGTACCGATGCCTTGACACCCCCTCATGATGCTCGCATTTCAAGCTGGTACCGATACCATCAGTACATTGTTCTTTCCCTTCCCCGTCTTTAGGTAAAACTGCATCATAGAATTTCTTGCACTGCTTGCACTCAATCCCCTTCAAATTCTCTCGCTCGGCCTTCTTTCTCACCGGCTCGATGAATTTGAAGCCCTTTTCTTTATTTTGAATTGAAATTTTGTTTGATGTCAAATCTTGGGTCTCTTCATCCGAGTTGTTAAAGTCCATATCTTGTGGCGGTGGAACCTGAAAAGCCTGAAAGCAATTTTTTACCTGGTTAAAATTATGTCAGACTCGGTTTGAACAGATTGTTACATGTACCAGTAAGGTTTTAGCGATTTTGGTATCAAATATTAAATGGCCAAATACCAGTAACAAGCAATGTTAGCAAATACCAGTACCTAGAGATGGCACATAGGTTACTTTGAGAGCAGATAAACTTTTGTCTTTGGTCATTCATGTTGGATCATTTTCAGGTCTAGGTCACTACAGTTTTGAGAAAATTTAACTTTTTTCAGATCATTTTCAGGTCGGGTGATTTCCAGGATCTGATCAGATTGGATTTCAGGTTTCCATGCTCGAATGGATAAGGTTCAGGTTTTGGGTAAGTCTACTTTATGATTCATGTTCTTTTTTAAATTAATAATGTTACGAGTGAGGCTATGGTACTATGCATAGCGCACTTTGGTCCGTACTATGGATCCATATCTTCATTTTTAAAGTCCAAATGGTTGATCCGAACCGCTCAACATGATCTCCATTTGAAAATGTGCTTGGAGGCAAAAATTTACATATTTTAGATTTTTTTTTTATTATTTTTTTAGATAGGTAGAAAATCACTACCTTCGGATGGTCAACAATCTTCAGCTCAAGTGATTTTGCAACTATCTAAATAAATAGTACAAAAATTCTAAAAACTTGTAAAATTTGGCCTCCAAGTACATTTATGTATTTTGTTCTCTACACCTGAACAGTGGTACCAGAGTATCAGACACTACTAGGTTTGTGTTTTGAAGTAAAGTACACACTGTTGGTTCTTCGACAGCAAGTTTATCTCTGCACGTTTCTCGAGGCACTGGAGCACCACGAGCTGAACTAGTGCTACTAATGTCAGGCTTTGATTTCCATGCCATCTCAATGGGTGTATCGAGGAAATCGTCATGTGGGTCCTGGGTCGGCCCCACATGGTTTCTGATTCGCCCTAGTGTCCCTCCACGTGGTGGGTCGCTTTTGACCCGATAAGGTTTCTGTTAGTTTAAGCCGAAGTGGATTTTGGGTGAAGACGGGGTGAAGTAGATACTTTGTTGGTTTGACACCATGGTATCTTTTCTTCGTTGTCTGAAAGAAAAACATAATATTATACCTAATGCAATAAGAAGCGATACCAGGAACCAAACAGCAAAATAATATTCTAGGGTTTAATGGCCAACTGTGCATTTAATAAACCCCACATATATACAATTCAAGCTAAGATGCATATACAAAGAAAGCAAAGTATTTACAGTTACCTGATCCGACAGTGATAATACTGAGGTCACAGATGTAATTAGAGGCTTAATAGTTCAATTTAAAACAAAGCACAGGACACCATACTTGTAAGAACTAGACTGGAATCATACTAAAGGGACTCAAAAAATTTAATTTGGTTTTACCAGAAATGCAGTTTGGGGGAGATCGAGTGGAAGTGGACATTAAATTGGGACTAAGCTTCGGTTTTCTCAGCTCAGTGTAAGGACTGATTTCCTTTGTATCAACTTCATCAAAATCTGAAAATTACAATTAAAAAGGAATTGAGACTTGGGTTAGTGAAATCGAAAAATTAGAGAAATACAGACAAGTAAATTATTGAAGTATAATTTTTTCTGATTATTTCTATAGATATTTTTAGGATCTTGAACAAAATAGTAACTTGCCTTCATGGTTTCTCTTAGAAGAATGAGGTTTCACCTTTTTCTCCTCTACTGCTCTTTCAGAGAATTTCAAATTTCCTGAATTACCCTCCAATTTCCCAATTAGGTAAGTATACTGAGATTTCAAACTATTGTACCTCTCCTTGAGTGTACCAAAATCTCGCACCATGTCTCTTCTCTTGCTTTGTTCAACAAGCAAACCTTGATCTTTACATTCAATCTCTTTCAACAGCTTATCCCTTTCCTCTCTCTCCTTCAACAAACTGAGTTTCAGTTCTCCAATTAGACACAACAGGTTGGTTTCTCTCTCCTTCCACTCCTCTTGCTTTTTCTGGAAAGATTTTGAATTCGATTGGAATTTGGGGAAAAGTTGGCTACAAAATATGAGCTCAATTTGGGATACACGATCTTTCACTTCTTGAATTGTAGCAACCAAAATTGTACTGAGACTGCATATGTATTTGAAATCATCGGATTTAGGGGCGAAAATTGAATCAAGATTTGGAGAATCAATCGATTTCCCTTCCATTTTCACAGCTTCTCGCAAGATCTCCCTCTCTCTCCTTAACAGTATATCGCGTTGCTAATTTACTAGTGTGAGAGAGAAGTTTCACATCTGAAAAAACAAAAAAACATAAGCTCCCGCCTTGGTGAAAGTGCGCATCCTCTGAGGTAACAGAATATTTGAGTTTAGATTCACACCGTCCGATCATAAACCGCACGAATATCTACACCGGATTGAAATTGCGCGATTATGATCGGACGGTCCGCATATAAACATAAATATTCTGTTATCTCAGAGGATAGGACTCGATTGGTGAAATTTTTCTATTTTGAAAGGTTTCCCTCTCAAGCCTCACCGCCAGAGTCTCAATGAGTTTCAACATGTCCATTATAATAATAACTGGAGGTGTCCTTTGCTTAAGCATTGCAATAATTTTCAGATTCGGATCTCCTAACCAAAGGACACCTCCAGTTATTTACTTTAGGAGATATTCGTCCAGGCTCTTATCGGATGGTTTGGAAACAAACTCAAACTTTGAGGCAATTTAGAGGATTTGAATTTATCATTTTCTGGCCTAAAAGAAGGGTTCGGTTCCTCTCGAACTGGATTGCACAGGTAGATCTTCACCGTCCATTCCAGATTGGACGATTTTGATCTGGTGTTATACTCAAGTATATATAAAGATGGGTAGACGGACACGTTCATTCAATTCATGTTCAAGTTAAATATGAAATTGTACGATAATTTAGAAAAACTGATGCGACAATTGTAATTTTAATTACTGCATATGGAACAATTATTAATTTAGCAATATGTTTAAAAGTGCCACATCAAGTTACAAATGATTTGTAATTAACAGTTATAAAAATATTAAACTTGAAAATTTAAAGTTGAATTAGTGATCAAATATATCATTGTTACTGACCTATCATAGTTAATTAGATCTTTGTTCTATTTCTATGTTGTAATGTCACTGGCTCTATGACCATTATAAACTGCCTTCTAAAACATATAATGTGTGTGGGTGAAATCGGGATCCGACTCTGCTGTGAAAAGTAGGGTCCTGCTTTTTCGATTTCAATCATTCAAAATTTTCTATTTGCGTATCGCGATAAAGAAACTTTTTCATGCACAAATCTCAATGAATTTGAATGGTTGGAATCGGAAAAGTAGGACCCTGCTTTTCTTAGAGAAAAGCAGCAGAGTCCATTCCTTGAAATCGGAGGCAGTCTTATATCTGATCAAAATTATTTGATCTGCATCAAGATTGGTGTAGATTAATTGTGTGCCAGTTTTAATACGGATCGAAAAGTTCTGATCTGATATTAAATCAATTTTTTTTTTTTGAGAAAAAAGCCTGTAGGCATAACATTGAATCAAAATTTTAAGCGAATGAAACATTGGTGCTGTTATGAAATTCTATAATCTCGAAAGCTTTTCCTTGTTTATTTTAAATTTGTTATTATATGTATAACGTGTTGATAACAAACCCTACCATTTCATTTAAAAAAAAAAGGGTCTCAACATTTTATATTTACTTATTAATGATTTGTATTATTCTCATTATTTTGATAATTGATGGAATATTTTAAATTCGATGTTTGATTCTGAACATAAATAAAGGATGTGTTTATTTGAATTTACTGACTATACTAGGACCTTGGTTTGTACTGTGACACTAAATTCATATTTTTATTAAATTGGTTTCAGAGATGATATTATTATACCTTTTTATTGTCTCAAACATTTTTAAAGGTTATTTAAAATCGTGCGATTATGTACAATTATATTTAAAATATCAAAAGGTATAATACAAGTCTTCATTACAATTTAACATCACGAAATGTTTTGTATGTGTACAAAAGATGAATTTTGCATGACATGTCATGTATTTGTCACTTGATTTTTCATTTAATATCTCTTTAGTAAAAGAAAATAAAAATAATCAATAGCAAATAAAAATAATTGTTTCTTTAGTAAAAGAAAAAAAAAAACATGTCTATTCTGTATTTAATATTGTATATGTTTATGCAAATTACAATTAGAGATCAGAGAAAATCAATGAATTCAAAGATCTTGCGAAAATCAACTAACAATTAGAACAAGAAATTGAATTCGAAATTCGAGAAAATTTACCTGAACTTCGAACTAGAATAAGGAGATCGTCAGAGATCCATTAGATTGGTGATACTGTTACTTATAAACGAAAGTGCACGGTTTCGACTCACGTGACTGACCGTTACGCACAGCGACTCATGTGATTTTATATTTCTGAAAATTATTAAACAATTATTATAAAATCAACCGAATTTGACGTTTTTTTAGTTTTGGAGGAGAGTGTAACGACAAATGGCACCCCTCTAAGATCAACTGATATTTATTTATCTAAAAAATAGAAAAGAAATTAAATGTGAAATTTGGTCTCAAGTAAATTCTTATATGAAAGTTATTTTTATATGTACTTAAACGGAGAACTCAATCTCGTGAATTTTTCTTTTTGTTTAGTCAAGCTTCCTAAATTTTTTTAGTAAATGTATCTTGATTTTTCTAGTAACGTGATATCCAATCAGTACCATTTGATACAATTTATTTAATTAAAAATTTAGGTGAGGAGTCAGCACACAATCTAGCCGAAATTGTTATTAATAGAAAATAAAATATAAAAATATCGACATTGAATAAGAGTTTCACGGAAATTTCATATATAGTAATTCTGTGATTTTCTATAACGTCCAGCAGATGTTGTAGAAAATAACGGCCCGATTAGCTAATCCGTTTAGCTAGCCGATTTAGAAAACCCCGGACTGTTATAGAAAATCACAGCCAGGAAATTGCGGAAAAAAATAATAATACGGGCTATTATGGTAAATCACGGCCAGGGAAGCAAGGACATCGAAAAAAAAAGAATCCTGGCCGTTGTAATCTGTCACGGCTAGGTTCAGGCGCATCCCTTTCTTTCTCTGCTCCCCATCCAAGCACAACATCGAATCACGTTCTTTTTTTTGGATCTTGGTTTTGGGGATTTACGCACAGCACAGCATCGCATCGAATCTCCTGTAAATTTAGCAATCCCCAAAACCAAGATGCATCATTGGGATGCAAATTTTACGAATCTCCTTACAGACTACAAACAGTCTGTATTTTTTTTCTCGCAATTTCCTGACCGTGATTTTCTATAACGGCCCGGAGTTTTCTAAATCGACTGGCTAATTGGATTAGCTAATCGGGCTGTTATTTTCTACAACGTCCTCTGAACGTTATAGAAAATTACGAAATTGCTATATCTCGAATTTTCGCAAAATTCTTCTTCAATGTCGATATTTTTATATTTTATTTTCTATTAATAAAAATTTCGGCACAATCTAGTGCCGAAAGTTTGAGAAACTTAATTGAATAAAAAAAATTAAACACTCAATTGATCTAAAATATAACTTAAAATCTTCATTAAATAAATAAAGAAGAGTAGAACTAGGGTGCTCCTAAGCTCACCAAGCCCTTCCGTGAGCGCGACTCGAAAACCTATTGAATTGACTTCAAACGACATTTCCAAACCGTTAGATGTTCAATCTATATTAAAATGTGCTTGGAGACCAAATTTTACATTTTTTGGAATTTCTTTACTATTTATTAAGATGGTTTGAAAATCGCTGTTTTCCAATGGTGCAGAATTTTAATAAAAACAGCGATTTTCAAACCATCTTAATAAATAGTAAAAAAATTCCAAAAAATGTAAAATTTGGTCTCCAAGCACATTTTAATATAGATTGAACATCTAACGGTTTGAAAATGTCATTTGAAGTCAATTCAATAGGTTTTAGAGTCGCGCTCACAAAGAGCTTGGTGAGCTTAGGAGCACCCTAGTTCTAAAAGAAAACCTATAACTAAAAAATTCTAAGCCAAAAACACACTTAAAAACTTGTCATTAGCGAACCAGAAAGTTAGTTTGCAACAAACAACATTTACTTAATGAATCGAACATAAACATACTCCAACTAGCTTATGATTCATTCATTATCAATTGAGTTACATGAAATCATACCACATGCAATTCCAACCAAAAACAATTCCAAATCAAAATTGCAAGTTACTCATAATTCTCTCGTTATCAATTGAGTTACGTGAAATCATAATTCTCTCGTTATAAATTATAATTCTCTCGTTATCAATTGAGTTACTTGAAATCATAACACATGCAATCCCAACCGAATCCAAATCCAATTCAAAATTGCAAGTTAAACCTTCGCTCATAACTCTGCTCATTTCCTTTTCCCTCTCGCAGCTAAACCTTACAGGTTAATCCATCGCCACCACTGTCTTTCCTTCTTCCAGTGGAGAGTCGCCCTAAACCTCTCTTCCTCTTCCGATCGCTAAACCGCACAAACCGCACAAACCTCATAAACCGCAAGCTCTCCCGTTCGCTTCTTCCTCTTCCGATCGCTAAACCGCACAAACCGCACAAACTGCAAGCTCTCCCGTTCGCTTCTTCCTCTTCCGATCGCTAAACCGCACAAACCCTAAACCCCTCTTTCTCTTCCGATCGACCTCTTCCAGTGGATTTGTACTACTGATTTTTGGCATCACAAAAGTACTACGGATTTGTACTGGTAAGTTTCATGGGAAATAATTTTGGCTTGATAAATATTGCTCCTTGTTTGATTTTTGATATTTTTTTAAATTATAAAAGCGTGCTCCTTCCATTTAAAACAGGAATAAGATGAACTAGTTGTTCTTATATAAGGTATATGAGGAAGTAACTAATTATAATCTCAATATGCACAGTTCATTTTAAATTTCTAGATGAAGTAAATGATCGTTCTTTTCGAAGTTCTTACAAATTAGGTATATAAGTATGTGAGGAAGTAACTAATTATCATATTCTCACTCTTTAATTTTATGAAAGTGTTGAAACGTATAAGTATTTGCAACTGGTAATAAAATGTAAGCATCCCTTGAACTTTTTAGTAGACAACCCAGTTTTGAACAAGTATGTTATTAAGGATATTTCAAGTTTTTTTTACTTCAGTCTGTGCAACAAGCTTAATTTGGGCTTAATTAGTGTATAATTGGATAAAGGTAATTCAATTAATCCTAATTTATTGTATCCTACATGTAAGTGAAGACATTTGAGTACTATGTAACAGAAAACGGCAAAACCAAATATTGGGAGCAAATCCAGTACCCAGGTCGAAATAAAAAAATTTAAGCCATGACTTACGTAACATACTCGAATCAAACAAGAATAATCTAAGCCACAACTTAAGTAATAACCTCGAACCAAACAAGAATAACTAAAGCCACCTTAGCTTGGAGTAAGCAATTTAACCCTCCATAACTTAGTAGCAACCAAACATGACCTTAAATGTTAAGTTAGGAAAAAGTTAATATTTCTAGACTTCACAAGTCAAAATATATGCTAAGATGTGTGCTTGCTTTCATTTTATTTGGTATAGCAGTTTTACTACAACTTGAGCTTTTAATATTGTAGGATAGATGATTTCCGCTATAAGTTGGGTTCCAAAAGGGGCCTCAAAGTATGTGCCTGAGGTGGCTGAGCCGCCTTCCAAAGAGGAAATTGAGGAGATTGTAAAGGGTGATTTGTTTGATAGAAGGTCTGTTGGGTCATTAGTTCTAACCAATTTTCCTTTCGGTATTGTTCTATGAAGCATATAAATATAAGGATCTAGTGCTTGCCAAATATCATTTACGGCCTTATTTAAACCCAAACCAGCTATAATAGAAACAAAAAATAATCAAAGGATAAGTGGTAGATTGTAAAAGTTAAAAGAAAGAAGACTCTTCATACCAGCTGTTCACAAATGGTATTACTGGTGGTGGTACCAAGACTTGAGGCTTAAATCTAGTTAATTGTTGTTCTTGTCATATCTAATCCTTGCATTGTTTCTACAAGTCTGGACTTGGAAGTATCCACATGATGTATATAGAAACATCTCAGGTTAACTAATGGATCTCGGTTCCTTGTCATTTGCCAATGCTAAATTAATAATGCTTAGTAATAGTAAAAAAATGATGAAATAAACGTGTAGTGGGGAGAGTGAGGATGAAGAAGAAATGGATGTGGAAACAGGAAATGGAGACGAGGTGTCACATGCACATGCTGCAGCAAATGCCCTGAACAATGACCAAGATGGTCAATCTTCAGTATTTGTTCAAGCTATATCTGATGGCCTCCGTGAACTTGACATGGATCATTATGATGATGAGGATGAAGGTATTGACCTTTTTTTGGGAAAACAATGATCCCATTTTATAACCTTTGAAGAGGGTAGGGCTCAAGTTTGGTATCTTTTGAGCTTATGTTATGAATGCTAGTTCATAAGCAAGATCTTTGTGCTTTTTTTTGGCGTTGGGATCTGAGTACAATATTTGTTTATTGTTTGAACTTTGAAGATATAGCTCCATTATAGTAAATGTTGGATTATTTTGAATTTTTCTATTTGTTTCAGAAATTGCACATTTTTCTTCCTTTTTGCTGTTTCTGACATGCTTCTTTTTCTGATTTGTAGGTATTGAGATATTTGGTAAAGCCATAGACCTTTATTATCCGAGTAATGACATGGATCCTTATCTAAAGAAAGACAAGGAGGTGACCTCTCTCTCTCTCTGTCTCTCTCTCTCCCTCCCTTTTGTCCCTCTATCCGAGGACCAACTTTAACAAATTGTAAAGCAACAATATAACCCTAATATGTGTTGCCAGGAAAATGAGGATGACGATGATGATGAGATAGAGGACATGACAATAAAACCTACTGATGCTGTTATTCTATGTGCTCGTAATGAAGATGAAGTTAATCTTCTTGAGGTATGCACTATCCTTTTCATCATAGCACCTACCCGGGTAGAAAAAGTTACAATACCAAGAATTTGCACATGTAATACAGCCAATAGTTGCATATTTATTGGTTATCATATAGTACACTACTTTGTTTTGACCAGAGGTTTAGAACAAAATTTTGTGTCTGAACTTTAATAGTTTGATTTAGTTGGGTTTGGAAAAAGTTCAAATATTGCCGGTTTTGATTATAGTTCAGTTTTGATTGGTCCGAACTGAGGAAGTAAACTGGAACACAGTAAAAAGTGTAGTTGACTTGTAATAACAATACTAATACGATATACATTGTCTAGTTAATGCTTCTGTTATTGTCCATTAGTGATCTTTTTAAAAAAAAAAAGAGTTGTGCTCAACCCATGAATTCGGGCATTGTTCTGTCTAATTTCTCAAATTTGATTAAGTTTGAAGCAAACCAAACAAATGCAGCCAGTGCCAGCTCCATTCAACCTTTATGATATTTCTATGACTAAAAGACCCTTTAGTGAAGTTATAGGGAGAATGGACAAACTTTTCATTATGCTTTTCTTTGTATCATTTTTGTGCATGAGTAAAAATTCTGGTCTCCCTATCCATTACAGGTTTGTATTTTTGAGGAGTCAGAGGATGGAGACTCAAATATGTATGTACACCATGACATCATCCTTCCAGCCTTTCCCCTATGCATGGATTGGTTGGATTGTCGACCAAAGAGTGGTGAAAAAGGTAGACACATATTTTAGGGAGGATTTGTTAGACCATAACTTAGTCAAGCTTTTAGTGCTGTGTGATTCTTGCCAATACCAGTAAAAAAATGTCACATACATCCAAATAAACATATTAGAACACAAACTAAATAGATATAAATCCGAAGGAAGATGTAGGACTGGCTTTACTGTACTTCGACCTAACCGAGTGTGTACCTAAATCTGGGATAAATGATTGCTTCATCTTTCTATAAAATCTCAAATAAACGCTTGCTTCATCTTTCTATATAATTACCTCTTGGCTGGTATTTGCAGGAAATTTTGTTGCCATAGGCTCTATGGAACTCCCCGCTATTGAAGTTTGGGACCTTGATCTTGTAAGTTATTTTTTCTCTGGATATCTTGGTATATCCAAAATTGAAGTTTTTATTTATATACATTGATAGGCTGTAGATAGTAACTTTCTGTACTGTACCTGTTTACTGTGGCACTTAAAGTACCATTCTGCTAGAGGCAAGATGGTTGTGCTGATTTTCCTGATAAATATTAGTGTGAGCATACACATAATTTAGCCACACATTACATTGGAAACCCATAAAATTGAAAATTTTTAACTCCTTGAGAGAATGTCATATTATAGTAAAGATGCTTCTTGATGATAAGGTGATATTTGTGGCTTCTTTCCTTTTTTTGTATTTGACAGATTGACGAGGTCCAGCCATTGCTGGTTTTAGGTGGAGTTTCAATGAAGAAAAAAGACAAAGGAAAAAAGGTTCTTTATCATCTTCTTCCTATAATAGGGCTAACTTGTGATGCGATCTTCTTTCGAAAAATATTGTGTGGTACTATCACTAGCATACTGAAGTTACGAGACATTACAAGCAATTAAAAATTGATTATCCTGTTGTCCTGTGCACCTTGGGTAGTTATACCTCCCCAAAAATGTAGAAGGCTTTTTTCCTTTATACATTGTACAGTGTTCCTTGGGAACCTGCAAAATATCCCAAAAAAGACCAAATATGTAATTCTTTTCACAGGGGTGTTTTTTTTTTTTCCTTTCTTTTTAAGTAAGTTCTGTTTGTGCAGAAAAAGTTCAACAAGGGAAGTCATAGAGATTCCGTGCTTGGTCTAGCATGGAACAAGGAAGTGAGGTGAGCGAGCAGTCATTCTTTATCTCCCTCTAATATGTTACTTGTGTATCTTGAGTACCTTGAAAGTTTTCATTTGTGATAACAAAGAATTACAAACCAAGCACGGGAAGATGCTAAGAAAGGTTCAGAAAAAATGAAAAAAATGAAATCTCATATTAGACCATGCCAATTGGAATTCTACTTGAAATATTAAACTGCAAAAGATACACTAATGCTCTCATGACCCAAGACAAACAGAACTACATAAATATGAATTCTCATTTTTCCAAGTGGTACCACACCTGACTAATAGATGTTGGTTTCAGATCTTTACTAGTAAGTAATAAGCTCTTGCGTTCAATTAGAAAAGCCCGGTACTGAATAGTTCATTATTTTATACTTCAGGAATGTCATAGCAAGTGCAAGTGGTGATAATACTGTAAAAATTTGGGATGTGGTTGAGGAAAAATGTGTTGCCACCTTAAAACATCATACTGACAAGGCAAGCTACTGTCTTTAATTTCATCCTTTACATTAGGTCTTTAATGTCATATCAGTTAAATTTAGAAGCTGGAACAAGAATCACACTGACATAGTTTTGGTGATATACCAGGAACATCATATTGGTGCTGGTATAAGCACTGAATGATTTTTTTTTTAACAACTGTATGTGATGTTTATGTATATAATATTTTTATTACTTTGATCTTCTATGCAGTTCTCTGTCTAACAGAGAATTTTAACATGAGTTGAGTATTTGTAATTATCGAAATTAGATTTGAACAAGGATAATATTTATCTGCAATATATATGTTGCAGGTGCAAACTGTTGCATGGAGCATGCACTCCCCTGAGCTGCTACTTAGTGGATCCTTTGATAAATCTGTTGCACTGGTACTCTCTCTTTTCCTTTGGGGTTATAAGGAGAACTTAATATTTAGCTGTTGGATTTGTTCTTAATTTGAGCTATCGTATATCATGCAGATAGATGTGAAATCATCCAAGGAAAGTGGCAGATGGTCTGTTGATACTGATGTAGAAAGCATGGCATGGGACCCACATAATGAGCATGCCTTTGTGGTTAGTTGCTTTCTTTCTTACTCTTCCTTAGCACCAAGGGTTTGCAGGGTCTGTGTGCATGTGTTTGGGGAGGGAAGCCAGTACTGGTCAATCATGTTTGGTACCGGTATAATGCCATATACTAGTCTATTCTGCAATGTTTTTCCAACTATTTATTGTTTTATTTATGTTTTGCAGATCAGCCTTGAAAATGGCATGGTTCAGTGCTTTGACAAGCGTACAACCTCTTCAAATTCGACTTATGCTTCAAAGACCGTCTTCACTCTACACGCTCATGAGAAAGCTGTCACTTCTGTCTCCTTTTGCCCTGTGGCGCCTAATGTAAGTCATTTCAATAATCATATCGCGCTTCATATTTAAAAATAAACCCAGAATTTTGCAAATAATGCCTAATATTTGGAATTTCCATCCAAGGTGCAACTTTTGAGATGATGTGCAAATGATTTGGGTTTAGAATTCATATGTATTGTTGTTAAAGCTATTTGAGTAATGATAAAAACTAAAAGGCAATGTCTTCCTGGGTGTCAGGTGCAGAAATTTTTTTGCTGCAACATGGAAGATAACATAAATATATGGTTTTTCATTTGATTCAAAAATAGCAAATTTGTAGGCTGAGTACATATTTCAGGAAATTGCTATTCTGAATAACTTCCCACTTTCTTGCTGGGTCGCAAGGTCGATGCTTTTCTTAATCTGGAGAGAGGCAAAAAGATTTCTTAATATTTTTATTGCTAATTTCGACTGAGAACTCTTCAGATAAAAGTTGCATTCAACTATTTTTTTCATTTGGACATAACCTTGTTCAACTTCTGTGCAGTTTCTTGCAACCGGCTCAATAGACAAGATGGTACTTCTTTTGTCTAATATTTGTACCTTTATTCCATAGTCAGTTATGAATGTAAGAAGAGGCCAAAAATGTATAATTTGGTTAGTAGTCAAACAATTCAGTGCTTTGCTTTTCGAATATGGATTCATCTTATATAAAGATCAAAATTTGATACAAGAGCTAGTTATGGCTTGTGCTAAACAGACATGTAGAAGTTTCAAAATTCATTAGATACATTTAATTAAAGAGGTAAGAAATAACTAGCAGTTAAAATTTTAAAAAAGGTCTGCTAGGATATGTAAAATAATGTGGAGTGGTACTAATCATATTCTCATGCTACATACAGTAAGATTTACCCTTTTCTGTCTGTTGCACACAGATAAAGCTTTGGGACATATCAAACAATCAACCTACCTGTGTTGCATCTCAGAACCCTAAAGCTGTAAGTTTTGAAGTACTCGTAAAACAAATGATCGTTTTACAATTGGCTATTACCATTTCTGTTATACCGTCTGAAGCCAGAAATATCAAAATATTGCCATATTTATAATGTTATGTAACTTGTGATGAATATCAAAGATGGTATATATTATTCAATAGAGTGGCCAAACTTTCTCTCCCCATTTTTTATTTTCATGGTAGCAATAAAAAGGAGAGGCCATTACAAAGAAAACATGTGGTGGATTATAAGAGAAATATTCTGTTGTAGGCTGTACATGCTTTTTCTCTGTTTCTATGTATTTCTAAAATATGTAACCGTTTCTATAGCTAATCAAGCCTTGTTTCTTCTGGTTGTATGTATGATGATATATCAGGGTAAAATTTTTCAAATCTCATTTTCGCAAGATAACCCATTCCTGCTTGCCATCGGTGGCCTCAAAGGGAAATTACAGGTACATACACAACCTTGGAATTCAAATAGCAATTTTTTTTTATAGATATTAAAAGTTGCCTAATTATCTTGTTTTTTTTTTTTTTTTTTTTTGTATTTTGTCCGCTTTTCTATTGTCAAGGTGTGGGATACACTATCAGAACAAGGAATTGTCAACAGATTTGGTATGTATAACCGGAAGCTGGATCCAAATCCTAAGAGTGACCCTTGACTTAAGAAGCTGTAGTTTATTTATTATACATCTTGAGTCGATGCTCTATTCCTAGTTTTTGGAGTTGAAAATCGAAATTTTGACTTGTATATTTGGGACAATGATTCCTTTTTTCTTGCCTGATTACTTTATGGATTTGTTTTCTTGTGACATTTTGTAATCGTAGAAATAACATGAGAGCCTAAGGGAAGAGTTCAATTAAAATACTAATTCTAGAATTTCTCGAGTCGAATGGTCTTTAGCATGTTGCACATTTATAATTAAAGGAAAACTGTCTTCTTTGATTGTGCGGGATATTCCGTACTTAAAAACTAGTTGATTCAAAATCGGAAACGCCTTAAAAAATTGAGAAATTTATATATATACCCATCAAAATTGTATGATGATTTAGTTATTTACCCATAAAAAATTTCAAATTATCTATTTTCCATCTAAACTCACATATTTTATTAAAAATACAAATTAATATTAATAAAAAAATATAAAACGCCAATCATGTACTTGCCTTCAAAACAACCGTACGGGATAGTCATTCATCTCGAACTTATTTCGCTAAATCTTCAAGAAGACGACAAAAGACCTAACTTGTAAGACCATAAGGTACTAAAATCAGGCCTTAACCAATTCTCTCAATTTGACCTCAATTTGCCTTAATCAATTTTCGCTAAATCTTCAATTTGACCTCAATTTGCCTTAACCAATTCTCTCAATTTAACTCAGAAGATGTGCCATCTCATAAGGTACTAAAATCAGGCCTAATAGTTAACCTGTACCACAGTTGCCCATGAACTTTCGTCATTCCCTAATTAATTAAGCCAAAGGAGCAACGTTTGTCCTCAATATATAACACTAGTCCTGTTTTCAGACAACATAAGAGTTTCTAACACAAAGAAACTACAGTTTTCCTACAATTGCACCTTGTTGAAAAAGTACAAAGATCGATCCACAATGGTACCATTTGGTGATATTGGTACTGGTTTGTTTTAACAGTAGATTAATTACTAATTTTCAATAATCGCTCTTGACCTATCTCTTAGAACAAAATATGCTTCATAGCTCTTCATCCTCATTCGTAGTGCCTAATTGCATTACTGATGAATGGGAGCTAGGGACTCCGGCATAATCAGAAATTGACAATATTGTTGGGTAAATATCAAACATTTCTACAAGAAAAAACTCAAGCAAAAAACTTCCAACCATCCACCAACTGCCACAGGTCTAAGCATTACATAGTACTGCAAATATTATGAGAAAAGGCTGTACTAAGAATGTCGAAGTGTATCATTACTGCATACAGACAGAGGCGAGTCTACGTACAGCCAGGGGTAGGCACTTGCCTACCCCTGGAAAAAAAAATTTCTGTTTTGGACCGGGCTTCAATTTTAGTTTGCCTACCCCTAGATTTTTGTTTTGCCTACCCCAGACCCAGCCCAACCAGAGGCGAGTCTACATACAGTCAGGAGTAGGCACTTGCCTACCCCTGAAATTTTTTTTTCTGTTTTGGACCGGGCTTCAATTTTAGTTTGCCTACCCCTAGATTTTTGTTTTGCCTACCCAGGCCCAGCTCAACAGCCAATCAACAATCATCTTAAGTTTCAGCCAGCCCAAGCGATGAAGAGAAAAAAATAGGAGAGGAGGAATCGCGATTTGCGAAGAGAAGAGAGGGGGAATTGCTGGCGCTGGCGGAAGAGAAAGAGCCAAAGAGGGGAAGCCGGGAAGGAATCGCCGATCGCTGCCACTGGAGGTCTGGAGCCGCGGCAGCCGCCTCACCTGACACGTCGCTAGCCGCGGCCGCCGCCAGCCTCAGTGCCTCACCTGAGGGCTGAGTGGCTAAGTCACCTCGCCAGTCGCGGAGTCGCCACTGTAGACTCACCTCTGCCGGTAGCCTGGTACTTCCCTTTTCACATGTCTTGTGCTGATGGAATAAATTTTATTAGGGTCAAGATTCTTTCTGTTAATGATTGTTCAAATTGAGGGGGGCCTTAATATTTCTATCCCTGATAGTGATTTGTGAATCCAAATTTCCTCTATTGACTTGCTAAAAACTAAAAATCAACTTGGATTTATGAATTTGATATTTGATTATTGAATCCGTATTGCTAGCACTGACCCCGTTTCCTCTTGGCTGTTTGTACTAGTTTGACTTGTCGTACCAAGCCAAAAATTTCCTGTACCAGTGTCTTAATGCCTCTATAGAATTCTTGAAATTTTACCAACCTTACTACAGCCATTTAATGATGTTCTGAAAACAGAAACCAGTCGGTACCGGTCAAATTGTTTACTGGTATATTGTTATGGTTTCTCCAAGGGCTTAAGAAAATCTAACAATACATATTTGTACTTAAAAACAGATCTTAGAATTTTGTAAAATTATTAAAAATGAAAAAATATCAAGGTAACAAAAGTTTTCTCCAATAACTTGTATGTAATTATCTCTAAGAATTGATGCTGAATATTTTCTTAGTATCAGAAATTAGTTTGTCATTTTTGTGTCTTGAATCCGAACCCGAACCCGTTAATTTATTCGAACCCGAACCCGATTTTGCCTACCCCTAGCTCAAATCCTAGCCTCACCACTGCATACAGATGACATCAGCGGTAATGTATCATGCAAAACTCAACAATGAAGCTCAAATTACTCCAAGAAACTCAACAAATAACTACTTCAATCGCCTCTACCAGCAGTGATGTATCGTGCAAAGCTCGACAACGAAGCTCAAATCACTCAAATACCAGTAAATTAAAAAAAAAAAAAGGATCCTGCCCTACCAAAACTAACTACTGTTCCATCAACGGATAACTCAAAACAAAAAAAAAAAACCCTACTAAACTCGTTGTTTCTACCTGAGAAGGTTTAATATAAAACGTCTATTAAAGCCTTAATATATCCTCACTAATGCCATCAAACAAAAACTGATGCTATCCAATCATAAGCATAGTAACATATTTCGCGTTTTATTCGTGAATAAAATGTTTTTTTGGGGTTTCCGAAACGAACGGCGAATAAAACGTTTGACCGAATTTTTACCGAATTATTCGTGAATAAAATGCGAATTTTTTTTTGTTTTTTTGTTTTTGGTTTTGCTCCCTTGTGGGACCGAATCATTCCCAAATTATAGCCGAATTATTTCCGAATCACAAATTTTTGATCCCGCCGAACCGAACCCGAATAATTCATTTGTCACTATGATCAGAAGTTATAAACACCAACACCAGAATAATACATATTTGGGAATTTATTGCAATAAAAGTACCTTTTTTTTTTTTTTTTTCTAGACCAATAAGAAATGCTGACTAACCAAGCATACTAAGAAGTTTTTCGTGTCCACAACACTATGACGAAATGCCAGAAAACAAGTGTTGTTTGTGTCTAAGGATGATATTAGCATTGAATAATAAGTGATCTAGCATTTGAGGGGGCTGTTATGCGCATTTGAAAATAGGGAAATGTGAACACTCGCCAACAACCAATCGTCTATCTCTCGTCCAGTGTGCTGGCAAATAATACTAGATAAAACACAGATATATTCAAAAATCAACTCTGCACAGATTCTAAAATGCAAAAAAAGAAAATTATGTACGAGTGAGAGATGCAATTTTTTATGACCTATAGTTAGGAGCCAAAGAAGTACTGTTTTTGATGTAGTCTCTACTCTCTAATTATGAGTTCTGCTGAGCTTTGTAGACTAGCACAAGCTGTTCTCAGAATCCATCTATATTCTTACCACGTAACACAATCCGTATATTATTTCCTTTAGTCCGATATTTTAAAAACTTTCGCTAGAATATATATACAGAGATCACGAGGGACAAAATGCATGCTATAATTAATCCAAAAATGCACAACAGTTGTCCAGAAAACAGAGGTTCAGGGGGATTAGCCGATTAGAGTGCTAGGCAGTCTACAGTATTTATTTATTTATCAAGTCGACAAAGAAAACACCAAAGCAACGAGACAAGAAACCAGCTAAGATGTCCAACAAAGTAGCAATTAAATAAAAATGCTACAAGTCAAGCTAAATATCTGGTGAATAAATAGCACTCCAAGTTTACAACGGGAGGGAATAACCCCTAATATATATATAGATGAGCTAACTTGTTTTGGGAATTAAAGATGATGTTTTACTTCCCGCTTATATCTTCATTTTCAAAGTTCAAATAGTAGATTTGAACTTCCAACATGTTCTTCATATTAAAATGTGCTTGGATACCAAATTTTACATTTTTTGAAATTTTTTTTACTATTTTTTCAGAATTTTTGAAAATCATTGCTTTGCTGAATTTTTTATTATTTTTTATTTAATGAAAAATTGTGGTTTTCAAAAATTCTAAAAAAATAGTAAATTTTTTTTTCAAAAAATGTAAAATTTGATCTCCAATCACATTTTAATATGTAGATCATGTTAGAAGTTTCGAATCGACTATTTGAACTTTGAAAATAACGATATGAGCTGGAAGTAAGACATTCTCTTTAATTCCCAAAGCAAGTTAGCCCAACTCTCTCTCTCTCTATATATATATATACACTTTTTTGTATTTGAAGCTAATATTTGTTTAATAATCTTTTTATTTACTAATTTTATAAGTAAATTCAGAAATATTTGTTAAATTTATTCAGAAAATAAATAAATTTATCAGGTGTTACATTACTGTAACACGTTAATTTTAACATTATTTCTGAAACTTATTTTACTATTATTATTATGTAATTTGTGATTTCTGAAACGTACGTATGTTTATACATATTGTAACGAGAGATCAAAGAAAATCAATGAATGCTAAAATTTTATCATTTTTCTAATCTATGGTGAAAACATACCTTAATCAGTTATCTGAATTTATCTCAACTTCACACAATAATTTAAACATATTTTTTTCTAAACTTTGTGATTTAATTTATTTTAAATTTATCTAATGTTTTACATAAGAGATCCCATGTCTATTGGCCTGAAATTTGTTACTTGATTTCTAAGTCATTTGTTTTAATTAGAGGAAAGTACTTCGACATAAACGTTTGAGTCAACTTTTGCTCATTTTGCAATGGCATTTGGTAATAGTAATTAGTAAATACAATAAGTCCTTATTTTATGTCTAAGAGATAATGAAAAAAGTTCAAGCCTAAAAGAAACATTAGAAACACTATTAATCTCTCTAGTGACACAAATTTGAAGAAAAATAGAAAAATGGAGATTTGGATTTGTTTTTAAAAAAAAAAACTTCACATAAGCTGCAAAGTGGTGAGCAGGCTCGAACTCTCGACGTTTGGGTCTTAATTTGATAAACAAGCAAATTGGTGGATAGCCGGCTTGAGTTTGGAGTTGTTAATCTTTCTTTAATTTATATGTTTTTTGTGGAATCAGTTGTCAATGATTCTTTCAAATTTTGTGTATTTGTAGTGAATGAATTGTAAGAGGCAAAAATTAAATTTATTCAAATATGTATCTTATTATTTAATGAGTGAGGCTATGGTACTTCGGCTAGTGTACTATGGCTAGTGTACTACGGCTCAATATGGTACTTTTTAAAATCCTAACGGTCGATCCGACCGTTCAATGTGATATCCATATGAATATGTACTTGCAAACTAAATTTTATATTTTTTCGAATTTTTTTACTATTTTTTTAGATAGGTAGAATTTTGATGGTCCATAATTTGTATAAAACACTGAAAATTCTACCTATCTAAAAAAATAGTAAAAAAATTTGAAAAAATATAAAATTTAGTTTGCAAGTACATATTCATATGGATATCACATTGAACGGTCGGATCGACCGTTAGGATTTTAAAAAGTACCATATTGAGCCGTAGTACACTAGCCATAGTACACTAGCCGAAGTACCATAGCCTCACTCTTATTTAATTATGTTAGTTTTATGAAGGGTAGCCGTCACTATCTGCACTGTGACAAAGCAATAATCATTATTTAGAATCTTTAGTTTATTTTTGACACTGCATTACATATTTTCCTTGCCAAGTTTATTAAAAGATTTTTTTTTTTTTTAGTTCTCAAATGGTTCAAATTAAACATAACTAGGAGCAAAATTGGTCAATTTTTTTAAATGGGCCGAAATGGGACTTGGTTGAATTAAATATGGTGATTTGGATCTCAATTTTTTGACCCTGATGATAAGGATCTACGATTTGAGAACACGCATGCTTACATTAATTAAATTTCATGTCAACTTCTGTTTACAATTTTACATTAAATATAATTTTTCATGTTCTCTGTATACTCTCTTCTGCAGGTCCTCTCACCTCTCCGTTACTCCATATATACTTGGTTGGAAAAGAAAGTTATTTTCAGATTATAATGGCAGCAAACTGGAATTCATTGATCTTCCATGTCCACAGGAGCGATGCAGTGCTAGTCGCTCCGGCTGAGCCAACCCGGTACGAGTTCAAAAATCTTTCGGACATAGACGACCAACAGGGATTCCGCACCTACGTGCCTATCATCCAGTTCTACCGTCACAGTCCATCCATGAAAGACAAAGATCCTTGTAGTGTCATCCGGCATGCCTTGGCAAAAACATTGGTTCCTTACTACCCGATAGCTGGTCGGTTAAGGGACGTGCAAGATGGATCGAGGAGGTTAGTGGTCGAGTGCACAGGTGAAGGTGCTTTGTTCGTGGAGGCTGATGCTGATGTACGCATTGAGCAGTTCGGCAATTTGTTGTACCCGCCGTTCCCATTCCTCGAGAAGCTTCTCGTGGGCATTCCTCGCTCCAGAGACACGATTAATTCGCCCTTGCTCCTTGTGCAAGTAAATTTTCGAATTAATTTTGTTTAGATTCAACTGGTAAAAAAATGTTTGAAAATAAATACATTAAAATTAATTTATAAATTAACCTTCTAATTTTGACTGCTTGACTTTATACTAAATTAATTTGAAAGCTTAAAATTTTTGCATGTAGACACATCACTTGTGAAATAGATAGATTACAACAGTTTAAATTCATCGTTTGAAGTCAATCCAATAAATTTTAGAGTTGAGTTCAGAAAGGAACTTGGTGAACTTAAGGACACCATAGCTAGTTCTACTCTACTTGCTACTCTCATGTAATTAATTTGGTGCACTTTATATGCAGGTAACTAGGTTACAATGTGGTGGATTTATTTTTGGCATGCGATTGCACCATGCCATGGCAGATGCAAGCGGTCTGATGCAATTCATGACCGCCGTTGCCGAGATGGCCCGAGGACGTGTAGCTCCTTCAGTCCTCCCTATTTGGTCTAGGGAGCTTTTCAAAGCACGTAAACCACCTCAACCATCCTTCCTGAACCAAGTGTACGAGGATGTAGAAACAGAAGTCACGATCAATATGTCCCTTGATGACATGATGCACCGCTCATTTTTCTTCAATCCCTCTCAGATTGCCACCTTACACAGCAACATCCCTCCATACCTCCGTAACAAAGCCTCCACCTTTGATATCCTAACCGCATTCTTGTGGAAATGTCGCACCATTGCGCTTTCCCTGGATCCTGATGAGGAGATGCAGATGATATGTGCCGTCAATTGTCGAGCGCCTAAGTGGGGCCTCAGTCTCCCAAAGGGGTACTACGGTAATGCAATTGCTCATGTTGTGGCTGTCTCTAAAGCTGGTGACTTATGCCAGAATCCATTGGGCCACCCATTGGATCTGATCTTGAAGGCCAAGGCAAAGGTAAACCAGGAGTACATGCAATCGGTTGCTGATATCATGGTACTACGACGACGGCCCAACTTAAAATCGGTGCGGTCATACTTCGTTTCGGATCTTACTAATGCTAAGTTTGAAGATATGGATTTTGGATGGGGGAAGGCGGTATATGGTGGGCTAGCCGAAGGTGGGGGTGGAATCGATCCTGCTGTTGTTAGTGTCTATTTTCCTTTCACAAATGCAAAGGGTGAGAAGGGGATTGTGGTACCGGTTTGTTTGCCGGCACCGGCAATGGAGAGGTTTGTGATAGAGCTTGAGAAAATCATTGAAAAGCCACCTCCGCCACCGGCTATCAACTCCATGCTTTAACACATGCATGATGCACAATGGTTCCTGTTTAAATTGGATGATTTTTAGTTCGATTATGTCTTTAATTACGTCCAAAATAAAGGGTTTGACTTTACAGAAACAAGTATATATCGTTCTAAAATATAACTTATTGAATATTTATTTCTTATTAAATTTAACCCCACTATAGTTATTTCTGGTTCACGAATTATTAGTATCTTTTGTGTTCTCTTAATAATATATCATCCTTCTGGTGTAGATTTAGTTTAGGATGAAACTTTATTTAAGAAATAAAATTATGAAATATATTGAAAAAATAAATGGAATTATGAATTTATGTCCTTCAAATTTCAACTCGTACCAACATATTCTCGGTTGAAAAATAAAGAAAACAGAAAAAAAAAAATCAAAATCGCCACTTATTATCAATTTATCCGTGAAAGTAAGATAATAAATTAGAACGTCGGCTATTGGTCTAATATTATTGGGCCGGCCCATTTGTTTTAAAAAAAGAACCCAACAATTAACGAGTTCGACACTGGATGATCCCATACTTGGCGAGTCCAAATCCTCGGTGGTAACAGAATATTTGTGTATAGATCTCGTCCGAGGTGGAATGCACGGGAGACTTTAATAGTCGTGCTAAAGAAGATCTAACCGTCCAGATCTAAACTTTAAATTTCTGTTATCTCAGGTGATATGAATTCCTACTTGGTTGAGTCCAGTACTCTCAGTCTCAGGAAACTCGAATCTTTGATTTTAGATCCGGACCGTCCGATCCAGACCGTCCCTCTTTAACATTTGTGCCTGATCTGATTGAACAGTATGGATCTAAACATAAAATTTGAGTTACCATTACAGGTATGAATTCGTTCGACGCTGGATGATTCCCTGCGTTTCGGTAACCGTGCATCAGTAGTGAAGAGAGGTCAGAGGAGAGATCAAAACAATCTTTCAAAACTCTGCCCCCTTCTCTCTCTCTCTCTTCCCAGAGATGGAATCTCAAGTGTTAGTAGCGCTTGCGCTTTCTCTGGTGGGGGGACTAAGCACATCTCTAGGTATTTGTTTCAGATTCCTACTCGTCAATTTTGTAGAATTTTCAATGCTGGTTAGGTTAGAGCATAAGTTGTTTGGTATTTGAGTCCTAAATTGGATTAGTAATATTTAGGGCTTAATTACTTTGGAAAAGAAATTAGGCTCAAGTTCAGAGACCTTTTGACTTTTGACAGAAACTGTTTAAAAGTTCCCAATTAACTTATTTTCCTATATGAAAATACATAAATGTACTAAACTTTTGCAATTTGAAAATTTGAAAATTTTCTGATTCATTTCCTTGCTATTTTAGAACACTTTTCAAACCCCCCACCCAAATTAAGTTTTTATTATATATTTGTTTTGTCACAAATTGACTGGCACAATGATTGTATCATACTGATTCTGGTGACCTGGTACATAATTTATTTTGTTAACGTTGATTTTGTTCAGAATTTTCAAGTTGGTAGGATATTAAATCTGTGACCCATAGTATAATTTCCTTGATTCTTGTAAGTGCCAGAAATAAAACAATTCCGTTACTTTTTATCTACTTGTGTGCGTTTTAGGGTTTACAAAACTTTAACCTTTTATTTTCTTTTACATGGGTGCAGGTGCATTATTTGTGATAGTTAATAAAGCACCAAACCTTAAAATGCTTGGCCTTCTTCAGGTACTTTAACATTATCTTCTTTCATTTAAATAATTATAAGCAATAAATGGTTAATATAATGCAAAGTTGTACATACAAGAATGTCAGGGTTTGCAACCTTGAAATATAGAAAGTATTGCTTTTCATTACTCTTAATTTATTCAAAATTGCAAAAATTTCCCTTTTTCTTGGCTTAATTTTTGTTGAGATAAATTCTGTAGAAGTACCCTTTTGAGCGTTTTGTGATGTGAACAGCAAAGGGGGTGGGGTACATATGAATATCATACTGTATAGTTTTAAAGAGTTGTTTGTTTTCTCGTGGTTTACATGGGAAGACTTGATAGTTTGACAAGTTAAGGGGCTTATCTGATAACATTTCAAGGTAGACAGATGGCCCATGAACTTGTGATTATTTTTTTCTGTTCCTTTCTTGTTAAGTAAATTTTAAGTTTGTATGTATTGTAGGGCTTTGCAGCAGGGCTTATGTTGAGCATATCCTTCCTAGATTTGGCACATAATGCGATCAATTCCATTGGTTTTTTAAAAGGGAATATTTGGGTAAGAGAGAAAAACTTTCCATATATCTTTGCTTTTGCATATAGATCCTGATAAAACTCCAAATTCCTTGCATACCCTCTAAAAGTGCTCCCACTTCTCATACCAGTGGGGTACTGGTCAGGTACCACTTCTTTTGGTAATTGAGTCTTTCGTCTAAATCTCTTACCAGAAGAAGCACATAATAATTCCCTCATTATAGTTGCTGTGCTGGTTCGTACCATTTAATAAATTCCTACATATGACTATAACTTTTGGTTTATATGCTCTTGATTTAGTTTTTTGCAGGGGTACTGTTCTTTGCTTTAGTTGTCAATTTTATCCCTGAACCAACAGTGGTACCACAGTCTGAGACCGACAAAAAATGGTCAGTTTGTTTAACACCTTTTTTTGTGTGTGTTAAGGGTCTTTTGACAGTTCTTGTGAAAATTTTGCTATTTCTAACATCCACTTAATTGTAAACTAATGTTAAGTTGGTAAACCTTTTTTTTTCTAAGTGGGCTGTGATACTTTTTATCTCTCTCAACAAGAAGGCTTTAATATGAACTAAAAACCTAATGTATGAATTTTCTTTGTTTTTATTTAAGTTGTATTATGGGAAGATGGCTTATTTGATCCTGAGGGGCGAATTAGACTTTTTTGAATAAATTTACCTTTACCACTACTATAACCTATGTTATTTTTTCTATGCAAATGTACAAAAAAAAAATATTGGGTTTTTTTTTTTGTGGCCTATGATAATATTGGTTCGATTTGCAAAAGTTGTAAATATAAACAGAAAACCTACTAGTATCGCCAAATATGCATGTTGGTGTCTCTTGTTGTTTCACTTCAATTGTGTATTCTATAATTTGCTGTTTCTTTGATTATTAATTTTGGATTGAAAAACGAAAGAAACCTGAGACAGAGGATGAAGGATCCGGAAAAGATATGATGAAGAAACACCGTCGCCAGGTCTTCTTTAGTGGCATCATCACTGCTGTTGGTTAGTTTTTTATGTGTTTCCTATTTTTTTCTCGTCCATTTGTAGAAAGGAAGGTATTTCAAATATGCCCCTATGATTATCAAATATCATGCATACTCTGATAAACAAGAAATATGACATATACTCGTGTAAAACAATAAAAAATTTGCGTGCACTAGAGTGCATACAATCCATTTTACTTATTAGGTTTATCAGTGATGTTTCCATGTTTGCCTGGTGTTAATTCTATTTCTTGTTTTCAAGGCGTATACATGATATATAACGATCTTTCAACGGCAAACACAGGAAGTGGTTGTTTTTCTTTTGCAACCAGTGGATTCACAAACAAAAATTATTTAAAGGGGTATGTGTAACATTCCTTATGTTGTGGTGGTAGATATTGCATTTCAAAGTTTAGCAGGGACAAATGTGTAAATTATGTTTCTGATAAAGTGAAAACTTCATCTGTAAACTTGCTATCTAAACAAAATGTTTCAATAATTATGAGATTGTTTGCAATTTATATCTCTTGCTCCATGGGTATACAACTATATATATTATGAGATTGTTTGCAATTTATATCTCTTGCTCCATGGGTATACAACTATATATATTATGAGATTGTTTGCAATTTATCATAAGATCTTTTGTGGATGTAGCCTTTATGAAATAAGGTGAATGAATAAGCATTATGTAGGCTAGCGCCATATAAATTTGTAGTGTTTTGGATTGTTGCCATTGTGATATATTTATCCTTTTTATGTTATAGGCATTAGTTTGCACAACTTTCCTGAAGGAATGGCCGTTTTTCTTGGTTCCATCAAGGTAAATTATTTTAGGGTTATTTCAGGTGCACCCAAGTAAAATGTTACAATGTCATGATTAGTGCAGTGAGAAATATCTTGATTGAAATTACATAAGAAATTTCACATGTAACTCATAGAAATAAAGAAGAGCAACATTAATAATTTGATCACTAAAAGGATCATATGTCGCTGCGTTTATATCTAAATAAGCAAGGAGAAAGAAGAGCAATTTGGATAGCTTTGAAGGTGCTGTTAAAGACATTATAAATTATAATTTTTTCCTAGGGCAACTCTGCATTGAGTGCTTTGCAAGGGCATATCTGATAGTTTGCTGTGATGTAGGGGCATACATGAAGATTTTCCTTTTTTATATTATAATAATTGAGAATTTCTATTTCCAATCTTATGATATTGAGCAAGTACTTTCATGCTCCTTTTGTACCAGTACATCCTGACTGGTCCTTACTAGGACCACTTTAACTGGTACAGTGACAAGTTATTCTGGCAATGATGAAAATGGTGTATTCTAGTCATTACTGGAACTGATCTTATAAGAAAAAGAAGACGTTTAATGTTTATATTGCACGGCCTTTGTGGTCCTAGTCTTTCTGGGACAAGCCTAGAAATTTTTGTGTTGTACTGCTTTGCTGTATAAAGTTAATATTGAAAACATGTAGGGGCTTCGTGTTGGTGTCAATTTAGCACTTGCAATAGCCTTGCACAACATTCCTGAGGTAAGTTAATATTCGTTTTGCTAAAACTATAAGGTTTATTTAGTCTTTATTATAGTTCTACTATAAAATTCAAAGGAATTATAACACCCCCCCCCTCCAACTTTCCTCTTTTCAGGGTGTTGCTGTGGCTCTTCCAGTTTACTTTGCTACAAACAGGTACCTAACAACCATGGCATTGCTTTATTTAATAAGTTTACTTCTTTTGTTCTATCTGTAATGTTTATTTATTTTTCTATGCTCCTATTCAAAAGCAAATGGCAAGCCTTCAAATTGGCAACCCTTTCAGGTTTGGCGGAGCCACTGGGAGTCATAATTGTTGGTACTTTTTTTTTTTTTTCTCGTTTCGGTCATTTTAAATATATGTCACTGTATATCATCATATTTTATGTACATTTTGTTCTCAATTTCTTATGCTTTTTAATTAAATTTGCAGCATACTTGTTTCCAAGCAGTCTAAATCCAGAAATCCTTGAAGGTTTACTGGGAGCAGGTACGTAACTTTCTTTGTTAACATGTGGCATGGGATATTAATATGAAGTGCTTTTGCATATAACACCCAGTATGATTCTACCACATAATACCAATGCTTTAACATATTGTATATATCATACAAAAGTTTGACATATCTAGCCCCGACCTTCAGCTTATGTTATATTTTATGTGACTTTATCTATAAATTTTTTCACTACTTGCTTCTGTTTAACATAATGAGCTAAATTTGAATTAAAAATCAAGCAAAATTAATGAAATGGTGGTTTCAAGAATCTGTATTGTTAAATGCTCTTTTGCATATAACCAAAATATTGTGGGTATCTTTGCAAACTATTGTGTAAATTTATGAACTGAATCTGTATTGTATGACCTGCATGATTTTTTAATTTAGTAATAATATATATTTTTTTTTGTGAATAGTTGGTGGTGTAATGGCATTTTTGACATTGCATGAAATGCTACCTCTTGCATTTGACTATGCTGGTCAAAAACAAGCTGTGAAAGCTGTCTTTTTTGGCATGGCCTTCATGTCAGCCAGGTAATCTCGTTCTCTGTATAATTGACCCCAAGATACAGGGGCGGAACTAGAAAATTTAGATTTTGGGGGGCTGAAACGTAAATAATGTGTGGTAGCTGGAATTTGAAACCAAGTATCTATGGCTACAAGATAGAGTTCTAACCACTCAGCTACAGCTACACATTTAGCATTTTATGAGAGGGGGCTGAACTATGTAAACACTATTTAAAATTATAAAATGTAAAGGATAAAATTGCTAATTTGTATTTGACCTAGATCCACCCCTGCCAAGATACTTTGAATATCTATCTTAAAATCTGTATAAGAATTTTATTTCTTTTGGCATCACAGTATAAGTTTAACATGCCACATGCAACTTTTGGGAAAATAAACCACAAAAAATGAAAAAAAAAAAATATTTCTTGTTTCTCTTGTGTGTTAGTCTTCTCCTTTAGTTCAAAGAAATGTTAACATCCTTGTCCATTGATCAGAAATCACAATAGTTTAATTTTCATTTTTAATCAAGAATTTCAGTTTTATCTTTGATGTTAATAAATGTGCAAAATTTGAATTCCGCAGCTTGTATTTCTTAGAGATCAGCCTGCCAGAGGACATGTCTTTGTGAAATGTCCAAACTGCCCCTTGTGAAGCACTACACAGGTTAGTACCTTTCTCTACAATTTCATAATTTTAATACAAGAGTGTCAAAACCCCTTGTGATTGGGGCACTCAATGAATATCCATGTCGGCATGTCCTTATTATTTGAGGTTCCACAAATGGATCGTCATGTGGATATTGAAATTGTACCCGTTTGCTTACTGGACTTGCATTTGGGTCTTAAAAATGAAATCTAGTTTTCTATTGCACTTGGATTTGGAGCCAGTTCAAGTTCAATCGAAATAGTTAATGAATGTAGTGAATTATATAGTTGTATGATATTATTTTTATGAAAAAGAACAGACTGTTAATATGACATGACACCAAACCCTAGTATAATTAAACTAAATTTTTGGATACCAAGTATCCTTGCTAGCTCTTTTACCAGTTAGCTTATAAATAATTTCTTTTATTTACATAAATATAAACTGGCATATTTTGTTTTGGTTTCGTCGCAGATTAGGTTTTGCCAGTAGAATCATAGGTGATGAGCTGTGTTTAGCTGGTACAAAAGCTTGATTTTAATTAATGGCATGTTCACAAAAATGCCCCTGTCATTTATTAAAAGTGTAAATTCTCATTGGGCCTTGTCTGGGCTTTTAATAAACAGTACTTGCATGATATCTCAATGCTTAGAACATTATGCTGTCTCTCACCTTTCACTTCTCCAGTGGAAGTTTCAATCATAGCTTCTCTTACTGCCCATGCTAATTATTTAAAAAGAGAAAAACATGAGACCCTTGTTCACTTTTTTTTTTTACTAACACAAAAGGGCAAACACAACTAAATGAGCATCCAATTTAATTGGTTGTGTTTCCAAAGTATCTGATCAATAAAGAAATTCTTGACTAAGTGAGGATCAATAATGTTATCTTATACCTGAAAAAGGAAAAGAAATGCTTATGTTAAAAATTAAAACATAGCTTGGTGGTGGTTGCTATCTTTTAATTTTATATATTCTAAGCAGTCATCATCAATTCTCTACTAAAAGTCATTGATGAGTTATAATGGGTAAAAGAGTTTGATTCTTACCCAGACTGTGATTTTGAAAGAGCAGTTCATTTGTTCACAAATTTAGCAATCTATATAGTAGAGTATGGCCTTTGTATTGCCCACACTAGGTAATCTCTTTAGGAAGAGAGAGATGTTGACTATGGAATCCAACAAATAAAAAACTGTCTTTGATTCTTTTTTTTAATCATTGTATGTATATTCCTTTGGTGCCTTTAGAACAGAAGTTTTTTATTTATAGAAATAATATTAAATATATAAGGTTCTAAAGGAACTGAAAAAAAAAACTGGTCCCTTTTTTTAGAAAGGACCAATTTTTTTTGTTCTTTCTACTGGATCAAAATACTCATTTAATCCATCTAGAACCCTATATAATTTTGATATTATTTCTAAAAATAGTGCCTTTAGTGAGATGAGTGATTGACAGTATAGATAATGAAGAAATCCAAAATAAGGTCAACATGGTACAATTATATGATTCACAAAAATGCAAAGATGCGGTGTCATCTCACTCGTTAGGTAATATATGAGATCTAATTAATTGACATTTTGACAAGATATTTCCACAAAAAATTTAAAGAACTTTAACAGGATCTGGACAAATCATTTTGTTTTTTTTTTTGTTATGTAATATACACGGATCTAATCTTTGACATATTGACAAGATATCTCCATAGAACAAACAGCTTGACAAGATATATGAGAACCATATATCTCTTTTTTATTTATTTTTATTATGTAGAACCATAACAATAATTCATAAACATGGAATATCATGATCGGGTCTCTCTCTCTCTCTCTCTTTTTGAAAATCCTGGCAGAGGCTGCCTAGGGTCTCTCTCTCTCTCTCTCTCGTATATATATATATATACACACGAGAGAGTGAGAGATGCAACACTTGGTTATGGTGGTATATATAGGTGTGTTCATAGGTAATGGGCATGTTAGAGGGAGTGCAAGTACTTGAAGAATTAATTCACTAGCTAAGAAACTTAATATTAATTACTTAATATTTTGATAACAAAATTATTAGTTAAAAATTATATTTTAACAAAGAAAAATAATCACTAATTATTATAATTATCTTAGTCAAAATATTCGAACAAATTACAAATCTTGATAAAATTAAGATAAAACATGATGAGTAATTATAGTCGAGTAATTAGATTTAAAATTAATTGACTTTGTAAATAATATGATATATCATACTTTGAAGTCCAAATTAAAATGATATATAATTAATTGTACAAACACACTTCCGATTAGGAATTAAAAAAGTCACGGCGTAACCGAATACGTCACGACACGTGTGTTGGTCATGTGTTGTGACCATTCGCGTGATGTGATCATCTTTTAAAAATTTGACACGACACGACACATCATTTGAACACGACACGGCGCCACGTGGTCATGCGATTCACGTGTAATTAAGACCGTTAGATCTTGATCGAATGGTGAATCTTGAATAAACTAAATTATGGAAAAAAATAGTTAAACGTGAACCAATCATATTTGAACATGTCACGTGTGGTCACAGTGTGCCCTGGTCACGTGCTGTGACCATTCACATGTCGTGACCATCTTTCCAAAGACATGACACAAGGGCGAAGGGATGTGAATTGAATGGGCGTCAATTGACTCTCATTTTTTTAATTTTTTTTGTATATATATATATATATGATTTTTTATACAATTTAGAGTAAAATGTCAAGTTATTGTACAATTAATTACCATTCTTAGCTTGAAAATTTATATGATCGACTTCCATTCAAATTTGATCATCATAGTTTGAAAATCTAGCTCCACCCCTAACGACACATGATTCAAATCACGGCACGGAATGTCATGTATTCAGATGCTACTTCCGATTGTGTATGGAATGATTATTGTGCCATTTGACATGATATTGAGGCGACATGTGTGTATATATGTTAGTTACATTGACATGGTCTTAATCCAAACCTTAGAATTATTATGTGTATAGCAGCATGGGGTGCTTTTGTTTTGTAATTTGTAGGTGTGTACGCTCTTGGAGTAGTCTTTTTCAAGATGCAGGATCGATATGCTTTTCGCTTTAAAGATCACATTTCTTTTCGTAGAATAGACCTCGCCAAATAGACCCCAGAGATTTCCCTTTTCCTCTCTTTATATATTTTTTCACATGGCCTAATCGAGAAATTACCAAAAGCTATATAATTTTTAACCATAGAAAACGCATTTTTATGCACTACAACACAAGATGTGGGTCAACCTTGTTTGGTTTAATTTTTACCAAATAACTCCTTTCCTCTCTTTATTTTTCACATCATATGACCTATATAATCAGTAAATTACCAAAAGTTGTAATGTTTAACCATTGAAAAAGTTTTTTTTTTATGAGTTATACCCATGCATGTATGATATATGTAGGGGTGAAAAAGGATCGAATACGGAGCTGATAGTGGTAAAACCATATCCATATCCCTTTTTATTAAAATAATACGGATACAGATCAGCTGGATACAGATACGGATACGGATCAGATCCGTTATTTATTAAAATAATATTAAAAAATACCAAAGTCCATAATATTTATCTAATTTTAATGATGAATAACAATATTTTTTCATAATATATATTAAAATATATGATATATATCTACTATTTGGATACATATAATTAAAATGTAAAATCATATCAGTATCCATATCCACACAGATATTCAGATATCGGATATCCACATCTAATTTTTCAAATATGGATCGAATACGAATCGAATATTATTCATACCGTTTTGACCCTAATGATATGCGTCTTCTACAACACAATTCGTTGTGTGAGAACTTTCTTTGGTTTAATGTTAACCATAGAAAACGCATTTTTTTTTTTGCACTATCACCCATATGTGTATGATATGTCTTCTACAACACAAGATGTGTGTGAACTTTCTTTGGTTTAATTTTTAACCATAGGAAACGCATTTTTCTATGGGCTACACCTATGCATGTATGACGTGTGTAAACTTTTTTTTGTTTAATTATTAACCATAGAAAACAATTTCTTTTTTTTTTTGCACTATCACGCATATGTGTATTTTACAACACAAGATAAATGTGAACCTTATTTGGTTTTATTTTTGTATTTACATAAGGAATTAAATATTAGAGTAATTAATTGTTTTTTTTTCATATAACGTACTTTTGCATCCCATTGTTTTACAAATATATGACAGTATATATACGCAATTAGCAGAAGCTTGCTACAAGAATTTGTCACTATCTTTTTGAGAATAAAAGAATGATTATTATTGAAAGTAAACCGACATAATTGTTATTTTCAAGGATATCACTGTTACCTATGAGAGTATCTGGAACGATACGACATTGTGTTAAGTACTTTTACTCTCGTAGATAGTGGCTGATTCTTGTAGTAATTAAGTTTTCATTCTTGAAATATAATAACTATTTTCTCGGAAATCGATAGTAATTTTTTCAATGGCATAAGGACTGAATAAATGATTCAATCTATGCAAGTACTTTTAAGGAACCAAATAAATGATTTGGTTTCTTTCTACATTAATATAGACCTTTGAGTTTGGCCACAAAAAAGTTCAAAATTTAAAGAAACCGAAACATTATGCATTGATGCTAAAAAAATCGAAAGAATGATTCGATTCCATCAATTTTAAGATTTTTTATGATCAAATTTAAAGACATGCGCGCAATCCTTCATAAAAAGCAAAAGAACCGAATCAATGTCTATTTCATTCTTCACAAAATATTTAATATATTTCTAAAAATATAAAATTCTGTGCAACTAGGTGTGCACCTACAAATGTTGGTCAAAATCAAAGAAGCACAGCAATTTCAATGGATGTCATGTCATGTTTCAGAGCATTATCCCCAGATTTGATACGTAATTTTGATGATTGCGATAGGTGTCAAATATTAAATATTACCTTTATTTCCCCAAGTGGACCTGAGTATAAAGAAAAAAGGAAAAACTTGTAAAAGAGAGGCATAGAAATGTTCTTTTGTCACAACTCAACCTCTTCTCCCCTCTTTTCTCCTTTTTTTTTTCTCTCTTTTGTGGGTTTCCCTCCATTTTGATGTGCAATGGAGAAACCAGTTATGTATATGGATCCAAGCTTCTATGTGCATATTGCATACTTATGTATATACAAAATTATGTAAAGGCAACCATAATTTATCCATTTATTAAAATAATATATTGGTTGCAACACAGGAGCGCAAATAATGTCCTTTTCAGTTAAAATAGGGGAACTGTTATATTATTTTTTCGGATTAAAAAATAATTCGATGAGGTAAAAAAAATACTTTATTATTTTATAATTCAAACAATATTTTTAAATATTGATATTTTTAGTAAGTTTAATGAATAATATAAGATGAGATATGAATTATAAAAAAAATACACTGATGTTAATAATTTTGAACGGTGATTATTCAATTTCTTGATTCACATAAAACAAAATCGAAAGGGAATAATTTTATATATGTATGCAGAGAAAATTTTATAAATCACGTCCAACGATTTATTTTGACATACAAATTTTAGGAATTTTGTTATTAAAAATAAAAATATAAAAACATGACAAAACTAAAAATAGATGTATTTGAATCTTCTTAGCAGTGTTGTAAATAACGTTATGTGTTTGTCGGACGGATAGGGTACCGCTAAGCGATTAAAAATAATCGGTCATAATAAAAAAATAATCGGTCGATTAGTCAAGAAAATTCGTGACGGTTTAATCGTCGCCAACGACTAATCAACCTATTAATCAGCCTAAACTACCTTTTTTACAACACTGCTTCTTAGAATTTAATTATCAATTTCTCATGACAAATAATAATACACTTAAATTTGAACTGTATAACATATTTTAAAATAAAAAAGAAAGAATATGCACAAAATCTATCAGGGACAATTAATGATTCCGTACAAGTGGGAAGAGATGTACCCCTCCCCTCCCCCTTGGGATTTGCCAATAAAAAGATAAATACAGTGCATACCCACATTCTAATTCAGGCTCCACATTAAATTAAATAATGGGTTGATCTTGTCTTGTCTACTGTCAACCATGCAAAGCTGAAGCTTTGTACCACTTTATCATATCAATCATTATATTCTACTAGAATTTATATTTAATAATTTCAGAGGATTGGAAGAGATGGAGAACTCTGCAATTTTCTGACTGACATGACCTTTCAAACCACCTCCCTTGACTTTTTTCCATCTATCTCTATTTCTATATATTTATATTGACTCTATTTCAATTCCCAAAGCTCTGAAAAGGGTATCTAATTCTTTTTTCCAAATCAAAGAAATATAACAGAAATAAATATAATAAAAATAATTATATGTCGATGGCAGATTCAATTATAACATTTTATAATAATTTAGATTTGTAATTTTTAAAGTCCAAACAGTCGATTCAAACTGTTCAACATGATATCTATATTAAAATGTGCTTCAAGATCAAATTTTATATTTTTTTTGAATTTTTTTACTATTTATTAAGTATTTTACAAAACTATTGTTTTTAGATAATTCTGAATCACTGAAAAACAACAGTTTTGTAAAATACTTAATAAATTATAAAAAATACAAAAACAATAATATTAGATCTTCAAACACATTTTAGTACAGATCATATGTTGAACGGTTTTGATCGACTGTTTGGACTTTAAAAATCGCAAAACTAAATTGTTATGAGATATTGTAAGTGGATCCCTCCTTATATCCATGTATAAAAAGTCGGTTATTGACCCATATAACAAAACTAAAGACATAATTATGAACAAAATTTAAATCATGTGCCATGTAAAAAAAGTACTAATAATTTCGGAAAAAAATGTTGCATAATATTTATTCTGATTTGAAAAAGAACATATTATGTATAGTTAAAAAGAACAGTCAATTTTGTTTCTAACCGTGTTGTAAAAAACAATCGTTTAGCCCGACTAATCAGCCAATTAGTCGTTGGCGGTAATCAAACCGTTATAATCGTCCATTTTTTGTTTATATTGTCAATTAGTTGGACATTTTTTTTTCTACATTTATCTGTTATATGTACTATACTTTGTTTTGTTTTATCTGAGTTTTTCTAAATGATAATTTCATAATTTTTTAATAATTAACAATGAAATTAAGTTAAAATAAATTTATTTGATAAGTTCGATAAGTTAAATTAATTATTTTTAATAATTATAAGTATAAGCACATAATTTTAATGAAAATGTAAAATTATATGTAAAATTAACAATGAAATTATCTGTAAAATTATCTTGTAAAATTGTCTTGTAAAATTATATGTAAAATTAACAATGAAATATAAAATTAACCACATACTGATTAGTACTCATCTGTCCGACAAGCGCACATCGTTATTTAAATCACTTATTCTAGTAATTAATTTTTTTATTTAAAAAAATTGTTTTGTTCCCTACCCGAATTAACAGGAAGCTAGTAATCATTTGATTTGAATATCTCACGGCACTTGTCGCATCCATGAAACATTATCTCTTCCCCTCTCTCTCTTTTTGAAAGATACTTGGCAGAGGCTACCAAGTTTCTCTTCCCCTCTCTCTCTCTCTCTGCTTACATTCTTAAATTTTACCAAACCCAAAGAATTTTTTTATAAATCATAATTAAAATTTTGTTTTTTTACGAAACCAACATAATTACTTTTTTTTTTACAAAAATCATAAGAACCAAAATGTCATTTTGGTCTGAAATTATTTTTTATTCCATATCGAAATGACATTTCGGTCCAGTCTCCTTTTTGAATTTTATGTGGTACTGGTTTCACCAGTTTTCATATGAGTCGCTGCAAAAAATAAAAAAAGAGGACCGGACAGAAATAACATTTCGGTCCGAAATAAAAAAAATATTTCGGACCGAAATGATATTTCGGTTCTTATAGTTTTTGTAAAAAAATAAGTAATCATGTTGGTTCCGTAAAAATATATTTTTTAATTATGGTTTATAAAAAAAATTCAAACCCAAAGCCCTGCCAACTGAAGCATCATGTACAAAACAACCCAAATTCATGTGGATTTTTCTAAATTTTTTTTTTTTTTTTTTCAAAAGCTGCAATTTGAATTTTTCATCTGTTAAAGAATTTCCTTAAAAAAAGGCCCTCCATATGCAACCGCATTTGGTGCGAGTTAGACTGTACTTTTGGTCTAGTCTTGTTTCCTGCCAGCCACTGCTATGCTACTGTTATCTGATCTGGTAAAGTGTCAAGGGATGTATGTGACTGATCATAGAATATATATATAAATTTAATACATTGCAAGATTCAGTAATGATTCAATGCACTTCCCAAAAAATATTTTGAATAAACACATTTTCTATATTGCTCCCCACATAATTTCATATATTTCACAGTAATAGCAAACTGGGGCCAAAATACAGTATATATAGATTTAATAATTCTTTGACACTCGGAAAAAAAAATGTCACAAATCCCATTGATTTAGTGTATACTATTTCACAATTATTTTATAAATATTGCAAGACTGTAAGAACAATTGTTTAATGCAAAATCAATCAGTACTATATATAGTGTGAAGTTAAATGAGGGGTTTGTATGTATTTATCATGTCTTCAGATATATCAACTACTAAAAAAACACCTTTGATTTAGTGACTATATATATATATATATAGTGCTGGGCTTAGCTAAGCCATGGTGTAAAACGACTTGGTGCTCCACGCCTCATTATTTCCATTTTGAAAATCCAAACGACCGATCCGAACCACTCAAGTTGTTCTCCATATTGATATGTGCTTGGAGACCAAATTTTACATTTTTTGGAATTTTTTTACTATTTATTAAGCCACTTTGAAAATCACTGATCCGGCGGTCCAGAAATATTTACTGTTTTTTACTGTTCATAAGGATTTTCAGATTTTCAAAGTGGCTTAATAAATAGTAAAAAATTTCTAAAAAATGTAAAATTTGGTCTCCAAGTACATTTCAATATGAAGAACATGTTGGAAGGTTCGAATCGACTATTTGAACTTTGAAAATGAAGATATGACGTGGAGTACAAAGTCGTTTTACTCCATGAAGTAGCTAAGTCCATCTCTCTATATATATAGTTAATGTCCTTTATGACTGTGCAAATTTTTATTTCACAGATTACTTGTGCTGTTTTCATGTAATGCTATCAAATAAATTAAAAAGGGAGAAGAGTATTTTGTTAAAAGATTTAGAGAAAAAAGGGTATTTTTGTTTCAACTTTTGTAAATGAAGGACATTTTGTAAAATTTTATTTTAAGTGGGTTCAAAGAGAATAAGAGATTGTTCAGTGAGGGTTTCTGGGTCTATTTATATAGACAAATCATTGTCTACATCAAGTCATTTATTCTGTGTATATATAGAGAGAAGTATTTTAAAACCTTTTGGAGATTTCAGTAACTTTTGTTCCTTTGTTCGCTAGCCTACTGTGTGTATATTAATTTTTGAGCAAGAAATAGAGATAAGAACACTATATTTATTTAGAATGAAGCCAGGGTGTGTTGTGCTCACTGAGAGGAGCTGGTGAGCACAATAAGGATTTGGTGAGCACTACTAAAAAAATCTATCAAATTGGCTTCAAAAGACGAATCTAAACGTTAAAATTCATCTACTTCAAGAGTGATGCGTGTACATGCAAAATTTTAAAAGTTCGAATTTATTTAGTACAAAGTCAAGCGATAAAAAAAAAATAATCTTTTTATAAGTTATTTTATAAGTTATTTTATGCATTCATTTTTTATCATTTATTTGACTATTTGATATTGTAATAAATGAATTTGAAACTTTCAAAATTTCGATAAATTTTTAAAATTGTGCTCACAAAAAACTCTTGTAATTCCAAAATACCCCCGCTTTTGCTCTATTTATTTATTTATGTAAAATTGCTTTGCTCTGTTCGATGAGCCACAAAAAGTTAAAACTATATATGCACAAGAATCAGTATCAGTAACTATATATATTAATTACAATGTGCTTGGAGACCAAATTTTACATTTTTTGAAATTTTTTTACTATTTTTTAAGAATTTTTAAAAACAGTGTTTTCAAATTTGTTTTTTTAGATTTTTTTGTCATATTAAAACACTATTTTGAAAAATTCTAAAAAAATAGTAAAAAAATTTCAAAAAATGTAAAATTTGGTCTCCAAGCACATTGTAATATGAAGAACATGTTGAGCGCTTTATCGACTATTTGGACTTCGAAAACACAAAAACGACTTATAAACATATGGCCTCATATGCTTATGTAAGTAGAGTAGCCACTCACTGTGTGTGTGTGTGTATATATTGCTTTGTACACATTAAACTGTAATACATACAATTATATATATAGAAGATTATAATAGATTTGGTACTTTTGTGCTTTCAGTTTCTCGGTTAATGTATCAGAGTAATAATCAGAGTACTAGGAAAGGTGAATGTCAGTTCATACATTAAATGTTTTGTAAACTTCATGTAGCTGCTTTTCATGTTGCAAAAAGACAAAATAAAACAAAAGGTTGGTTCAGGAAATACCCTGACTTATCAGTCATTAAAGAAGACTTTGTTGCCATGCCATGCATTCTACAAGTATACACCATTTTTAAGGAATTGACCACTGAAATATCAATATATCATGCTAAGTAGCAAGTACTATTGCCATGGTGCAATTCTAAAAAAAAAAAAAAAAAAAATTCAAAATTACTTATTTCTCTCTCTAAAATTCATAATATTATATTACCTTTTAAAATTTTGAAAACTCACAAATTTATCAAATTTATTAACTTTTTTTACTAAAACTAATTTTAATTTTATAATGTACCCGGTTTATTTTTAATAATAAAAAAATGATAGTCGGTTTAAGAGGAGTATCCAGTCTTCTAATTAATTATTAGTCGGTTGTGAGAACAAATTGTTTATTTTCTTACTTGTACACACAAGCGTATACCTGGATGTCTCTGTGTATGTATCACAAGTAGATTTGTTCTCGGAAACCGACTAATTAGAAGTGTTCGGTTAAAGTTAAATATATATGTATATATAAATAAAAAAATCTATCACTTAATAGCATTGTATAGGTTATTTTAATTTACTGTGTTCAACAAGGCTTTTTAGGGGTTTGCTGTTAATTTTGTTCTAAGAACCAAATTAACTAGCGTTGACCAATATACCGAAAGTAAAATGCTGGTACGATTTTACCAGAAAAGCGGTACCCGAACGGTATATAATGCATTTTTTTTGCCTGGCCACCCCCTCTGATCTAACCTATTCGTATAATATTTCTAGCAAATTATAAATGCAAATATATATAAGCTTTTTAGCTACTTATAATATAACATTTAAAGCATGATGATATCACTTGTTTAAGTACTAAGGAAGTTTAGTTTATTTATTGCAACATTTTAAATCTAATTATATTGTCGTTTTGAACCAATAATTTAATTAATTATCTTTCATCTGATATAACATTTCTCCTAATGCAAGGCGTACATACATGCCAAATTAATTAGTGCTAATTAAAAGCTCAGTGGTAAAGTGTAAAATATAAAGAGAAAGGATAAAGGAAGCTTTAATTTAACACTTTTTTGGTCTTTAATCATGGCATTAATTAGTGGAAGACATGGATTCATAGGAGGAACCTGGATGCTTTGCTACTTTTAAATTGCAATGAATTTTGTGTGTAAAATTTGTGTGGCGAGTTATCACAATTTAAAACAGTGATTCTTTACATATTTACACTACATCTGTAATAGAGGTACACCAGGTGCAGGTCAGGTTCAAAAGGGGTAATTGGTGACAACAGAGACCTTAGATTTTGGCCATCATTTCTTTTGATTACGGAAAGGTATCCTCTCCATTACTCGGAAATTCCTTCCTCTCCATTTGATTTCAAAATTAGAATATTGGGCCCTAATTATACTACGCAAGTGTATAATTAATTAGTAACTGAATTAAATGCTAGCCATATATATATATATATATCCACTTACATCTTTTTTGGTGACACCGGATTATATCCTACATTTTCAAAAAATTTAAAGTCCAAACAGTCAATCCAAACCATTCAACATGATGGATATATTAAAATGTGCTTGCAGATCAAATTTTACATTTTTTTTAATTTGTTAACTATTTATTAAGTATTTTATAAAATCGTTGTTTTCAGACCATTGAATTTTTGTACCCATCTTAATAAATAGTAAAAAAATTCAAAAAAATGTAAAATTTAATATGCAAGCACATTTTAATATATCCATCATGTTGAATGGTTTGGATCGACTGTTTAGACTTTGAAAATGTAGGGTATAATTCGGTGTCACCAAAAAATAGTGTAAGTGAATCCCTCCTCATATATATATATGGGCTATGGTGAGTTGTGAAGTAAGGATCTTGTTTTACTTCAAGCTCATATCTCCGTTTTCAAAGACCATACAGTCGATCCGAACTGCTCAACAATATACCATATGGAAATGTGCTTGGAGACCAAATTTTACATTTTTTGGACATTTTTTACTATTTTTTTGGATAGGTAGAAAACTGCTCTTTTTGAATAGTTCCGGACCATAAAAAACAGTGATTTTGAAATATTTTTAAAAAATAGTAAAAAAATGTCCAAAAAATGTAAAATCTGGTCTCCAAGCACATTTTAATATGGATATCTTGTTAAGTGGTTCGGATCGACTGTTTGGTCTTTGAAAACGGAGATATGAGCGTGAAGTAAAACAAGATTCTTATTTCGCAACTCACTATAGCCCATCTCTATATATATCCGTTAATTTCTGAAAAATAGATGGGATGTGACTATGCAAGTATAAACCACATTAGCTAGCATAAAGCAAATTCATGCTGCCTCTAATTAGAGCTCTGGAAATTAAGATAAACAGATCCTGTCAAAGTGTGATCAAGCAAAACATTTCATCCAGGTAAAATAACTTTTTTAATTCACAATTGAGACAGGACTAATTTAGATATCTATATATCATTTCATGGTTATATATATTGGAAACATTTCTACATTCAGGTCATGTTTGGATGTGGAGTAAAGTTAATGAGAATTAAATTACTTTACTCATGTTTTGTATCTTGTTTGGTAGTTTAATTCATGACTTAAATTAATCTGTTCAGAGGAGTAAAATATTAGATAGTGAACCTCTGCCTATAAAAGTCGGCACTACATACGGAACAGAGTAAGAGTGGAGTAAAGTTACTTCAGATTAAATTGCTTACGTACTCCAAGCTAAGATGTATTAAGTTTGTCATGTTTGGTTGGAGCTTGCTACCGAGGTCATGAATTAAATTACTCTCTTGTTCAGTAATGAAGAGAGAGAAAATAAAAAAGATAAATCTTATTCTGACGGTGGGATCCACGGTCAAAAGTTACTCCGCTTGAATAGGGAACTAGAGTAACTTATTTCAGATTAACTTAGATGTTACTCCATCTTAATTACTTCTCCAAATTTACTTCTCATTTGACAGTTTAAAGATGAAGCAATGGATTTACCCCACCATCTCCAAACCAAACATGTGACAGAGTAACCCTTAAAAAGAAATGTCAAATTTTAGGAAATCAATATTTTGTTGCGTTTCATGTGTGTGTGTGTGTGTGTGTGTATAAATATGTATAAAATCAAACTTGAAGTTGGGAAAAATCGTACATAATAAGCATAAGTGAAAAAAAAAAACACATTTTTACATGCAAAAATTATAATTTTATTAATTTGGACAATATTGACAAAAAAAAGTACCAAATAGACATATATGAGGAGGGATCCGATTACACCTTTTTTGGTGACACACTTTGACACCTACCATTTTCAAAGTCCAAATAGTCGATTCAAACCGTTCAACATGATGGATATATTAAAATGTGATTGGAGATCAAATTTTACATTTTTTTGAATTTTTTTGCTATTTATTAAGATGGTTACAAAAATCGTTGTTTTCAGACCATTGAAAAACAGCGATTTTGTAACCATCTTAATAAATAGTAAAAAAATTCAAAAAAATGTAAAATTTGATCTCCAAGTACATTTTAATATGGTGATCATGTTGAACGGTTCGGATCGACTGTTTGAATTTTGAAATCGCAAAATTGACCTATATAAAAAACGGTGTTATGACGTGTCACCAAAAAAGGTGTAATTGGATCCCTCCTCGACATATATATGTGTACTATAATAAAATTTTACTTTAATGCAGGGAGATGTATAGTAGAATATAGGAAATAATATATGCCAACTTCGATCAACCAATTGTCATTTTCAAAGGAATTATTGACAAGTAAAATTTCTCAATTCGTTATCATTTTGCTTCTTCCTTTAATTTGACAAAGAATGGCTGGACTAGACATGAGATTTTCTAAACATCAACATTTCTAGTATGTTACAAGTAATATATCGATCGGCACAAACCAATTAATTTTCAATATTTGCAATTCATGATCACTTTCAATTAAATTTTTGGACTATCCAAACTTCAAAATTCCGGCCCTTAGTTAGCAATATATATTAAGCCTATATATCTTGGTACAATGGTACAATATTAAGAACATTGATATAACCTTGCATCACTAATAAATAACACATCATCACCAATGGTACATGATTAAGTGACAGTTCTTGTAAACAACCATCAGTGTTAATCCTTGGCAAACTAGTAAATAAGTTGACATTATCACTGATTCTTTCCAAAGAAACCGTTAGTGAAAGTGCACCAACAAAACATAATTAATGACATAAGAAATTAAGCAATTATACATATAATTAAAGTCCCTACAGATGCTACACTTAAAATTTATAGAGTAGCATCACAGCATACACACACACACGACATGGCTAGTAACACATATCCAAAAACACATCTGACTATATATATTGAGGTTGAAACAAGATTATACATACTAGTTGATAACATAAATTACCAAGTTCATCAACAAAACATAATTAAGCAGTAGTAACTCAAGCTCTTGATCAACCATGCATGCCACCACAAACAAATCTCCTCTTCTACATATCTCTACGGTATTAATTCACTGATTCACGCTTAGTTAACGATCAACACCCGCCGCCATTGCCAAAGCTATGCTCCACCTCAGAAGACAGCTCCCTCTCGTCTTCCTCCACATCATCAAAGCAATCTATCCCATGCGCCACATGGCCATTTCCAAATGCCTTGATATGATCTTTGAGCGAACGCTTGTGTTTGAAGTCGGATCCGCATGTGCAGTACCTGTCAAAATTATGTAGTAATTTATATCCGTTAGCAAACGGAATCAAGTTTTGTTGCAAACATGATATATAAGATAGAATTATCCAGCTGAAATCTCACTATACCTCCTTCTATGAATATATTAATGGTTTATGGTTCTATCAATTGAAGTAATTTGATTATCATTATCAAGACCCATGCATGTTAAAAAAGATTTGTTTCAAGTATAGATTTACCAGAGTTTTCCACAATTTTTCTCATGAGTGCGCCAATCACCACGTACCGCAAACGCCTTGCCACATTTTCGGCACAAAAACGGTTTGATCCCATGCCGGCGCTTGTAGTGGGTTTGCAGAGTACGAAAGTCTTTTAGGGGGCGGGCCCGTGGGTGGTCAATGTGGTTTCGGCAGCCTGGTGCACAACAGTAACAAGGCAGACGTAGCATGGCAGTCGGTTGGGTCCCACGAAGAGACTCTGGGCCACGACGGTATTGTGACCCATGGCCCCACATGTGCATCTACAAGAATGTACATACATGTTAGTATGCTTAGGTACATTTAGGAACAAAGAGGAAATTTTTGGAGACAAATATCAATCAAAGTTTGGTGAGTTTATCATCCACTGGTATTTATTTAATTCGGTAATTATTAAACTAATTACAAGTAATGCGCACATAGTACTGCAGTCTATTTTCTTTAAATTTTCACTTAATAAGTATCCTACGTTATTATTTAGTTCAGAAATATAGGAAACCTTTTATTGCACAACCAAACCCTAAATTTTGCTTGTTTAATTTCTGAGTTCACCATAAACTTTCAAAAAGAAAAACCCAAGAAAAATGAGCGGCCAAAGACTCAGCTGTTGTTCAATGATTCTTCACACATTGAAATTTTTTTGGGGTAAACGCACCTTGAATCATTCAACACATATATGATTTAGTTCCATCAAACAGAATGATTGAGAAAGTATCAAAGTAACCATGAGTTATTTTTTTTTTTAAAAAAACAGCACACAAAATTACAATCTTTTGTTTAATGAAATTCAGAAGGGAAACATAAATTCCATTTGTGTGTATCTTAGCTGCATTTTTACAAACTTATAATCAATATTCCATTTGTGTTGTGTCAGATAGATAGATAGATAGATAGATATTAGAGAGAGAGAGAGAGAGAGAGAGAGTCAGAGATAGCAGGAAATTTTGTTTCCTTCTTTAAGTAACAGGCTTTTGCTTTTGCCTTTGACATTTAAAAGAAACATTCTTGTTGTAATTTTCATATAAAAGGACGTCATTTTTAACATACATATATAATCAAGAAAATTGCATTTAAAAAAGTTAACACGTAATAAGATAAATAACAGGAGCCAATAGAAAAAGGTTCCCATTGCAGTATCCCTAAACAGAGGTAAGAGAGAGAAGAGAAAGGGAGCAATGAAATACAAGTCATGCATCACAGAAAGAGCAAAACATATATAAATCTTTAATGAATACTTGATATTTCTATCAAGTACATATCACATGACATGAAGCATATATGAAGGAAGATAATTAATATATACCAACACTACAACAGTCTCTCTATTTCTAGAGAGAGAGAGAGAGAGAGAGAGATGAGAAAGAAATGATTGTAACATGGAGATATACTGTTTATGTATGTAGATTGACAAAATGAGCTGCATGTAGTAATGGTGCAATATCTCATCAACAGATTCTCTTTCCCTATTTCCTGCTGATAGAGGTGTAATGTAATGTAACTGTGTAAGATATATTCATCTTACAATCTTACTATTGAACTCACATGCATGCAAACAAAACAAAAACTCTAAAAATTAGAAAAGGAAATAAATGTTACCAAGTGCAACTACGTGGGAGGAAACGAAAGAGAGTGAGAGAGAGAGAGGGTAAACGTAAATGTGTTTAGATCTTGTACTGGGAACAGTCAGTACTGACAAGAGTCTATTTGAAAGGTATTTTTTCTCAGTAGCAGCGCAGAAAGAACTTTTCAGCACGAAAACCTCTGAGTACCATAAAACACAAAATCCAAAAGGTGCATATATGACAGTGAACAACTTTGCTGTTTGCTCTCTCTCTCTCTCTCTCTCTAACCCCCACACCCCCGATAGAGTAATCAAGTTTCAGAGGGTTTTTTTTGCATTTGATCAGATAGATATATGGTGAGAGAGAGAGAGAGAGAGAGAGAGAGAGAGAGAGAGTAATATATGTTTTAAATTTGAAGTAATTATAATCAGAGATACATAAAGAGGATATACTATCTATTTTAGTGAAATGAGAAAAGAACACAACAATTGATCAAAGGAGATTAGATCTATAGGGGACAGCACCATAAAACAAAGTATACCTTTTTAAAGGAGAAAAGAAAAGATGCTCTATCTTAATTTTTCTTTTGTTCTTAATTAATTTCTAGAACTATATGGAGTACAAGGAGATCTAACCGAATATATATAGAGGTTATTAGAAACATGTCAGCCTCCTAAAAAGTTATCCAATTAAAAAATTCTGACAAAAGTACTTAAATATTTTAATTGAAAATGTCAGTCATCTCAACTTCTAAAAAATCCTTTTTGAGAAAGAATCACAGCTAAATTTGGCAAATCAGTTCATGTACCTTCTTCTCAATAAAAATGATCACCTTTCTCTCTTGAAAAACTTTGAAGTGACAAAAGTTGAAGGATCTGAAACTGCTATAAAGATATATGTGCATATAGACTAAAATATACCTTTCCATTTTAAATTTCTTTATAGTTATCTTAGAGACAATTAGCTCTTATATATCTAGATCAGAGAAAGGAAGGAAGAGATAGATTATTAATCCATATATTATATGAAATTAACAGATGAGTTTAGAATGTCAATGTCAAACTATATATTGCATTAGAGCCATATATATATATACTTCCATAAGAACTGTATGAAAATGTAAGAAAAAAACATGTATATATATATAGAACGAGAAAATTAGGGTTAATTAATTAATTATAATTAATAAATAAATTGCTCACCTGCATATTGTTGTACCGGTTGAAGGTTTTGCAACAAACCGGGCATGCAAACTGTGTGGGACCAATCAGAATTTGAGCTGGAGTAGGAATCCAATACTGCCCCTTGTTAACCCTCCCTATCTCTATTCCTTCACTATGCTCTGTACTATTCTCTTGGATATCATTGGAATTGCTATTCCCCTCTATCCCCACCTCCTCCTCTTGATCTCTACTCTCTCTTTCCCTCTGTTCCACCTTAGATAATAAATCTACTGTATCATGTGCTTTAACCGTGCCTCGCTCGTCAATGGATGGTTGAGGTTGACCTATGTTTAGTGCTATAGTCACTAACTCTTTCTCTTTGTCGACATGGCTGTTTTCGTTGACATGGTCATGCGCAAGGGTTTGAGATTCTTCTTGATCTCTCATGGGGAGGAGAGGGAGAACTTCTCTTAATGGAGGGGAAGGAGGTGGGTTGAAAATGGAGAGGTTATTGTTGGTGGTGCAAGGGTTCATCATGAACTGTTGTGAAGAAGGGGTGTAATTGTTGAACAAATAGTATCCATTTAAGAAGTTAGTGTATGGATCTGCCATGGATATATTGGAGCTTAGGATTGTGTTATTATAACATAGAAGGAGAGATAGAGAGAAAGAGAAGTAAAAGATGTGTAGAAAAGAAGAAGACCAAGAAGAAGAGGTTGTCAATAGGAAAGGAAAGGTAGAGGGATGGGGGTGTGATGGGAAGAAAGAGAGAGGGTTAGAAAGAGAGAGAGGGGAACAGTGGATGGTGGGAATAAGATAGGGAGAGGTGTAGTAATCTTTGGGACTCGGGAAGAATAAAAGCTTTCTTATTCTTCATGGAAGTATGTGGAGGTGTATCTCACCTATACTCTCTCTAAGCTCTCTTTGATCTCTTGATTTTCTGTATTCTCTTCTCTACTGCAATACCAATCAATGATCATATATATATATATAGATAGATAGAGAGAGAGAGAGAGAGAGAGTTATAGATAAAAAAAATGTTGACTTAATTTTCATGTCAAGATACACTTAATTAAATATGTATATATTTGTTTTCTTTGCATGCACTCAGTACTTACACAATTCCACTTACATTTAATTACATATTATAAGCAAAATCTTTCAAAAAAAAAAATTGATAATTACTAACAAAAATTATAATAGAAGACTATGTGTCTCCCATCAAACTGAGTTTGATCATCAAGATACTCATCATAAAAAGAAAATTTATATAAATAAAAGTATGTGAATTATATAATTAACTCAATTATCTAGTTATGTTTAATAAACTCTTCAAAAAAAATGATGGTATATATATCTAGAACTATTTAATTGTCGTGCTAAATAATTTACATATTTGACATTGTGAATATTGGAACAATTTATCTAAGAAAGCAATTATAAACACAAAAATCATTAGTGAAAAAGGAGAATAACTTTGGTAACATGTAATGAAGTCAACCTCCTATATATGGATGGCATGGGTAATATATGAAAAGAAGAAAAATTAAGTCCTAACAGGAACTGCAAGTCTAATGATCTCCAAGTCAAAAATTAGTTTTAACAATTTCAGTTTTTATTTAAAGTTGATACAAAAGTTTTATTTCTCAATTATATTATATTTAATTTCATTAAATGTAATCAGAGTAGATAAGTAAACAGTGTGAAAGCAACTCTGTCCAGTACATACAGAAAGTTGCACATTAAATGCTACATGAGAACAAGGATATTGGTTGTGTATTAACAATATTTATTTAATGATGTAGCACAAGAACATAAACTAATAAATGACATCCAAGAAAAAACTTTAGAAAATGGACTCCAGACCCATCCTACAAGAACCCAAACAAAAAGATGTCAAGAGAGAGGAGAGCCCAAAGACAAAGTTAGATGCTACGAATAGGCGTTGTCTCCCTCAAAGCTAGACTAAGAGGCCTCCAATTTTCCATGTATTCAACATAAATTATGAAGCAATGTTATATAGCTACCAATTTCTTCCACCCTTAATCCTCTCCATTACCTCAGATTTTGGGAAATAAATCTGTTGTTGTTCTCAAGGAATAACAGGAACATGTTATTCTCATCTCAACAGGTGTCTTTGTTGAGATTCGTGCATGAAAAACTTACTTTTTTGAAATTTGTGCATGAAAAAGTTTGAACGGTTGAGATCAGACTAACAGATTCCTGTTATTCTTTGGGAATAATAGCATATTTGTTTCTCAGATTTAGAATTTCGACCGTTTGATCAAAATTTGGGCCAATCCGGGCCAAGCTTATAATGAATGAAGCTAGTCTTATAATATTCATGCCAATACAGATCAGGACGGTCCGGATTCATTATGTAGAAACTCAAAGTTTGAGTTTCCCTTAATCCTAATAAATAATGAATGATACATGATTTAATTTAAAAAATATATATGGAGCAATATTTTAATTATATGTGTAACAAATAGCATTTCTATCATTTGTAATTAATTAACTAAAAATGTATTGTCTGTCTTGTATCAAGCATTCAGTACAATGTTAATTAGCTTGTGGAGAAATTTATTAAAAGAATTGAAATATATATAAATATTAGAATGGCTCATAGCTTGAACCATAATCATTTAGAAAAAAAAATATAAACCCTCAAAAGAATGAAATTGCATAAATAGATTTTTACAAATTGTTAATTAATAAGCCTAACTTTAAACAAATGTATGTGTGCATGCACAATGCAAATAAGAAATGAAGCGACATTAAATATTTAATTTGATCTTCTTTCAATCAATTGACAACATTTGCAACATTTGATCAAATTAAGATGGCATGTACCAAACATCCACATTTTTTATACCTCTGTTATACAGAACGAAATCGGCTGCAATCGATCCTCTTCATCTCTATCTCTCTCCTCCTCTTTGAAGAGAAAGATAGAGAGGTAAATGGGATCACAGGCTGCTGTTATTTTGCTGAAAATAATATCAGATTTGTACCTCCATTATACATCTTCATTATAAGATCACTTAGTAACTCATACACATAAAATGCATAACAAAATCGAACTGTTGTATGTGATCTTATGATTTTTTTGACGTACACTAAAAAATTACGATATTTGGATTTTATTTTAGTAAACATGAAAATTTGTAGAAATCTGCCGATACAATTGCAATTTTTTGTAAGTTGATTTTCCCTTACTCTATTATAACGTCAAAATGACATAATTTGATATTTTAGTCATGAAAAGTTGATAAATATCTCAACTAATGACTTTATTTTCTCATTAAATTCTTAATTTATTATTTTTTAAATTGGAGGTAAAATTACATAAAATATCGAAATTAATTAGCTAGTCATGGGTATATAAAAACGCTATAGATCTCTGTTTCTAGATAACTTTGTCATCTATGCAGATAAACATTTCAGATATTTTTATTTTGATTTCAATATCCCAATAATGATCTACCTTTTCAGTTCTTTGGAACGGGGAACAGTTGCGTTGCTCCCCAGCATTTAGCTTTGGTACAAGGATTCATGTCACCCAACAAAGACGCTCTTGTTTTTTGTGTGCTTCAGTCAATTTTGGACTTAATTACTCTCTTCTAAATCTAAGTGCACTCTTGCAATGCATAATTAATTATCTGAAGATTGTAATTAATAATTGAGTATATATAGGGTTAAAATGCACTATTGGTTTTGTACTCCAATCATGCTCCACTTCCTTATCTCCGTTTTAAAAATCTGAACATTCGATTTGAACCGATCAATATGATCTTCATATTAAAACATTCAATTTGATATTTTTTTGGAATTTTTTTATATAGGTACAAAATCACTGTTTTGGATGGTCCAGAATGATCTAAAAACAATAATTTTGTACGTATTTAAAAAACAATAAAAAAATATTCAATCAAATATCAAAATTCGGTCCCTAAACACATTTTAATATGAAGATCATACTAAGCGGTTTGAATGACTTTTTGGACTTTAAACACAGAGATAAGAATGTAAAGCTTGACTGGAGTACCATTTTAATTCCTCAAACTTTAAATGATTTTTTTTATCATTTTTCAAACCTTTTCCGTTATAAAAATGCTGTGTTTTCATAGGTGCCGACGTATAGTAAAATGTTTGAAGTACAGATAATTGGAATTATAAGTAATATTTTTTTGGGTATAACCAACTCGAAAGGACATAGTGGGCCAAGGTGAAAGGCCCATATAGACACTGTAGGTGGGCCTAACATGCCCAAATTAGCTCTGTCATGGGACAACGGCTATTTAATGCTTAACAGTTCCATATAATAGTTCTCTTTTTCTTTTCTTTTTCTGAAAAGAATAAAACAGCTAAGATTAAGAAGCATCTTCCCTTGGGTTTGGGAGAAATAGTGTTTGTTTATACTGTTTTGGACTGTAGTCTTTGTATATATTAGCAAATAATTAACAAGTAGAGGTTAATTAATTATTTACAGAAATTAATTGAGTAGCTAGCTAAAAGTTGATGAACAATTTTTATTAGTTATAGGATTAAATAAATGAATGAGAGATTTTTTGTGTGATCATGTATAAACATTTTTATATTTATGAGTGGATCTACAGTCAAATTAGAAATGCTTATTCACTTTCAAAAGTTTACAATTTTTTATTATGTATATTGAAATTTAATTATATATATTAGTTGTTATATAGTTCAATCTCTTTATAAAATGTTTGATTTGTGCTATTCACTTGTAATTGTTCAAATTTCAATAATTATATATATTATTCATTTTATGTTTAGTCCTCAATATAAAATTTTCAATTCCCACCGGCTTGCATTTAAAATATAATTTGGCTAAATGAACCGTGGATGGACAAACTTTGCTAAATTTGCATATATACAGTTTAACAGAAACAACTATTTCCAATCCAAGAGGTACTGAAGTTGATTCATAGAGCTCATCATCAGCTCAGTACAACGCCATTTAAGTAGCATCATCATAACAAGAATTAAAACTGTACTTGTCAGGAATGGAGGCAAGATAATTAGTAGGGTGGATAAAGACAATTTTATATTTTTTTTCTGAGAAAAATATAGAACTAGATTAGTATATTTTGGGGAAAAAACACAAACTTTTATAATTTTTAAAAGCTTAAGTATATTTTTATAATTTTTTTTGGAATAGTCATAAAGCTAGAAGTATATTTTGAAATTATTTAGAGTCATATCAAGATATCTCAAAATATATTTTATCGCGGTTGAAAATCATTTTTTAATTTAGAAATGCAAGACAAAATTCTGAGTAGAACTAGGGTGCTCCTAAGCTCACCAAGCCCTTCGTGAGCGCGACTCTAAAACCTATCGAATTGACTTCAAACGACATTTTCAAACCATTAGATGTTCAATCTATATTAAAATGTGCTTGGAGACCAAAGTTTACATTTTTTGGAATTTTTTTACTATTTATTAAGATGGTTTGAAAATCGCTGTTTTTATTAAAATTCTGCACCATTGGAAAACAGCGATTTTCAAACGATCTTAATAAATAGTAAAAAAATTTCAAAAAATGTAAAATTTGGTCTCCAAGCACATTTTAATATAGATTGAACATCTAACAGTTTGAAAATGTCGTTTGAAGTCAATTCGATAGGTTTTCGAGTCGCGCTCACGAAAGGGCTTGGTGAGCTTAGGAGCACCCTAGTTCTACTCCAAAATTCTCTATATAAGAGGTCGTAAGTTCGATATTCGAATAAAAAAACTTGAGTGAGGCTATGGTGCTATGCATAGCACCAATGGCTAGTGTACTACGGCTCAATATGGTACTTTTTAAAATCCTAACGGTCGATCCGACCGTTCAATGTGATATCCATATGAATATGTACTTGCAAACTAAATTTTATATTTTTTTCGAATTTTTTTACTATTTTTTTAGATAGGTAGAAAAATCAGTGTTTTTTGAAAATTCTGGACCATCAAAATTCTACCTATCTGAAAAAATAGTAAAAAAATTCGAAAAAATATAAAATTTAGTTTGCAAGTACATATTCATATGGTTATCACATTAAACGGTCGGATCGACCGTTAGGATTTTAAAAAGTACCATATTGAGCCGTAGTACACTAGCCATCCGTGCTATGCATAGCACCATAGCCTCACTCAAAAAACTTTATAAATTTTTTAAAAGTTGGAAGATTTAATCTCGTCTTTAATCAAAAAGAAAAAAAGTCCAAAGTATATTAGCACATCCAAAGTATCCTCACATTTAAAAAAATAAATATTTAGTCCGTGTGATGCAATTTTGTTTGATTCTAAATTTGACGGTATTATAGACGAATAAATTATTTAAGGTATTAATTAGGGAGCCGAATCTCCTGCTCGTTGAGTTCTATCCTTTCAGATTTAAACAGTTATAATTGAAATATGAAAATTATTTGAGTTTTAAAAGACATTGATATTTTAATTATGACTGTTCAGATCTGAACATATGGACAAAGATTCGGTTCAATATATTAATTAGACGCTTATATGTTTTAATTCTTTTTTTTTTTAGAAAAAAGACGTGCATGATATTTTGGCTATTTCTGGAGGGCTAAATGCTTATATGTAAAATATAAGCATTTAATTCAGATTCAGATTGAGAGTGAGATTAATGAGAACAGCGTGCTAACTCAAATTTGAAATAGTCGCTAACTCAACAAAATGTTAGGTTAATGGAATAGTATACTAATCTAAGCTAACTTAAGTATTGAAAATAGCTACTTTTTCACTCGAACATAAAATAGTCGCTAACCCGAATTTGAAATATTCGCTAACTCAACTAACTCTGTTATTTAAATGCAACTTCAACCGACAAACAGGTATAAGTTAATGAATTTTAATTGAACCCAAAAAGCCAACAGCCAGTGCAACTAATGTCATAGTGTTAGCTAGACAGGGAGCTATATCAAGTCATGTATAAACCAGACCACCATTAAAGCTAAACACCAAGAATTTAAATTGCATTCCTATGAAAATTGTCTTTATCCACCCTACTAATTGCTCAATATGAGATTCATATGAAAATGTATTCGGAGACCAAGCTTAAATTTATTTTTATTTTTTCAGATAAGTAGATTATCACTACTTAATTTCGGATGATCCAAAATCTTTAGATCGTATGATTTTCTATCCATCTAAAACAGTAGTATTTTTTTTGTTTTAAAATGTAAAATTTTGTTAGTAAGTACATATTTTCATATGGAGATCATATTGAGCGGTTCAAATCGATTATTTTAACTTAAAAATAAAAATATGAATCCATATCACGGACCTCACTCTTCTAAGTCATATATAGTTGGGCAATGAATAAATTTGTTATTATACTCTTTTAAGAAATTTTTTGAGGTCACTAAATTTTACCTTATTTCAAAATTAATTGTTTTACTTTGATAAATCCCGCACAAACAACGGAACTCTTAACTTGTTGTAATGAAGAAATTCTCATGTCCTGTTTTGCAATAGAGATGAGAATCAAAAAAGAAAAAAAAAGTACTTAATATCGACATGGATGAAACTATTAATGTGTACAATCTTTTAAAATTGATAATTGATTTTTACTATAGGTTGGCATCGTATTATATATTTGTTTTAGTATTGTTTTCTAAAATAAACATAATTTCAATATCTTATTAAAGTTTTTTAATAAAAGATGATGGGGGTTCCTTGATTAAAACAAATTAATTAAAAGTTCAGGAATGAGGCTATGCTACTATACATAACACAGATTAGTCCATACTATAGACGAATATCATTGTTCAAAGTTTCAATAGTTGATCTTAATCGTTCAACATGATTTTGTACTTGTAGACTAAATTTTACATTTTTTACAATTTTTTTAGATAGGTAGAAAAATACTCCTTTTGAATGGTCTAGATATTTTTTAGTTCAAGTGATTTTTTACCTATGTAAAAAATTTGTAAAAAAATTGTAAAAAATATAAAATTTGATGTACAAGTATATTTTCATATGGAGATTATGTTGAACGGTTCATATTGATTGTTTGGACCTTGAAAACGGAAATGTTGATCCATAGGACGAACCGATCTGCGCTATATATAGTAGCATCTATAGGCTCACTCAAAGTTGAGCGACTTATGTAAAACACAAAATTATATTTCAATAATCTAAAATATGTAAATCATAATACGACTGTGTAATTTCCTTTTGTTTTTTAAACGATCGATTTCAAACTCATTTTGTGTAAATTTTAGCGTATATTATTTCTCAGTCACCATTAACTCCATATATAATTAATCATAGACCAAGTTCATGCAACATTTGTTGAAGAAATAATATATGAAAGTGCAGTATGTGTATGTCACACATGTTTGTATTTAAGAAAGAAAGATATTATTCATTGAGACTAAACTGAGTTTGGTATAAAATGGCCGCTCTCTAGATTTGGGGCAGCAAAGCAGGTGATGTTCTTAATTAGAAGTCTAAAAAAAAAAAAGTTGTTATATGTATAGCACTTGCAAAAAGGCTACACATGTTCTTAGTAGAGGTGAGAAAACTCTTGTGAAACTTATTTTCTCTGGTCTACATGCACCTATTTTAATAGGTCCTTTTAAGTACCCATGTGCTGTGCTCACTAGCTGCTTAGTGTGTTATAAATATCTTCCCAAAATTTTGAACCTATCTAAATAAATAGTATAAAAATTCCAAAAAATATAAAATTTGGTCTCCGAGCACTTGTATTAACACGGAGATCATGTTGAACGGTTTGGATCGACTATTTGAACTTCTAAAACTGATATTTGACTTATATGCATTCTGTGGTGAAGTTCTTGTATAAGCATATATATTAGCCAGACTCTTTTTTTTTTTTTATAGTTTTTTTTATTTGACGGACTCTAGTTAAATAGGTAGAAAATCATAACTTTGAATAGTCTAAAATTTCTAGATCAAGTGATTTGTATCTATCTAAAACATTAGTAAAAAAAGTCTAAAATATGTAAAATTTGATTTTCATATGAAGATTATGTTGAACAGTTCAAATCAACTGTTTGAGCTTTGAAAATAGAGATATTGATCCATAGTATAGACCAATATGCGCCATGTAAAGTACCGTAGCCTCACTCTACACAAATAGTCGTTAAAGTTTTTAAGGTTGATAAGCTTGTTCTCTTCTTAATTTTTTTTTTAAGTGTCCTTTTGGTCCTAAAGTACCATCTGTTTACTCTTTTGATACTTGAAATTCTAAAATATCATTTTAGCCTTTAAAGTATCACTTTATTTATCATATTGGTCCTTAAATTTATTTATTTCTAACAAATCAGCCATATCGTTTTCACCGGTAAATAAAGAAAATTAAAAGAAGATCCATATTTTGCATCCATGCCATAATAATAATAATTATGAGGTATATGTAAATATTAATTTTATTTAATTTATGATGGCACAAACATTAATGCTATTATAAATGTAATTGATATTTGACATGTCATGAATAATTATTTTCTTTACGTTAATTAATATTGTTTGGCAATACAGCCATACTAGTTTTAGTTCCAAAAATAACACTACGATAGGTGAAAATGACAATTTATTAAATTGATGTTAAATGTAGGACCAATTTGATACAGATTAAAATTTTAAATTAAAAATATTTGTTTTGAAACTTTTACCGACCAAAACGATAAATGTCATATGCAATTTCGGAGAAATTAAATAAGTACGAAATTTGGATGTTTTAGTGGGATATACATGAATTTCAACATTGGATAGAAAATGGATCATCAAGTTAAGAGACTGATAGAAGAATCAGTCTTTGGTTTAGTGGCAAAGGCAATGCTCTCTGTGTGAGAAGTTGCAGCTGGTTAAAAATATTAAATAGTTGAGTGGTTTGACCTCCAACATGTACTAAAAAAAAGTTAACAGATTGAAAAGTTGGAGAATTAGAGGGATCGATGTATAGAGAGGGGCGGATCTTAGTGTACTTCAAAGGTGGCCAAGCCACTCCAATGATTCTAATATTTTTAATTAAGTATATTAAATTTTAATTGAATTTTCTATTTTTTTTTCAATTTTTATCAAAGGTTTAAATAGCGTTTATCGCATCATAGCGGAACGGTTAAAAAAACGGCACTATGCCCATATAGCGCCGCTAGAGCGCTAAATAACGCACTATAGCGCCGATATTGCCATAGTTTTTATAGTCCGAAAACGCTATAGCGCGCTATTTTGAACCCTGATTTTTATATAGCTTAGCTCCCTCATAAAACTTCAAATCTTTACTTGTAGCTAGTGGTTAAAGTTGCTTATTGGGTTGTTGGAGAACTTAGGTTCAAATCTCACCTCCCACATTATATATTTTTACATGAGTGACGCTATGGTACTATGCATTGCGCATATTGGCTCTCGCTTTGGACTCAAATCTTCAGTTTGAAGGTCCTAATGGTCGATCCAAATTAACCGTTCAACATGATCTCCATATGAATATATAATTGTAAACTAAATTTTACATTTTAAAAAAAATATTTACTATTTTTTTATATGGGTAGAAAATCACTTGATCTGAAAATTCTAGACCATCCAAAAACAGTGATTTTCTACACATATAAAAGAATAGTAAAAAATTCTAAAAAATGTAATAATTTAGTTTACATGTACATATTCATATGGAGACCATGTTGATGGTTTGGATCATCCGTTATAATTTTGAAAACAAAAATATTGATCCGTAGTATGAACTAATTTGTACTATGCATAGTACCATAGCTTCACTCTTAAACCAAAATGAAAGAAATGGGAAATGGGAGAAAAGATAGTAATGGTATATTTTTCAATTTAATTTTTAAATAAAGTAAATAAGAAGTTAAATAAAAGGGGAAGGAAGATATTTTGTTAAATTTTTGTGATATACTTGAATATTATGGTGTTTTGATGATAAATTTAGCTATTTTAAAAGTTTGTATGGACACATTAGAAATTCTCCCTATAAGATATTATGAAATATTATTGTTAGTCCCATTATTTTTAAAAGAATATAAATTATTAATTAAATAAAATTATAAAATGTTACATTAATTAATTTCGTAGTGAAAAATAGATGTTATCATATATGATTTTTTATTTGGCAATTATCTAACAAGACAACATATTCAAAATAGTACTCTTACTTAATGATATCCATATATATGATATCCTTACCCAATAAGTTAAGAAAACAAATACAGTTCTACATATGAAGTGAACAATAATTCTCATTGTCGACATTCCTAACTGAAAGCACTCATTAAAATAATTTAATTAGCTGACTTGGCACCACTAATTAAAATAATTTAATTAGTTGACTTGGCACAAGTATAAGAGAGGACCGACTCTTAATTAATTTAAGGGTTAAGATCCCTTCTATTGAATTTTTTTTTACAACACTTGTGTCTGGAAAAAAAAAAAAATAAATAGAAAAAATTATAATTATGTTGGCTGTATATATATCAAATGTCGTTAAATATGGACCGTTATAAATTTCATTTCATTAATTTGATAATGGATGCAACTTATTACATCAAATTTTATTATTTTTATGTATGCGATGTGCAGGGAAGGATCTACACTATGCATGCCTAGGGGGTGCTAAGTAAGCCACCCCATGATTTTGAAATTTTTAATCACCTATGTTGGAATTTAAGTGATTTTTTATTTCTTTGAAATTTTTATATAGTTTAGCTCCCCTCATAAAATGTTAGATGTGTACTTGTAGTCTAGTGGTTAAGACTTTATTTTGATCTTGGAAGATCTTGGGTTCAAGTTCTACTAACCACAAATTAATATTTGTGTATTTTAAGTTTCAGTTCTCTCTAACTAAATTTTCTAGTTCTGCCCATGGTGATATGTATAATATTATACATTATATATATTTTTATTTATAGGATTATGAATATATTATTTATTATAGTTACTAAGGTTGTCAAATTAATTAGTTGTTAATAAATCTCGACCCCATAATTACTGTCGGCAAGTAGAGTGTGTTGGGTTGGTCATATAAAAGTGCTTTTCTTTTTATTTTCTTTTTATCCATTGAAAGGTTGGTGGCATAAAAGTTCATTCCTCTCTGTAGATCATGTGATGTAGGGTTTGGTTTCCGGGAATAATGGTATATACATATGAATATAGCTAGGTTGCAACTTCAAGGCGTACTTGCACTAGTCTTCATGCATTTTTTTCAAATAATTGTGTTAAAAATGACTAGCTAATCTATATATCTATATATAACTTGTTATGTGTTAATTCGGAAATGGACCTTATAAATATGTGTAAGCCAAAGAGTAAAACACCTAGCCGGCCTCTTAAAATTAATATATGGGGACGTTTGGATTGAGAGTGAGGTTAGTGAGAATAGCGTGTTAATTCATATTTGGAATAGTCGCTAACCTAATAAAATGTTGGTTTAGCGGAATAACACACTAACCCGAGCTAACTCAAGTATTAAGGATAGCTACTTTTCACCCAAACGTGGAATAGTCGCTAACCCAACTAACCCTGCTATTTCTTGGCACCCAAACGCACCCATAGAGACTAGAGAGCAACTATCTATGTTCACTCGGCTTAAAGGTAGTTATGAGGTTGTATACTTAATGAGAAATGAAATATCAAAAAAGAAGGGGGAGGTTAATTATGATATTTTGCAATACGCATGCAGAAGCACAAATTGGTATGTACTATGAATTTATTTATTTTATTTTCAAAATTCAAACTATTCTTCTAAACTGTTCAACATATTACTCATATGAAAATGTACTTCGAGACTAAATTTTACATTTTTTTTAACTACTTGTACAATTTTTTTAGATAGATAGAAAACCACCTGCTCTAAATTCTAGATCATCTGAAAGCCATAATTTTCTATCTATTTAAAAAAGTTAGTAGAAAAATCTAAAAAAATATAAAATTTGGTTTTCATGTATATTTTCATATGAAGATTATGTTGAAATGTTCAAATCAACTATTTGAATTTAAAAAATAGAAATATATATGAATTCATAGCATTCTACAAATTGCAAAGTACAAAGACTCACTCAAATAAAACCACAATTATTTGCCAAAAACAACATAAAACAGAGATGGTGACTTGTAGATGCAAAACTCATGGCTACTTAGAGATCTATATATATATGTAGATGGCCCATCTCTGCCGTTGAGGATCTGTCCACAAGAAATGAGGGGTCCATTTTAATCAACAGAAATAATTGCAGAGAATCTAATCAAGCATGCATTGAGCGTCACCACCCCATTAATCAACAAAAATTTCTCAATCCAGTGAAATCAGTTCTCAGTATTAATTATCCATACAAATGTTGGTGTATGAAAGGATATATTTTTACATGTCTTTTTTTTTTTTTGAGTGAAAGGCCCTTAAGCATATATTAAAAATACCAAAAAACCCAAAAATTGGGTGATTACATGAGAGCTATTGCTATAGCAATAAGTAAAGAACCTAATAGTTTATTCAAAAACCTAAGACAAAGGAAAAAAGACCCTTGAATACCAGCAACTTGTTTTAGTCTCCTACAGTCCTTCAGTTGCTGATTTGAAACCATTCTTCATCCAGACATGAGGTTAAAGTGATCCCCATTCTGTCACCTTGCCAAGGATTGCCATCAAACTCCATTAATTACATTCTTTCTTGCCATGTTTGCCAGTTTATGCGGGTCACTCAGCGCGTGCATGCCTTGTGATATACCGCAGTAAACATTAACTCTCCCCAGTGTTGCAATATTTGTATGAAAGGGTACATAAATATTCGAAGTACATTTATGTTTGAAAAACGAAAGCTATGTTAGAGACTTACAGGACCATATAGGTACTCAAATAATTGAAACAGTTTCTGTTGACAGCAACAAGAGTACTAAATGATCCTGTTGTATATCACATTCATCCTGCCAATACACTGTGCATTCATATATATATATATATATAGAGTGGGGCTATGGTACTTCGGCTAGTGTACTATGGCTAGTGTACTACGGCTCAATATGGTACTTTTTAAAATCCTAACGGTCGATCCGAACCGTTCAATGTGATATCCATATGAATATGTACTTGCAAACTAAATTTTATATTTTTTCGAATTTTTTTAGATAGGTAGAATTTTGAAGGTCCAGAATTTGTATAAAACACTGAAAATTCTACCTATCTAAAAAAATAGTAAAAAAATTCGAAAAAATATAAAATTTAGTTTGCAGATACATATTCATATGGATATCACATTGAACGGTTCGGATCGACCGTTAGGATTTTAAAAAGTACCATATTGAGCCATAGTACACTAGCCGAAGTACCATAGCCTCACTCATATATATATATATATATATGAGGAGGGATCGGATTACACCCTTTTTTTTGACACACTTTGACACCTACCATTTTCAAAGTCCAAATAGTCGATCCAAACCGTTCAACATGATGGATATATTAAAATGTGCTTGGAGATCAAATTTTACATTTTTTTGAATTTTTTTACTATTTATTAAGATCGTTACAAAATTGTTGTTTTCAGACCATTGAAAAACAACGATTTTGTAAACATCTTAATAAATAGTAAAAAAATTCAAAAATATATAAAATTTGATCTCCAAGCACATTTTAATATGGTGATCATGTTGAACGGTTCAGATCGACTGTTTGGATTTTGAAATGGCAAAATTGGCCTATAAAAAAAACAATGTCAAGATGTGTCAAAAAAAAAGGGTGTAATTAGATCCCTCGATATATATATATATATATAGAGCTGTGCTATGGTGAGTTGCGAAGTAAGATGTCATTTTTACTTCACAATCATATTCTTATTTTGAAAATCTAAGAACCGATCTGAACCGCTCAACATGATCTCCATATTGAAATGTGTTTGGAGACCAAATTTTACATTTTTTGGATTTTTTTTACTATTTATTAAGCCACTTTGAAAATCGTTGATCGAATGGTCCAGAAGTTTGTACTGTTTTTTACTGTTCACTCAAATCAACGATTTTCAAAGTGGCTTAATAAATAGTAAAAAAAATCCAAAAAAAAAATGTAAAATTTGGTCTCAAATCACATTTCAATATGGAGATCATGTTGAGCGGTTCGGATCGATGGTTTGGATTGTTTTACTTCACAACTCACCATAGTCTATCTCTCTCTCTCTCTCTCTCTATATATATATATATATATATATATATATATATATATATATATATATATTGAGTGGCTAATATCAAAACGTTTGTTCCTAGACCGTGGAACAAACGTTTCGGTTTTTACATTTTCAAAGTCCAAACAGCTGATCCAAACCGTTCAACATTCAATCTATATTATGATGTGCTTGGAGACCAAATTTTACATTTTTTGAATTTTTTTTACTATTTATTAAGTCAGTTTCAATATCGTTGTTTTCAATGATTCAAATATTTTTCATTGTTTATTAAAATCAGCGATTTTAAAACTGGCTTAATAAATAGTAAAAAAAAAATTAAAAAAAATGTAAAATTTGGTCTCCAAGTAGATTTTAATATAAAGATCACATCTAACGGTTTGGATCGACCATTTGAACTTTAAAAATCGGTAAACCAATTAGTTGCACCACGGCTCCGGAACAAACGTTTTGATATTAGCCAACATCTATATATATATATATATATAGTGAGGCTATGGTGCTATGCATAGCACCAATGGCTAGTGTACTACGGCTCAATATGATATCCATATGAATATGTACTTGCAAACTAAATTTTATATTTTTTCGAATTTTTTTACTATTTTTTCAGATAGGTAGAAAAATCAGTGTTTTTTGAAAATTCTGGACCATCAAAATTCTACCTATCTGAAAAAATAGTAAACAAATTCGAAAAAATATAAAATTTAGTTTGCAAGTACATATTCATATGGTTATTACATTGAACGGTCGGATCGACCGTTAGGATTTTAAAAAGTACCATATTGAGCCGTAGTACACTAGCCATCCGTGCTATGCATAGCACCATAGCCTCACTCATATATATATATAGACACACACACACACACACCCCCCTCTTTAACTATCGCCTACTGATTTGTTTTTATATAAAGAATCAATAATAATAACAATAATAAAAGTTTGCTGTGCATTCGTTCCTTTTTAAAAAATGATCACCATATATAATTTATTGTTGTGTTGTGTAAAACATTTAAGGATGCAAGTAAAATATTTATAAAGTTATATATACATGCAGTCTATTCACCAGAATAATATGAAAAGAAAAAAAAGTCACAAATGACTTTTGTCTAAAATATCAAGAGAGAAGGTGTTTGATGAGTATCAGATTAAATTCATCCAATGTATATTTTTTATTTTTGCATGAATCTTAACATGAATCTCACAGTTTAGACTCGGTATCATATTACCCTGTTACCCTAAAATATAATTTTTTAGTTGTCCAATCAAATTCTATGAGTACTAATTATTCAAAGAAAATGACACAAGCGCGACGACGACACGTACGTTAGAGTATGAGAGCATCTCTATCCATCAATTTCAATTAGTAATTAATTACAGTTTTCAAGAAAATAATAGAAATTAGAGGGGTGCGTCAGCTTTATTTTTTGAGGCATTTACCAGTGAAACAAACCATTGCAGCGTTGGTTTTGGCCTAATTCGATTTTCGACTGCAAAAGAATGTATACTACACGGTTAGTTGTATATTATACAACAGAAGATCCGAAGAAAAAATTATCCGACGAAAAATTGAATTCGCATCCTCTGAGATATCTCATATCTCGCGTGACATTTTTGGAAAATCTCAACCGTTCAAATACGTTCTGCCGAATCATAAAGCTCAAATAATACTGGCCCCCGCCATTCCCTAGTAGGGACCGGACACGTCGGTCACGCAGAATATGAGATATCTCAGAGGAGGAATCAGAGTAGGTCCGATGCCCATCGGACCTACCTTGGTTCGATGGGTGTGATAACCGTTCGATCTGCATCAGGATTCGTGTGTTCTGCATCAAATCCGTACAAATATGCATCAATTTCCGTGCACTTAGATCTTGATGCTAATTATACAGTCCTAGAGCTAATTGAACCTAAATGTAGGTCCGATGCCCATCGGACCTACTCCTATCTCGAGGAGGATACACACTCCGAAAAATTAGCTGATCATACGAATCGCGTTCGCTCCCATTTTAATTTATCCGATGGCCAAAACAGTACAACTCAATGTGAAATGGGTTCACTTCTCACATCTATGGGTTAAAAGAATGAACTGCTATCCTGTTCGTTGCTCCACAGACCGCATCAAGTCCCACAAAAATTGACCATAGATCACGTGGTGGGTCCCATATGAAAAACTCCATTGCCTCAACTGGACGACGCGTGTCGCGCAATGAATGGCCGTACACATTTTGCTGTTTTAGAATTTCTATGACGGTTACTGTACATATAAACTTTCACTACTAATTGGTTGCATTCGAAATCGGCCAATAATGGGTGCTGATACATGGACTACTCAATATGAGATAGGAGTAGGTCCGATGGGCATCGGACCTACATTTAGGTTCAATTAGCTCTAGGACCGTACGATTAGCATCAAGATCTATGCGCACGGAAATTGATACATACTTGTACGGATTTTGATGCAGATCATACGAATCTTGATGCAGATCGAATGGTCATCACACCCATCGAACCAAGGTAGGTCCGATGGGCATCGGACCTACTCTGATTCCACTCAATATATATTGATTTTACAGTAAATCACGTGTTACTTTCTGGGCCAATTGGAAGAAGCCACATCGACCATGTTGTCTCGAATTGAGATTTTGTCCAAAGAGACAAAACAAAATCGGACCTAAACCATCTAATATTTGTTGAGATTCGTGCGAAAGATTTCAAACTTAATTAATTTAAATGATTTCATGAATTTAATCTATTTGTGTGAATTTTGACACATATTGAACAATTTAGATCCAATTTTAAATAAGATTTCGTCCAAAGCCCTTTTGAACAAAACTCCCACCAAAAAATATACTTCTCACGTTAAGGGTCAAATACTTGTCTTAAGCCAAATACAGTTGTATTAATTCTAAAAGGTCTCTGTGCATTGCACCTTGAGCTAGATTAGTCTGAATTTTGATCGGACTGTCTGAATCAAATCTCAAAATTTGAGTTACTTCAGAGGATCTAGACTCCAAATAGTTGATGGGTGCATATGCCACAAATTATACTTATTTCATTTAGAGTTAAGCTATGGTATTATGTATAGTGCATATTGTTTTATACTATGAATCAATATCTTTATTTTTAAAGTGCAAATAACTGATTTCAACCGTTTAATATGATCTCCATATGAAAATGTATTTGTAGATTAGATTTTACATTTTTAAAATATTTACTATTTTTTTTATAGGTTGAAAATAACGTAATTTGATCATTTTAGACATTCAAAAGTAGTGTGATTGAGAGTAGTAATTTTTTTTTTAAGAATGTAAAATTTAGTCCATAAGTATTGCACAATTTAGATTAATCGTTAAAACTTTGAAAATAAAAATATTAATACACAGTACGGATCAATCTACGCTGATAGTACTATGGCCTCTGACATTTACATAAATGTCATAAACTATATGTACATATATGTGAGAGAGAACAAATGTTACAGAACAAAATTGATCTTATTGAAGACAACAAAAGAAATATCTGATCAAGTATCAACTATGGAGATGTACATCTAACCTAGCTATAAATGATGCATAGATATATATATATATATATATATATATATATATATATATATATATATATATATATATATATATATGCATGGGACCCATAAATCAATAGTTCTTTGTACGATATTTATACATGCAATAGTTCTCTCTCTTTGTCACAACTCACAAATGAGAGGGCAAAATAACCTAACTTGTTGTTCATTAGTGCAACTTGCAAGGCAAGGTATATATATAATGACAATATATGGTACAGAGAGAATTTTAGGTTTTTCGTCCCTTTCTCTCTAACAGTGAGTCAGTGACGCACGAGCAACTACAAATTAATTCTGTCTCAGATATGCATGCATTTATGGAAGTTGTCATATATGATATGAAATTAATTATTCAGACTTGAGAGTAGCTTGGACATATATGTTTCAGCTAGCTTGTGACAAACAAAGCTGCCAGAAATTAAACAAGAATAAGCATGCATGCATGTGCTCAAATTTTAAGTAGTTGCAAAATAAAAAAATGATACCCGATCGATCGACATGGTCACATGGATTAATTTGAAGATGGATTTTGTAGTATAGTTAATAATTAAGATTTACTTTTTGGTGTATGTCTCGAGATGATGATTCTTATTCACACTTGAGTCGTCTAAGGACATATCAAATCAACTATAGGAGGTGGAGGAGGCCAGCATGGACATGAACACGGCAGTGGAGGTTCTGGTATCTATGGCAGGAGATAGGAGTAGGTCCGATGGGCATCGGACCTACAGTTAGGTTCAATTAGCTCTATCACCATACAATTAGCATCAAGATCTATGCGCACGGAAACTGATAATAATTGCACGGATTTTGATGCATAGTACACGAATATTGATGTAAATCGGATGGTCATCACACCCATCGAACCAAGGTAGGTCCGATGGGCATCGGACCTACTCTCATTCCCTATGGCAGAGGTGGAAAGTGGATCGGGACCCATCTTTGACCCCTACCGGAGAGGTTTCTAGGCCTGACAGTCGCTTAAGTCCAATGTCTGAAGATGTCTTGAATGAAGATAAAGACGATATGGACTGAGATTTGCTTGATTACTGATATCTCTTAGTGTTTTTAATTAGTTAGTTTTTGGTTATATGTTGGTAAACTGTGTATTTTGTGCAGCTTTAACTTGATATGATGTTGTTTTGTAACTATAACTGATATATTGCTGGCTGAGTTATAAGTTTCTGCTTTAGGACCTTATACTTGATCGATATGGTTTCTAATAGAAATCGGTGGATTTATTTCCATTACTTTTCAAAAAGTATAGTAATAAGATTTATTAATTATTTGTTTTCATCTTCTTTTCAAATAAATAGACGAATTAAAACGAACTTTTAATTAAGTTTATTTTATGAACTTTTTCGAATTATTCACAAATTTTATATATTATGCTCGAATTATTTTCGGAATTTGTTTTCATTCTTAGTATCAAAGTATCAACAATTAGTTTTTTTTATCTTAATTAATTATATAATTAAGATATACCAAATATTCTGCTATACCAAATTCCCACACAAAAATAAAGATATATAAAGAGAATTAGGAACACACAAATTTATCAAAGGAGTTCAGAATTTGCTAGCTATTTATTTTGGATGCCCACTGAAGTGAAAAGATCTCTACCTACAGTACTATATAAACTCTCAATCTGCACTAGAATGGAAAATTTGACTATGTAATTAAGCTCCATAACTAATTAAGAGGAGATCTATTGGAATGCAAGGGTCTTAGGAAAATGTAATTTAGCAATGTTTTGAACTAATTCAAACGTTCTATAAGAAATCTTATTTAGTTTATAGAAAAAATTAGGTGGGTTAGATAGAATTCAGATCACTGTGTGATATTCCGGTATCGCACGTCCAATTACTAAATCCAGACCGTACTTTTAACTTCACACGAATCTTAAAGCGGTCCCCTATTTCTAAATAGATACCGGATTGGGTTTGATTCAACTGAGAGTAAATCTGGATTGTAAAGTTGTGGGCCCCACTTATGCGGGACTTGATACGGACTTGGGTAATATATCTACCAATTCATGAAATAAACCGTTGGAATAGTTGAATAAATCGTTACAACATGTAGTTCCTGGTTTAGAAATTACCTTCAAAAGATATATGCAAATTCTATATTTAGTCTTTTTCTTTGTTAAGAAATTAACTCATTGTGTCTGGATTTGTAAATTGGTTGTTTAAAAAATCCAACAAATTGTTGGAACGCTTTTATTATTTATTATCATTGAATTTCAGTGAGGAAAACTTTGCAATTGTTTATAACAACATATATATATATATATATGAGTAGAACTAGGGTGCTCCTAAGCTCACCAAGTCCTTCCGTGAGCGCGACTCTAAAATCTATCGAATTGACTTCAAACGACATTTTCAAACCGTTAGATGTTCAATCTATATTAAAATGTGCTTGGAGACCAAATTTTACATTTTTTGAAATTTTTTTACTATTTATTAAGATGGTTTGAAAATCGCTGTTTTCCAATGGTGCAGAATTTTAATAAAAACAGCGATTTTCAAACCATCTTAATAAATAGTAAAAAAATTTCAAAAAATGTAAAATTTGGTCTCCAAGCACATTTTAATATAGATTGAACATCTAACGGTTTGAAAATATCGTTTGAAGTCAATTCGATAAATTTTAGAGCCGCGCTCACGAAGGACTTGGTGAGCTTAGGAGCACCCTAGTTCTACTCTATATATATATATACATATATATATAGAGAGAGAGAGAGATTGACTATGGTGAGTTGTGAAGTAAAACGTCATTTTACTTCACGCTCGTACTTCATTTTGAAAAATCTAAACAACCGATCCGAACCGCTCAATATGTTCTCCATATTGAAATGTGCTTGGAGACCAAATTTTATATTTTTTGGAATTTTTTTTACTATTTATTAAGCCACTTTGAAAATTCCAGATCCGGATGAATAGTAAAAAACAGTAAAAAATTCTGGACCATTCGATCAGCGATTTTCAAAGTGGCTTAATAAATAGTAAAAAAATTCAAAAAATTATAAAATTTGGTCTCCAAGCACATTTCAATATGGAGAACATGTTGAGCGATTCGGATCGGTCGTTTAGATTTTCAAAATAAAAATATGAGCGTGAAGTAAAAATGACATCTTACTTCGCAACTCACCATAGCCCAGCTCATATATATATATATATATATATATATATATATATATATATATATATATATATAGAGTAGAACTAGGGTGTTCCTAAGCTCACCAAGTCCTCCGTGAGCTCGACTCTAAAACCTATCGAATTGACTTCAAACGATATTTTCAAACTATTAGATGTTCAATCTATATTAAATGTGCTTGGAGACCAAATTTTATATTTTTTTGGAATTTTTTTACTATTTATTAAGATGGTTTGAAAATCGTTGTTTTTATTAAAATTTTGCACCATTGAAAAACAGCGATTTTCAAACCTTCTTAATAAATAGTAAAACAATTTCAAAAAATGTAAAATTTGGTCTCCAAGCACATTTTAATATAGATTAAACATCTAACGGTTTGAAAATATCGTTTGAAGTCAATTCGATAGGTTTTAGAGTCGAGCTCACAGAAGGGCTTGGTGAGCTTAGGAACACCCTAGTTCTACTCATATATATATATATATATATATATATATATATATAATTTTGCTATTGTGCTTCGCGAAGTAAAACCAGTATTTTACTTCACGCTCATACACCCATTTCCAAAATCCAAATCGTCGATCCGACCGTTCAAGTTGTTCTCCATATTGAAATGTGCTTGGAGACCAAATTTTACATTTTTTGGAATTTTTTTACTATTTATTAAGCCACTTTGAAAATCGCTGATCCATTGGTCTAGAATTTTTTACTGTTTTTTACTATTCACAATGGATCAGCGATTTTCAAAGTGGCTTAATAAATAGTAAAAAATTCCAAAAAATGTAAAATTTGGTCTCCAAGCACATTTCAATATGGAGAACAACTTGAATGGTTCGGATCGACAATTTGGATTTTGGAAATGGGAGTATGAGCGTGATAGTAATACTTCGCGAAGTACAATAGCCCTACTCTATATATATATATATATATAGAGTAGAACTAGGGTGCTCCTAAGCTCACCAAGCCCTTCTGTGAGCGCGACTCTAAAACCTATCGAATTGACTTCAAACGACATTTCCAAACCGTTAGATGTTCAATCTATATTAAAATGTGCTTGGAGACCACATTTTACATTTTTTGGAATTTTTTTACTATTTATTAAGATGGTTTGAAAATCGCTGTTTTCCAATGGTGCAGAATTTTAATAAAAACAGCGATTTTTAAACCATCTTAATAAATAGTAAAAAAATTTCAAAAAATGTAAAATTTGGTCTCCAAACACATTTTAATATAGATTGAACATCTAACGGTTTGAAAATGTCGTTTGAAGTCGATTCGATAGGTTTTAGAGTCGCGCTCACGAAGGGCTTGGTGAGCTTAGGAGCACCCTAGTTCTACTCATATATATATATATATATATATATATATATATATGAGATGGACTTAGCTACTTCATGGAGTAAAACGACTTTGTACTTCACGCCATATCTTCATTTTCAAAGTTCAAATAGTCGATTCGAACCTTCCAACATGTTCTTCATATTGAAATGTACTTGGAGACCAAATTTTACATTTTTTGGAATTTTTTTACTATTTATTAAGCCACTTTGAAAATCTGAAAATCCTTATAAACAGTAAAAAACAGTAAAAATTTCTGGACCGCCGGATCAGTGATTTTCAAAGTGGCTTAATAAATAGTAAAAAAATTCCAAAAAATGTAAAATTTGGTCTCCAAGCACATATCAATATGGAGAACAACTTGAACGGTTCGGATCGGTCGTTTGGATTTTCAAAATGGAAATAATGAGGCGTGGAGCACCAAGTCGTTTTACTCCATGAAGTAGCTAAGCCCAGCACTATATATATATATATAGAGAGAGAGAGAGAGATGGGCTATTATGCTTTGCAAAGTAAAGCTATCGTTTTACTTCAGCTTACTTTTTGGATTTTCAAAGTCCAAAACGTCGATCCGACCGTTCAAGTTGATGTACATATTGAAATGTGCTTGCAGACCAAATTTTACATTTTCTGGAATTTTTTTACTATTTATTAAGCCACTTTGAAAATTGCTGATCACATGGTCCAGAATTTTGTTCCACTGTTTTTTCTGGACCATGTGATCAGTAATTTTCAAAGTGGCTTAATAAATAGTAAAAAATTCAAAAAAATGTAAAATTTGGTCTGCAAGCACATTTCAATATGTAGATCAACTTGAACGGTCGGATCGACGTTTTGGACTTTGAAAATCCAAAAAGTAAGCCGAAGTAAAACGATGGCTTTACTTTGCAAAGCACAATAGCCCATCTCATATATATATATATATATATATAGGCTAATATGCTTTTAGTAGCATATGGGCCGATATGCTTCCAACTCAAAATCAGATTTTCAAAGTCCAAACGGTCGATCCGAACCGTTCAAGTTGATCTACATATTGAAATCTATTTGGAGACCAAATTTTACATTTTTTGGAATGTTTTTACTATTTATTAAGCCACTTTGAAAATTGCTGATCCGGGTGAACAGTAAAAACAGTGCTTCCAAATTCTGGACCACCGGATCAGCAATTTTCAAAGTGGCTTAATAAATAGTAAAAAAATTCCAAAAAATGTAAAATTTGGTCTCCAAGCAGATTTCAATATGTAGATCAACTTGAACGGTTCGGATCGACGTTTGGACTTGGAAAATCCGATTTTGAGTTGGAAGCATATCGGCCCATATGCTACTAAAAGCATATTAGCCTCTCTCTCTCTCTCTCTCTATATATATATATAGCTAATTCAAGCGGCCATTGTCACAGAAAATTGCATTTTTGACTTGACCGTTTGAACAATTTATCCGGTCCTTTAGCCAGTTCAATAACATTCTAAACTGAGAATGTTTTGACCTTAATCGTTACAACGAAATAATCAAATCATTGGTCAGTTCAATGAACTGTTGTCACAACTAATTTGAAAATGTAAGAATTCTACCTTTATTTCTTGGTATATTTGATTTGCTATATATATTGATAGCTGTTGACCTGTTGTAATCAGCTAAATTATGTATTTAATAAATGATTAAAAAGGTAAAATTAAAAAAAAAAGCCACTCTAATGCAACTACTCTTTTTAGGACTTGTAACCTATAAAAATAAGAAGAAGCAAGCAAGCGATTGAGATTATGGAATTTCACAACAGATATGGTGTAAAGTAACTGGCAGAAAGGCCCCACTCATCTTTATATTTTAGGAGGCAGTTTATATAATTTATGAAAAGGTGCAACAATTTTTGGTATGGGCCGAATAGTATAAGACAAAATTAATTAGATGGAATCAAAGAGAAGTGAAGCCCAAGCCCAAGCCCAAAATTAATTTCTAGTAATCCCAGTGCCATTCTTTCTCGCCATACGATGAATTGCCATTCTTTGGTTAACAAAAACCTCATCCATATATAACCTCCGGGTACAAATTTGAAGTACATGAAAACAAAAAAAAATCCAAAAAAAAGCCCATAAAAATAGCAAACTAACCTAACCTATCTCTGCTAATTAAACAAATTTCTCTTTTATAGAGCATCCATCTGACATCACTACTTTGTTTTTTTATAGCGCACGAGTCATATGATATTTCATTTTGACTATATTATTTGTGGATTGAACGAAACCAAAACAGCGCTATCAATATCTTTACACAAGAGAAAGAGAGCACCTTTTTCTTCCACCTCCAAAGTTAACAAACAATTTTTTTTAAACAAATGTTAACAGTTTCTAAGCAAATGTTACCATAAGAATTTTTTTTTGCAAACGATAACCAATTTCTAAGCAAGTTCAAAATTCAAAGAAGCAACTCCATGCCTTTGTAACTTCACCCATTTTGCACAGCCCATCTATAAGGATTTTATTTTGTGCATCACATTGATATAGTTAAATAAAACACTTGCTTCAATTGGGAACTGGAGTCTCTGTTTTTTTTAGGATCAGGTGGCAATTGGCCAGTGACATATTGAAGAAAAGAAAAGTTTACATCCTACAATTTATCTAAGTAATCAACACAACACATTCTTACTTTCTTGGTTTTAACATGAACAACCATCAATTAGATTAACCTTTGTATAGCATCTTATGTTGCTATTTAAAAATGTGACTTGTACAGATCAGTATTAAAGATAACAAGAGGGTGACTTATTGTAACACTCAATAAATTGTTTTTAACATTATGCTTAAAGCCTTAAAGGTCTAGGGTTGACTTTGTCGCCTCTTCATTCTTAAAATACTCTGCATACGACAAAAGATTTCGTCCAAGAAGAAAAAAGAGGAGAAACTATAACCGTCGCTGTTTCCTTCTTCCTCCTCCACATTTCATTATTCCACTTCTCCCACTCCTCCTAGTTTTCTTCTCCGGCATAGTGGTATCCTTCCCTCTCTCTCGTTTCTATATTATCAAGCGGAGAAGAGAATGAGAGAGAGAGGAGGGAGCCGATCGGAGCCAAAAGCACGGTATCGTCGGAGCTCGAATTGTAGAGTCTTTATCTCCATCTTGATCGGAGCACGGCAGTGAGCAATCCAGCCGTTGAAGCATGGTGGCTATCGGACGAAAGCCGATAGAGATGGAGAAAGAGGTAATAGGGTGTTTTTTAGAGTAGATAAGTATGATTAGTTGATTAGAATAATTTACTTTATTTCATGAATGGCTAATATCAAAACGTTTGTTCCTGGGCTCAGGAACAAACGGTTCCGTTCTCCAATTTCCGAAGTTCAAACAACAAATCCAAACCGTTAGATGTTCAATCTATATTAAAATGTGCTTGGAGACCAAATTTTATATTTTTTGGAATTTTTTTACTATTTATTAAGCTAGTTTGAAAACCGCTGTTTTTATGAAATTTCTGCAGCATTGAAAAACAGCGGTTTTCAAACTAGCTTAATAAATAGTAAAAAAATTCCAAAAAATGTAAAATTTGGTCTCCAAGCACATTTTAATATAGATTGAACATCTAACGGTTTGAATTTGTTGTTTGAACTTTGAAAATTGGAGAACAGAACCGTTTGTTCCTGAGCCCAGGAACAAACATTTTGATATTAGCCATTCTCTTATTTCATGATAATAAATGAGTTTAGATCTTGGAAGAAGGGTCATTTGACCTGTTGTAAGTCCGTTTTTTATCGATGAAATTGTTAGTGTGCATTTAAAGCCACTAACCTTTAAAAAAACATTATGCTTAAAAAGTCGGTAAAAGAAAGATATTAATTTGTTGGTCAATTTGCTCTAATTCAATTATATAACCTGAATTATAATTTTTCCAGAATATAATATTGTTACAATATCAAAGTTTTCAACTCACTCAGGTTAGAAAGAGTTCATGTTTTCTTTTTCTAAGTAGAATTTCGTCGAACAGGTGACTTGCGTGTTGCCACTTGCTAGGAAGGGGGAATTCGTATCCTCTGCATTAACTCAAACTTTGAGTTAACGCATAATGAATCCGTACTGTCCGATTTGTGTTGGCACGAATATCAAAGGAGCCCGTGCATTTTATGTTGGATCGGATTGGTCCGGATCTGATTCGACAGCCGAGATGCATTAATGCAGAGGATACGGATTCCTCAATTAATTATATATAGTAATGTGATATTCAATTCTGAAAGAAACTAAAAGCGCGATTGACAGAAAAAAAAAAAAAAGTATTGTGCATTTGTGCTGCATTTACCATTAAGAGATTCCAGTTCGATTTCGTTCGGACTATCATCGACTAAAAATTGTCGGACTGAAACGGACCAAGAACGAATTCGTATTTCCTAAGGTAACAGAATATTTCTGTTTGGATCCAGACCGTTCAAACAGAATCTGCATGAATATTAATAAAGGACATGTGCCTACACTTTGGGCTAGATTGTCCTGAATTCTGATCGGACGGTCCAAATCTAAACAAAAATATTCTGTTACCTCAGAGGATATGGATCCTATAGTTGAGTGTAGTTTAGTTCGGATAGTCATCCGAAATAGATTTGGGTTTGATGGCATCGAAGTCGTCTAATGTGCATTAAAATTTATGCACACTAATTTCAGAGCACATGAGACAACTCTAATATCCATTGAATTCAAATTTACTTTTGATAGCTATCGGACCTACACTTTTCTCATATTATATACTTCATTTAATTTTGTATTACTTCTAATTTTCTGGAATTAATTGTGTGGGAGTGAGTTGATCCTTAATTTTTTTTTCTTTTCTCATGAACTTGCAGGCAAGCAAAAGCTATAAAATGGAAAGGTATAGTGTGTTTAAAATTGTATGTTGTTAAATTAATGAACAAAATACACCAATTGATTTTTGAATAAACAATTCACCCAAATTGGTCCCTAAACTCTTCTACTTGTAAATTTTAATGTGCATACTTTTTTATTCAAAAAATATTGTTTTTAATATATTAGTCAGCTTTGATGAATTGGAATTAGTCCTACTTGGTACTTAAATATAGAAAATTTTAAAATTAAATAAAGTCAATTGATATCCATTCTCTCTTCCTGAATCTACGCTTATATATGGACATCACATTAAGCAGTTTGAATTGATTATTTGGACTTTGAAAATAAAAATAATAATTCATAACACAGAGCAATGTGTGTTATATACATAGTATTGTAACCTCACTCTAATAATAACAATAATCCAGCCCATGACCTTCCTACGGGTCCTAATTATAGTTAATTAACATAAACCGTTTTAGATTTGATTGACAAAAATAGAAGGTAATTAGTAATTACTTAAGTTCCACATTCTTTACCCACAATAGCTTTAGATGTATCATACAATTATGTTCGTTTTTGGGTAAAGATATTAACAGAGTTATTTTAATTTTTATACAGCGTACGATCAATAAAGAGTTATTTTAATTTTTATACAGCGCACGATCAATAAAGATAAAATAAAAAAATATGAAATCAAAATAGCTTTGTTAATATTCTTATTCTTATTGATATTTGCTATTGTGTACCCTTGTATATGGAAAATGTATTAATATCCTACATTGATATCCAACGAGTATGGAAAACTGAAACAATTTAATTCAGAATATAAAACACATTCAGATCGATTATATTTCAACTTTTGACATGAAATGCCACTTGAAATTAATGTAGCCCTTTATTTATTTTTAAAAAATCCATTCGTATGTAACTCCGGGTACAAATTTTAAGTACATGAAAATTAAAAATAGTCCTTAAAAAAGGCCAATAAATATAGCAAACTAACCTAACCTCTCTCTGAACCCTAATTCACCAACAACCTAATTAAACAAATTTTCCTTCAATAGAGCATCCAACCAGGATAAAGATATTGACAATGTTATTTTGACTTTCTGCAGTGCACGATTCATATAATTTTTCATCTTAACTCTATTGTCCGTGCATTGTTTGGAGTCAAAACAACGCTATCAATATCTTTACTCATCCATTCTGCTATAAAAATCCACCCCTCCTCTTCTTCTCTTTAAGCCTGCCAAGCACAAGAGAAAGAGAGCATCTTTTTCTTTCAGTTCTTAAGTTTCAACACCGGGCAGGTTTCGACAGACAAACTCGATCGTTGCAATGGAGATGAAGAAGGCCGCATGTGCTTTGCTTTTCGTCGCTGCATCCGCCACTGCTGTAATGGCATCCGAGGCACCCGCTCCTGCACCTACCAGCGGGGCCTTCTCTGTCTCTGCACCGACTATCGGGACCCTTGTCGGTGCCTCTGTCCTCTCCTTCCTCACCTACTACTTGAACTAAGTTCTTTCTAATTTATGGATTAGTTGAGAAAAAATGTTGAGAAAAGAGAATTTATGGAATGTGGGGTCATGTATGTGGATCATATAGCTCTTTCTTGAATATTAAATTATTTGATCCTTAAGTATTAATTAATATTTACTTGTTAGTTTATTAATAAAATGATTATCATTTAATTATTGTACTTTTCATTTGTTAATGAAATGAGAGGATCACTTTATTAGATAATAAAGTACCAATGGAGCATTGGTCTATGGTAGCATTAATTCCTATTGTTGGATCCTCCATTATCATTCAAATTGCTTATTATTTAAGTTCACGCATAATTACTTGAATTGTGTATTTGTGTATATTTATGTGTTTCATTTAACAGCCTAACACGCTCCTGATTTGTTGTGCTTCAATATAAGTACCTGATACAGCAATGATTATTTATATACAATTTAACTAAGATTTAAGAAAAACATCATTGTGTTTTGCAATAATAACACAGACCAACGTTTTAACTATCTCAAAAAATAGTATTTTTTTTTAATGTAAAATTTTGTGTCTAAATACATTTTCATGTGAAAATCATGTTAAGCAGTTTGAATCGATTGTTTGAACTTTGAAAATGAAGAAACTAATACATAACACTGACCAATTTTTGCTACTCATAGTACCGTAAATAATAATAATAATAATAATCCAATCCATTACCTTCCTACGGATCCTAATTTTAGTCAATAAACAGAAACCATTTTAGATTTGACTGACAAAAATAAAAGGTAATTAGTAATTACTTACAAGTCCCACATTCTTGGCTCACAGTAGTTGGAGATGTATCATGTCCGCTAATATGAATAAAGATATTAACAAAATTATTTTAATTTTATGCAGCACACCATCAATAGAGATAAAATTAAAAGAATATATGGCTGATATGATGTATAAAGCAAAATATTTTTTGTTAATATCTTTATTCCGATTGATAATTCTATTGTATACCGTTGTATATGGAAAATATATTAATTTCCTACATTTATATTTGGGACATGTACCTATTTTCTCATACATGTTGATCCAACGAGTATATGGAAAACTGAAACAATTTAATTTCGGAATAAAAACACATTCAGATCGATTAAATTTCAACTTTTGACATGAAATGCCACTTGAAATGTAGCCCTACATTATTTTTTTTTTTAAATCTCATCCGTATATAACCTCCGGGTAAATATTTGAAGTACATGAAAATTAAAAATAAGTCCTAAAAAAAGACCCATAAAAATAGCAAATTAACCTAATCTCTCTGGACCCTAATTCACTAACAACCTAATTAACCAAAATTTCCTTTCATAGAGCATCCATTCATGGTAAAGATACTAACAATACTGTTTTGCCTTCTTACAACACACAAAATTATATAATATTTTATTTTGACTCTATTGTCTGTGCGTTGCACAAAATCAAAACAAATCAATATCTTTACCCATTCATCCGGCTATAAAAATCCACTCCTTTACCTCTCTCTTTAAGCCTGTCAAGCACAAGAGAAAAAGAGCTTCTTTTTCTTCCACCTCCAAATTTACAATACAAGGCAGGTTTCGACAAACAAATTCGATCATTGCAATAATATGGAGATGAAGAAGGTTGCATGTGCTGTCCTTTCCGTTGCTGCGTCCGCCACTGCTGCAATAATGGCATCTTAGGCAACTGCTCATGCACCTGCCAGTGGGGCCCTTCCTTGAGACCCTAATAATACCATTGCTTTCTTGGGTGTGATGAGAAGACTTCTTGTTTTTTTTTCTCCTGTGATTTGGGTCACGTGTTGTACTATAATTAAATTCAGAATGTGACAGTACATTAATTACACCGTGACCAAGGCACATCGTGATCACACATGTTATGTTCAAAGTGACCGGTCACGTTTAACGTTTTTTCATAACTTAAGTTAATTTATTCAAAATTCAACATTCGATTAAGAATTAATGATTCTAATCACATGTGACTTGCGTGATCTCGTACCATGTTGTGACCAGACTAGTTCGTGTGCTGCACCATTTCAACTAAAGAGAAGACAACATACAATACTCATTATCACATTACAAAAACAGAATAATCTGAAAAAAAAAAAGTATAAATAATCATTCCACAAATTACTACACTATGAGGAAATGATATTCATCTCAGGTCTGATATTCAGATGTGTATTGTAAACACGCTTCAGTAGCACTTTTATGTAAGCCTTAAGTTTATCTTTCTCCTTGCCTTTGATCTCCTTAATGTTAAAGTTGTTGCCTTTGATCTCCATAATGCGAAAGTTGTTCCCGGTAAATCCAAGGCTTATCGCCACCTTGTAATGTGACTACATTGAAAATTTAATCAAGAGTTAGTTAGGAAGGACTTAAAATGCTTAAAAACTAGTACTGATGCAACCCAACAGATTCTATCTGGTAAGAGAGAGAATTAGTTGGTTCAATCTAAAATCTAAAATTGGTCAATCCAATCTAAAATCTAAAATCGACGGTCCAGATCTTTCTCGGTCTCTCCAATAAATTTATCAAATTGGAGAGAGATTCGTTATTCCTTTCCTGCCAATGCTAAAAAAATTATACATATTCCTAAAATAGCAAAATTAGCTAGCAATTCAAAAGTAACATAACATAACATCTCTAGCTATTATTAAATATTACTTTTCTAGTCATCACTAGAATCAAAGTTAACAATTTAAATATAGACAATACAAGTTAGTCTACACACAACTCCAAATTAAGCCAAATAATTTTGCTCTTTTTTGTGATTCTAAAAGTAAAACACTACTGACTGGACTGGTAGAGATTTCCTTAATTCTCCAATCAATAATAACATGCTTACGAACGTGTTAAAAAAAGATTCTAAAGGCTTTGAGATATATGTTGCATTTTAAGCAAGCAAAACAATATAATATATAGTATGTCCAAGAGAGAGATTCTCAGTTATTTATTATTAACTTTATTGACAGAAAAATGCACTAAAAATACATAACCTATCCTTTTTTATTTCTTGAGAACCAATAAAATTGGAAGTCTGTTTATGAATACAAAAAAATGCATGGATCAAAACCATTTCACATTTATCAATCCTACAATTAATCCTAGCTACTTCACGATAGCAATAAATAAGAACATTTATAATAGCAATAAATCACAAGAGAACTGTGTTTTGCAAGAAAGAATGCTGCAACTAAGACTCAAGTAGGTCTTAGTTAAAATCATTAGCTTATAAATCACAATATATACCTGGCAGTGGCAATGAACCAGAGTGAGTTTTTCAAGGTTACGTGAATGGAAGAGGAAACAAGCTACCAAATCAAACTCATCAGTCATGCACCATTCTCCAATTTTCAAGCTCTTTAAATTATCGAAGGATGGAAATTTAGTTGTTTCTTCTTCAATTACATCCTTCATTTGCTAAATTAAGAAAAAATAGCAAAAATACAAGTCAAGTCAAGTCAGTGAATATATATTTTCCATACTTGAAAATAAAATATAATAAATAATGCAGAATTAGTTATTTCATAAATAAAAGTGTTCTAGTAGTTTGTGTCAGATATATATCTCATATTAAAATGTATTGTTGATAATTAATTTGGTAAAATGCTTCCAGCATAGTCATATATATTCGTTAGTTGCACATTAATAATACGAAACATTCTTCAAGCACCGGCATTTTTTTTATGCCTCATACGATCGAAATTAAAACCCGCATAATCACCACAAAAATAATTATATGCATATTATTATTATTTATGTTAGACTTATGGTTCAAATAAAGTATATTTTTACTTCAAATTTGATCGGGCTATACTTATTTACATTTTTGAAAGAAAAACTGGAACAGATAATTGTCCTTCATTTGGGTTCGCCAATGCGAGTAATGAAATTTAGAAATTGAGTTTGTTTTGCAAGTAATTAATAGCACTACAAGAATCCAATAATTATTATCAAAAACTAAGTTACAAATAATATATAATCGTACCAAGACACCCGATTGAGACAACAGCATTAACTCAAGATAGGTTACATTTGAAAGACCCGTCAGAAACACAGGGTACTCATTGGCATGGTAATGGATGCACGCTTTCACAAGAGACTCCAGCTTTTTGAACTTTATTCTTCCCATTGACCAAGAATGTACCTTCAAGTAGAGCAGATTCGGGGTTGAAATTGATATGTCATGAGGAGTTTCGGGGTTCAATTCGCAGTCAAGTACCAGACACTTCAATGTGGTAGAAGATATGTTACAGGTGTTCAAATCACACCAAGAGAGCACCATTTCTTCTAAAGAAGGCAACCCTAACAGCTTTTGCATTACCTCATCTACAATCTCTATGGAATCAAGGGTTAGTTTCTTGAGGCAGGGAAGGTTTAAAGACGTCGGCCTTATATCTTCACCTTCCAAGTGTAATTCCATCTCCTGCAACGACTCACAGGAGAAGATAGAATCGGGAACTTGAAAATCATAATTCTCTGTGAAAATATGAACAGATAGAAACTTGAGTTTGAACTTTGCTGCCACATTATCAAGCCATGTAGTGGCAGGTTCGGGGTTGCTTCCTTCCTCATCCCATTTGAGTTTGAATGAATCCAAATTTATTATTGGATCACGGTGTTCAAAAACACCATTAATAAAATTTGTGAAATTTTCTTGAATATCAGAGATATCCTCTTCGTCTTCATCTTCTTCCAGATATTCTAGGCGGAATTCATGAAAATCAAAATTGAGAACAGGTACAGCAGCCCAGAGATTCTGGAATCTTTTGGCTAGCAAGAAGGTCTGAACAGCCTCCTTTGTGCTCAGCAAAGACAGAATCAGTATCAGCAAATCATCTCCCAACTCACTTATCCTATCAACATCTTCAACTGCAATCTTTCTTCTCTTTTTTGTAGGGCTTTGAGTTGGATCCATGACTCCTGCTCCTGTTTGTGTATAATTAATTAAAAAAATAAACAATTATTGACTACTTGAGTCAATCTAGAAAATAAACAACAACTCCTTCTGTTAATAAATAAATACCAGACACATAAGCAAAAGAAAGCAACAATTGGTAATAAATTACTCAATTAAGCCTCAGGCAATGTCTATTCTCTACTCAAGTACTCTAGCAATGTCTAATCCTCAGGCTTAATTGTTTGTTCCTTTCAAAAATCAGTTACTCCATACATAAAACGTTTAAGCCTCTAAACTAATTATTTTATTATCTACACCATTTAACAAATCATTCTGAAATAAAATTGATAATAATCTTTCTCTCTGATTGGAAAATGTAAAGAAAGGATAGTTAATTTATATATACATAATTCAAAGAATTTTGGGTTTAAATACTAGATAATTTAAAGAAAGGAAGGGAAAGGGACTTAGTGATAAACTAATTCAGTGAACTAGCATTTACAAATTGATAATTCAACACAGAAATTGATAATAATCCTAAAATTATGCATAAACCCTAAACTTTTTCATCAACAGTGGACAATCTGATGGTTGAATTGAGTACCTAATATTGCCAAATCAGGTATTACGAAGCGAAAACTCAAAGAGTTATTGAAATTGATTAGACTCGAGTAATCCAGTACTCCTAAATTTTGCCCCAAATGCAATTTAATTCAGAATAAGACGAGATGAATAAGGAAAAGAAAAAAAAAAAAAGTACAGTTCGAGCACCTATTACAGGAGAGTAACGCAGAGCGGCGGAGTCGTGGAGGTGCTAAAGCGGCGGAGGAGGCGGAGGAGGCGGAGGAGCAGGGTGGGGCCGTGCGCCGATCGCCAATCTTATGTGAGAGAGGGAATTTTGAAAAGATTTGGGGGTTTATTCTTATAAGCTGGAGGTTAAATACGGAAGTAAATCAAGTGGATAAATATAGAAACGAATCAGGACCGTCCCATCCGTACCGGCACGAATATTGATGAATCTCGTGCATTCCAGATTCTGATCGGACGGACGACATTCTAAATTCAAGATCTGAGTTCCCAAGCGGTCGTCAAAGTCTTATTTTTAGTAGGCCTTACTTATATCAAGTCTATTTTTTAGGGATCCTTTTTTAGACTAAGTTTTTGAATTAATTTAAATTTGAATAATTATGGTAAATGGGGTGGATTAGTAGTTTAGTACTACTAAGATTAGTACCTCTTCTTTCTTTAACTAGTCATTTTTTACACAATTTACCATATGGCTATTTCATCACTGGCTAGTATTAGAAAAAATGAAACTAAAGAAATCCACCTTTTTTTCTATAATAAATTTCATGCGGTGTATTATATACTTTTTTTTATTTTGTGTGTTTTTATTATGTCCATTTTTAAATATCTAATAATAAAATTTATTAAATACGAAAGTAAAATTAATATAATTTATAATATTTTCTCCACATATACATAGAAATTTTATAATATTTTATTATAGCCTCACTTCTAATAAAAATGAAGTAGGGGGTGTCAATGGGTACAATAAGGATCGGGTGGAAGTATTTTTATATCCATATCTGTTACAAATTGTTCTTATCCATACTCTACATTTATCCGCTACGAATTATCTTACCCGTACCCTACCTTTACCCATTATAGTTGTTGGATAACGAAACGATAGCGGGTAAATAACGGGTAATGCTAATATAATAATTATTTTTATTATTTACTAAATAAAACATTAAAACACATTCATTTCACACACATATATAGCAAATTTATTTACGTGATCAATTTAATGGTTAATTAAATATAACACAACTATCAATAGTAGTTGGAGAATGAATATTCATTGCCAATTAATATATATAATATATATATATATATATAATTGTTTTTATAACTACCCGATTGGATAACGGGTACGGAATAGGCTTTACCCATACCCTTACCCGTTTAGATAATGAAAAAAACTCTTTACCCGTATCCATACCCAATATGCTTACGAAAAAAAAATCTTACCCGTACCCGTTTTATCGAATACAGTACGGGTCGGGTAAACGGATAAAAGGGTACCATTGACACTCCTAGAGGGAAGAGGCTATGATCCTGCCACTTCTGATCTGGACCTTCAGTCTTATGTCTAGATTATTTTGGGCTATGTAAAAGTCTTCAAGTCTTACACTAATTGCTTGTAAGAATAAAATTATAACTTCTTTCATTATTTACTAGCTAGTATTTTCTTGTAAAAATAAAATTATAACTTCAGTCACAAAAGGAGTTCTTTATATTACATAAGGAAAATAAAAGTAACAGAAAAGACTTTGCAATAACAAAACAAAACAGAAATTTCTATGTATAGTGCATACTTCAAACAACATAATAAGAACAAAACATAACAATTATGAGTGAACTTCAGGCAACATGGATCAATGTTACATTAAATGATATTAATACAACTGAATCATACACCCACAACATATTACATATTAGATGATATTAATACAGCTGAGTAATATATGAAATCTCCCCCAAGTTACCATTAATAATCATCTACTAGATCATTTATAACAAAATCATCAATGATCTTAACATGGGCAAGAAACTTGTTGATTAGCTGATCAACAAGTCCATTATTATTTCTAAATCCTACAATTTTGACAGTCATAAGGTATTCCCGATGGACTAATCTCATTTCCTCCAGAGTTGTCTCCTCGTCTAAAAAATCCGTGAAATGTCTCTTCTGTAGTAACAAAACAAGTTATATATGTTTCATTGATCATATATCGTTCTTGAAGGGCTTCATTGAGGATGCTACTATGAATAGCACCTCGTATTACACGGCCTTTGTTATATTGTTGACTTACTAATCTAGTCCATTTATAATAGTATTATCCAAGGTTCTAAATAGCGTTTATAGCGTCGTAGCGGGAAGGCTAAAAAAAAAACTTTAGCGAATAGCGTCGCTATAGCGGAAGCTATTCCAAATAGCGTTTTTTTTTTTACATTTCGTATATTCAATATTTGTACTAAATATCAACATTATCTAAGGTCTCATAGAACAATAAATAACTCCAAAGTAATTAAGAAATTATAATATTCATATTGAACCGTACAAAGTCCAAATTGCGGTTCAAAATATCCATAGTAATATCATAAACTATCGATTTTTTCTATTAAAAATATCTTAAGTATCATGATTCATGACATAATCTATTTTTTTTTCTATTCAAATTTTAATTCCGGTTTGGACTTTTTTTCTATTCAAATTTCTATTTCTATTCTCAATTTCAAATTGATTATTTGTAGCAAGTAGCAACAATTCAATTTCGGTTTGAGATTTTTTTTATCTTAATTTAAAACCCATATAAATTGCTTAAAAATAAAAAAATAAAAAAAACTCATATTGTATAGCGCAAATAGCGCTGTAGCGGCCGCTATAGCGGCCGTAGCGCATTTTGATGTCGTAGCGTAGCGTTTGGGATCCAAAAACGCTATAGCGGCGCTATAGCGCCGCTATAGCGCGCTATTTAGAACACTGGTATTATCTATGAGTACTATTACCTCAAAAATTTATCGTATAAACTTCAAACTTCGATCTAAGTAGCTCAGTAAATTGGTTATATAATGAACTTGTAGAATACTAATTTTTATTATTTTTATTATTTTTTATGATTTATGAAAAATGACAAAAAATTGCCAAAAATATTAACATCTTTCATAAATCATAAAAAATAGTAAAAAAAAATATTAAAATAGTAAAAATTGATATTTTACAAGTTCATTATATAACAAATTTACTGAGCTACTTAGATCTTGAGGTAATAGCACGGAATACCTTATGCTATCTATCTAAACCTTATTCATTATCTATTGATCATAAATACTCGAAGCTTGTCATTTTTTTTTATTCGATAAATTTAAATTATTCTAACATCTCATTAATTAATTGACTTTGATTTTGTCTACGTCCCTTAATTGAGGTATGGAAATATAGTAAGTACCGGTAGCATTAATAAAATAGAGAGAGAGAGAGAGAGATTACAAGAATGTTGGTTAAGATTAGCTCCTGCAGTTTAGGTGAGTGATGGAGGAATTAATAATAGTGGAAGATTAAAGATATTGAAACGACAACTCACAAGTTTCAGGCACTTTAAGTTCTTGAAGATTGGGAAACTAGAAATATCCTTCATTTGTGTCTATTTTCAATACAAAGTAAAATTAAAACTATGTTATAGAGAAAAAACAAAAAGGAAAATCACAAAAGCTAAATATAAATCAGAATTTGGATGCTTATTATAAGCATAGGATGTGTTTACACGATCCAAGAACTACAAACAAATATCATGTACACTTAAGATTTCTGAATTGTATCCGAATCACAATTGAAAACATTAATCATTGTGTATTTATGACAGACAACATTCTGAATTGTATCCCATACTATATGTTCAGTCAAAATAAACAAAAAAAAAATTCATAAAATTCAACTTATATTTATGAGAATTGTAGAAAAATAAAATAGAATAGGGAAAATAAAATAGAATAGGGACAAATAAGCCTCAGAGCCCTTAACGGGTTTTATTACCCTTAACGGGTTTTGTTCATCATAGGCTAAATAAGTAATAAAGGGAGCAACTAAATTGGATATAAAGTTACTCAACCTTTATTTCTTATTATAGAAAGTTACCGTTTATTTCCAACAGCTATATTTCCATTCTGTTATATATATAGCATACTGTACAAACACAACTGGTTAATGAAACATATCAAATTCTCATCATCTTTCACTCTCTGTTTCACATCACAAATCTATTATGGTATCAGAGCGGGATTAAAATCCTGACTCAAGATCAAAAAAATCAGCAGCAGTACCAGCAACTGCAAAGAATACATATCAACCCTGATCTCACCAAACAAATCAGCATACCAGTAGTGCTGTTCTTTACCAAAAAATAGCCAGAAAAATCGCAATGGCACAACACAACGAAAAACTCACAGGGGTGATGCTCAATGGTAAAAATTACCATGTATGGGCAAGACAAGTCATTTTTGCCTTGAGCGGCCGAGAAAAAAGTGACCACATCAACGCAGAGGGCCAAGCCCCCAAACAGTCAGACCCTCCAACTGAACCCGAAAAAAGAGCACTAGCAAGATGGAAAGTAAGCGATCACACAGTGATCACTTGGTTACTCGCAACAATGGAACCACAGGTTTCTGATTTGCTCTCATACAAAGATACTGCATTAGAAATTTGGCAACGAGCCGAAAAATTGTACGGCCACAAGAAAAACTATGCCCACATTTACCAAATTCAGAGAGAAATGCAACAAGCAAAACAACAACCAGGTCAATCGGCCATGGATGTGTTTGGATTTCTTCAGAAAAAAAAGGATGAAATTCGGGTCTATCGACCCCCTACCACTGACCTCGCTGAAATCCGAAAACGAGAAGAGCAAGACGAGGTCTTTCAATTTCTAGCCTGTCTTGACTCCTCCTATGAGGCTGTAAGGTCACAAATCCTTCTCCTAGCCGAACTTCCATCCCCAGATGAAGTGGCTTCAATGGTGCAAGGAGAAGAAACAAGAAGAGAAGTTATGGGGTCAAAATCACTCGAAAATCCAGAGGCAAAAGGGTTTGCGGCCATGGCAAGGCCTAACCCTAGTTATAGGTCGGAGGTGAGAAGAGACCAAGAAATCGAGAAATGTGAGCACTGTAGGAGAGAGGGGCATCACAAGGAGGCTTGCTGGTTCCTCAATCCTCACCTCAGACCCAAGTGGCACAAGAAAGGCGGAGATCGCAGAGGAGATAGAGGCGGCTGGGAACGAGATAGAGGCAGCGAAAAAAGGAAAGGTTTTTTTGCGGAAGGGAAGGAGGAAGAAAGATCCGAACCGTTCGCTAAAAATGAAAATCCCAGTGGGAGTACTGGAGCCTCCTCTTCAACTGACCCTCTGGATCCCATGCGGCTTCTTCTCCAACAGCTGTCCGTGATGCTCAACCAAAAAACAGAAAAGACCTCTGGTATGGTTTGCATCTCAAATTTATCATTTTTCCAAAAAATTCTAGATGGATATTGGATTCGGGTGCAACTGACCATATGACCGGAAATATAAATTTATTGACCTCATTTAGAAAATATGAAACCAAACAATTTGTTACGGTCACAAATGGTGAAAAAATGGAAATCCTTAGAGATGGCTCAATAACAATATTCTCAAAAATAATCCAAAATGTTTTGTATTTAAAAAATTGCTCATCAAACCTATTATCCATTAGTAAAATCACAAATGAGTTAAATTGTGAACTCATTTTTTTAACAAACAATGTGATTTTTCAGGATCGAATAACCAAGATTATGATTGGTGAAGGATTTCTAGAAAATGGGCTTTATATTTTGAATGAAGAAAAACTCAATTTCAACATCACTAAAAATGAAGAGTTGAGTACACTTTGGCATAGAAGAATTGGACATCCTTCCGACAAGATTTTAAAGAGTCTTTTTAATTTTTCAAAATTAGATAATAGTAATTGTGAGACTTGTAAGTTAGGAAAACATATTAGGTTACCTTTTAAATTATCAAGTTCTAAGAGTGAGGAACCGTTTGATTTAATTCACTCGGATGTATGGGGACCCGCCCCAACTAACTCTTTTAATGGATACAAATATTTTGTTATATTTATCGATGATTTCTCTAAACCAACTTGGTTATATTTATTGAAAGATAAAAGTGAAGTTTTTTCACAATTTTTAGATTTTCATAATTTTATAGAAAATCAATACAAAGCTAAAATCAAAATATTTAGATCCGATAATGGAACGGAATTTGTAAATCAAAATTTCTCAAACTTCTTTAAAGAAAAAGGAATTTTACACCAAACAACATGTGTATATACACCTCAACAAAATGGTGTATCCGAAAGAAAAAATAGACATCTACTTGAAATGACTCGAGTACTCTTGTTTCAAAATAATGTTCCAAAGTCTTATTGGTCGGATGCCGTTCTTACCGCTACATATTTAATTAATAGATTGCCAAGTGTTAATCTAGATTACAAAAGCCCATTAGAAATTCTTTACCAACGAAAACTCAACATTGAGCATTTAAAAATTTTTAGTTGTACTTGTTATGTACACAAAAATAATAAACAAGACAAGTTGGATTATACCTCAATTAAGGCTATTTTTTTAGGATATTCATCACAAAAAAAGGGATATAAATGTTATGACCCTAAAAATAAAAAATTGTACATTTCTAGGGATGTAACATTTTTAGAAAAAGAGCCATATTACAAAGAAACTAATTGTGAGAATTTTGTGAGAGAACCCTCCAAGGAAATTGTATTGCCAATTGCAATAGAAAATGCTAGACCAACATCACTTGAGAATGAAAATGAAATTGAAAATGAAATTGAGAATGAGGAAGAAATAGAAGAAAATTCCGAAAATGAAGAAAATCATGACATCGAAGAAACACCATTAAGAAGGTCGATTCGAACTACACAACCTTCAACAAGGCTTAGGGATTTTATAACCTACAAGGTACAATATCCTATCCAAGATTTTATTACATATGAAAATGTTTCTTCCAACCATAGAGCATTCTTGACCTCAATTGAAAAAGAACAAGAACCAAACAATTATGAAGAGGCCATGAAAATTCCCAAATGGAACAAAGCCATGAAAGAAGAATTGGGTGCTCTTGAAAAAAATGATACTTGGAAAATAGTTCAATTACCAAAAAATAAAAAATTAGTAGGTTGTAAATGGGTATATAAAATTAAGTACAATAGTGATGGCACGGTAGAACGGTATAAGGCTCGGTTAGTTGCCAAAGGATACACCCAAACCTACGGTATAGACTATTATGAAACATTCGCCCCGGTTGCAAAAATGAATACCGTAAGAATATTATTTTCTATTGCGGTAAACCAAAATTGGAAATTATACCAAATGGATGTAAAAAATGCATTTCTTCAATGAACACTTGAAGAAGAGGTATATATGTCATTACCACCCGGTTACGAAAAAAACCAAAAACATACACTAGCTTGCAAATTGAAGAAGTCAATTTATGAGTTGAAGCAATCTCCAAGAGCATGGTATGAAAAACTAAGCTCTCATTTAATATCTTGCAATTTTAAAATTAGTAGTGCCGACCACTCATTGTTTGTCAAAATTGAGGGAGAAAACACTACAATCATTCTAGTATATGTAAATGACATTATTATTACCGGAAACAACCAAGAACATATTAAAACAATAAAAGCCCAATTAAAAGAAAAATTCGACATTAAGGATTTAGGCTACTTAAAATATTTTTTAGGCATTGAAATTGCATATTCAAATCAAAGCTTATTCATTTCTCAAAGAAAATACACATTAAACTTGTTGGAAGAAACCGGTAAACTAGGATGTAAACCGGCCTCAACACCAATAGATGGCAAAAATAAATTAAATAGTGAAGACGGTAAACTAGATATAAATCAATTCCAAAGACTTGTAGGAAAATTAATATATCTAACGGTAACTAGGCCGGATATTTCTTTTTCGGTAAGCCAAATTAGTAAATTCATGCATGCCCCTAGAACACCACACTTAGATGCAATAAATAAAATTCTAAGATATTTAAAAGGAACTCCCGGAAAAGGAATTTGTATGAAAAATAACAAGTCTAACGATGTATGTGGCTATTCCGATGCAGATTGGGCCGGAAGCTTCGATAGAAAATCGACAACCGGCTTTTGCACATTTGTAGGCGGAAACTTAGTCACATGGAAAAGCAAGAAACAAAATGTCGTGGCACGATCAAGTGCCGAGGCGGAATATCGAGCCATGGCATCCACCGCAAGCGAATTAACTTGGATAAAACAACTCCTTTCGGATTGTGGAATCAAAATTCAAGTGCCAATGCAAATGTTTTGCGACAATCAATCGGCACGTCATATAGCATCCAACCCGGTGTTTCATGAGAGAACTAAACACATTGAGGTTGATTGTCATTTTATTAGAGAGAAGATTCAATCAAAAGAAATTGAGACTCCGTTTGTAAGAAGTGAAGATCAATTAGCGGATGTCTTCACCAAGGGTTTAGACCCAAAACCATTTGAAGCAAATATAAGCAAGTTAGGGTTACGCAACATCTTCACGCCTAACTTGAGGGGGAGTGTAGAAAAATAAAATAGAATAGGGAAAATAAAATAGAATAGGGACAAATAAGCCTCAGAGCCCTTAACGGGTTTTATTACCCTTAACGGGTTTTGTTCATCATAGGCTAAATAAGTAATAAAGGGAGCAACTAAATTGGATATAAAGTTACTCAACCTTTATTTCTTATTATAGAAAGTTACCGTTTATTTCCAACAGCTATATTTCCATTCTGTTATATATATAGCATACTGTACAAACACAACTGGTTAATGAAACATATCAAATTCTCATCATCTTTCACTCTCTGTTTCACATCATAAATTCAACTTATATTTATGAGAATATTGTTGTAATACGCGCATGACGAATCAGTTTTAAAATAATTTATATACCAAATCAGATAAATAATATTTTTAAATCATAAAGAACAAGTTATCTGGCATGGCACATGATTTGAGAATTTGCAACTTTACATAATTACATGGACTAATAGAACAGAGGGTATGATTAAAATGATTCAGAGAAACACATGCACGTTTTTTCAGAAACCCTGGTACTGTAAAATTTAAAATGATTTAGAGAAAAAATACAATAATGAAATAAACTTACCCGCATTGGCCAAAAGCAAAATAAAGCAGATAAATAAATAAATAAATTCTGGATTAAAGGAAAACATTAGCCATAAAACTGATAAAATATCAAGCAAAAATCAAACTTTTAAAAAATCACAAATTGGGTTTGTAAATAATCTCATGTAAAAGATAGACAAAAGCAATACCCTTCAAGTAGGAAATCGCAAGTTCGAAATCTAGATAGAAGATCTCCAATGAATATTAAAAACAATTAGGTTGACTTGACCTCCAACATTGGAGAAGCTAAATAAATGAGTGTCATATAATTTCATTTTACGAGAAGAGTTAATAATAATATTTTTTTTACAAAATAAAAAATCAATTCACAGAGATAACTTGTAGCAAGTCCACAAGTCGCTATATTATATGAACAAGTGGGTCTACATGTTAAATTTTTCGTTTTAGCTTTGCTATTTTTTTTTTCTTTTGAAAAGCTTCACATAGGCTGCGAAGTCATGACCAGAGTTTGAACTGTCAAACCTTTGAATATCTAGAAGTCCTAGGACTTTTTCCTAGGCAACTGTCTTACCGCCCCATTCTAAGCTTGTGTGTTATTTAAAATGTGTTTTGCGCGTTAAAAGCAAAGTTAAATGTTTTACGAACATAAGGAAATTACAAACCAATATTTTGGTTCTGGTACCAGAGAGGTGGTATCAACTGATAATGTAATAGTTTTCATTTGTTATGAAAATGGGTGGATCATCCCACTTTTTTTCAAAAAAAGAAAAAGAAATTACAAACCTATAAACAAACGACAAATAAATTGCTCTACGCGATTCCCTTCACACGTTTTATATTGGATGATACTATTCAGAAAAAAAAAAAGATGCAATTTTCTTCATTACAGTAATGGACAATTATATGTAATATTCTGCTTGCTTGTTGAATACATCAAACAACATACTTTCTTTAAATTTATTTACAAAATATCTTTGTGAATTCAAATATACACCCTTTTTTACTCTCTCTCTCTCTTTTTGAAAATCCTGGCAGTGGCTGCCTAGGTTGGATTTTATTAATGAATTAAAAGGTTTGTATTACAACAAGATGTGCATGGAAAAGTAAATTATGCAATTACAACGAGCTTATCTAAAACCACATAAAACCAAACTATATTGCCATTTCATTTCCATGCCTTGCCGCCTGCATACTGCCTTGATTGCACCACTAATCAGGATCCTCAATCAGTGTGTGATCCGTATACATCCGTTGTGTAGCACAACACCTCATCCACATACCTGTTTCCTCCACAATTCTATTGACTACTACCTCCGGTGGGGTTGTAGTTCCAGAGAAGACACGGTTATTTCTCTGTTTCCATATCATCCAACATGTACACATGAAAAGCGAATTCCAGACTTTACTACTTTCTTCACCCTCCATCTGTGCCTGTTGCCTCGATGCGTGCACAATTTCATCAATTGTTAGTCTGTGGACCATAGCTCTGAAACCAAAATGTGTTGACACTCCAAACCAAATTGTAACCGCATTTGGGCAAAAAAACAACAAGTGAATTGCTGACTCAGACGGGCAATTGTTACACATCAAGCAATATTGTCGATACCCCATGTGCCTCCTTAACATTACCTCCCCTGTGAGAAGTCTATCCTGTAACATAAGCTTTTTTACTCTCTCTCTCTCTCTCTCTCTCTCTCTCTCTCTCTCTCTATCTCTCAATTATTTTTGCTAACAAAAAAAAATTGAGTAAATGAGAGGGAGGGGAAAGAGAGCAAAGCAAAAAGTATATTTGGATCCAACAAGGTCATTTTGTAAATGTATTTAAAAAAGAAAGTATTTCATTTGATGTTTCCGAGGTTATTTTTTTTTCCAACAAATAATATCAGGTACAGAGATAAATGTGATATAAAAAAATTAACTGTACCAGCATGATAGTTATGTATTACATCAAAAGGAAGCTTCAACTTTAGCTTATATTAAGCATATTCCCGGTATGGTACAACATTTATTTTATTTATGAGAATAGAATAACCACACCAACTTTTATTTTTTAGATTACACTAAGACTCCACATGCAACACAACAACAAAAAAACGCACAAATAATGAATGAATCAAGTGCAACAAAAAGGAACCTTAAACAAAATCCATTCTGGCTTGCCTATTTCTATATCCCGATACAAAAAGTGTTAATTCCGGTAACCAACACCAAAGTGGAATCTTCTAGCTTGTCTATCATTAAATGCATACTCCAGCCTTAACGGGCCCAGAGGTGAGTCTACCCGAATGCCAACCCCATACCCGTAACCACTGCCTGGTTTTCCCCTTGCTCCTGCTGGGTCACCTGTCAAACACAGACCCCACGAAAACACAAAAAATATTACACAATACAACCTTTTTAGATTTAGTATACCATTGTTTTGGTCTTTCTATAATTAGTAGTGTGAGACTGATACTCTGCAAAGAGCAGATTGGTCCCTACTATGGATCAATATTTTTGTTTTCAAAATCTACATAATCGATCTAAACCATTCAATATGATCTCCATATGAAAATGTACTTATAGATCAAATTTTACATTTTTTAGAATTTTTTTACTATTTTTTTAGATAGGCAACATTTACTTATATAAAGATTCTAGAACATTCAAAGGTAGTGATTTTCTACCTATCTAAAAAATGAGTAAAAAAATTTCTTAGAAAATGTAAAATTTAGTCTGCAAATAAATTTTCATATGAAAATCATGTTGAATGGTTCAGATCGACTATTTGGCATTTGAGAACAAAAATATTGATCCATAGTATGGACCAATCTGTGCTATGCATAGTATCATAGCCTCACTCCAATTAGTATATACATGTATCAATCCAATATACAGTTATGAGTTGTATGTGGTATCTATCCATAGCCTTTTTTACTTGTTTATGAGAGAGAAGCTTACCAGGTACTTTAGAACCAGATCCAAGATCACTTCCGTAGTCACCAAACACCACTCCTTCTAGTGGCCCGAACTACAAATTATAAATAAGGATTATATTTCAACTTGAAACTCATGAATAATGTCTCATCCCTAAAATCCATTTCAAATCAGATCATAAGATAACCAAGTATGTTGTAGAAATTACATAGCTCCCCGGTATTTGTTTAGGAAAAATCAGTGCATTACCAATCCGAACCAAGCAGTACCAAATCAGAATCCAACAATTCAATGAGAGGCTTTTTCACAAAGGCCTCTGCATGAAAAGTTTAGGGGTTGATTATCAGTCCATCACAGTGCAAAAAGAACTGTAAATAGGCGTGTTCATTGGGTCCAGTTTATTTGGTTTTCAACCGAACCAAAAAAGTTTGGATTAAATGGTTCCATTTTTCGGTTAAATGGATCGGTTTGGTGAAATTTTTTATTACTTCGGTTTTTTATATTTGGTTTGGTTTAGATTTTTCAAAACCGAAAAGACCGATCTGACCGAACTCTATATGGTTCAAATCCATGCTTTATATATAATGCATGTAATATCAACAACTTATATTTTGGTTTGGATATTTTAGAACATCTACATATTTTGCATGGAATTGAACAATGTATGTAATGTCAACAACTTAAATATATAATTTATATTTATTTCTATGATTATTAAATGTATTAGTGTACGTATTGAGATTTGACCTTTTAAACTTTAATCTCTCTTATTTTGGTTCAACCAAACAAACTGAAATTTACTTTGGTTATTTTGGTTCGGTTGACAAGTTTAATTCGGTTTTAACCGAATTGACCCAATGAACACCCCTTAACTGTAAAAAACATCATGCCTTACCATACGGAAAGATACTTCACCACTGCCTACAGCATATGACCGACCGGACCCCACGGCTCCTTCCTCATATCCACGTACGCTGTTGGTGCCACCAATTGCAAATGCTTCATGAGGCGAAAAGTTGCCCTCCACATGGCCACCGGATCCACTGCAGAAAACACAAAGATAAAAATTAAGAGATCTTAATTCAGGTTTAAAACAAACTTCTTTAAATATTGAAGCACACCAACTAAGAGCAGTCCTTTCCATTTTTAATTTATGCAACAAAATAAGTTCAAGGGCCAAAGTGATCTGATCTAGGAAAGGAAGAACTTCTTAAAAAAATTTAGTCACCATAAAAAACATGGAAGAACACAAAATAAAATAAAATAAAATAAAAGAGTACCTAAAAAGGAAGCGGGCTGGGCCAACATCAAAACCTTGGCGAATACGGGCAGTTACTCGGTTGAAGCATAACCACTCAGGTAAAACTGGTAGCCCTTGCTCTACATTCAACACTAACTGCAACAGATAAAAAAATCTTAGGCATACATACATAGACAGATAGGAGCGGAATCACATTTAAAAAAAATATGATTGGCAGGGGTATTTAAAGATACTAACCATAGTGGAACTATAGTCGCCAGAATCAGTATAGATGCTTTCAAATTTTGCGAGGAGTGTGTCATCATACGGATTTCCACTAGAGTAGATACACAATTAATAAGCTGCTTATGCAGTAGTAATAAAGGACAGAGGGAGGGGGGCCCACCTGGCAGTAAGCTGGCAGTTGTAGAAATCTCTTATGATTGGCTCACCCTTGTCATCACGAGCACCCGTGTGCTTATGGAATACAACAAAATATATCATGACATGTGTCAGTTCAATAATCAAACAAATAGCAGAAGTTCGAAAGCCCTTGCACAATTTCTATTCATTTTACTTTCAAATACTAAGCTCCTCACTTTTACCATTCATCTAAGAAATTACCTAGTAATAGAAATGGCTCATACAAGCCTATTGCACAATAGTGAGGCTATGGTACTATGTATAGGGCGGAATGGTCCGTACTACGGATCAATATCTTTGTTTTCGAAGTCCAACCAATTGATCTAAACTGTTCAACATGATCTTCATATGAAAATGTACCTGTTGATCAAATTTTACATTTTTTTTATAATTCTTTTACTATTTTTTAGATAGGTAAAAAATCACTTGATCTAAAAATTCTAGACCAATCAAAAGTGGTGATTTTCTAGCTATCTAAAACATAGTAAAAACTAAAAAATGAAAAATTTAGTCTACAGGTAAATTTTCATAAGGAGATCATGTTGAACAGTTCAGATCGACTATTTGGACTTTGAAAATGGAGATATTGATCCGTAGTACAGACCATTCTGTGCTATGCATAGTACCATAGCCTCACTTATTGCACAAACATTTTTAAGTATCTTGTAAGTACCTGGAATATTAAACCGACGGTGCCGCTCCACTTAGGCCTGAAAGGTCGGCTATATTCTATCCCAGCAGTGACTCTACCAATTGTCAGGCCTAGATGATCTGTTCGATCAGTTCCATGTACCAGTGTACCTGGAGTTCTTGAATTCTGGTACCAGCGACATAAAAAAAATAAACACAATATGAGAACAATTTGCTAATCTTTCGGTAGTGACAATTTTCAAGAAAATCTGTTTTGTGTTATTTGATGGTTTGTTTTAAAAATATTTCATAATCAATACTGTATAACAGTAAGGAAAATGTGAGATTATCCAGAAAGGGTCATCTAACATGTATAAATTTTAAAAGTCTAGTGCCTACATTCGCATAAAATTTACTGTATCAAATCAGAACAGATGATACCAAAAAAAGGCACTGCATTATACCTTAAAATAGAAAACTACAAAGGAAGAAGTAATTTCCTGACCTGAACCATTATAGATCGAGAGGTTCTTTTGTTGTCACCATCAATCCATGGGTCAGTGTAATTAATGCGAAAAATGGAGTCTATCTGGCCTCTTTCTAGAGAGAGATTCAACTTCTTGTTCCTCCCAAACACATTTCGATGTGAATATGCAAAACTGCATTTAGGTCAAATGAGAGAATCAAGACTCCAGGTTTCTGGATTTGGCCGAATGAAATGAACACTTCTAGGGGCAAAAAGGGAAATGCAAATTACCTGCCAATGAGTCCTGAAAGTGGCCCATTTGTAATCCTGCATAAACAAATAGTATGCAATTGAAGCTTATTAAAAAGACAATTATACTGGAATATAATAGAGAGGAGCGGGTTTTAAGTTCACAATAGGATAAATTAACAGTTACAACCCAAAAGTTACAATGATAAGAATTTAACTGATCCTACAAAAATAGAATAGAGCCAGGGAGTAAGGTATCCTCATTTAAACTATTTTTCTATTCCACTTGTTCAAAAGAGAACAGCGAAAACATTTTTTGGAAAAGTGTTACAACTTGCATAGTGTATCTGAGGTATACATTATGATTTGCATGTTTTAGAATAAATAAATGATAACAAGAGCGCATTGGCACGTCTGACATACCCACTAGAAATGCCACCACCAGCTGAGAAACCACCTGAAGGCCTTTCAACAAGGTTCATTACAAGATCTACTTTGCTAGAATCTAAACAATAAAAGATGGGTAAGTTTTTAGAGCATCCGTACATAAAGAAACAAAGTTCTCACCATAGGAATTAGAAAAACATAAAAAGAAAAAGAGTGACACTACAGTACTATACATAGCGTGGATTAATCCGTACTATGATTAATATTTTTGTTTTCGAAGTCCAAATAGTCGATTTGAACCGTTCAACATGATTTCCATATGTAAATGTACTTGCAAACTAAATTTTATATTTTTTAGAATTTTTTACTATTTTTCTAGGTAGGTAGAAAATCACTCCTTTTGAATGGTCTAGAATCTTTAGATCAAGTAATATTCTACCTATCTAAAAAAAATAGTAAAAAAATTCTAAAAAATGTAAAATTTGATCTACAAGTACATTTTCATATGGAGATCATGTTGAACAGCTCAGATTGACTTTTGGTCTTTGAAAATGGAGATATTGATCCATAGTAAGGACCAATATGCGCTATGCATAGTACCGTAGCCTCACTTAAAGAAAAATAATAAAAGTCTTTCTGACCTCCACTTTGTTGGGGAATTATGGAGGCATCTTCCATAATTCCCATTGTTAGTATTGTCTCAGCGTCTCTCTGAACTTGTTCCCGATTAAACACCTATTAATTTAACACAGATAAGAAAATAAGCTAGGTTCAGTTTAGATAAACCAACATTTGGTATATGAAAAACAAAAAATAAAATAAAATGAGAGGATACCATTTAGATTACAAACCTGGCCTTTCTTTGTAGTTAATTGTTGGAGTATGGTCTCTGGTTTTGTCTTACCAACAGTAGGTTCACCCCTGAAAAGAACATAATAATGTCAGGTGCAAAATAATACAGAAAGTATAACCTTCTATAAAAATATATGTGGGATATAAAAAAAAAAAAGAGCTTACGTTTTTCTATCAAGAAAACGAAGAATAATATTGTTAACCTCGCACTCGGATACTTGCATCCTAAGCATGCCCCCTGACAGAATTTCAATACCTGTGAACTAAAAATAATAAAAAATTGAAGGTGAATTAATTAACAGTATAGCGAAACACGTAAATTTATGAAAATTGAAGCTGGGCACTTACAGCACCAAGTAGACCACGATCATAATACCAATTATTGATGGATTTTATGACTCGTTCAAGATGCCGTATGTTTACTATCTTCCCTGCATGACTTGACACAAGAAACTTTTAAATAAGGAGCCCCATTTCAGATATTCAAGGGGTTTTGTAACTAATTTAACACAAATTTACCATATTGGTCATGGAATGCATCTTGTAAAAACTTGGTTGGAAGATGATTTGCACCTTCACAGATCAACCCTCTAAATTCCTGATTTGGCTCTACCTGTAAAAGCAATTAAATTTTTTCAATCAACTCAGTCAATTCTACAATAAAACAATAACAAAAAGCAAAGTCAATTCACTGCCAAAACTAGTGCAGTTAAGAAACAAGGAATCTGATGCATGCAGATTATGGCCAGTAGTAATAATAACTGTATATTATAATGAGATATCCCATTTGACCTTTATATTGTAGAGCATGCCATATAAAGAAGTGACCCCAGAAAAATTTAGTTATATCATCAGAAAATACTAATTGACTAAACTTACACTTTGTTCTTTCTCTTCACACACAAGGCTTTATATTATATTAAGTTAAAAATCTGAAAACAGGGAATTGATGGAGTCGAGATATGCCAGTACTGCTAAATTTAATATTACAATGAGTTAACCAATTGAAATAGAAATTGCAGGACCTTCTGAATTTATATGAGAGCAAGTATCCAGACGAAACTGAACTCTTTTATTTCTTAATAGAAGGGTATATAATATAAACATTAGTTTAATGGACATTTTGATTCCCTTCTATTTCTAGGTCAAACCAAAAATAAGAATATTTTATTTCCGCCACCCTCATAGATGGAAATGAATAATTCTTAGTAACCATTTTTACAAAATAAAGCAAGGTTCTCAGCTGAACCTTGAGCTCGGCAACATAAGTCAGATCTCCAGTTCAGACATCAAAATCTATCATACACCAATTCCATCCAATTCCTAAAAATAAACTTTTGATTAAACAAAAAAGAGGTACCTGAAAGACGAGACGGATGCCATCACGGGTGTCAAAGGCAACGGGTACACAGGAGCGGAAGAGTCCAGTCTCTACAATGCGGGTCACATCCTCATCTACATCACGTGATGTCAGCGCTGTGTTCGCTCGGGACGCTCTCAATGCCCTCTTTGCCTCCTCTTCCAGGTCACTCCTCTCCAATGGCTCCCCATCCTGTCAAACAATTTTCAACCAGGCATTACAAACTTAATATTTTCTAGCCAGTAGGAGGTGTTACTGGTAATAAGGCCAACTACCCGACATATAGCTCACAGCAAGTAATTCTGTTTGAAATTTTTAACTTTTACCAGAATCCTAATAAAGTATTATATAGGCATAAATAATTCCCCAAATTTTCTTTGAAATTCCTAAGTAACTGTTTTGCATATAACCAGCATTGGGGTATTTTCAAGCCAGTAGGAGGTGTTACTAGGGGTAAACATTTTGACAAAAGTTTTTGATTCATGCAGTGCTGCTTTCACTCTATTGTCCGTGTGTTGCATGAATTAAAAACTGCTGTCAAAAATTTACCCTGTTACTAGTAATAATGCTAATTACCCAGCATGTAGCTCGAAGCAAGCAATTCTGCGTCCAATTTCTATTTTTTACCAGAATCCTGGTAAAGCATTATATAGGCATAAATAATTACCCAATTTTGAAATTCTAACTTGTAGATGTACTGAAACAAAAGTTTAAATCATAAGAGCTCACCTTAGTTCGTACCAAAACCTCGCTAATCAGAATTCTCTCTTCTTTAAGTGTAATACTTTTCGGGTCCTGGTTCTGATCGGATATCGCTAACGCGAGCTTAGGTCGAAGCTTTTGGCTCACGGTTTTGACATATGACTGGACCGAGTCCACGAAGCAATCCAAGCGGAGGCGTGCGAATGGGAGAGCGGACAGGATAGGAGGCACTGGAAAGGGAGAGGAAGAACACGGATCGAGCGAAGAGACTTTGATGGAAGAAGAGATGAAACGAACTTCTTTGTTCTTCGTACAAGCCATGGAGAAAGGAGTAAAAATGTTAGGGTTTTGAGTTTGGAGTGGGTTTAAGGTTTACGCCATTGGAGGTGGAGGTCGGAGAAAGAGGAAAGGCAAGGTACCGAATGAATTCATATTAACAGAAATTTTGAGTATAGATCCGGACCGTTAGATCTTCTTTGCACGAATATTAAAGAGTTCCCGTGCATTCCACCTCAGGCGGATCGGCTCGGATTCTGATTGGACGGTCCTGATCTGGACGCAAATATTCTGTTACTTCAGAGAATATGGACTCGGTAGCGTATAATGTGGAATACTGATTCCCGTTCGAAAGTCGGGAAATGGAGGGGACTGGTTCGGAGGGGTAAATATTTTAACAGAGTACTATTTACTTCATGCAGCCCAAACACTATGAATCACAACAGCACTGCATTATATAGTTCGTGCGCTGATCGAAGCTAAAACTGCTCAGTTAAACTCTTTTCCGTTCGGAGTCCAAGCTCTGCAGTTTAAAAATAAACTGGAAACTCCTAGAAGGTAAAGGCAGAATTCGCCGAATTTTTTTTTAATATCCACCAAAAAAAATAAAAAATTACATAAATATCGAGGTTTTTTTTGGTATTTTAAAAACTACCCAAACCGTCAGAACTTCTAGCAGTTCAATTCTATTTCTGACTGTCAGAACTCTAGGCGGTCAAAAAAGAAGTTGAACCGCCAAAAGTTTGGGAGGCCCAGGATTTCCTATATATATTTTTTTTATTTGACATCATACAACAGAGCTGATAACATGATTCCTTTTCATTAATTTTTTAAAATAAATAGAGCAACTTACAATTTAAATATACTAGAAGAATTATTAAACAAAATAGATGAAATATATTATAATTTAGATATACTAGAAGTATTACGAAATATTTTTTTGTGGCTGTAAAAAATTAAAATATTTTTACGTGTGTTGCTGGCAAAAATAAAAATGTTTTGAATCTGAGTTATTGATCCTGGTTCAAAAATCATTATGGGTAAATGAAAAAATTATCGTGGTCCTTCTAGTATATTTAAATTATAAGGTACTCAATATATTTCTCTAGAAATGATTTTAATAGTGGAGACCTTGTAGAAAGGTGCCAGTCTAGTCAAGTCTTTCAGGAAAAACAATTGGTGGTCATTGGTGGCAAACTAAGAGGCATCTGTGATATTATACAACAGTCTTATTGCGGCCGCTCAAATGTTGTTCTGGTTGGATTGAAGAATCCAAATTCATTTGACAAGAAGTGCGTTATTTTGAGAGTTGATGTGTATTATACCCAGCCATGCTCTCATTTTGTTTGAGTGTGCATGTTCTTTCTCAATTAACCAAGCAATTAATTGTCTTACATATGTCGTGACCTTTCCACAAGAAGTTCCACCTTATCAATGTGCTTGATTACCCATTTCGGTATTTGAAATGTCTGCATGAAATGTAAGGGCATGGACAAGAGAATCGACCTGATGATCAGTGTTAGTCGCCCTTTAAACGACAGAAGCATTGATTTCTAGGTGGCCACCTACCTTCTACCGCAGCTATTAAAAGTAAGTAGTTCATCTTTTTCGGCTTTTTGATGGAGAGCAGAAGGTTGAGATAATTCATTGGTAGTAATGTAGTATGGACGTGGGACTTCCAAATATGGTCTCGATTGTTAGGATCAGGTTTTGCCCGAAATTTTTATTAATAAAAAAATTAATAAAAATATCGATAATGAGGAAGTATTTCGTCGAAATTCAATTTGTAAGAAAAACGTGATAGTCCATAATGTCCAGGGGACGTTATAGACCATCACGGTCAGCTTAACGAAAAACGTGATAGTCTATAACGTCCAGGAGACGTTATCAGGTTTTACCGTGCCTTTTTAACTTTTAGTTAACATATATATGTAGCTTCTTTTTATAATTCTGATATGTTCATCTTAATTAATTCTTGAAATTTGATAAGCGATTAACCGGCCCTCTGCAACTCATTATATTTCGTTGTTTTATGTACTGTAAAACAGGGTCGTAGAGGGAGGTGTTTGAATAAATAATTTTGTGTGAAGGTGAAAGATGATGAATATTAAGGCATTGATAGGATCACTAACTTGCCTAATGATGTTCTCACGCATATCTTATCTTTTCTTAGTACAAGAAATGCCGTGCAGACATGCATCTTGTCAAAAGGAAGGATAAACACATGGGCTTCTCGGCCGAATCTGAAATTTGACATTAAAGAGTTTGGATTGCCAGAGAATATTGATGATCATGAAATGTGTGTAGAAGAATTTGTGACCAAATTCGAACTACTTGTGAAAAATGTGTTGGAGAAACGAGAGGCATTCCGTGTTAACAGATTTCAACTTTGTTTGGATTCTGGGGTTTTCTGGCCTTGCAAAGTTCTCACCGATTATATTGGTGATGTGATGAACTTGGAGCCTCGAGAGTGCTCAGTCAAACTGTATTCAAGGAAAAAGTTGAATTTAAACACCGATCCTATTTTCACTTGTGCATCACTAATATATGTCGATCTTATTTTTCAGATATGGATACGAATATTCAATGAGGAGGGATCCGATTATATCTTTCTTGGTGACACACTTTGACATCTACTATTTTCGGAGTCCAAATAGTCGATTCAAACCATTCAACATGATGGATATATTAAAATGTGCTTGGAGATCAAATTTTACATTTTTTTGAATTTTTTTGCTATTTATTAAGATGGTTACAAAAATCGTTGTTTTCAGACCATTGAAAAACAGTGATTTTGTAACCATATTAATAAACAGTAAAAAAATTCAAAAAAATGTAAAATTTGATCTCCAAGTACATTTTAATATGGTGATCATGTTGAACGGTTCGGATCGACTGTTTGGATTTTGAAATCGCAAAATTGACCTATATAAAAAACGGTGTCATGATGTGTCACCAAAAAAGATGTAATTGGATCCATTCTCATTGAATATTCGTAGATAATACATAATTTTTTATATAATATATATTAAATTATATGATATATATTTATTATTTGAATATATATAATTAAAATTTAAAATCATATATGTATCTGCACGGATATTCAGATATCAAATATTCATATTTAATTTTCGAATACGGATCCAGATACGATAGGATAATATCCTATCTGTTTGCATCCCTAGGCTAGAATATCACATACATCAATCAAAATTCAAAATTATGTATAGTTTATAATATCAATTTTATTTTTTAAATTATAAATTATATTTATTTATAATGACCATTAATTATGGACTAATATATATTCATTTCTTTCTATTTTGTTACCAAGTAAAAAAATGTTATTTTGAATTACAATGGAAAGTCCAATTGAGCACAAATCCGAGGAATACAAAACTGATTAGGCTCTTGTAATGTGTCAGAACGTTTAGGTAGTGTGATGATTTTATAAAATATTAGGATTTCAAAAAAATGTAATGTGTTCTAAAACGACTACATGTGTCACGGAATGATACGATTTTATCATGGTGCGGTACGTGTGCTCGTTAAAAGTCTCGTGTTATCACTATTTGCATGATGTGACCGTTATTAGAAAAAATTGAAATGACACACGAATTAATCTGGTGGCAACACGATATGTGCTAATGCGAGTCACATGCGATCAGAACTGCTAGAATAAACTAACTTAAATTAGAAAAAAAAAATAGTTAAACATAATAAATATGACCGGCCAATTTTATAATTTTAATTAGAAAATTAAATAAAATCACATATAAACAGTAGATCGGATTCAATTCAATAGATTTGAAGTTAAGTTAATTACGCTAATAAATTTCCAACTTTTACATATAATAATATACATTATTTATTTCGTAAAAAAAATTTGGACTATTCATTTAAAAAATTATCAGTACCTCCAATTCTTGACATATGCTTCTTCTTATAACTATCAGTTATTTGATCGGTAATTTACTGACATTTAATTATTCTAATAAGATTTTATATGAATTAATAAAAACCAACAACTCATACTTAATGTGCTACATGAAAAATTGGTGAAATTTTAATAAAATATGTTTTTCAAGCATTGTTGGTCTGATTTTTATTCTCCAATACTGTTTGGATATATATTTTTTTAATAAATTCGCACCCATTGTTCTACATACTTCCTCTCCATGCCATTGCTCAATTCAGGGCCGGATTCAGAATTTTCGTTAGGGGAGGCAAAAAAATATCGAATCAGGTTTAAATATCTAATCGGATTTAAATCCATTAACTAATTGAGTACTCGATAAAAAACCAATGCTTTAACTTATAATTTTCAATGTTTTGACTTGTAATTTCTGATGCTCTGACTTATAATTATAATTATCAATTAAAATTCAACAAATTTATTTTAATTTTAACCCTAAATTTAATCCGAATTACAAATCAAATGTCCAGAGGGGAGCAAAAAAAATTTCAGGAGGGCAAAGTCGGTCGGGACCAATAAATCTCCACTAAAACTCAAAATCCGGGGGGAGGAGCAGCTGCCCCCTGGAACCACCTGGGTCTACCCCTAGCTCAATTTATATGGATTATTTGTTATGTAATGATAATTTGATTTCTGATTTACGGTTCAGTTTTGACTATTTAAAACTAAATAAAACGAGTGAACCAAATAATATTTTGTATATATAAATTATTAAGTGAGTACTTGTATTATTAATTATACATAATCAGATTAAAATTTGATAAATTTGGTGCGTTCAATTTTAAAATTTAATAAGATTAAAAAATATACCTTTGTAAGTTCAAATTCAAATTTATTGAAAATCATAGTCTAAAGCATAGTAACATGATTCGCGTTTTATTCGCGAATAAAACGTTTTTTGGAGGTTTCCAAACCGAACAGCGAATAAAACGGTTGACCGAATTTTTACCGATTTATTCGCGAATAAAACGCGAATAAAACGTTTTTTTTACGAATTATTCGCGTTTTATTCGAAAATTCGGCTGCATTGGAAAATTTCGAAAATTTTGGAGGGCAAAGCCACGTGGCTGGCTGGCTGCTGAGGCAAATTTTTGAAATTTTTTGGATTTCACCAAGTCACGTGGGTGTGATGAATTTGAGACAGATTTTTTGTGACCATTCTCATATAGCATTTTATATAAATCTGAATTTTGAATTTTGTTTTTTTTTGCTTTCTTGTTGTACGGTTGTACCGAATCATTCCCGAATTATACCCGAATTATACCCGAATTACGAATTTTTGACCTCGCCGAACCGAACCCGAATAATTCATTTGTCACTGTGGTCTAAAGGACCCCTGAAAAATAGACTTGCTATAACTAAAACGGTAAAACCTGCTAAAAATAGACTCCACGACCGCTTGGGAACTCAGATCTTGAGTTTAGAATGTCGTCCGTCCGATCAGAATCCGGAATGCACGAGGTCCATTAAATTCGTGTCGTTACGGATGGAGCGGTCCTGATTCGTTTCTATATTTACCTACTTACACTGTGATCGGAACCAACGTTTTCTCATTAAATGAGAAATAGAATTGACGTATTTCGAAATTTTCAGATCGGAATGCTGCGAGCGACAGGAAATGATTTCTTTTGACGCGATTTGGAGGGAAATTTTCCGCCCAAAATTTTCCCGTGAAAAACCAAGAGATTCGGCGGGAGTTCATTTGTCAAAATTATGGAGGTATTTTATTTCCATCGATACCCTTCCTCTTCCTTTTTATATTCTACTCTCAACTTGCGGTACCCTTCTTCCTCTGCGAACTCACAAAGCTAAGAGGTAAGTTTTTATTGAGAAAGGTTTCAGCTTTTATTGAAGAAGTTTCCAGCGATACCCTTCCTCTTCCTCTTCCTCTTCCTCTACTATTCATTGATGCCTTGATTAGCGATACCCAAGAGGCAAGCTTTTATTGAAGAAGGTTTCAGCAATTTGGGGTGAGATTTTATTAATTATAGTAGAAAATTAATTAAATATAGTAGGGATTTGGGGTTTCAGCGATTTGGGGTGAGATAAAATTGACCCCATTGAGAACCCTAGGTCCCAAAGCTGCCGTGTTACCTTTGATGAAAATCTACCACACATGAATTGAGATCCTGCCTACCCCGGTTGACTTTTGTTTTCATTGGAAAGTGTTTATTGCATTTGTGAAAATTATGTGCTTCTCTTTGCCCTTTTCGTTGGTGTCCTTCTCTTTGCCCTTTTCCCTTTTATTCCTTGAATTTGCTATTGCAGCTTTGAGGAAGCTTTTATCCCTGATCTGGTTTCAGCGATAAGTATAGTAGGAAATTAATTAATTTGTTGTTAACTTTTTTTGTATTTGTTGTATTTGCTACAAATAAATAATGTATCTGTCAGTTAGAAGTTAAATTAGTTTTATTTAGGAAAACACCACTTAGAATTATTATTATGTATGATATGTTGTGATTTTAGGAAAAAAAGATGAATGATTTTGAAGGTAGAACTACTCTTCTTATAGCAGCTTTCACAGCATATGTCGCATATTTGAATATTTTGATTCTTGTTGAGTACTACAAGAATCAGATTTTAGAAGCCAAAGATGAGGCTAATTTTGAACGGAAAAAAGTACGTGATCAGTTGATGGACGAAATTTGATAACCTTGAAGACTCACGGAAAAAAGTACGTGATCAGTTGATGAACGGAAAAAAGTACGTGATCAGTTCATTCATTTTGATTTTGCTTTTTGACCGAAATTTGATCTTCATTTATTTGCTTCTATTATTACTGTTCTTGCTTTATTTGCATTCCTTTTTATATTTTGATTTGTTTCTTTGTCGAATCTTTAAATCCAATAGCATACGAAATGCATTACTCTAGCTCCTGGTACCTTTCATTGCCATGGATTTGAGTTTGCAAATAAAACAGAATAATTGGCCTTTGCTGCCTCTTTCTTGCCTTTTCTCTTTAAGTGCTCTCTTTAATTCTTTTGTAAAATGATTAAGTAGCAAGGATATGAGAGTAGAAGCTTGACAGCTCCACTTGTATCTAACCTATTTAAATCATTTTATTTAAAGAATTAAGAGTAATAAATGGAAATTAATAAACATAAAATATAGAGATTGCTATGGTAGAAGCTTGACAGCTCCCTATGAAATCCTCTTTAAAAGAGCCTATTTGCAAATATAAAGGTTAATTAATCAATATTCATGTACATGCTTACATGAAAATTGAGAAATTAAAGGATATGTATGCAAATAGTGAGGGAAGAAGGACTAATCTGCAAATAGGTAACAGCCATGCTGAATCTTGCCATTTGTCACGATTAATCCAATGATGTCTCAATGATTTGCTCTTTAAATGATAAAAAGAACACTTAAAACATAATCTCAACAGAACCAGGGACCTCCCTGCAAAAAAATCCAGACTTGATAGCTTTTTGATATCTAAATGTTGTTAATCAAATGAATTCTTGGAACTTGAATCACCGTTTCTTTGTTTCTGGTATATCGACATGATCCAAACTTGGTTATACACTGCTACATGCCCTAACCAGACCTTCACCTATGTCACAAAGACTCTTGACTAACCTCTAGTATGGTACCAAGTCCAAAATCAAAAGCCAAGCACAATATATGCACTGCTGGTACAAAGGAACACACCAAAAACAGTAAAAACGACCTGTTCTGCTAAAACAGTCAGTACAGACTGATACAGGAACCAAAATGCAAAACAAATCACATTGGTAAATAAAGGACTCAAAAACACACACTTTAGACCCAAATTTTACATTTATAGTATTTTTCTATGATTTACTAGCTATTTTTAAAGTTCACTTTCTGAAAATACAAAAAACTACTGGTTGGTGCTGGGGTGCCTCCGTGCCTGTCACCTTATTTCTGGTAAATTGATGGACTATATAAGTATATATCACTGATAAAGTGATTGGAACTCAGCAGATATGTTTTTCTATTGATAAAGTGATCGGAACTCAGCAATTGATGGAGCAATATATCTTTTTCTTTTCTGGTTAGTGCTAGAGTGCCTGTCACCTTGTTTCTGAAAAAGGGTAAAAGTGTCATTTTCATTTAAGTGAAATCATTTCCATCTATTATATAGATTTTCCAATCAAAAACTAAAAATGAATTCAATTCTTTTTTATTTTCATTCCGATCAACAAAATTCAATTGAAAATCATTTCTATTGAATACCATTGAATTGAAATCAATTGAACTCCACCAACTATAGTGTTCCGATCACAGTGTAAATTTGAGCGTTTTAGGGTAAGATTGGCGATCGGCGCACGGCCGCACCCCGCTCCTCCGCCTCCTCCGCCTCCTCCGCCTCCTCCGCCTCCTCCGCCGCTTTAGCACCTACACGAATCCGCCGCTCTGCGTTACGATCTTCTGTAATAGGTGCTCGAACTGTACTTTTTTTTTTCCTTTTCCTTATTCATCTCGTCTTATCCCGAGTTAAATTGCATTTGGGGAATAATTTAGGAATACTGGATTATTCGAGTCTTAATCAATTTCAAAAACTCTTGAGTTGTTGCTTGGTAATGCCTGATGTGGCAATATTAATTAGGTACTCAATTTGACCATCAGATTTCTCTGATTTATATATAGGTGCATGTCATGTCAGTATATGATAGAAGCAATTTGTGTTGACTATTAAACCCTCAGATTGTCCACTGTTGATGAAAAAGTTTAGGGTTTATGGATAATTAGGATTATTATCAATTTCTGTGTTGAATGCTAGTTCACTGTTAATTAGTTTATCACTTAGTCCCTTCCCCTTCCTTTTCTTTAAATTATGTAGTATTTAAACCCTAATTTGAATTCTGGATGTAAAAATTAAGTATCTGTTCTTTACATTTTTCCAATCAGAGTATCAATTTATTATCAATTTATTTGAGGATTAGACATAGCTATGGTACTTGAGTAGAGAATAGAAGCATTTTTATTATCAATTGTTGTTTTCTTTTGCTTATGAGTCTGGTATTTGTTTGTGATTGACTTAATTAGTCATTAATTGTTTATTTTCTTAATTAATTATACACAAACAGGAGCAGGAGTCATGGATCCAACTCAAAGCCCTACAAAAAAGAGAAGAAAGATTGCAGTTGCAGATGTTGATGTTGATAGGATAAGTGAGTTGGGAGATGATTTGCTGATACTGATTCTGTCTTTGCTGAGCACAAAGGAGGCTGTTCAGACCTCCTTGCTAGCCAAAAGATTCCAGAATCTCTGGGCTGCTGTACCTGTTCTCGATTTTGATTTTCATGAATTCCGCCTAGAAGATCTGGAAGAAGATGAAGACGAAGAGGATATCTCTGATATTCAAGAAAATTTCACAAATTTTATTAATGGTGTTTTTGAACACCGTGATCCAATAATAAATTTGGATTCATTCAAACTCAAATGGGTTGAGGAAGGAAGCAACCCCGAACCTGCCACTACATGGCTTGATAATGTGGCAGCAAAGTTCAAACTCAAGTTTCTATCTGTTCATATTTTCACAGAGAATTATGATTTTCAAGTTCCCGATTCTATCTTCTCCTGTGAGTCGTTGCAGGAGATTGAATTACACTTGGAAGGTGAAGCTATAAGGCCGAGGTCTTTAAACCTTCCCTGCCTCAAGAAATTAACCCTTGATTCCATAGAGATTGTAGATGAGGTAATGCAAAAGCTGTTAGGGTTGCCTTCTTTAGAAGAAATGGTGCTCTCTTGGTGCAATTTGAACACCTGTAACATATCTTCTGCCACATTGAAGCGTCTGGTTATTGACTGCGAATTGAACCCCGAAACTCCTCATGACATATCAATTTCAACCCCGAATCTACTCTACTTGAAGATACATTCTTGGTCAATGGGAAGAATAAAGTTAAAAAAACTGGAGTCTCTTGTGGAAGCGTGCATCCATTACCATAAGTTTGAAAATGAAGCCCCTCTGTTTCTGACGGGTCTTTCAAATGCAACCTATCTTGAGCTAATGCTGTTGTCTCAATGGGGTGTCTTGGTAAGATTATATAGAGTGAGGCTATGGTGCTATGCATAGCACGGATGGCTAGTGTACTACGGCTCAATATGGTACTTTTTAAAATCCTAACGGTCGATCCGACCGTTCAATGTGATAACCATATGAATATGTACTTGCAAACTAAATTTTATATTTTTTCGAATTTTTTTACTATTTTTTCAGATAGGTAGAATTTTGATGGTCCAGAATTTTCAAAAAACACTGATTTTTCTACCTATCTGAAAAAATAGTAAAAAAATTCGAAAAAATATAAAATTTAGTTTGCAAGTACATATTCATATGGTTATCACATTGAATGGTCGGATCGACCGTTAGGATTTTAAAAAGTACCATATTGAGCCGTAGTACACTAGCCATTGGTGCTATGCATAGCACCATAGCCTCACTCGATTATATATTATTCGTAACTTAGTTTCTATATATGCTATTTTTTTATAATAATTATTGGATTCTTGTATTGCTATTAATTACTTGCAAAGCAAACTTAATTTCTAAATTTCATTACTTGCAACAAGTAAGGAAAATATATATTGACTGACTTGACTTGTATTTTTTTTTTGGGTTCTTAAATTAGCAAATGAAGGATGTATTGGAGGAAGAAACAACTAAATTTCCAACCTTCAATAATTTAAAGAGCTTGAAAATTGGAGAATGGTGCATGACTGATGAGTTTGATTTGGTAGCCTGTTTCCTCTTCCATGCACGTAACCTTGAAAAGCTCACTCTAGTCCATTGCCACTGCCAGGTATGTATTGTGATTTATAAGCTGATGATTTAAACTAAGACCAACCTGAGTCTTAATTGCAGCATTCTTTCTTGCAAAACACAGTTCTCTTGTGATTTATTGCTATTATATATATTCTTATTAATTGCTATCGTGAAGTAGCTAGGATTAATTGTAGAAATCTCTTGTGATTGGCTCACCCTTGTCATCACCAGCACCCATGTACTTGTGGAATACAACAAAATATATCATGACATGTGTCAGTTCAATAGTCAAACAAATAGCAAAAGTTCAAAAGCCCTTGCACAATTTCTATTAATTTTACTTTCAGATACTATTAAGCTCCTCACTTTTACAATTCATCTAAGAAATTACCTAGTAATAGAAATGGCTCATACAAGCCTATTGCACAAGAGTGAGGCTATGGTACTATGCATAGCGTGGAATGGTCCGTACTACGGATCAATATCTTTGTTTTCAAAGTCCAACAAGTCGATCTAAACTGTTCAACATGATCATCATATGAAAATGTACTTGTTGATCAAATTTTACATTTTTTTTATAATTCTTTTACTATTTTTTAGATAGGTAAAACATCACTTGATCTAAAAATTCTAGACCGTTCAAAAGTAGTGATTTTCTACCTTATCTAAAACACTCTAAAAAATGAAAAAATTAGTCTCCAAGTACATTTTCAGAAGGAGATAGATCCACTGTTTGGACTTTGAAAAAGGAGATATTGATCCATAGTACGGACCATTCTGTGCTATGCATAGTACAATAGCCTCACTCATTGCACAAATATTTTTAGGGTTATCTTGTAAGTACCTGGAATATTAACCCAAGGGTGCCGCTCCACTTGCAGCATTCTTTCTTGTAAAACACAGATCTGTTGTGATTTATTGCTATTACATATGTTCTTATTTATTGCTATCATGAAGTAGCTAGGATTAATTGTACGATTGATAAATGTGTAACTGGTTTGGTCCATGCATTTTTTGTATACATAAACAGACATCCAATTTTATTGGTTCTCAAGAAATAAAAAAGGATAGGTTATGTATTTTTAGTGCATTTTTCTGTCGATAAAGTTAATAATAAATAACTGAGAATCTCTCTCTTGGACATACTATATATTATATTGTTTTGCTTGCTTAAAATGCAACATATATCTCAAAGTATTTATAATTTTTTTTTAACACGCATGTAAGCATGTTATCGTTGATTGGAAAATTAAAGAAATCTCTACCAGTCCGTACCTAGTTTTTTAATTGGATAGACTTTCTGCATCCTTTTGTGGTGTTTTAGAGTCACAATAAACAGCAAAATTATGTGGGCTTTATTTGGAGTTCTGTGTCGAATTTACTTGTATTGTCTATATCTAAATTGTTAACTCTGATTCTAGTGATGACTAGAAAAGTAATATTTAATAATAGCTAGAGATGTTATGTTACTTTTGAATTGCTTGCTAATTTTGCTATTTTAGAATATGTATAATTTTTTTAGCATTGGCAGGAAAGGAATAAGGAATCTCTCTCAATTTGATAAATTTATTGGAGAGACCGTGAAAGATCTGGACCATCGATTTTAGATTGGATAGACCAGTCTATAATTATATCCACCCTAACCCTGTATTATTCTGCCCATTTGTCCATTTAATTAATTTTAAATCGACGGTCTGGATCTGTCTGTCTGGAACTCTTCAATGAAGTCAATCCCTTCAAGTTCATTTGGAGTGCAAGAAGAGAGGCAGTGTTGGTTAGTATTATTAATAAATAAATACTCTTAATTAAGTCCTTCCTGACTAACTAACTAACTCTTGATTAAATTTTCAATGTAGTCACATTACAAGGTGGAGATAAGCCTTGGATTTACGGGGAACAACTTTCGCATTATGAAGGTCAAAGGCCATAACTTTAACATTAAGGAGATCAGAGGCAGGGAGAATGATAAAATTAAGGCTGATATAAAAGAGCTACTGAAGCGTGTTTACAATACACATCTGAAAATCAGACCTGAGATGAACATCATTTCCTCATAGTGTAGTAATTTCTGGAATGATTTTTTGTACTCTTTTCAGATATTATTCTGTTTTTGTAGTGTGATAATGAATTAGTATTGTACGTTGTCTTCTCTTTAGTTGCTTCTTAAAATGATATCACTGTTTTGAGCCTGAAATCCCGATCAGACATGTAAGCTAAACCTATTCAACTTCTGAAATCATTAACAGAGATTCTGTTTCTTACATATAAATAGGAATTTATGGGGTCTTGTTTGTAATTTTCACATATCATTCTTGTCAGTCCTTTTATAGCACATTCATCTCCAACAGGTCAAGTTAAAAGAACAATTTAGTCCAAGTATTTAATGTGTATACCAGTATACCAGTAACTGGTACAGTAAAATTTGAACAATATATAAATTTCTCTTAAATTATACTTCAGATTTATATATATTTCAAAAAAATTAATACATGAGAGAATTGGGGTTAATTTGCAAGTCTGTCATCTTCATTGTTACTCTCTGATCATGGTCTTCTTTTCTGATCTATTGTCTTTACATTTTGCTTAAATGAACAAAAAATAACAAATTTTAAATTTTAAATGATTAATGAAGAGATGGGAATATAAATAATAAATTGAGTTTTAATTGAAAATAACTAAATTTTAAATTTCAATGGGAAAATATCTAAAAGTAGAGGTTTTGATGGGGAAAAATACAAATTTCTCATTTTAATTTTTTGTCTACTCCTAGCTAAAAAACATGTGCGTACAAAACATGACCAACATAGAAAAATAAAATAAATAACGTATTTATATTCAATTATTAATTTACTAGCAAGTACAGTACAATAATTTCTAGGATTTTATTTCACATAAAACCCTTACATTTTCCAAATAGCAAAGAATTTTAAATATTTGTTACCTGACTGATATAATAAGGAACCTCCTTTTCAAAGTTGCACTATTCTTTTTTTAAAATTATTTTTAATTTCAAACATGAAGATGTGAGAGATGTGGTAGTTTTTAATTCGCTGGTACTATTAAAGTTTTTAATTTGATGTGGTAGTTTCTAATTCAGTTTCAGATATGTGAGAGAGTTTTTTATTTAGAAACTATGCAGTAAAGTTTCTTATTAAGAAATTGTTTATAAATTTCATACTCACCAAATGATTGGCTCAAATTATTTCTCTTTTTTAATTTGTTGATGACGTAACTTATTAGAAACTCTAAAATAAATTTCAGAATTGTGAGAGTTAGTAACTTTAGAGATTTTAATTTTTAAAAAGTAGTTAATAGTTATTTAAAAACTCATTTGAGTTGCTGAGAGCCTGAGACGCAACTCTTAGCCGCCTCTGCTAAGTTTTCTAAAAAAGACAGATATTTCACTGATTTGGCCGGTCAACATTCCTAACAACTAATCATTTACAATATTTGACTAGTCAACCTTTTTATTTCACTGATTTATCTATTCATTCATCTAATAGTTCCGCCTAGTTAAACGATAAAAGAAAGAGGATATTTCATGTCTACCCCTAAAAAATTTTGAAATTACTTTTATAATTCATAATATCATATTTATCGTATTAATTTTAAAAAATGATAAATTTCTATAATTTATTTTTTTATTAAAACTCATTTTAAATTTATGAAATTCCTATTTCATCCGTTATTAAAAAATATATAGCATGGGTAAAAGACATAATTGGTCAATTTGTGAGGACAAATGATTTAGTTCTCTACTTTTGACGCATATGACTTTTAGGTCTATGTTCATGTCATCATGTGTACGTCATAAGTAGAGAAATAAATTATTTGTTCTTACAAACCAGCCAATTAGAAGATAGTTGAACACATCTTACACGTGCTACACATTTTTTTTTTATAATAAAAGGGTAAAATGTGACTTCATACTTTAAAAATGAGTTTTAATAGAAAAGACAATAAATTAGGTAAATTTGTGAGTTTTTTAAATTTAAAAGGATTAATATGATATTATAAATTTTGGAAGAAGAAATACATAATTTTAAGATTTTTGAAGGGTATACATAAAATTTCTCCAAAACAAAGGCTGGACCTTAAAAATTGAGAAAATTATATATACCCCATCAAAACATTGTGATTTAGATATTCACTCATTATTTTTTTTTAACAAAATTGAGAAATCCCACTGATTTCTTATTAAAATCACAAACCATACAAGCATAATATTTTTAGAACAGAATATCAAACAGTTGGTATGAAGACCATAAACAGTACATCAACTATTACGAGTAAAACTAGGGTGTTTTTAAGTTCACCAAATCTTTTTGTGAACTCAACTCTAAAATCTATTGGATTAGCTTAAATTATGAATCCGAATCGTCAAAATCCGTCAAACATATGAGTGATGTGTCTACATGCAAAAAAAAAAAAAATTGACTTAATTTTGTCGAGTCAAGTGGTAGAAAACGTTCAAAAAATGAATGCATTAAAATTAATTTATAAACCTTCTAATTTTGATCACTTGACTTTATACTAAATTAATTCAAAAACTTAAATTTTTTGCATGTAGACGCATCACTCGTAAGGTAGACGAGTTTCAACGGTTCGGATTCAACATTTGAAGCCAATCTGATAAATTTGAGTTTGAACCCTAATTCTAACTTAAAAGAATGTAATACTTGACTTTATTTAACTCTTGCAGTTTGAACCCTCTTTATATAACTTAGCAATGTCTCAAACTGAGGAAGCTAAGGACGAGGCCAAGGAGTGAACTACGGCAGTTCTACAGCTGTTAGAGGAAGCTTTTGTCAAGATGAGCAATAAGGGAAAACCATTCTTTGGTGGTGACACGATTGGATACCTCGACATAGCATTTGGTTCTTATTTAGGATGGATGAGAGAAACCGAAGAGATAATTGGTCTGAAGCTGTTAGACGATGCCCGAATACCGCTTATTTGTGCATGGGCTGAAAACTTTTGCAACAAAACTTTTGCAACAATGAAGCCGTGCGACATGCTTCTCTGGAGATCGTGAAAATCGTGGAGTATGCCAAGTTTCTCCGGTCGAGGTGTAAACCCGGACCTCCTCAGGGCGAGTGATGTTGCAATTTGGGCCGTTTAATTCGTCATCTGCCATGAACAGGCCCAACTAACAACTTGAAATTTGAGTTGTTTTAGACTAATTTTGGGACTTAAATTGAGTTAACAGGTTGTATTGGTAAGCTAGCTGATAGTTAATTTAAAGACAAATTCTTCTATGAACATAAGGATCTATTTGTAAAATGAATATATTTCTATTTTCAAAGTTCAAACAGTCATCCGACCGTTCAACATTATCTCCATATTAAAATGTACTTGGAGGTCAAATTTTACATTTTTTTGATTTTTTTTTTATTATTTATTAAGTATTTTATAAAAACTAGTCAAATTCATACCATTGAATTTTGTAAAATACTTAATAAATAGTAAAAAAGTTCAAAAAAAATGTAAAATTTGACCTCCAAATACATTTTAATATGGAGATAATGTTGAACGGTCAGATCGACTGTTTGAACTTTGAAAATGAAAATATATTCATTTTACAAATAGGTCCCTGTTTGAACTTTAAAAATAAAAATATATTCATTTTACAAATAGATCCTTATGTTCACATAAGCATTTCTCTAATTTAAAAGGGGCTCTTTCCTGACTTTTCTTCTCTTTTTTTAAAGAAGCTTTTAAAAGGAGCTGAAAAGGTTGATATAATGCTAGTAGTGGAGAACAGAATCTAATTTTAATGTGGTCTTGGTATCTACGCCCCAAATCCAATCATGTGCATCTCCGATTATTTTGGGACAGTGGTAAAGGTAGTTAAAGGGTTAGATCAATGTCAAATCATTTTTCATAAAAGAGAAATTTTTTTTGTGGATGGGATCAATTAGAGCATGGAGTAGTATATCTAATTCACATAATGAGATAGTTAATAGAGTTGGAAAGATGTACCATGTCGTGACTAATATGATATAACTTTGGTTTTGTGTCGTATGTAATTAAAATGTTGAGAGATGGTCATGGTATGTGAATGATCACACTACGTGAGTCACATTACGTCCAGACGTATTGTGACCAAATATGTTGTGTTCAAATGTAACTAGTTACGTTTAACCATTTTTTTTTCATAATTTATAATTTAGGATGGTTTATTCAAGATTCACCATGATCCATATCTAACGGTCCTAATTACACGTGACTCGCGCGAACACGTGTCGTGGCTAGATCTTTCTCATGTCCTCTACACAATATATTTAACAATCTTGCATCATTGGTCACATCTACAATTATAATTGGTTTGTAAGATCCAATACAAATATAACAAAAAAATATATAATCTTTTGCAATTACAAGATGCGCATGTTCTTATTCCTTTCTCAAAATTGCAAATTTCATTTTATATATAATAAAAGAAATAAAATATTTTATGTTTGGTAAACAACCCTCTTGCCGACATTTTTATTAATATCCAAAATTAATTATAAAATATTAATTATACCCAGATTAGCTGGGTATTTTTTAAAAATACCCAAACCGGTCATTTTTTGGCTGGTCAGGAGGGTTTTTTTTTTGAAATATTTGTTAGATTACTTCTTTTAATGTATAATTAGCATAATTATACTAAAATATGCTAAATTACGCTAAATTACGCTAAGAGAAACGATATCTTCACTGAGAAGGCCAAAAATGATAACGAAACTCAAACGGCCATAAAACGGTGCTGGAGTGTCCGGTTTCAACAAATGACCACTTTTCGGAAAGCTTGTAAAAATATGCATGCATCAGTGATGGCTGTGCCTTTTTTGAAATTCAAAATTGCCAAAAAAGAAAGGGAAGAGACTCAAGTTTTGAGTTGAAGTTTCCGATTAAGATTTTAATTTCTATTTTTCGATCAAAGTAGCTCAGTAAATTGGTTATATAATGAACTTGTAGAATACCAATTTTTACTATTTTTTATTTTTTTATTTATGCAATATGGCACAAAATCGGCCTAATTTAGCGTAATTTAGCGTAATTCAGCGTATTTCAATATAATTAGCGTAATTAGCACAATTAAAGTAATTTAACGTAATTAGTGTAATTTAGCGTATTTCAGTATAATTAGCGTAATTTAGCGTAATTTAGTGTAATTTAGCATAATTTAGCTTAATTTAGCATAATTTACCTTATTTTAGCGTAATTTAACATAATTTCAAATAATTTAGCATATTTTAGTATAATTATGCTAATTATACATCAAAAAAAGTAATATAACAAATATTTCAAAAAAAAAAACTCCTAACTAGCCAAAACAAAACAAAAAAACTCCTAACCGGCCAAAAAATGGTCGGTCTGAATTTTTAATCTAACCGGCCATTTTATCAATAACCAGCTAAGCGGGATATAATTAATATTTTGTAATTAATTTTAGATATTAATAAAAATGTCGGACCCTCTTGATCAGTCCATTTATCAGATAAGACAAGCAAGAATCTCTTATTCTATGCCACCATGAAAAGGGGCGCATCCGAAATTTTTATTAATAACCCCAAACAAAAGAAAAATATCAAATCTAACCCCAGCTCCAAAAAATTTTCAAAAATAACCCAACCGCCCCATGATTGGGCGGTCCGCACCCCCCCCTAACCGCCCCATGATTGGGCGGTTTACCCCCCCCCTAACCGCCCCACCATGGGGCGGTTTAGTTGAAATTTTTTTTTTTTTAATAAAACCCGCCAGCCCCCCCCCCACCCTACCCTAACCGCCCAGCCAGCCCAGCCAGCCCCCCCTGCCTCCCCCACACGCCCGGCCAGCGCCCAGCCCCGCCCCCTGCCGCCCTCCCCGACCCTCCCCGCCCCTCCCCGCCCCTCCCCCGGCCCTCCCCTCCCCTCCCCTCCCCTCCCCTTGGCCGGCCACCACCACCACCACCCCCCTCCTTTCTCTCTCGGCCACCCTCTCTCTCTCCCTCTCTCTCTCTCTCGGCCATCTCTTCCTCTCGATCGATCGTCTTCGGGTAAGTTATCGTAACTCATAATTTTATTTTTGGTAGGAATTGAGGTGTTAATCGTGTGCGGGTTGTTGATTTTCCCGACGCGATTAAATTGTGCGGTTTATGTTAGAAATTAAATTAGGGTTTAATTAGGGTTTAGACTTTAGTTTAAAATTTTAATTGTTAAATTGTGCGGGTTGTTGATTTTCCCGACAAGATAGAATTGAACAAAATTAGGAGTTAGGGTTTATAAATTAGGATACAAAATTAAATTAGGGTTTAGCGAAATAAATTAGGATTTTGGGTACCAAATTAAATTAGGGTTTATGTTTTAGCGAATTAAATTAGGATTTAGGGTACAAAATTAAATTAGGGTTTATGTTTTATAAATTAAATTAGGGTTTATAAATTAAATTAGAGTTTATGTTTTATAAATTAAATTAGAGTTTATAAAGTAGGGTTTATAAATTAAATTAGGGTTTAGGTTTTATAAATTAAATTGGGATTTATAAATTAAATTGGGATTTATAAATTAAATTGGGGTTTATAAATTAGTGTTAGGGTTTATAAATTAGGGTACAAAATTAAATTAGGGTTTAGGTTTTAGCGAATTAAATTAGAATTTATGGTACAAAATTAGTGTTTCGATTTAAAATCCCTACATTATACATTTTTATATCTAAAATTGTGAAATTTAAGTTATTTGCAAATTATGCACTGCAGATACTATGGAGAGGGGCGGTAGTTCGTCCAGTACAGAGGCTCCCAGTGCATCCGGTGCAGAGCCTCTCGGTGCAGACCACGCTACACATGCAGCTGATACATTCAGCCCTCTTCTGTGGATTCCACACATTCAGCACAGGGTGGCGCTCGCATCTACGGAGGTAAGTTGTTTTTTAAGCAATTCAGTTCAAATTACAGATTTTTAATATGGCATATAGTAAGTCACTCAGAATGAAATTATTGTTAAATACAGGACGAGACGATGTTGACCGTGAGACATCGCACCTCCGGGATACCATACGTCGGTCATCCTCTGATGGAGCAGTGCATTATGCATCTCGGATTGTACCAGCTTGCTACCATGCCACAGGGTCAGATCGACCAGGCTCTGATGAGCGGGCTCGCGGAGAGATGGCGACCGGAGACTCATTCGTTCCACTTACCCTTTGGGGAGATGACCGTGACCTTAGCAGATGTGAGCGCTCTATGGGGTCTACGGATCGATGGGGATCCTATCAGCGGTGTCTCCGACAGTCCACTTCATGTGGGGATGATACGGCGGCTTCTTGGGGTAGAGGATCCAAAGACGATACAGAAGAAGAAGAAGAAGAAGGATGATGAGGAGTTCCGGTATTCGGGGTACTGCATTAGCCTAGCGGCGCTCCGTGATCACTTTTTCCTGCATCGGATCACAGCCGAGACCACTGATCTGGAGGCCGTCAGGAGGTAATAATTGAGAATCTTGAAATTTAAATATGTTACGAACTCATCCGTGAAAATCATTAAATTTATCTTTACTATTTTATATTTTTAGGTATGTGAGGGCTTTTGTGCTGGATCTCTGTGGCAGCGTCATGTTCGTGGACTCCAGCGGTGACGCGGTTCCGATTATGTTCCTCTCTCTGCTGACAGAAATTGAGAAGCCATCGAACTGGAACTGGGGCGGAGCTGTGATCGCCTACTTATACCGTAGCCTTTGCCATGCTTGCTTGGTAAGTTTTCACAAATTTTTCGGAATTTAAATTATAATAAGTAGGGTTCAATAATCACCAACACATTCACCTCATGTCCAAAATATAGGTGAAGAACAAGCAGATCCACGGACCGCTTCTTCTACTCCAGCAATGGTCGTGGTCTCATTTGCCGGTATGTCGGCCAGTTCGTCCGTCTCTTGTCCCTTACTTGAGGAGGCAGGATGCCGAGAGGTGTCCCGCGTACGGTGCCATATGGGGCGACCGATTTAGGTACGAGAACACGGGCAGGGGGAGAACTGTGGGGATTTCATATGTCCGGAGTCAGCTCCAGATGCTTCACGAGAGCAGCGTCGACTGGTTCCCCTACCGAGAGTTCTACGAAAGGAACGCATTTTGTCGACTGACATTGGAGCAGAGGCATCTCTGGTTTTATCGGGGGCCGTGTGTATGTTACTGGATTGTTGAGTACACGTATCCAGATCGCGTGACCCGACAGTTTGGTCTGGACGCATTTGTCCCGCAGTTCCCAGAGCTTGGAGAGGCTGAGACCACCAAGTTGCACAAGTAAGTTACTTAATTGCTCTCCTACCGTTACTTGTTCAGTTCTGAACTTGATTAACATTCTTTTTTTAATTTAAATGTACTGCAGGACTAAACACAATAAGCCCAACGTCGACTGGAGCACGCGCCACGCAGAGCATATCATCCAAGCACAGTCTCCACAGTTCCACATGTGGCAGCCTCCTACGGCCGATGATGTCACACTGGGCGCAGGGCCTGGAGGATTGAGGTACTTAGTCTGGTACCAGAGGTGGGGCATGCCCTCGGTATACCTCACGGGCCATTGGGGTGAGACCCTTCGACGGAGGCTTTCTCGTGCAGGGTCGAGTGGTTATATGTCATTCGGACCGATGCAGGCTCGCCAGGTAATTACTTACGAAACTAACATATTTAAAGCATTAAATGTTTATTTAGTTTTTCCTAAAAAATTAATAAATACACTTTGTGCAAATTCTTACCGGTATCAGAGGAGTGGCACACAGCTTGGTGTGCATGGCACGAGATGGTTGGCGAGCAGTGGGATGTACAATGCTCCAGCACACTGCTCCTATGGTGGAGGACTCCGGCTTTGACGGCCGCCTCGTTGGCATGTTGCATGACAGTGGGGAGAACATCAACTGGCGCGAGATACAGCCCACACCACTAGATCCGGATCAGCCCAGAGTCGCTATATACGGTGATGAGATGCCGCCACCTCCTCCAGGTAATTTGATTTTGTCGTACACAGTCATTTCTCGGTACAAAAACTATTCTAATTAATTTGTCTTCAATTATGCAGTGGATGAATCAGGTTGGGGCTTCCACGAATGGGTGTTGAATAACAATGCGTGGAGCGCTTACTACAATGAGTATGGAGTTCCGGTGCAGGTTGGACAGGTAGCAAAAATTTATTATTTATTCAACTTACTACTTATTTGTATGTAGCAAAACTAACATTGTTTCCATTAAGGGTGGAGCTCCCCCACGACATTCTACTTCGGAGTTCACTATGGATGACTTTATCGGAGATTATGCCGGGGATGAGAGACGGAGCCTCCACATGCCACGATATCCGGAGGCCAGACAGCACGATGACGAGGCCAGTGGGAGTGGAGCACAGCATGCAGATGCATATGCATCTGCTATATTTGGCACACCGCCTCCTCCGCCTACGTATCCATCGACCTGGGAGCCATGGGAGGTGCCTACTATGCCGCCTATCCCCCCACTGGTGGAGGATCCGTGGGCCGAGGCGGATACAGCCGCACAGGAGGAGGAGGTTCACGTGAGGCGTGTACAGCCGCATAGGGACCGCCATCCACCCCGTAGGTTGGATCTCTCCGGTCGTCGCCCTCGTCCTCGTCGTTAGGTTTTTTGTTCTTGTAGTCTGATAGCTTTTCTACTATTGTATATTCAGTTTGGAGTGTTTTATCTTATGTTGCGGACATTTAGATTACGTAGTTTGGATTTTTTTTTGGTGGACTTACCATTTATATTACATATTTTTCACTGTTTATCACGTTATTCAAATCGACAATTATTATAAAAGAATCGACAGTTCTAACGTCAAACGACTCATCCACTTTCAACCAATTCTTATTTAAAATTACAATAATAAAAATAAAGCATTTTCATATAAAAATTACAATAGAAAAAATATATCTTCATATATGTTGTAAATATATCTTAATAAAAATATATCTACAAAACAAATATATATTTAATATATCTATAAAAAATATATATATCTTATAAATATATCTTATAAATATATCTTAATGAAAATATATTTACAAAAACAAACATGTCTTAATATATCTTAAAAAAATATATATATCTTATAAATATATTTTACTAAAATAAATATCCTAACATATCTGTAAAAAAAAATGCCTAACCGCCCCCCAATAGGGCGGTTTTCTTGGCCGTGTGAACCGCCCAATGATTGGGCGGTTTTGTGGGTAGGGTGAACCGCCCAATCATGGGGCGGTTAGGTCATTTTTGAAAAAAATTTCAAGTTGGGGTTAGATTTGATATTTTTCTTTTGTTTGGGGTTATTAATAAAAATTTCGGGCTTATTAGTATTTCTGTCATTGCCAATATTTTTTTATTGGTTTGACGTCTTTGACCTACTTCTCACAAAACATTATTTAAATTTGAGCAAAATAAAATACAAGTACACCAGAAGAATGTTACACAAAAATATATCCCAGATATAATCTTTGATGTGATATAAGTATTATATTTATTATAGTCAATATCATATCTAACAATAGAAGAATTTGGCAAAATGGCTGCTTTGAAAAACAAAAACAAAAAATGAAGAATTGTTTTCTTTTTCTTTTTACAAAAAAGGACTAGTTGATAAAAATTAATTGTTAAGATGCATAAATAAATATAGTTCATGCTGCAGTTCTTATAGAAAAAAAATATAATTTCTTTGTAATCAAAATAATTTAACATAATCATATATATTTAGATTTCTTTTGGATTTCTAAAAGCATGCTAACAAAGTGGTACTTCATATTCTATTTCTTTAATATGTAGCGTAATTTCTAATTTAGAAAGACTTTTTTTGAAGAAATCATTTTCTAACTGTTTTTATCGGCACTCGTTTTTGTTGCTCTCTATTCCTTAATGATAATTATTAAGAGCATCTACGTCCCAGCAACTCAAATGAGTTTCTAAATAACAGTTAACCATTTTTTTAGAAATTAAGGTCTCTAAAGTTTCTAAACTCTCAAATCTCTGAAATTAATTTTATAGTTTCTATTAAGCCACGTTAGCAATAAATTAAAAAGAAGAAATAAGTTGAGCCAATCATTTAGCTAGCATGGAGTTTATAAATAGTTTTTTAATAAAAAAACTTTTTTATATAGTTTCTAAATAAGAAATTCTCCCACATCTCTAAAACTAGATTAGAAATTATCACCTCAGATTATAAACTCTAATAATACCAAGAATGTAGATGCTCTAACGTGACCATTAAAAATAATTAACTTAATTTATCTTTACCGCTTGGCAACTGTTTTTAATTTTTTTTTTAGTTTTATTGATGTAGCGCTCTGAATTTTCTAAATTCATTTTTTAAATGATCTGTGCATCGGTCCAGGTGTTACCAAAGGGCCCCTTTGGTTTCAGTGGTTGAGTCTGATTCCACATTGAATTGCACCTTTTTCAAAAGCAGTTTTGTCTGGATATGTTCAGAACTGATATTTATAAGCAAAACTAGAGTAGCAAAACTAGAGGGTTGGTGAGCAGTCTTCAAAAAGACTATTGGATTGATTTTTAACGATTAATTTAAACAGTTTGAAATCTATCTACTTGATTATGTACATGTATATGTAAAATTTTTAAAGTTTCGAATTTATTTAGTACATGATAATGATGAAAAATGAATGCATAAAACAATTTAAAAAATAACTTATAAAATGTTTATTTTTTTTTTTACTGCTTGACCATGTGCTAAATGAATTCGAAACTTTAAATTTTTTGCATGTATATACATCACTCACAAAGTAGATAAATTTTAACGGTTTGGATTCATCATTGGAAGTCAATCCGATAACCTGTTGGAGGTGTGCTCACCAACCCCTAATTTTGCTCGATATATATATCTCCCTATATGCAATTCAGTTTTGCAACGAATTTCTTATATGTCATTTTCAAAAATTAAAAATCTAAAAGTAACCTGCATTTCTTAAAATCTCGAAACCTAAGTTTTTGAATTTTCAACTTAAAAAATGCCACAAATAAAAAATTCGGAGTTTTGCAGGATACCGAGATTGACTAGAAACTCATTTAGTTATGAACCATGCACAAATTTTAATTTATACATAATTATCTTTTTATCGCTTTTGGACGAAAGCATAATTTCTCATCAATTTTTACAAAAAGTTCCATTTTCATAAAAAAAAAATGTTCAATTTATTTTTTTCCACAATCTTTTTCATGCTCATGATTTTATAGTGAGAATTATTTTCTACATTATTATTTCATGTTCATGATTTTCATAATTTGAATTTTATCCTTATAAAAAAATTTACTCACATAAATAAAGCAATCTGAATATGCAACTGGAGTTATCCAGTTCAATCCCGTTACAAGTCAGGCCTATTTACGTCATTTTACAAGTCTGACACGCCGCCCACGTATATGGGTGATGATAATGACATGATTACAACATCCAAAAAATATATATATATATATCAGCGATAAAAATATACAAGTCCCAATAATATAATTTTGTTTTTAATGGAGTGAAAAACTATATTAAATAAAAGACGGATACGTATGTAAATTTGTAAATCTCACTATACTATGTATACTCATCAATATTAATTATTTTCGATATAAATACAAAAGTCAAGGGCCAAGAGCGTTGATTTTAATATACTGTATAATAATGATCATATTGGTTTCTATTATGGACCTTTATAATAAAAAATATTTTTTTATAGAAGTTTGTAAATTATGATAATACGTGCAACACGATTCATTTTTAACTCTCTTATTATTAAACATGATATCATTCCATTTAATTGGTATTTTTTTATTTATTTGAGAAAGCATTTAATTGGTATTTTTTAATGTTATTTCTTTCCAAAAGACCACATTTATCTTATAGCGCAAATTGATTCTAACCATGAACTAATATTTTCATTTTCAAAATTCAAATAGTCGATCTGAAATATTTAACATGATCTCCATATAAAAATTTGTATATACTTGTTGATCAAAGTATAATAATTAATTCCAAGGCGACTGTGTCAGTGAAAAGCAGCACAGTTTGCTGTATCTGTGCCCGCCACAAAAATGCCGATTTCTCATAACATAGTATCAAACTATCAATCGCCTATCGGGGGAAATCTTAAACAGAGAGGGAGTCACGACTGAGTCCATTCCTCTATATTACTTTATATTTTGTGTTTGGTGTCTTAATCGTCCGATCAGAATTCGGGCTCTTTAGTATTCGTGTCATTACGGATTGGACGGTTTGGATTCGTTATATAGAAACTCAAAATTTGAGTTACCGCAGATTTATGAGTTTGTGTCGACTCCCCCCATCATTTAAAAGGGAATACCTTTTGATTTACCTGCTGCCCCTACCGCCTTTTCATTTTTTTCAACCTAAAACCCGCGAATAATAAATGAGAAAAAAAATCAAACAATCGCAAGATTGAAAGAGTCGCGATTTGTTCAAATTAGAGAATTCTAAGGTAATTCCTTTTCTTTTCCACTTTGTCTTAGTTTTCGTTTACTTGGGGAATACATAATTGGTTCCGACTTTTTGCATATGCACCATTTAATTATACCGATTTGATTTGAATTTTTTTTTTTTTAGAAGAATTGTATCTTCTCTCTCCCTCCTTTTTTTTTTGTTCTTATGCACTTTTATGAATCAGCAGATACTGGTAATTTATACTGACAGAAATATCAAAATGCAGTGCATGTAAAATTGTGTACCGGTGTGTACCAGTGGTACAGGATGCATGCTACTTAAGTTTATAGCAGACTCACTTTCTCCTCAGTTTTGATACTTTTTTTTTTAATTTATGTTAGAAACTTTTGTTTTTGTAAATTTTTTCAGAAGAAATGGCAGGATCGAATGGCCTTGAAACGCCCCTTCTCGGAAAAGACCAAACAACGAAAGAAGTAATTTTCAGGGTGAAGGGCATAAAATGCGCTTCTTGCGCAAATTCTATTGAATCTGTAGTTTCAAAAATGGGAGGAGTTGAGAGTGTATCAGTTTCGCCTCTTCAAGGCCAAACGATCGTCAGATACCGACCCGAACTCACAAATGTTTGTAAAATATACTTTCTCATGCATTTCTCTTTGTGTAATGTTACTGGGAGCAATTTTAATGTATTCTTTCTTATTAACTTCTGAATTTAGCTAATATTTAAAAAGTTAAATATGAATATGATATAAAAGTTGAAAGTAGCATCAAATTTTAGAAAAGTATAGTTGTCTCTAGAAGGAGAGGGTTTTTTTTTTTCTATATGCATCTGCTACTGAAGGTCATACTGGTATAACCCTAAAATGTAATAATTGCCAGAATTTGAGTTTTAGGCTATGAAACATTTGTAATTAATTTCTTCTTTCTTCAGGTAGAGACCATTATAGAATCAATCAAGGGCCTTAATTTTGATGTTGACATTGACTCTTCATCTCAAGAGATTGCAACATGTCGACTCCGTATTAAAGGCATGGCATGTACCAGTTGCTCTGAATCGGTCGAAACGGCCCTTAAATTGGTACAAGGAGTCAAGAAAGCCACAGTTGGTCTTGCCCTAGAAGAGGCCAAGATCCATTTTGACCCAAACCAAACTAATCCAACAGGTTTAATAGAAGCCATTGAGGATGCGGGTTTCGGTGCTGATTTAATTAGCTCCGGTTGGGACGTGAATAAAATTTACTTAAAAATAGGTGGAATTAATAACTCTCTAGAAGAGTATAGTTTCATTGAGGCACTGCTGGAAGGAATAGATGGGGTGAGTACTGTAGAGGTGGACCCCAGTTGTCAGAGGGTAGCGGTTTGTTACGATCCAGACTTAACGGGTCCGAGATCCGTCATGCAATGCTTGGAAGAGGCTGCCAAGCGGGGCCCGGTTTCATTTGATGTGAAATTTGACACACCTTCTAAGGGAGGAGATGGGGACCGGTACGGGGAGACAAGGTGGTACAGAAATCAGTTTCTGTGGAGCTGTTTGTTTTCTGTACCTGTTTTTGTTTTTTCCATGGTTTTGCCCATGGCTGGTACAGCCGGGGATTGGCTGGAAATTAATGTGAAAAATAATTTGACGGTTGGTTTGCTTCTTAGATGGGTTCTCTGTACTCCTGTTCAGTTCATAATTGGCTGGAGGTAAAATTCCAGTTTTGACCTTGTGTTTTTGCTATATATTTTTTTAATTCAGTTTAGAAAATCATACCGGCACTGACTCGATTGGTACTGATTCCAGTACCACTATCGACAATACTAATTAATCTCTTCACTTATTGGTTCTCATTTCAAGTCTCAACTAATATAAGACCCATAAAAAAATAATCCTAAATTTGAAGCTGTACTGAGATTTAAAGTTGCAATTCTTGTCTTTTTTTTCCTAATTCCGAAACATTTTTCTAACATATCTGTTTTTTCTATGCAAAACAAAAAAAAAAAAGATTTTATATGGGGTCATATCATGCACTGAGACGGGGTTCATCTAACATGGATGTGCTGGTAGCGCTTGGCACTAATGCAGCCTACTTCTACTCAGTTTATATTGCGGTAAAAGCCGCAACTTTGCCGAATTTCGAGGGTCAGGATTTCTTTGAGACCAGTGCAATGCTGATTTCTTTTATTCTTCTCGGGAAGTACCTCGAGTCCATGGCAAAGGGGAAAACCTCTGACGCATTGTCGAAATTAACTGAGCTGGCACCCGAGACTGCATGCCTGCTCAACCTTGACAGGTGGGACCCACACTGCTTGATTTCTGTTTGAATTTGAATTTAGCACCAAAAAAACTAACCTTAATAAAGGAATACTGATAGAAGAAAAAGGGAAATTATAAAAAAAGTTAACCATCCTTGGTATGGTTTGTTTTACTTTTAGTGCACGGAGGTGAAATTAAAAAGCAAAATAATGAAGAAAATTGAAAAGGTCAACTTATCCTCTACTAGATTTTTTGGGTTTTGGTCTATCGGTGCATTATTGAGTAACTTCTTTGTGTGTTTTTACCCTCCATTATTCTTCAGCTCAAATATCTTAAAATTTATTCTCTGCCTTCAATGAACAGGGACGGAAATGTAATTTCAGAGACAGAGATAAGCACCCAACTATTACAAAGAAATGATGTTATAAAGATAGTACCAGGTGAGAAAGTGCCAGTTGATGGTGTAGTTTTTAAGGGACAAAGTCATGTTAATGAGAGCATGATCACTGGCGAGTCGAGACCCATTGCCAAGAAACCTGGAGACAAGGTCTCTCCTCTCTCTCTCTCTTTCACACACACACACAATTGAAAACTGATTGTAAAATATATACTATGGAAAACAGCAGTGGAAAACTGATCAAATTTCCACCGAACCATATAATAATTGGTTAGTTCTTATTATATTGGGCTTATACAAAATGTAAAAATCCGTTCAAATATTTCTCTCTCTCTAGGTGATTGGTGGCACAGTGAATGAGAATGGGTGCATACTTGTTAAGGCAACACATGTTGGGTCTGAAACCGCCTTATCACAGATTGTTCAGTTAGTAGAAGCTGCACAGTTGGCGAGAGCTCCTGTTCAGAAGCTGGCCGATCGCATTTCTCGGTTTTTTGTTCCCACTGTAAGTTCCCTATTATTATTATCATTTTTTTTTAAAGAGTCTGTAATAAGGTCTGATCTGCAGTCAAACTGACGTGAAAATGAGTTAACCTAACCTGGAATGATATTAAAATAAACGTAAAGAAGACCTGACCAGAATCAAATAACCTAATTGACTTACAAAAACTTAATTGACATGCTGAATTGTCTTTTTATTGTAGTAACTTGATTGACCCACCTGGACCTGATCAAACTCAAAATTGAATGATGTGACATATCGTTGATCTGAAACCAAAATAATTCAAGCCTGAATATGCTTAATATGATCTAATCTAGACAACCTGAATGTGTTTTATTTGACCTCCTATTATCAATCACCTAACAATTGAAATTAATGCAAACCCCAAAATGACCCAAATTATAATTTATTTTCTAGGTCTGGTATATTTCTGATAAACAGTAATTTTTTATAGTGGTTCAACTCTTATACTAGTGTTTTGATACAAGCAAAAACACTTCTATAAACAGTATATTTTTTTTTTTACTCTTCAGTTATCTGGTCGTTTTTTTCTTTTCACTATAGGTTGTGGTAGCTGCATTTCTTACATTTCTCGGGTGGTTTATAGCTGGAGGGACCCACCTTTACCCAAAGCATTGGATTCCAAAGGGCATGGACGAGTTTGAGCTCGCACTTCAGTTCAGCATTTCGGTGCTAGTGGTTGCATGTCCATGTGCACTTGGTCTTGCGACTCCAACAGCTGTCATGGTTGCCACCGGTAAAGGTGCCTCTCAAGGTGTGCTTATTAAGGGTGGCCATGCACTCGAAAAAGCTCACAAGGTTTTTGTTTTCGTTTGTTTCAATATATCCTCAAAGAAATGTGAATGACAATATACCTCCCTCTCAGTAGTTAAACATTAGTTTTCATCATTTAAGTACCAGCTGTTTGGTACTGCCTTTTGTAAGACTGATTGGTTTCGTAATGCAATCGGTCTATGCGACTTTTATCAAAAAAAAAGAAAAAGAAAAAAATATATACCCCCTTTTTCCTTCTTTTGCATAGATTGAACCATTTGGAAAGAGGGGTATTTTGGGCATTGTGCATAGGCTAACACCTTGATGTATTAATACCAGGTGAAAGCGATAATTTTTGACAAGACTGGTACGCTGACAGTTGGAAAGCCCTCTGTGGTACAAACAAAGCTCTTCGCCAAGATAACTCTTATTGAGATGTGCGATTTTGCTGCTGCTGCTGAGGTAGTTTCCATTGAATTGCATAGTCACTTTTAATTTTGTTTAAACTGAGTACTTAACCGAAAAATGACCATTTTGTTATGTCAGGCAAACAGTGAGCACCCTCTATCCAGGGCTATTGTGGACTATACAAAGGCGCTCAACCAACAATACGGATTATCCAATAACGACTTTTCAACCTTAGAGATCAAAGATTTCGAAGTACATGCCGGTGCCGGAGTCAACACCAAAATTGGTACCCGATCCGTTTTGGTCGGCAACAAGAAACTCATGCACCTGTTCCATATTCCAATAAAACATGAAATAGAAGAATTTGTATATAATATGGAACAGTTGGCAAGGACTTGTGTATTGGTTGCTATAGATGGTGAAATATGCGGTGCATTTGCAGTTTCAGATCCATTGAAGCCAGAAGCGGGTCGGGTTGTATCATATTTGGAACAAATGGGTATTTCGTGCATCATGGTAACAGGTGATAATTGGGCCACTGCACGTGCTATTGCAAGAGAAGTCGGAATCAGGACAGTATTTGCAGAGATTGACCCAGCAGGAAAGGCTGAAAAGATCAAGGAATTACAGGTAGCTTTCATACTCTGCCAATTAAATAAGTATCTTGAAAGATAAAAGAAAACATAAGAAATCTCGCCTGTGCTGTCTTACTGTTGTTTAGGTACAAAAATCTTGTCTGGTCTATTGAAGCTTGGTCGATTGCTCGGAAAGAAAATAAGTAAATAAACAAAAACAAGAATCTTTAGGTTATAATAAATTTCCTCTCGAGCTGTTCAAAACTTCAGTTTGCGTAGCAGAATGTTGTTATACAAAATAGAGTGAGGCTATGGTAATATGCACAAATTTCCGTACTATGGACTCATATCTCCTTTTTAAAAGTCCAAACTGTTGATGTGAGCCATTGAACATGATCTTTATATGAAAATATAATTGCAGACCATATTTTACATTTTTTAGAAATTTTTTTAGAATTTTTTTGGATAGGTATAAAATCACTTTAATCATCCAAAAAAGTGGAATTCTACCTAACTAAAAAATAGTAAAAAAATTACAAAAAAATGTAAAATTTGGTGTACAAGTACATATTTATATGGAGATCATGTTTAATGGTTATGGATCTATAGCACAGGTCAATCCGTAACCATAGCCTCACTCTACAAAATAACTCTGTGTGTGTGTGTAGAGAGAGAGATAGGCTATCATGCTTTGGAAAGTAAAGAGAGTGTTTTACTTCCCGCTCATATCTCTATTTTCAAAGTTCAAATAGTCGATCCGAAGTTCTCCACATGATCTTCATATTGATATGTGCTTGGAGACCAAATTTTACATTTTTTGGAAAATTTTTACTATTTTTTTAGAATTTTTAAAAATTACAGCTTTTCATTAAATAAAAAAATAATTAAAAATTCTAAAAAAATAGTAAAAAATTTCCAAAAACTGTAAAATTTGGTCTCCAAGCACATATCAATATAAAGATTATGTTGAGAAATTAAGATCGACTGTTTGAACTTTGAAAATCGAGATATGAGCGGGAAGTAAAACACCCTATTTACTTCCCAAAGCATCGTAGCATCACTCTATATATATATATATACCACTGAAAATAATTATTATTTTCATTGGTATGTTTTTTTTTTACTATGTATTCAGTCCTAAACCCTAGCTTCAAAATTTCAAAACCAAAAATTTCAAACCACCGGCATCTATTATCTACAACTAAACCAACACTTCCTTTCCTAACTCTTACAGAAGAATGGCCTAACAGTTGCCATGGTAGGAGACGGCATAAACGACTCACCCGGCCTCGCAGCAGCCGACGTTGGTCTCGCAATTGGGGCCGGGACCGACGTTGCTATCGAAGCAGCCGATATTGTGCTCATGCGTAGCAACCTAGCTGATGTAGTCACTGCCATTGATCTCTCCCGCAAAACCCTCGATCGAATCCGCCTCAACTATATCTGCGCCCTTGGTTATAACATTTTAGGCGTGCCGGTTGCAGCAGGGGTTCTGTTCCCATTTACCGGTGTCAGACTTCCTCCCTGGCTTGCTGGTGCTTGCATGGCTGCTTCGTCTATTAGTGTAGTTTGTTCCTCATTGTTACTTCAAATGTACAAGAAACCGTTGCGTGTCGAGGAAGAAGAAGCAGTTGTGTCAAAAGCTTCTGACGGCCAGAGCCCAGTGTGAGGTAATCGAGTATTTCTGTTTAATATTCATGCGGATTCTGATTGGACGGTCTGGATCTAGACAGAAATAATCTGTTACCTTAGGTGATATGAATTCAGTGTGAGGTTGTTGGTTGCTGTGAGATGTTGTTGTGGCATCTTTGATTAACTTGCTACTTCTTATTAATTCTTGAATTTTTGGCTAATAGTGTTCCAGAGTTGTAGTGTTGTAGGTGAAATGATTCTCATATATATATTTTGATTTGGTTGGATAATAGATTTGTCCAAATTAAGAATGTTAAATTATTCTCTTCCATATTTTTTCCATTGCCATTTCATGAACTAGTTACTAGAAACTTTCAAAAGTCATACTACTATATGTTAATTACTTGCAATTTCCATTCAGTGGCTTAAATGAAATATATAGTTCTACTTCAATTTAGGAAAATTAGGGATTATAAATTAGTCTGTTCAAAAGTTAGCAAAAAAAAAATGAAAAAAGGGGAAAAAAAATGTGGAATACCATTCAATTTAGGGGTGTAAATGGAGCGGAATTGGGATTCGGAGCGGATAATGCTAATACTATATTCGTATCCGTTTTTCAATAAACGAATATCAAAATTTAAAATCAATCCTTCTTAAACGAATACAGATACGGAGCGAATAATTCACAAATACGAATAATTGTAGGATAATTAAGTCATATAAATTCTAAGATACAGATACTCATGAACAAAATTCAAATATAAAAATGATTGAATAATTAAGTATGTGGATCTTCGTGCTTCATTCGAAATTTGTGGTTCAAGAAGTAACGTGCATAGAAAGCTATACCAAATCTAGTATAATAGATCAGAAGCAGCACATGCACGCATGGTAATTAAATTGAGTGCCCTTCTTTCTAAATTTCCTTGGGCCTATAATGAATAGGTGCTTCAGTTTTTCATTAATCTAAAGTCAATTTCTCAATTGATTTCAAATCAGGGTTACATTCGTTATTTGTTTAAGATGAATTTTTATCAAATGAAATTTCGACTTAATGGCTCACTGAAATTTAGACATGGTTAAATATTTTAACAGAGCAGTTTTAACTTCCTGCAGCGCACAAACAATATGCAGTGCTGTTTTAATTATATAATTTGTGCACTGCATGAAGCCAAAACTACTCTATTAAAATCTTTACCCATCAACTGATTTTTTTAAAGGAACACATTTTTTATTAAATTAAAGATTACCGTTAAACATGCCTGGTGAAGAACAGAGGTAAAAATTACAGACCTAAAAAAAAAATACATTAATTAAAAATTTAACGGATATTTTATTTATGTTCAAGCAAATCAAACTATCGCAACAAATTGTATATTATCTTTTACAATTTTGTTTACCTAGATATGTTCACTGATCAGTTTTACTTAAATTACTAAACACTTCCATCCGATAGCAATATATTACTAGTGTTTGTTATGAAAACAAAACACGCTATAAATTTGGCAAATTTTCCTAACAGGAAAACAATCAAAACAAATTTCATTGTAGATAAACAAACTTAAGTTACAAACATTAGCTCAATATTTCTCTATATATATGTTTTCCAAAACTCACAAAATTTAAAAAAGCTAGAAATTGGTACTTGAGAAAGGAAGTTCCTTAATATTATTGCTAAATAAACCAAAAAAAAGACAGAAAATAAATAACCATGGACTTCCTAAAAAATCTCAAGTGCACAATTTTGCTCTTTGTAATTTTTGCATGCACAATTCATGCTCAAAACTTGAGCTCATGTGTCTACAATGTAATGGATTACGGCGCAGTTGCTGACGGAAGAACCGACAGCACACCAGTGAGTTATCAGTATTAGTTTACAGTTCTTGTATTAATATCTGATCACTGATCATGATATACTGATACATAACAGGCATTTTTAAAAGCATGGGAGGGGGCATGCACGGCAAACGAAGCACCGACATTGCTGATACCTGAGGGGGCGTTTCTTGTGGGGCCGTTGAAATTCAAAGGACCTTGCAAGAGTCCTATGTCAGTGAGTCTGAAAGGCAACTTGTCAGCATCGACAAACCTCGATCTGTTCTCTAGCAACTGGGTTGAATTTCATTATATCAAGGGGTTGAAAGTTGCGGGAGGAGGGACGCTTGACGGACAAGGGGCGTCGGCTTGGCCACAGAACCAATGCCCGAATAAATCTAAATGCCATACCCTACCTACGGTAATTAAACATTTATTTCACTACCTTAACTCTTTGCAATTGAGTGAGGCTATGGTACTATGCATAGTGCATATTGGTCTGTACTACGGATCAATATTTTTATTTTCAAATTCCAAATAATCGATCAAAAAATGTGATTTCTATGTGAAAATGTATTTGCAAACTAAATTTTACATTTTTTAGATTTTTTTTTTTTTACTATTTTTTTTAGATATATAGAAAATCACTACTTTTGAATGATTTAGAATCTTTAGATCAAGTAATTTTCTACCTATCTAAAAAAATATTAAAAAAATTCTAAAAATGTAAAATTTGATCTACAAGTACATTTTCATATAGAGATCATGTTGAATGGTTTAGATTAACTGTTTGAACTTTTGAAAATACAAAATATTGATCCATAGTACAGACAATATACTATATATAGCATAGTATCATATAGCCTCACTCTTTGCAATTATATAATATAATTGAGCAAATGTGAATACTTGTTCTTTCAATTCACTTTTTTTTTTGTTTTGTTTCAGACTTTGGTGCTTGCCTTTGTTGAGGATGCGAAAATAAACGCGATACACTTGATGAACAGCAAATTCTTTCACATGATTGTCTTCGCCTCGAAAAATATCCATCTCAACAAACTCAAGATCAAAGCACCCGCAGATAGCCCGAACACAGACGGCATTCATCTCGGAGATGTTTCAAACATCAACATCACCAACACGATTATAGGCACCGGCGATGACTGTGTCTCGATCGGTCCCGGGAGCACCAATGTGACAATATCAAATGTAAAATGTGGTCCTGGACATGGTATCAGCATAGGCAGCCTTGGTAAATATTTGAATGAGAAGGATGTTAGGGGTCTCCATGTCGAAAACTGCGCCTTGACCGGAACCATGAATGGACTTAGGATTAAAACTTGGCAAGATAATCCTTCTCCATTGGTAGCATCTGATATCGTTTTCGAGAATATTCAGATGGATGGCGTGGCGAACCCGATCATCATCGATCAGAAATACTGTCCCCATAATTTTTGCAGTGATGCTGATGTAAGTTCAACAGATACATTTCTATTTGGAAAAAAGGAAACAAAATTTGATAAAATTTAAGCTTGTTTTTCCACAAAATTTGATAATTACTTCATTTTTTTTTTCATCTAAATATTGCAGTCTCCTTCAAATGTGAAGATACAGAATGTCGCATTCCGAAACATCACCGGTACATCGGCGTCTCCTGTGGCAGTCCAGCTACTTTGTAGTGATGCGGTGCCGTGTGAAGGTATTGAGCTGAGCAATGTCGTTTTGAAGTCCGATAAATATGATTTGAAGACTCAATGTGTGAATGTACATGGTGTATCAGATGGAAGCATGAACACGACCTCCTGTGTATGAGCGATAAAGCTATTGACAGCGTTGTTTTGACTTCTTGCAGCGCACAAACAATAGAGTCGAAACAGTACTACATGAAGCCAAAATTGCTCTGATAATATCTTTATTACCTTGTATGAGCTCAATGTTATCCATATATTGAGTTTGGTGTAATTAAATTATTTTTATTTATTACATGCTGAGCATTGTTTGTTATACGAAGATTGGGGGCGGGTATTAATTAATCTCCATTTCTTGGATTATTAGAAAAGATAAAAAAAATATTTTAGCGTAATTGAAATATTGGGGGACAACGCAAGAGCTATTTAAACATTTTTATTCGTTATTTCGGGCTTAATGGGCTGCGGCCCAAATATAGATAGGCCTCCTACGTGTAAAACAATCATAAAAGATGATATCCTTCCATACTATATATCTAATTTTGGATAGGGAGGGTACTATTCACCTATAGTAGGGGCGGACGCAGAATTTATGTCAGGAAGGGCAAGAATCGGATTAAAATAGCTTACCGGGTTCAAATTCATTAACTAATAGGATACTAGATAAAAAACAATCAACATAATAAGAAAAACAATAAAAATAATATAGTCTTACATAATAAAAAACAACACAATAATATCATTTTACATATTAAACAATAAAGTTGGTCCGGATCCGTAAATTTCTATAAAATTTCTATAAAAACAACAGAGTTTTTCACTAACAATGCTTTTTGACTGGTCTGGCGGGCTTTTCAGTTCCAGAGAGAGACAAAACAATTTCCCGGGACGAGCAAAGTGGTATCAAGCCCTTATTTTTCTACTAAATTTCAAAATCCAAGGAGGGGCAGCTGCCCCCTCTGGCTATGTGTGGGTCTGCCCTTGCCTACAGTCAATATGAATCTCTTACAGGTGGGTCCCACAGTTCATACCGCTTTTCTCTTCTTCTTTTATATCATCATCAGCTTTTTATGTATTTTTTCTGACTCTTTTATTCCCTACATTTGATCATATCGGACATAATTTAATAAAATTTACGGTTAAGTCTGGATTCTGGGTTTAATATAAAAAATGGGCAAAAGAAAAGATGTACAACTATTTTTTGTTCCTTTTGCAATTTCAAATATGGTTAGTTTCATACTGGTTTTGTGTTCAATCATCTCAACCAACAGTAAGTCAGGCGTACATGACCCGTGAAATGAAGGGACCCGCTCGTCAACCTCCCAAAGATCTAACAATTATTGAGTGGTGTGGGGCCCAGTAGGCTTTGTTCAATGGACACCCAATTTAAAACCATGCAGAAAGTACCCCGGGCCTAGGCCTGGTGCTTCCACCACAAATTGAAACGTGTATTGGTTTCTTTACGACAGGACTTCAGGGAACAACCAGATATGTATCTATTGTTTTGCAAACGGCCGGTCCAGTCCGGTCCGGTCCAAACTCCCACAGTTCATGGGTTGGTCCAGTTTACGGGTTGACACGGTCCGGGTTAGGCGGGCCGGATTTGGAGGGGACAGCCCAAACCCATGCTATGGCCTATGGTCCAGACTCCAGACCCACACGGGTTGGTCCGGTCCGGTAGGGTCCGGGTTGGTCTGGTCTGATTTCCTTTCTTTTTTAATCAGTTGTTTAAAAAAAATAAAAAATTGGTTTGGGTTCGGTCTGGTTTGGTCCGGGTTTGTTGGTTTTGGTATGGGTTTGGTCCGGTTTTGGTTCGGGTTTGGTCTAGGTTCGGTCTGGGTTAGTCCAGGTTAGTATGGTCCGGTCGATCCGGTCCGGTCCGTATTATTCACGGTCCGAACAAAAACGGTTCACGGGTTTTGAACCCACCGGGTTGGCACGATTCTGGTAGAGAAAACTAACCTAAACTCGAGTTAGTTCGTCTCGTGACCCTTGGTCCGAGTTGGCACGAGTTTAGACCCCAATCCAGGTTAGTCCAAGTCAGTCTCGCGGGTGGTCCGGTCCGAATCTGAACCGGCCGGTTACTTTCAAAACTCTATATGTATCAGAATGTTTTATTTTTAGAAATTCAATAAAAAAATTATTAATAAATGAATAGAATAAAATAATTCGATTTCTTAAAATGCTTTAAAAGGATTTTACGTGGTCAAGACTCAAGATACACCCATGCGTACATTTTGTATAGAATATAATATTTGATTCATTTTTTCTTCTATAGAATCGAAAAAAAATAAAAAATTCATTTTCCTATATTATTTTTAATAAAGTTTGAAAAATAAAAAGATCGGGAAACGTGGCTCCAGTAACTAGTAAGGTGGGTTTTGAATGGTATTGGAAGAATGGCACTAATATTCTATTTCATCCTTCTTTCTTGGATTGTTGCGTTTGTTCAGTTCTATGACAGGAACTGAGGACTGACCCTAATTCCCACTTTTGAATTTCGTTTCTTTCTCCAGAACAAAACATTGTTGCAAAGTGCAAACTACGTGATTCAAAATAAAGTTGCTAAAGCAGCTCTATTTTTGTATGGTTGGGATCATAGTGATAAATGAATAGTTTGGATTCAGTTTGGCAGAGTAAAAAATTCGTGATTTGAAAATAATTTAGATATAATTCGGAAATGATTTGATACCATAAGAAAGAAAAAAAAAACAAAATTTTTTTTTTAATTTTTTTTAAATTAAAAAAAAAGTTTTCGTGTTTTTATTACGAATAATTTGTTATTCGCGTTTTATTTGCAAATAATACATATAATATTTTTTTTTGCCTTTTATTCGGTGTTACTATAGTTGAGAGGCAGTTAAGCTGGTGGCACCTCTTTTAGGAAATAAATTTGTTGTTATTTCTTGGGAACAGACAAGGAATAACAAAATCTGTAATTTCAATTCCAACCGTTCAAATTTTTTCATACGTGACTCAACAAAGTTTTTTTTGCATGAATCTCAATGAAGACCAACGATTGAAATCGGAGTAACAGATTCCTGTTATATCCAAGGAATAACAGTAGATTTATTCCCCTCTTTTATGTTTGCAAAATAAAGATACTTGATATTATATTGGTTCATCACTCGCTACTTCGCTAGTGATTAAATTATATTACGGTTTAAACAATAGTTTCAGTTGATAGAATGATGTGTCATATTTAGACTATTTTTGGTGCCTTTATTCCATTTTATTATTTCGAGAGAGAAAAAGAGATCGACTTTTCACTTGAAAGAAAAAATGGTGCTTCATGAAAGTGATAAAAACATGAGAAAGGGCCATTGGGTTTAGAAAGTTAAAGTTTTGCACGTTTTTTTGGAATTTTGATTGTTTCATTATTTAGATCCCATTAATTCATCACAATCGAGTAGGGTTAGAATATTTCATTGATTTTGTGTCCGATCATGCTCCAACATCGTTATCTCTATTTTTAAAGTTTAAACAGTCGATCTGAACTACTCAATATAATATTTATATTAAAATGTGCTTGGATACAAAAATTTATATTTTTTAAAATATGTACAAAATCACTGTTTTTAGGAGATTTTGGATCATTCAAAAATAATGATTTTGTATCTCTCTAAACATTTAGTAAAAAAATTCAAATTTTTTTAAAATTTGTTATCCAATCATATTTTAATATGAAAATCATGTTGAACTGTTCGGATTAATTAATTAAAATTTAAAAATAGAGATATTTATATTGGAGCATAGTGGAAGCATTTTAACCTTACTCTTGTAACAATGTACCAAAATAAGTTTGTTTCCCGCGTGAAGGAATAAAGAGTAATAAAAGCTTTCATTGGAGAGGGGAAAATGACATGTTAGGTATGTTGATTTGACCAAAGCGACACTAAATGAAAATAACATTAAAATATTATTCAGAAGTCAAACCAAGAAGGTGAACTGTGAAATTCAAGCACCATTCCATTTATTTTATTTTTAGAAGTTAAAAAAAAAAAATCAATTTTGGAAGAGACATATTAATGATTTTTTTTCTTTAAAATAATAAGAATCGAATTATTTCGTTTCGGTCAAATTTAAGGTGACCGAAACAATAATTTGGTCCATTCTTTATTTACTTTTACACGAAGGATGACTCAAAAAAATCCGAAAATAGGATTGACCGAATTATAGATTAGGTTTCCTCTTTTTTCTGATAATCTATGTTGTCAGTAGTAACAATATACACGAATAATTCGCGTTTTATTTGTTTTTTGACGTTTCCGAACTGAACTCTGAATAGAATGCAAAAAAACGCACAATACGTTTTATTCGCGAATAAAATGCGAATCACGAATTATTCGCAAGAAAAACGCGAAAAAAATGCGAATTTTTATTTTGGGGCTTCTTTTTGGATTTTTTTTTCCTTGTTGTACCGAATCATTCCTGAATTATACCCGAATCACGAATTTTTTATTATGCCGAACCGAACCCAAACTATTCATTTGTCACTATGGTTGTGACAGAAGGGTAATCGAATTATTGATTTGATTTATCATATTTTAGATCGAATTAATAATTCGGTCATTGTTATTTTTGAAAATAAAATAAAAAATCATTCTATTTTCCAACATTTTTTTTTCTAAAAAAATTGAGCATCGCTCCCCGTTAGTCCGTTACCTACTTACCTAACCAACCAAACTGAGATGAATTCAATCAAAAATGAGAAAGATTAGTATGCACTGAATTTCCTCAAAATAAAAAATTGGATGTATATGAATTCGTATCACCTAAGGTAACACAAAAATTCTGTTGGATCAGCACGACTATTAAAGCTTCCCTGTTCGTTCCACCTCGGACTGGATCGGGCCGAATTCCGATTAGACGGCCGTGATCCAAAGATAAATATTCTGTTACCTCAGAGGATATAGATTCGATCAAAAAAAAAGATCCCAGTTGTGGGGTCGACATCTATACAGAGTGCCTTTTTGGGTGTATAATTATATGACAGTGACCTTACGTTATATGGGCATATGGCTGAATATTTATTACTTATGCTGACTCGCGCGACAACATAAGAAATGTTCGTGATCGCACGCTATTAATAAAATAGGACCTGTATCCTGTATCCTCTGTGGTACCGTACTGAGGGGGAATTTCATGTATACCCCTTAAAAAGTTCAAAATTACGCATTACCTTGTAAACTTTGAAATTACATATTCCCCTCTAAACTTCAAACACTTACAAATTTATCCATTTTAATGTCTTTTATATTAAAACTCAATTTAAATTTATAAAATATCCAATTTACCCTTTATTAAAAACATAAAACGTTTGTCGGACTCAAATTTGAATCTAAAGGGTTCGTCTACCGTCCGATTTGTGCACATTGTTCCAATATACATGCGTGTTCGCTTTTAAGATTTGTGTTGATCTAGCGCGCACAGATCTTAAAAGAATTCTGATCTGCGTGCATTGCATTAAGATCTATGCACGCCGCTTCAATATCCGTGCATGTTCACTTCAAGATTCATGCTGATCTAGCGCACACATATCTTAAAGCAGTTCGGATGGTAGAGGAACCCTTCATATTCTAATTTGAATATGATTGGCATTTTATGTTTTTAATAAAGGGTAAAATGGGTATTTTATAAATTTAGAATGAATTTTAATATATAAGACAACAAAATAAGTAAATTTGTGTGTTTTTACAGTTTAGAGGGAGAATATGTAATTATGAAGTTTTTGAGGGGCATACGTGAAAATTTTCCAATAAAATAAAGCGATCATGTCACGCTAGAGATTTTTAAAATTTTTAGTTTGCAAAAAGTAATTTTTCAGCTTTTTATTTGACGATATTTTTTTTAATTTGAAGATTCTCAAATATTTAATTTAATATTTATTGATTATTTTTACTACAAAATGAGTAGAACACTCATTAAATAGTCATAATTCTTTATTTTATTGTACAATATTTAAAATAGTTATAAAATAGTTATTTTTTTAGTTATTTATTGTACAATATTTAAAATATATATAATGTATGATTTTTTATTTGTATAAAATTAATATTTTTTTAGAAATATAAGCACACCTGATTAAATAGTCATAATTCTTTTACTATTTTTATTTTTAAATGCTTCGTTTTATTTTTATAGAAAAGATATAGTTTCATATATAATTAAAATGAATAGAATTATTATTATTATTGTGAAGTGCGCATAGGCAAAAATTATCTTAATTCATACATGAAAATTAGCAAACAACATGAGTAGGAAATTATTATTAATTTAAAGCTGATATTAAAATTGCAAAGCGTTATAGTTCATAAAATATTTAAACAAGAATAAATTTGTCAAGATTATTTGATCATTTCGTACCTAAAATTAAGCACTAAATAAATAATAATTGGTGTTACTGATTGCATAGTCTGGGGAAGGTAATTGTCAAAATCAATTTCATAATTAATTAGTGGTGTATCGCAGCAAATTATTATAATTTAATTAGCTCACTTCAACTAGATTTAACCTGTTCATTTTAGATTGGTCATTAATTATAAATGTTTCCAACATGTCATTTGTTGCTCAAGATATATATAAGAACACACATACAAATGTATCACGACTAGGATTCTACATAGCTAGTTATAGCACTATCAGCTGCTTTCTTTTATCAGAGTTCTAAATAGCTAGTTATAGTTGCGCAATGACTAGCTGTATAGCTTTTTTCTGAGTCTTCCAGCGGCACGATAATTGGTATTTATCACGGTTAATATGGATCGTTATAACAATTTGTATGATTGAAGAGAAACCAACTCGTTGTATTGGCCAATCATAACCGATTTCATGAAAAGTTTAATCACAAAATTAAACCGGGTTTTATTATATAAACCAATGGGCAGCATCTAGCCTTTCGTTGAGTTCAACTATTTATAATTTTTTTAAAAAAAAAACTATTGTCCATTTCATATTACTGAAATATTTAATTACACTACCATTCAAAACCTCATCAGACACTACCATTATAGTAGGATCATGAGGCAATCAAAACAAAGCATAGAATATAATAAATCCATATACAAGTAACATCTAAAGACCAAAAGTAATTAAGAGTTGTTAATACTAAGCCACTTAACAAAGAGACAACCATTTATAACTAATGGGGATATAGCCAATTATACAAGCAACTACAACACTATAATTTTAATTATGTATATTGAAATTTTAATTGAATTTTATTTTTATAAGTTCTTATATGATTTAGTTTCCTCATAAAATGCTAAATATGTACTTGTAGTTTAGTAGTTAGAATTTTACTTTATAATTATATAAATTTGAGTTCAAACCCCGACATTTTTATTAATATTCAACATAAAATAAATATTATCAATTGTACTCGGGTTTTCTGGGTATTTTAAAAATGTCCAAACCGGCCAAAAAATTGCCGGTTATAATTTTGATTAGGACCGGTCAAAAAATAGCCGGTCAGACATTTAAATTAGAACAAAAAATAACCAGCCAAAAAATGACCTCACATATCACATATTATGCATTTTACACTTGAGCTCTTCTAATCTAAATATCTAGTTATGTTCATGCATAATGACATCTTTATATTAGACATATACCAATTTTTTTTTTTTTGTACCTGCATTCTGCTAATGGTACTTTCACGATTTAATTTACCAAAAAAACTCAATTTTTCTTTTAGTTCCGCCCCGCTTTCAATTTACTAATTAAATCTTGGACAAGGACAACACAAGCTCGCGGTAGTTTGGTGGGTCCCTACTGTTGAGCTGGAGGCGCCCCTCTTGATCAGTCGTCTTCTTCCTTCTATTTTTTTTTTCCATCAAAAGAAAAAAAAATAATATAGCCCATATGTTAAGAGTTGTCTTTTGGGTTGATCTGGCGGATATGATTTGCAAAACCAAATTTTTATAATATGAGCTTAGTATTTAGGAAGCACGAGGAGTCGAGCAATGCGAATTGGTGCGTCCCAGCACCAGGAATTCGATTGCATTACCGCTGAGTCGCTGACCATCCGGATATATAGGTGCACACGTGGCGCCGAAAGACTCTTTCATGCGTGGCCCCACTCCGGCTGGTACCTCTTGTTGATTTTCTGTGAACACTTATCTTGTAAACTTAACGTGTCACAACTAATTTCACTTCATAATGGCACAATGACAAGATTCGCGAATTATACTCGAATAATTCGTTTTTTTTGTGATGCCGAATCGAACGTTGAATTATTCGGTTGATCGAACTTTGACCGAATTATACCCGAATTATACCTGAATTTTACGAACTTTTGCCGAATTTTACGAATTATTCGCGAATTTTTTTTTTCCGAATTTTTCCCAGAACATTTTTTTTGGTTTTTTTTTTTGCTCTTTGTAGGACTGAGATCTCTAATCCGAATTATTCCGAATCATTCCCGAATTATACCTGAATTATTCTCGAATCACGAATTTTTGACTTCGCCGAACCGAATCCGAATAGTTCATTGTCACTATGCATAATTGGAAGTTTGTTTTTAACTTCGCCGAACCGAATCCGAATAGTTCATTGTCACTATGCATAATTGGAAGTTTGTTTAGGTGTACATTGGAAGTGAGGTACATTTTATCAAAATAAGAAATGTTGACTAGGAAAACAAGTAAACAACTCATTGTATTGGTTGACTCGGAAAACAAATATATAGTACAAAGACACAATTAAGTACTCGCTACATAGAAAAAGCAATGCTCGTCGTGCTTGAGTTGTCATTAAAAATTTGATATTTTAAGCTCCTAAACAAACAAGTACTTAGTAGCTTAAAATTTTAATATTTTATGCCACTAATTAATGAGAGCTAAGTTGGAGTGAGAAAGGTCTTTAGGGATCGATAAACTAATTGGAGTAGAACTAAGGTGCTCTTAAGCTCACCAAGCCAAACCGTGAGCTTAACTCAAAAACCTATCGGATTGACTTCAAACGATATTTTCAAATTGTTAGATGTTAAATCTATATTAAAATGTACTTGGAGACCAAATTTTTCATTTTTTGGAATTTTTACTATTTATTAAGCTGGTTTGAAAACCGCTGTTTTTATTAAATTTCTGGAGCATTGAAAAACAGCGGTTTTCAAACCTAGCTTAATAATTAGTAAAAAAAATTCCAAAAAATGAAAAATTTGGTCTCCAAACACATTTTAATATAGATTGAATATCTAACGGTTTGGAAATGTCGTTTGAAGTCAATCCGATAGGTTTTTGAGTTAAGCTCACAAAGGGCTTGGTGAGCTTAAGAGCACCTTTGTTCTACTCAACTAATTGATACGAGTGTCTATGCAAATATAAATATATTAATTAACTTCAATAATAAAAGGTCAATATTGATTATATCAAACACATTAGATAAAAACAGATATACATAAAATCAAAGAATAAAAGAGGCAATTCTTATTATTTGAAAATTAAATTGTTTTATATATTCTATATTAAGGAAATATGAGGCGTAGCATGCACATATTTTTGTTAAATGAGAAGAGACAATAATGATACATATGTTTAGGAGCGGAACTAGAAAATTTGAATTGAAGAGACTAATCTATAAAATGCATAATATGTGAAAAAAAGGCAAAAAAAAAAAATATGATTAGTGGAAATTGAACCCATGATCTTACAAACACCAAATAGAACTCTTACAACTAGACTACAATCACACATATATTATTTTATGAAGGCGGCTAGACTATATAAAAACTTAACACAAAAAATAATTTAATTAAAGTTTAATATACATAATTAAAAAAATTAAAATCATTGGAGTGGCTCAGTACCCCTGAAATACATGTAAATCTGCCTCTGCATATGCCATTCGATTAAAATAGATAAGGAGAGGGAACAAAATCGAGCTAATATGTGTCTCTTCTGGATATTTCAGGATAAATTTGTTTTTCAACCAACGTGTTTGTGTTGAGAGCAAGGATGACTGTTGGCACACTAATCTCTATCGGAGCATGAATAACTATAAGTTGTTTGTTTCTATTTTTTCCTTGCTTATTTCTGTAATAGAGGATCTAGTTATATGTATTGATAAATTTGAGTGGGCCTAGGTTCACTGATATGCCCTAATATGTAATTTAGGCACATACTAGATTTATTTTCTGTGCATACATGCTGCTACTACTACTGTAGCTCTCATGTAATATACTTTCATGTTTAATGATATGCCTATGGGCTTTTTACAAAAAAAATGAGCAAATATGAATATAAATAATTTGACATATCTTAAAAAACTTTAAAACTATTCTTTTGACACCCCTCGAGAATTAAAAAAATTACTTATTTCTTTCTCTAAAATTTATAATATTACATTTATTCTTTGGTACTTGTGGTGTACACACAAGCATATTCAAGATGCTACTGTGTCAGCCTCATAGATAGAAAAATGACCCATTTGTTATCGAAAACAAACTAATTAGAATGAACAGTTTTCGTATACACTATATATTTTTATTTCTAAAAAAAGAGTAAAATGAGAAATTTATAAATTTATAATGTGTTTTAAAAAGGAAGACAATAAATTGAGTAAATTTGTGAGTTGTTTAAATTTACAAGGGTAAAGTTGATATTATTTATTTAGAGAGAAAAAATCTAATTAATATCGAGTTTTTTTAGGTGTATACGTGAAATTCCTCCTAATTAATACTTACCTCTAATATAAATAAATTGCTAACATTTAGCGTCCTTAGAATTGTTCTTTCAGATTCTAGAGTTTCACACCCATCATCAAAACTTAAGCTAGGGTTCAAATTTAAGAATATGTCAATAGTTAAGCAATCAGAGTAACGAAACAACTCTCCCTTTTTGAGAAATAAGATCTAGAAGGTCTCAATTTCAAGTGCATAAAAATAAGGTAATGATGTTGAAATGAGTAAGCTTGAAAGTAATGCAAAAAAAAAAAGTAAACTCTCAAGAATATATCTCTCTTCCTGTCCGTGTGTTTCCTTTTTTTCGATTTTCAACAATTTTTCATCGTTTCATTTTCATTAGATTTCTCTGGAGATTTCGTGCATTCTTCATAATTTCTTACAAACGGGCTGTGTATGTGGAATTCAGACTAGGTATGATGTCCATTGGACCTACTTAGATTTGATGGATGTAATCACCGTCCGATCTGCATTAAAATGTGTGCGCACTGCATTATAATTCGTACGCATCTGCTTCAATTTCCATGCACACAGATTTTTTAGCCGGTTTGGACAATTAAAAAAAAAAAACCCAGCAAACTTGAGTACAATTGATAATTTTTATTTTATGTTGGATATTAATAAAAATGTTGGAGTCAAACCTCACCTATCACCTATTATGCATTTTACAATTCACCTCTTCTAATCCAAGTATCTAGTTATGCCCATAATGACATCTTTATATTAGTTTTTTTTTTTGTACCTGCATTCTGCTAATGGTACTTTCACGATTAATTTTACCAAAAAAAATCAATTTTTCTTTTTAGTTCCGTCCCGCTTTCAATTTACTAATTCAATCTTGGACAACTCAAGCTCGCGGTAGTTTGGTGGGTCCCCTACTATTGAACTGGAGGCGCCCCTCTTGATCAGTCGCCTTCTTCCTTCTATTTTTTTTTTTTCATCAAAAGAAAAAAAAATAATATAGCCCATAGGTTAAGAGTTGTCTTTTGGGTTGATCTGGCGGATATGATTTGCAAAACCAAATTTTTATAATATGAGCTTAGTATTTAGGAAGCACGAGGAGTCGAGCAATGCGAATTGGTGGGTCCCAGCACCAGGAATTCGATTGCATTACCGCTGAACATCCGGATATATAGCTGCACACGTGGCGCCGAAAGACTCTTTCATGTGTGGCCCCACTCCGGCTGGTACCTCTTGTTGATTTTCTGTGAACACTTATCCTGTAAACTTAACGTGTCACAACTAATTTCACTTCATAATGGAAGTTTGTTTAGGTGTGTACATTGGAAGTGAGGTACATTTTATCAAAATAAGAAATGTTGACTAGGAAAGCAAGTAAACAACTCATTGTATTGGTTGACTCGGATTAACAAATCTAATTGCAGTACAAAGACACAATTAAGTACTCGCTACATAGAAAAAGCAATGCTCGTCGTGCTTGAGTTGTCATTAAAAATTTGATATTTTAAGCTCCTAAACAAACAAGTACTTAGTAGCTTAAAATTTTAATATTTTATGCCACTAATTAATGAGAGCTAAGTTGGAGTGAGAAAGGTCTTTAGGGATCGATAAACTAATTGAGAAAGGTCTTCACGTGAAATTCCTCCTAATTAATACTTACCTCTAATATAAATAAATTGGTAACATTTAGCGTCCTTAGAATTGTTCTTCCAGATTCTAGAGTTTCACACCCATCATCAAAACTTAAGCTAGGGTTCAAATTTAAGAATATGTCAATAGTTAAGCAATCACAGTCACGAAACAACTCTCCCTTTGAAAAAATAAGATCTAGAAGGTCTCAATTTCAAGTGCATAAAAATAAGGTAATGATGTTGAAATGAGTAAGCTTAAAAGTAATGCAAAAAAAAAGTAACCTCTCAAGAATATATCTCGCCCTGTCCTGTGTGTTTTCTTTTTTTCGATTTTCAACAATTTTTCATCGTTTCATTTTCGTTAGATTTCTCTGGAGATTTCGTGCATTCTTCGTAATTTCTCACAAACGGGTTGTGTCTGTGGAATTCATAGTAGGTTTGATGCCCATTGGACCTACTTAGATTTGATGGATGTAATCACCGTTCGATATGCATTAAGATGTGTGCGCACTGCATTATAATTCGTACGCATCAGCTTCAATTTCCGTGCACACATATTTTAATACTGATCGGACAGTGTTGGAGCTAATTGAATTCAAAAGTAGATCTAATGCCCATCGGACCTACTCCGATCTCGTGTCTGTGCGAATTTATATCCAGTCAAGTACCTGATCAGGTAAAACGAGATTCAGACCGTATATTTTATTCTGACACAAAATTGAAAAACCTCCGTGAATCTAAGATAGATTCGGAACAAAAAAAAATTCAAGAGCGGGATAAATCCATTCATATTGGATGGGGTCAATTGACCTTCATGTTTTTTTTTTTTTTTTTTATATTTATGTATGATTATCTATATAATTTAGAGTAAAATGTTATGAAAATTGTATATAATTTACTTCCTATTACGTGTTTGACTCACATAGTTCAAAAGTCTGACTTTATCCCAGCTCGGGTGGAATTAACCCAGCCTATGCACGTAATTAATATATCAAATTACTTAGTGTTTGGTCAACTTGTTCAACTGTCTCAAAATGGCCAATGTTTCTAATCAAAATCAGATATTTCATGAATTAATTAGAATTCGATATTAAGTCTCTATAAATTGAGGCAATTCCACCTCAAACTCTGTCAGATGAGCTTTCGTTGAATCTAAAATATTGTTGGCCGTTAAAAAAAAGACAATAAAAGAAGTATTTAAAATTTGTTAACCACAATAATTTATTAAGTATTTGTAAGAGTAAAAAATGATTATTGCTGAAAATAAGCTAATATTTCAAAATAAAATATCGACGACGCTGTTAAGCACTTTTATTTTCACGAATACTCACAAATTCTTGTCATTGTTACTGTTCAAGACTAAGTGTTGAATATTGTAAAAGGTTAAGATTTTTCTTATCACCGTTTATATCGAATTCAGATCCCCTCAGGTATTTGAGGGTAGAATTACTAAATTTTAATCTTTTTTAACTTTGCTCGGATTTCAAAACAAAATCCTATATTTTCAATAGACACCAGATTTCTACTGGCCCGACCGAAACTAAATTCAGACCATTCTTTACTCAGTGTACACCACAAACCTAATTAAGGGGAGACAGATCCGTTTGTATTTTGAAGTTCAATACATCTAGTGTTGTCATGAGAAACAATTTCAAACATGTTGTCCGAGGCAGAGACAGAATGATTAATATAATGGAATAATAAAATTTTGAATGAGGCGTAATTTTGTAATTATTTTTATTTTTAATTATATTTTAATAAATATTTTTTAGAAAAAAAAGAAATACACACATATTTTGAAAAAAAAATTAAAAAAAACAAAATTTTATATTATGTTATACCATAAAGCTTATTATTGTTTATTATAATTCCTTTTTCTATGGTGATCAGATGTTACGACAAATATTCGTGTAATAATCATTCTGTTTGTTGAATAAAAAAAATAAAATATTAATTGCTGATTTTTGATAAAATTATCAAGATAATGTTATAGTAATAAGTTTTTATTTTATTTTAGAGTATAAATATTGCAATAATTAAAGCAAAAAACTAACGTCAGTTATCTACTATAATATATTCTGATTAATACTGCATTTTATATCTAGATCATAAAACATATGACAAAAATATCAACTCCGATAAATATATATTCTTAATTACTAAGTGAATTTTCTAGGTACAAACTGAATACACACACCACAATTGTCTATTTATTAATTTATTTAATCCGTGTCCACGAGAATTCATATAGTCACAGATAAGTGGGAAAAATGATACAGCAGAGCCGATTCTGTTACGGAACAATACGGTTACGATATGAAATGACACAACATGTGTGTCAGTTACGTACCATGACTATCTTTTGAAAATTTGACACAGTACGTCACACCACACAAAAGATTTAGTCACGACATGACACATGGTCACGCAAGTCACATGTAATTAGGACCGTTAGATCTTGATTAAATGGTGAATCTTGAATAAACTAACCTAAATTATGATCAAATTAATGGTTACGCAAGTCACGTGTGGTGACGTCACGTTTGGACACGGCGTGACTCACGTGGCGTGATGATTTGTGTGCCGTGACCATCCCTTAATATTTTGGTCACGGCACAACATGACACGTGAATAATTAACTTGATCACAGTACGGCACGATGTATTAGTCACAGTACAACACCGCACAACACGTTTTTTCCGCTCTAATCACATAATATTTATGTTTAAATTCTATTAAACGGACTGTCCGATCAGAATCCGGATGAATATTAAAAGAGTTCCGGATAAGTAATCAAAATTTTAATCAGATAATTCGGATATAAACATAAATATTATAACGTAAATCACTACATAAACACGCCCAATGGGGTCCCGACACGAAGGCGCGAGGTGGGTACATAACTAACTAATTCCACCTCAGTTCTACACGCAATCTTCTTTTTATTATACCTAGTAAAAGGAAAATGAAACAGTACTAGCGTAATTGACCAAATAGCACCTGGATATTTTGTACCAGGTGAACACATTAAACAAAAAAGAGAAGGATATAGTAGGGGTGTCAACGGGTACGGTAAGGGTCAGGTGGAAGCATTTTTATACCCGTTACAAATTATTTTTACCTGTATTCTACTCTTATTCGCTACGAATTATCTTACTTGTACCCTTACAACTACTAATTGTATCCACTTTTTAAGAGATAAAGATATTGACGTAGATATTTTGGTTTCACGTAATGCATCAATCATATATTTTTTTTTTCGTTTTCTCTCTATTGATCGTATGTTGTTGTATTAATTAAAATAATTATGTATCTCTTTTCACCTCAAATCTCTTAGTGCATGTTTGGTCGGGTGTAAAAGATGAAGTAAACTTCTTATTTTACCTTTAATCTGTAGTAAGTGTCAAACAAGAAATAAATTGAAAGGAGTAACATCTGAGTTAATCTAGAATAAGTTACTCTACCTGTGAATTCCACATGTTATAGTAACTTAGTTTTTCAATTCTTTTTCTCATCATTCATTAGATATTTTTTAGAGTTTTTCCCAAAATCCAATCTCGCCTCTCTACTGTGACCCCTCGCCCCCTCTCCACACATCATCGCTCTCGCCTTACTCGCCTCCAAATCTCTAAGTGCATGTTTGGTCGGAGAGTAAAAAATGGTCAGCGATTCTCTATGTCAATATCTTTATTTAATAAAGTAACAAACTCACGTCTGAATCCGTAAAAAAAAGAGTGGTCTACTCGTCTTTCTGTTAATTCTACACAAAAGAGTGGTCTATTCGTCTTTCTGTTAATTCTAATAAAATGTAGAAAGGAAAGAAAAATTTGCTTCTTTTCTTCTTTACACTTTATATTTTGTCATGTAAACTATCAAGTATTTGATTCAGCAAAAAGTTCCTTCTCACAAAAAAAATGATAGCATGGATTATTTATTTCAAATTAAGTTATCAACAACAACAACATGCATTTAGTAACCCATCAAGGTAACTCATTCAATTTTATATTATATCCGGTCGCACTATTTATTTTATGGGGATTCAGATCTGTGTTCTTTTATTTTTAGAAAATAAATAAATTTTAATGGAATGGAGAAATGGAGAAATGAAGATCGCACTAATTTTACGTTTCTTTTAAGAATTCATTAAGAAACCACATATTTAATATTGTTTCGTAATATGTCATCTGTTGTCCATCCTAAGAAATCGCACATCAGTTGCAGTTTTTATAGTTGTTTTCACAATAATAAATTGGAACTCTAACCAGTATGCTACGAGTAGACATGTGATAATTTATGAAAAGTTGAATAATATAAAAACTTAAAAAAATGAAAATTTAATTAAATTTTAATATACATGATTTTTTTTTTTTTTGGAAATTATGAGGTAACTAAGAAATGGACTATACGTAGATCTGCCCCTGATGAATAACAAAAGGCATAGCGTAAAACAATCAAATCAAATCAACTCTGTATTTTCTTTCCGAATGAATTTTTTTGTGACTGTCGAACAGATGGAACTATGTCATGGTAAGGAACTGCATTAAATATGAATTCAGATCTAATACAATACTTGAATGGGTAGAAATGAGATCTGAGTTATTGTCTGTTTTAACCTTATGACGAATCTCAGAATAAAACTTCTCAAACTTCTGTATCTAAATAGGCTCTGAAATGAATTTGGTTCTGTTGGGAGTATTCTATCCTTGCAGTACCGTAGAGAGATAAATTTATATAAAATTCTAAAAATATTATAATATTTCCACTCATGTAAAACATAGTTTTATTTTTCTAGAAGTACAAAAAAGTGTTCAGACTCCGCTTGAACTCTGAGCTCTTATAACGATTCAGGATTATCTGAAGTAACTCAAATTTTGTGTTTAGATCCGCACCGTCCGATCAGAATAGGGCCAATCCGGGCCTCCTTTAATATTCGACTAGAGCAGATCGAACGGTCCAGATCTAAACTCAAAATTTGAGATAACTCAGGTGATTGAATTCCTCTTGTAACACCTAAGGCCATAACCCCTCATAAATTGCGAGGCCAATCAATTTACCTTTCCAAGTATTCATGTCACTAAAACATATTATAATATTTCCACTCATGTAAAAAAATAATTTATTTTTCTAAAAGTAAAAAAACTGTTCAAACTCCGCTTGAACTCCAGCTCTTATAACGATTCCGAATAATCTGAAGTAACCCAAATTTTGAGTTTAGACCTGCACCGTCCGATCAGAATCCGGGCCCATTAATATTCGACTAAAGTAGATCGGACGGTTCAGATCTAAAATCAAAATTTGAGGTAACTAAGGTGATATGAATTCCTCTTGTAACGCCCATAACCCCTCATAAATTGCGAGGCCAATCAATTCACCTTTCCAAGTATTCATTCGCCAATCCTTTCCAAATATTCATTCGTCAATCCTTTCCAAAATCAAAGCCGCTTACTCTTTCTCTGGAGAATCTTTGCCAAAATCACCCGTTAAGAGTTTCAATCGTGCACGCTAATGGGTTAGTACACCAGGTTTGATTTTGATTTTGATTTTTTAGATTGATTTGAACTAATTGTTATACTTCAAATTCTTTAATTTCTGATTTTTTCATTTGAAGTTTGAAAATACATGGTTTGGTTTTTAGCAGCTTATGGATTTTCTTGTTTTATTTTTGGGATTGTTTTGCTATTACTGGTTTCAGAGACCATTCATTCAACAGCTATTACTGAATTGAAAGAATTCAGTAAATGTGCAAGCATTTTAAGCATTTTATCAAACACCTAGTTGATATAATACTCATTTACAATGTTTTTTTTTTTTTGCTTAGTTGGATATTTCTTCTATAATTAAACAAAACATGGAGCCCGGGCCACCATGGCAGGATCCACTCTGGGGATCATACGGCTACGGTGTCGGATCTCCTCTCCAAGGCTTATCGGACAGCGGTATCACCGGCACCGGTGGGATGTTAAAGAGAAGTTTCGCAGATATGGAGAGGCAAAATCAGCATACACTGCTACAACAAGCTCTGCTTTCCAGAGGGGTGAGGCAGAAGACGTTTCTGGAGTCGCCGGTACATGCACAGGTACCGGTACCATCTGTATTCTCCGGCAGCTCTGATCTGGGGAGCCTAACTTCGGTTTCTTCCTTCTCCTCTCTTAATTCACTTCCCGGCTTCGTGTCCCGACCACAACAGAGAGAAATGATTTTCAACACAAGTATGAATATGAATAGGAATATGAGTATGAATTCAAATTTGAATTTGAATATGAATATGAGCAGGAACCCAGTGGGGTTCTCCTTTGCCACTCCCTCTCCAGCACCGGTTAATGACTCGGTGCGAAACCAGCTGCAGGAGCTTGAGAGGCAGCTCTTATGTGACGACGATGAGGATGACGAGCCTAGCGCTTCCAGCTCGGTGGTTACCAATTCTGAGTGGGGTGAGACGATGCAAAAAATTCTAGAGATATCAACTCCGCCGGTACCACAATTTCCTGTTATAGGCACAGCTCAGAATCAAACCCTTTCCTCTTCCCCTTCTAACTCCTCTTCCTCCACTGCCTCCTCTTCTGCCTCATATTCACCTCCAGTTTCAGCAGCATCTTCCCGGCAACTGCTCTCCGACACTGCCACAGCCATTGCTGAAGGAAATCTTGAAATGGCTTTGGCCAACATGGCCGTCTTAAAAAGGAATGTCAACTCAAACGGTGATACAGAGCAGCGGCTAATGGGGATGATGGTTACTTCATTGGCCACTTGTATAAACTCTTCAATGGTGGCGCAATTACAAGCAGGGAATCCAATCGCTGAGCTATGCGGGCCGGAGCAACGGGCCGCAACACAGCTGTTGCATGACACGTCTCCCTGCTTCAAGCTCGGCCTCCTAGCCTCTAACCTTGCGATTCTTGGGGTTACTGGAGGGTCCCGGCTTCATTTAATTGACTTTGACATTGGCACTGGATCTCAGCATGCTGGCCTCATACAAGCCCTTGGTGAAGGCCGAAGAAATGTGGTTTTCAAAATCACTGTTGTATTGGACCCCACATCCCCCTTCACCCCAGCTGCCTCAACCAATGCCAGATCAGTCGGGGAGCGGTTGAAGAAGGTTGCGGAGCGTGTAGCAGTAGATTTTAGGTTCAACATGGTGACATGTCGGGTGACGGATTTGGACCGGTTACTACTAGGATGTGAGCATGGGGAAACATTGGCTGTAAACCTAGCATTTTCGCTATCACGAGTGCCAGACGAGAGCGTCACACCTGCAAACCCTCGCGATGAACTACTGCGCCGGGTCCGCTCCCTCGGGCCCCATGTGGTTACTCTTGTTGAGCAGGAGATGAATGGCAATACGGCACCATTTACCACACGTTTCAGTGAGGCATATAATTACTATGGAGCAATCCTGGATTCTCTAGAGGTGACATTCGGTCGGGATAGCATGGCACGGGCCCGGGTAGAGGCAGCCCTGGCACATAAAGTTGTCAATTTGGTGTCAAGGGAAGGTGCAGAGCGGGTTGAGCGATGTGAGGTGCTCGGCAAGTGGCGATCCCGTATGAGCATGGCTGGGTTGGTGCCAGTTCCTCTTGGACCTGCCATTGTTGATCATCTTCGTACCCGGTTAAATTCAGTTCGACCCAATACCGGCTTCATGGTTAAGGAGGAGTCAGGAGGTATCGGGTTTGGGTGGACGGGTCGGATCCTAACAATGGCATCTGCCTGGCGTTAGGTTGACGCAACTTCATCTCTCTTTTATTGTTCTCACCAACTTCTACCAGCATATGGAAATTTTTCTTCTTGATTTAATTTGCTTTCTTTTCTTTCTTTCCTATTTCAACAGTTAATTAATTAATTATAGGCATGGTGAATTTGGTGATTGATTGATCGCTGGTAACAATAATTTTTGTCATTTACTCAATTGTTTCTATTGTTATTAACAAGGAAATTTAGTGAAATATATTGCAATTTTTTTTTTTGTTTGAATTGTGATCTGGGATGACTAGATGAGCTGTCATGTAGATATTGGGGTGCGTGATGGAGATGTGAATGGGGATTTGGAGCAAAGAAAGAATGGGATGAGAATTTGGTTTTGTGGTTTATCTAATTCCGTTAGAAAGGGCCCAGTCTCGTGAGGCGAATTTTAAGTTATTAAATACTTTTCTTTAATCTTTTGAATATATTTTTTGTGTTACAACTTACAAGCGAGCGCGTATTGCATGACCTGGTTTACAGTAGTTGTAAGTTTGCGATTGATTTCGTCTTAATTTATTTTATCTTTTTCAAATTGTAATCACAAATTTTCCTCAAAAAAAATTGTAATCACAAATGAAACATCTTTCAGTCATATATCACACTATAAATATGAAAGAAATTAAGTTGGTCATTGTAGTAGATGGTAGGTAGTTATAAAGCATATTTATTCCATTGAAGATTCTTGGGCCAGACATTAATTGCCACTAAATATCCACAACACTTTATATACACGCAATCCTTCTAAGTTGGTAAGATCATATATATGGAATCTAGCTAATACGCTGTGCGTAGCATAGATGGGCTCTGTGTAACGGTTTAATATTTGATTTTTTAAAATCCTAACAGTTGATCCGAACCGTTCAACATGATCTCCATATGAATATGTACCTGCAAACCAAATTTTACATTTTTTAGAATTTTTTTAGATAGGAAGAAAATCACTTGATCTGAAAATTTTGTACTATTTAGATCAAATAATTTTCTACCTATCTAAAAATATAGTAAAAAAATTCTAAAAGAATGTAAAATTTGGTTTGCAAGTACATATTCACATGGAGATCATGTTGAATGGTTCGGATCGACCGTTAGAATTTTGAAAACTCAAATATTGAGCTGTAGCACGGAGGCTCTCTATGCTACGCGTAGCACCGTAGCCAACTCCCATGTATATGCACAATATGTATATTAAATATAAAACTTTTGCGTGTGGTTTCATCATTTCTATTCTAATCATCCAACACTAATTTCGTGGTTAACAATGACGATTTTGTATTATTTATCTCTTTAAAGAAAAAGGGTGAGGCTTAACTTGTTCAAACTTCAAAGAGATTTTGACAAAATCTTATCCCAAATCGGATCTAAATCGTTTGATATTTACTACAAATTTTGGTGCAGATCCAACAGCTCTGATCTAACATCGGACCGAATTTTATGCAATGTCTGTTGGACCCTGATTCAATTTGCTACTATATATTTGCCAAACTTTGTACCTAACTAATTCTGGTTCCGCATATATACAAATAAATAATTAGTGTTCATGATTGGCACATTGATCTTCTCTTTGGACGCCACCACCACAAATTTTACATGCCCCACAAAAATTAAAGCAACCACATGCACATGCTCAACTTGTATGATTTATAGTCTTAAATGCAAAAAATATCCAATAATTTCTGCTGGGAATGTCTAATTTTATGACTGAATGTCAGTTTTTGGATAATATTTATGGCCAATAGTCAATATTCTCTAGTTCCAGTATCAAAATTTGGTCCATTGAATAGTCAATATTTGATTTAGTGTGAAAACCAGCTTTTGATCTAATAGTAAAGACAATACTCTCCATGTGAGAAATCGCAGGTTTGAAATACAGAATGAACAATTCTTTGTGGATATTAAATAATTAGGTGGCTTGACCTCCAACCTTTACTCAAAAATATTTGGTTTATTGTTCTCTTATTCTCTCATTAACGCACAGTTGGTTATTTCACTAATAAATATGCTAATTAACAGTTACATTTCGATTCCTCCTCACAACTTTGTAGCCTCTGCGAAGATTTAAAAATAAAAATAAAATAACATTACTTATAATAGCAACATGGACTACACGATTTAGATCACAATTTATGAATTTATGGTTCATTTCCTCGACTTGAAGTAATAAAAAGTAGGACTTGGCTCCTATTTTCACTAAAAAAATTTAGACTGACCCAATTCAAATCATCTAAATATAACTTGCTATTTATTTACGTATATATGAAATATCTAACAATAATCCAGTAAAAAGAACAACATATTAGATACACCTAACATTGATTTAATTAAATTACAGAATTAAGTAATTGAATTATTATTTACACTTGTTCTATTGAAATAAATTAATATCCAGAAGTCACCTCAATTTGAATCAACCCCAACTCTAAAATTCAAATCAAACTAGAGTCAAACATTAATTTGTATAACAGTACAAGTCGTTCTGAAAAAATCAGAGAGATCTCTGAACACGGCTAATGGTGCTCAAATGCAGTAAAGTCTTTTCTAAGCTAAGGCTGCTGAAATAGAAATATAGCGGTATGGCTGCACGTAATAATAAATTTTCTGGTACGTCGTACTGCGGTTTCTGAAAAGGCTCTCTCTAGATCTCTCTCTCTTGATAATTAAGTTAGCACAGTTTCCCTCCAATTTTTTCTTCTAGCTAGATTCTCAAGTAGACAATTAATAATTAAATTAGCTCCATCACTCATTCCTTCGGGAAAAAGAAAATACATCAATTAACCTTTTGTCAAAAATTATTCATCTTGTGTGATATTTACCATAAAACTGCATAAACCTTGCACAACATGTACAGAATGCTTATCCTGGTTTAAGTTGACATCTGAACTGCAATCATTGTCCAGTGCAGTACCTTACTGTGTAGAATGAGATTTACATTGTCCGTTTAACCAGAGACAGAGACCAATTGAAGAAAAAGGAATGGGGTCAATTGATCTTATTTTTTTTCTTAATCTTTTTTTATATTTATGTATGATTTTCTATATAATTTAGAGTAAAATATTTTTTGTCAGAGATGGAATGAAGATTGATGAAGGGGCGATTGTTAGTTAAAGTTTATCCGTAGATGTTTCATAAAAAAGGGTGATTAAATTTAACAGTAGATGAGAATGAGCAATTTAAATTTTAACTGGAGATGGCTCCATCAACAAAATTATAATAATGTTAGTAGTTTTTTTGAAAACAGAAATAAGTTTGTGTTATCTTATAAAAATAGGTTGCTCTCTAATGTAGTAACCAATTATTAAAGTTGCTCTATAATCTTATAAAAATAGGTTGCTCTCTAATATAGTTATTAATTATCAAAATTTGCTCTGTAATCTTATAAAAATAGGTTGCTCTCTAATATAGTTACTAATTATTCAATTTGCTTAGTTTACAATCTGACTGAAACAGTCACACCAACGTTTCCAATTAGACGGATGCAAAAGTACAATATACTTAACAATGCCTACAAATTCTCTAATTTAGCAATGCAAAATGGATCTCCATTATATAATGCAAAATTTCAAACAAGAATACACATTACAAAATGATCTAATTTAGCAATGCCTACAAATTCTCTAAAAAAAAAAAGAGATATACAACATCAGTGCATGACCATTCTTCTGCTTCTACAGTCAGTATTCACATATTTCTCGAACCAAAATTTGAAGGCATGGGTGGACGAATACCGGCATACGAAGAGTAATCCTGTCAGAAATTAATATTGGAATTAATTTATAGTACCTGGGATGATCAAATTCTAACAAATAACTTCAGTCCCATCATAGTACCTGGGATGAACAGTGAGGAATGCTGTTCATATTGGGGTGCATGTAAATCTGGCCTGAAGACACATCATTAGTAGCGTAACCCTGCAATAGCAAAGGTGCATGCATCACTATACTTAAACAACTGAAAATAATAAAAAATTCAAAATTAAAACTTCGATGATGGTACAAGTACAACATACCTGAACATACATCGGTCTACTGCCAGTGACAGCCGGTTGGTTGATCCGCGGATCCGGTGCTGAATAAGGCTGGGTATCGTTGGAAAGTGCAACATACACTGGGTCCTGAGATGATGGTATAAGTGTCTTCTTTGCTTTTTCTGCATCACAAGTAGCAATATTAGAGAATCATCAATTATATATAAATAGAGCAAAGCTAGGGTGTGATGTGCTCACCAAGAGGGATTGGTGAGCACAACTCCAAAAGTATATCGGATCGGCTTCAAACGACGAATCTAAACAGTTGAAATCCATGTACTTCATGAGTGATGCATGTACATACAAAATTTTTAAAGTTTCAAATTTATTTGCTACAAGGTCAAGCGGTCAAAGAAATGAACATTTTATAAGTTATTTTATATATTCATTTTTCATCATTTCTTTGACCGCTTGATCTTGTAGCAAATAAATTTGAAACTTTCAAAATTTTGCATGTACATGTATCACTCATGAAGTACATGGATTTCAACGGTTTGGATTCGCCATTTGAAGCCGATCCGATATACTTTTGGAGTTGTGCTCACCAAACCCTCTTCGTGAGCACATCACACCCTAGCTTTGCTCATATATATATATATATATATAGAGCTGGGCTATGGTGAGTTGCGAAGTAAGATGTCATTTTTACTTCACGCTCATATTTTTATTTTGAAAATCTAAACGCCCGATCCAAACCGCTCAACATGTTCTCCATATTGAAATGTGCTTGGAGACCAAATTTTATAATTTTTGGAATTTTTTTACTATTTATTAAGCCACTTTGAAAATCGCTGATCAAATGGTCCAGAATTTTTTACTGTTTTTTACTGTTCACCCGGATCTGAGATTTTCAAAGTGGCTTAATAAATAGTAAAAAAATTCCAAAAAATATAAAATTTGGTCTCCAAGCACATTTCAATATGGAGAACATGTTGAGCGGTTCGGATCGGGCGTTTAGATTTTCAAAATGGAGTATGAGCGTGAAGTAAAACGACGTTTTACTTCACAACTCACCATAGTCAATCTCTCTCTCTCTCTCTCTCTATATATATATATATGTTAATATCAGCCAAAACACATTACTGTAAATCTTTGTAACAATGCACACAAGAAGTTAGGTACTCACTCGACTTTTTATCTTCCTTGAACATCTTTTTCTTTTTCTTATCATTCTTGTCAGACTCCTTGTTCCTCGTAGAAGCGTAAGGAAGCAAACCCTTGATCTCAAAAGTATTCTCCAGGGATTCTTCAGCACCCTCGAGCGCATCCCACAAGATCTTCTTCATCTCCTCATTGTCACAACTCTTCAGCAAAAGATTGTAGACGTACTTCATAGCTTGGTTTCTGTACACCATCTCGGCAATGCTTCCCTCAAGGTGCACCATGCTGTTACTCGGCTGCTCTCGCCCAATCCCATACAACCTCCTCCTTGCATCTTTTGTCCATCGATTCAACATGTACCTGTCAGGTATACGATCGACACTCTTGAGGTTGAGTGCATTTAATGAATGCGGGCAGAGCAAACCCATGGTCTCAAACTTCTTGCAACTACATGTGACCTCCATTGTAGATGTGTCAAGCAGCACTATCCACACTTTTGATCCCCTTCCTTGAGCCATGAACTGGAACCGGTAGAGGGACCCACCGCATTGTGTTTCCTGATAAGAAGTTGCATTGTTCCCATCAAGAAAATCTGCTTCAAACAGCTTATAGGCCTTGTGTGTGTACAATTCAGCTGCCTTGTTCAACAAGCTGCTGTTCTTGATGACACGTGGGGGCACACTCTGACTACACTGGTAATCCTCTTCTACCTCACTCTGTCGCCAACTAGCAACCAGCTTATCTAGCCTGATTACAAAATCTATCAGACAAGTCGATTCATCTGAAATGCCATTAAATACATTACTCAAGCTCTCAGCTTGAGCTTTCTCAATGGAGGTGATGCCCCCGTCATATGCATCCTTATGTAAAGCACAACACCATTTCTGACGAACATCGTAGAGTTCGTTGAGCCATGAATGGTCTTGTGCACTGTACTCTCTAACCATCATGGCCCACGTCTCCTCAAATTCCATCTCTGTCTCACAACCATTCATGCACTTAGTGAAGAGGGTCTGAAAGGTGCGACTCATATTTGAAGTTCCAAGATGAGATTCCATGTTCTTTAGCACATGCCATTGGCAAAGGCAATGGCGTGTGTCAGGTAAAACATTCTCAATGGCCTTTGCCGCTGCAGGATTTTGGTCAGTGAAGAGCGACTTAGGTGCATGGCCACCCATTGATTCAACAAAGGACCTAAAAAGCCACTCGTAAGACTCAACCGACTCGTCCAGCAGGAAAGCACAACCGAACATGACATTCTGCCAATGGTGGTTGACCCCGAGAAAAGGTGCACACACCATGTTGTACTTGTTAATGCGGTATGTTGTGTCGAACACAACCACATCGCCAAAACAGTCGTAGTCAATGTGGTTCCTGCCATCACGGCAAAATAAGTTGGTCATCCGCCCCTCGCTGTCAACTTGCACATCCCAATAAGAGCCAAAGACCCTTTGCTTGAAATAGTTAATAACCCCCTGTGCATCCGCCGGTTCAATCAGACAAGGGCCATCTTGCTCGGTCAAATCCTGAGTTACAGTTACAATTTCAGTGTCAGACGAGGGACCAACACTTGCACCCATGCCGGTTTCTTCGTTTGTGACAGAGCGCGGAGGGATTGGCTGGATCGCTGCTACCATTTTCTCCAAAATTGCTGGTTTGGTCATCATAAGTGAACGAGCTGATCGCAACATGTGTCTCTGCCCAGGTCGGACCAGCTCGTGGTTATGCTCTTGAACTAAACGAATGACCTTCCACCGGCCTTGGTTATCAACCCGGAACCGGATCATTGCCTTGCAGTTGGTGCGGGCATCAGGCCGGGATGGATCTGCATCTGGATCCTCGTCCCGGCTCCCTTCCTTTGAACAATAGTAATCTTTTGTGCGGATATTTTTGGTACCAGTAAAATAGTATTGCTTTCCCTTGCGAATACTGAAACCCATTCGGAGGCCATACTCACAGTAAAGCTTGTAAGCCTCCTCCTCACTGTACACAACCTGGCCCAGTAATTCTTCACTCAATTCCTTGCTACTCATCACAACTTGGAGTTTGTTCGGGCTCCTGTCTGTATCTGTATCTTTCAAAGATGTATCTTCCATCATTGTGGATTGCATTTGGGTTACTTGTTCGGTTTGCTCTGCTTCTTCTACAACAGTCTCTCCATCATTGTCAAGGCATATGGACTCACCGTCGATTTCAATAGCATAGTTTGTATTCTCCATTTGTAAATCCTTCAAAGGAAATAGCACATGTTAGTTAAGCTAAATTAAACTTGCTGCACAAACTGAAGTAAAACAACTAGAAATTTCCTTAAAAAAAGGCCTGATCATTTTACAAAAAGAATGTTAGCATAATTTAAAGATATTTGATCTTCTTATCAGATTACACAAAGTAAATGGTTCTGACCTGCACAATCAGATTACACTATTCGCCTAATACTTTGGAGGCTCTGACCTGCACAATCAGATTACACTATTCGCCTAATACTTTGGAGGCTCTGACCTGCACAAATTACACAATCAGTTTTCAAGATTCGCTTAATACCAATAGCTTTAATGTTATGAGAGCAGTTATAAATTATGTAGTTATGTAACATGAATGTTCTACTTATGATATTAATTAAAAAAACAGAACCAAATGATTACTGCATTTTCTTAGATTTACCTCAAGTATTCAGATTGATGTTTTGGAGTTAAAAAGACAGAACCAAATGATTACTGCCCATATTGGTTTTAAACTAAAACGTTGGTATTTTGGAGTACAAAATATGGCCATATAGTAATATACTTCTACTTAATCATAAGAACAAAAAAAAAAAAACCATAAAATAAAACTTAAGAGTTACCTCAACATATTTTAACAAGCATTGAACAAAATCAGATATATGCATTGGAGAACTAAACACACTTCTCTACTCTAAGAAACAATTCATAAAATATAATACTACAATATATAAAATAGTGATAATAGAAAATATTAAAACAGAAAACAATTTCTAAAAGCACACCGAAATTCTCAAATCACATTTAAAGAATAAACTTTACAATTAAGACTTATAATTCATCCATACCGTAACTTATTAAAAAAAATCCATATACAATTAGAAGAGAGCACACTTAGAAGAAGGCTTCCCAAAAATTCAGTATCATCAATTCAGCATCAATACCACAAACAGAAATTCAATTGATATAATTGAAGTAAATGACACCAATTTCAGCACTTAGCATCCCTATATATACTTTAAGTGCCTCTTTCAATGTCATTTACTTGAAATAAAATCTAAACAAATGGTCAGTTAAACCCTAGTTTCAGAAAAAAAAAAAATTCAGCAATTTCAATCAAACCCTAGCACAATTTCAGATTGCAATCCTTATCATGTGACTTTTTAATTAAAACCTAATTTCAGGATAACTACCACAAAGTCATCTCTTAAATCAGGCAGCTATTTAAAACGTGAAATTGCTAAATTATTACCTTCCTGATCGCGGTAAGAGAAGGGCAGCGATTTTCGCGAGAGAGAGAGATCGCGTTTGGGGAGGGTTTCTCAATAACTGGACGGGTCCGGTTTGATTTAGCAGAGAGAGAGAGAGAGAGCTAATTTTTTTTTGGATCTATCAGACAATTAATCTGGGCCGTTGGTTATAATTGAATCCCTCCTCATCTAAAATATATGAGCCCCTCAACGGGCCTATTATTGGATCCTAGCAGGCCTTGATAAATTAGTTAAACTGCCTAATTTATAATCAGCCCATTCCAAACTTCATCTTAACAGGCCTTGTTATATTAATGGGCTGTACGGACTAACACCGTTAGTAGGCCCGTTATAATCAAACCGTGTCAGCTTAGTACCTTAATTTCCACTTGTCTTAATATCAGTTGGAAAAATTAAATTTCTCGATTGTGTCTTCCTCGTTCTCCTTACTTCAGTACAGTATCAAAGATAATCAAGAAATACAGCATTTCCTCCGTGAAAACTAAAAGCTCTTCTCTTCTCTAGCAGCACAGAACATCTTCTCCCTTTCCACTCGTTCTTTCTACCTTAATGGCAAATCAAGAGACGCCCCCTCAGATAGCTGAACAACCAAGCGAGCAAACCGAACAGTTAAACAATGATGCCACTAAAATGATCCTGATGCATGCACCAGCAATTTCCCTACTCAGATACCAACTGGTGTGCAAGAACTGGGCGGCAATGATCCAAGAACCCCAGTTCAAGAAAGACCATTTTAAGCGAAACGACACGACAAATGAACCGTTGCGACTCCTCAAGGAGGTGGAGGAGGTTAGTTGTGGTGTTTTTTGTGAAAAGCCCATGGTTGTTGATGTGAATTTGCAACACCGTGAAATTTGGATGCCTCGAGATTTGGGCAGCGATGGGCAATTTGTAGGATCCTGCAACGGCCTTCTCTGTATTGAAGTGAAAGGTGAGATAACTGTGTTCAACCCCATCACCCGAGAAGTGGTTCATTTGCCAAAGGCAAGTTATATCAAGGGATATGAGGTTGTGCACACAGACTTTTTGTTTCACTCTGCTACGGGCGAATATAAGGTCATGCTCTTTTACTGGAATCCTACCACGACATCTTGTGTTGTTAATCTATACACATTATGTCCTAACAGCTCGTGGAGACAAGTCGGCGAGATAAGGTGCTTCCCTTATAATGGTGGTGTCAATGTCGAGGATACCATCTATTGGCCTTACATGTCCGATTATGATGCTATCATCTCCTTCAATCTTAGCATAGAGAAGATCGAAGTCCAACTTTCAGATATGAAAGATGACATGCTACTCGGCCTTACAAAATGGGATAGCAAACTTTGTACTGTTGGTTTTGAATGGGAGCATCAAAGTCAAAGTCAAACAATAAAATTATGGACACTCGATGACTCGGCAGAGCATCCATGGCCAGGTACCTTGAGATATGAGACTCAGCTACAAGGGATCAATGGTGATGTCTGGCTTCTAGCACCGTACTCAATTCAAATGAACAGGCTCTCCTATGCCACTTCTGAGGCCATATTCTTTCATGGTCTTTCCGGAAACTCTGACGATGTCATCAAGGTGACGTGGCCTTCGAGTGGTGAAATCAAGAATTGTTTTGCTTATGTTGAGAGTTTACTTCCTGTGCCTAATTAATTTCTATTATTTCTCATCATTTCTGTTTTAGTATAGACTTATTGTAGAGAACCAGTAATGTTAAATTTTGTGGGGAATGATCTTAGTTATGTATCTGGTATGTGTACTGCTAAGCAGCTAAGGGAGGCATGTCAGTCAAATAGAAAATTGCTGAAATACTTGTTATTGTATTTAACTTTTTATGACTACTCCAATTACTGCTCTTACTTGCATGTCTTCTTTCTTGCTCTTGTGTATACCCATGTTATGATATCCAGTTCTGTTTTTCTCCTTTGAAAAAAAGAAAGAAAACAACGCGTGATAATGATGCCATGTTATAATTGTCTAATGATAGCTCATAGTCCAGATCAGCTTCCATTGAAAGTGGAAACATTTTCTAGGTAAAAATTATGCTCTATACAGAGTCAATCATTCAGTATACAAATGCCACTTAATGCCATAAATAGAGCTCATCTCGTGACAGAATTAAAATGTGTTCTTATCTGTGCATCTAAAATAAACAAATCGATATTTGCTTTTCAAATCTCTGCATCTAAAATAGCAGGTTTTTCACCATATATAATTGTAGTTGCAGTGAAATCATCGGTTGATTCACCATTAGATGTGTTATTAGTATTTTCATTTGAGATATAGTGCAGAAAAGTAAGTACAAATCTAATAATAATTCCCACAACTTACACATTCTGTTTTAAGTAATTACACGGGTAAATGAGCTAGAGCAAACTTTCAGTTTCTTATGTCAGCGCTAGCTGTTTATACATTATAATACACACGCGCCATCCTAATAAAAAATAAGTTGCAATTGAAAATATTGACAATTTAACATATTGACTCACCAGTCCAACCAATGAGCTTATAACCCAAATCTCAGCTGAGTCGACATTTGTTCCGATTTTGATGAAATTTCATGTGCCTAATTAGTAAAACATTAATTTTATGAAAACACATCAGAAATCAGAATAAGCTACAATAACTTGCTAAATAATAAAAAAAAAACACATGACACCCCCCGCTCAGTTTTAAAAAGAAAACCTGCTGCAATAAATTAAGTCTAGAGACCAAATTGTTTTATTTTTTGAATTTCAATGACCAAGTCAAACAATCAGGTTGATTTTCATTGAACGGTTAAAAGGCCAAACGTTGAATATCGTCATAATATATGCTTTATGAAGCGAAGAAAACATTAATGCTTTTCATAAGAAGAATTTATCTAGCAATTACAAACAAAAATTCTCTGCTCTTAATTAGTCCAATTTAGCAGATGAACAACTGTTAAACAACTCAGGAGTTTTACTGAACAAAATCATTTAAATAACTGTGCCAAAAAAAAAATGTGGTCATCACTATGCCACCGTGTGTAACGAACAAGGGAAATAAAGAACAAATGTGCCCATATAATAAAGGATTTTAAATTAGGAAGAATCTGAATTTCTATTGTGCCCATATAACGGATTTTAAGTCTCCGGATCTCTATTTCTTGCACAGGGAAGGATACCTGACCAAGTATCATATGCCAGATATAGCTTTAATTGGTCCGGGACCGAATTTTCAGCGAAATGGTGTAGGCTTAGCAGTAGTACATATGATGAGGTAGTATAGGCAATGAGAAGGAACATATAAAAGAGAAAGATATTGCAAAGGAGGGGACGCTTGCAGGATCTTGGCTGGGTGAACTGGAGGTTGGAAATGGAGGGAGTCGACTCGGGCATAGCCCATTGTGATTTAAAATTGGAAAATAAAAGAAATGCAAAGAAAGTATCGAAGTAGAAGTTTGTCGACTCTTTTATGTGCACGGGTTTTGGGAAAGTATAGTGGCGGAGAGTTATGGTTTGCACTTAATTGGTAAGAGGTAATGTAGCTTGTCTGTTTGATTATGTAAATGCAATAAGAAGCTGATGTCTCATGAAGCTTATAAATGGAACTGAATTCAAATCTAAACAATATATATCAATTCAATTTTTGAAATAATTAAATAAAAGGTTAATAAGTAAAAGATGATAGAAGAAAAGATCAATGTTAAGTATTTTTGGAGATATATATGAATATTTTTATGAAGAAATTGATTATTTATAGAACTTTATATGAACATAGTAGATCTAGACTCTCTCCCTTTAAATGATGCACTTGTCATATTTTTCGCTCATTTAACCCTATATAAATAAATGCACTACAAATATCGTTCCCACTTTTGCCTTGTACATACGTTCCTAGACGCCACATTCAGACCAACTGACAAGGCGTGAAAGCATGGTGGCATGGATCACGTTGCCAAGCGAATACTCGCTGACGATATGTGGTCGACTACGTGTGCTTTCGTGCCACTTGCTCAGTTTTGCAGTCGTCCTTGCCTGACCCTTATGACCTTGCCTTATGCTTTCTCCCTCGGAATTGGATAAGGGTTTATATTAATTATAAGAGAAATGCGATTGATTTCCAGTTCAAGAACAGATCTAGGTATAGTTCAGAGGGTGCTTAGTCACTCTCATGATTTCAAAAATTATAATCATGCATATTTAAATTCTATAGACTTTTCATTTTTCTTAGAGTTTTTATATATATAGTTTAGCCTCACTCATGAAATGCTAAATGTATGCTTGTAGTCTAGTGGTTGGAATTCCATTTAGTAGTTGTGGAGACATGGGTTCAAATCTCAGTGACCACACATTATGTATTTTCTCATATTTTGCATTTTAAGTTAAACCCCACTATTTAAATTTTCTGTTCTGCCTCTGACTAGAATCGTCGATTGTTATAAGCATAGTTTTAGTAGATGTCTTAGTATGATTCAACATGAAGCCATGATCCCCAAAACTCATATCCCTTTTATGCACCTTCCGACGGGTCGGCATGCGGAGCTTGTTCTCCCCGAGCTTGAAACACACTCCATCCTCTCTGTAACTGATGGCCTTCTTATCCTGGTTCATAAGCAAACACGCGCCATGCACTTATTCAATCCATTGACCTGTTGTATGCCTGCTGATCTCCCAGTTGGATAAGGCTCTTTTAAAAGTTCTTTGGACAAGTGTTGTTTTGATGGTACCAGTGCATGCTAGTATTTTTTGTCGCTGACTTTGAACACCTCAAGACTTTTAATTTGTTCAGACTGAATTTTGTTTTAGAAGCTTTATAAATTACAGCATTCACGTCCATATTTCAAAAAGGAACCTTTACCACTTTAGCGCTGACATATGAAACTAAAATGTTGCTCTCATTTACCCCTGTGTAATTACTTAAATAAGAATGCATATATAGATTGTGGGATTTGTACTTATTTTCACATGGGAACTACAATTTATATATGGTGAAAACTGAAAACCCTGCTATATTCTAGATGCAGAGGAGGTATGAAAAGCACCGATCAATTTGTTTGTGGACAATGCCAAGATCATAAAACGTCTTAATTTTGTCACGAGATGCGCTCTAGTTTAATAATTAGTTAAGTGGCCAAAATGCTGGGACCTTATTTGTAAATTAAGGGATAAAACCATCATTTGAAGGTATTATTGTCTCTGAGTCACCAGTGTGTTAGGGTGATACAATTCATGGTAGATTGACACTTCACATACATAGATATATACCGACACATAGGTTGGTTTTGATGATACATATATTATAGCTCTCCAGATAGGTTAATGTTTCACAAGACTTTCATACACAGGAGGTGCATTTGTATACTGAATGATGGATTGACTCTGTATAGAGCATAATTTTACCTAGGAAATGTTTCCACTTTGAATGGAATCTCACCTGGACTATCATTAGACAATTTTAACAAGGCAACATTCATATATAACGCAAAAAGATCTGGATATCATGACGTGGCCACATGGGTATACACAACAGCAAGAAAGAAAGACATGAAAGTAAGAGCAGTAATTGGAGTAGTCATAAAAACAATAACAACTATTTCAGCAATTTTCTATTTGACAGACATGTATCCCTTAGCAGTACACATACTAGGTCCATAACTAAGATCATTCCCCACAAAATTTAACATTACTGCTTCTCTACAATAAGTCTATACTAAAACAGAAACAATGAGAAATAATTATATAATAGCAATAAGACAACAGGTTTCTTTCTAATTAGGCACAGGAAGTAAACTCTCAACATAAGCAAAACAATTCTTGATTTTAGAACTCCGAGGCCACGTCACCCTGATGATGTCGTCAGGGTTTCCGGAAAGATCATGAAAGAATATGGCCTCAGAAGTGGGATAGATATTGAGCATGTTCATTTTAATTGAATACGGTGCTGGAACTGGAAGCTGAAGACGCTGAACATCACCATTAATCAACCCACTTAACTGAATTTCTTGCTCCATGTGCCACACACGCTCTCCTAAGTTAGTGAGTTCAAGTGTCCATAATTTTATGTTTGAATGTTGCTCCAGATGCCGTTGAAATGTTATGGCACAAAGCCGGCCATCCCATTTAGTAACCCCTAGTAATTTTCCCTCTTCCCATCCTGAAAGTGAAATGCTGCTCCAATCTTTTTTTTCTTCAAAGCTGAGTAGCAATCCATCTTTCATAACAGTAAGATGGTTATCATACTTCTCTTTGTTAAGATCGAAGGAGATGATAGTATCATAATCTTCTGTCAAGTAAGGCCAATAGATGGTATCCTCAACATTGACACCAGCATTATAAGGTTGGCTTACTACAGAGTCTATCACTTTTCTCCATGAGCTGTTAGGGCCTAATGTGTAAACATTAATAGTATAAGATGTCATGGTCACATTACAATACCAGAGCACAACCTTATATTCTTCCGTAGCAGAGTGGAAGACTAAGTCGGTGTACATCCTTTCTTTAATACCTGACCCAAATCCCGGGAACAAGTCAGTTGGCTTTGGCAAAGACACCCGTTCTCGGGTGATGGGGTTGAACACGGTTATCTCGCCTCTCACTTCAGTACAGAGAAGGCCGTTGCTGGATCCTCCGAATTTCCCATCCCTGCCCAAATCTCGAGGCATCCAAATTTCGCGGCGTTGCTCCGGATCAATAACCCCCTCGGGATTTTCACAAGAAATGACAGAATTAACCTCGTCTTCCTTGACTACGAGGAGTCGCAACGGTTCATTTGTCGTGTTGTTTCTCCTAAAATGTTCATTCTTGAACTGGGGTTCTTGGATCTTTGCCGCCCAGCTCTTGCACACCAGTTGGCATCTGAGTAGGGAAGTTGCTGGTACACGTATGAGGATCTCTTCAATGACATCGTTGTTTATCTGTTCGGTTTGCTGGCTCGGTTGTTCGGCTGTCTCGAGGGGATTTGCCATGAAGGTACGTAGAGTGAGTGGAAGGTGGAACAAATATCGGAAAATATAAGAGAAGATATTCCTTGCTGATAGAGAAGAGAGAGAAGATCTAGAAGAGAAGAGAGAAAAGCTGTATTTCTTGATTATCTTTGATTCTGTACTGAAGGAAGGAGAAAGAGGAAGACAATCCAGAAATTAAATTTGCCCAACAGATAGATAGTAAGACTAAGAAGTAAGAACTAAGAAAAGTGGTTCGTTTTTTTGATTTGGAGTTACTATGCTCACGCAGTTTGATTATAACGGGCCTGTCAAGATGGAATGAATAATGGGCCTGTTGGGCTGGTTCATATCATATCCAGTTCTTTTAAGACAAGCATTAAAAGCCTGCTACAAATTCATTAACACATTACATAACATTCCCTTCTTTTTTTGCTGGCCCAAGTTTTACACAGTTTATTAATTTAGGACCAATTAGAGAAATACACCTGAATTCTCCAAGACTCCAACACTTCTCTGCCTCTCTTTCTGTGGAAAATTGTGTAATTAATGTAACTCGGCTGTTTGATTTATGTAAATGCGGTAAGATCGATCATAGCTATGTCTCATGAATTCAAATCTAAACATTATATTTGTCAATTCATTCTTAAACATAATTAAATAAAAGGTTAAATAAATAAAAGAGGAAAGAAGAAAAAGATATCCATGCCAAATTTTTGTGGAGATATTGGATATTATGATATTTTAATGAAGAAATTGATTATTTTTTCAAATTTTATGTTAACATATATAGTAGAGACTCTTCCTTTAAATTATGCACTTGTCATATTTTTCGCTCATATAACCCCAATATGAATATATGCACTTCAAATATCGTTCCCACTTTTACCTTATACATATATACGTTTAATAGCATTCTTAAAATAATGGTTATAATTAACAATAAATAGGAAGCCATTTTTTTTTAAGTCCTAGAAAAAAGAATGATTACTAGAAATAGGAAGGTTAAGCTTAATTTGGCGGCTCAAGCCTTGCAAAAACCGTCAAAACCTCTTATGATCTAATTAAAGTATCTAAAAAAAGCTTTCCATATGTTGAGATGTTGACAATATATCACCTTTCTCCAGTATATTAATATCTAACCTTTTTTTTTTCCCCCTCCTCTCTTCATTTTAAGAAGAGCTGAGTTCTTGGTCTTTTATTTTGTCATCTAAAATCTCTTTCGTTTCTACAAAAAAGGTTGCATACCTTCTTTTTCACTACAAAAAGTTCCTAGACGCCACATTCAGACCAACCGACAAGGCGTGAAAGCATGGTGGCTTTGATCACCACTCTTCCAGGAGACCTAATATGGGAAATTGCCAAGAAAATACTTGCTGACGATGTGGTCGACTACGTGTGCTTTCGTGCCACTTGCTTGGCTTTGCGGTCATCCTTGCCTGACCCTTATGACCTTGCCTTCTGCTTTCTCCCTCGGAATTGGATTAGGGTTTATATTAATTATAAGAGAAATGCGTTTGTTAATAACCCGCTTGGGGCGATATCTAGGTATAGCCTAGAGGGTGTTTAGTCACCTCCATAATTTTAAATTTTAATCATACATTTTTAAATTATATAAAGTTTTCATTTTTCTTAAACATTTTATATATATAGTTGAGCCTTTTTCATAAAATGCTAAATGTGTGCTTGGAGCCTCGTGTTTAAAATTTCATTTAGTAGTTGCAGAGACTTGGGTTCAAATATCAGTGCCCTCACATCACATTATGTATATTAGTATATTATGCATTTTAGTACAACCCCCCTAATTAAATTTTTATTTCTGCTTCTGACCAGGATCGTCGATTGTTATATGCATAGCTATGAAAGGTGTCGTTTTATGATTCAAATACAAGCCAAGGACCCCATAACTCATATCCCTTTTATGCACCTCCCGACGGGACGACATGCCGAGCTTGTTCTCCCCGAGCTTGAAACACACTCCATCCTCTCTATAACTGATGGCCTTCTCATCCTGGTTCATGAGCAAACACGCGCCATGCGCTTATTCAATCCATTGACCCGTTGTATGTCTGCCGATCTCCCACCAACCTCATTAGAAATTACAAAGATGTCATGCTATGCAATTACTGCAGTTGCCCCTTCAAGATCGATAATTGAACAACCAACTCTCATGATTGCCTTGGACAATGATAATGTTGCATACTTTGTGAAACCAGGTGACCAGACTTCACTACAGATCCAATTACCATTCTGTATTACTAGCGCATTGTTCTTCAAAGATGGATTTTATTGCACAGACAATGAAGGATCTATATGGGAAATCAAACCAGATCAAACGTCGGTGAACTTGGTGTTTTATCATGATATTGATGGCAGATGCTGGCACCTTGTGCAATCCAGAACAGGATTGCTCCTTATCGATTTTTGCCCAGAATTGGCAGGAATGTGTAATGATGCTTTCAGAAAATTGAATGTCTTCAAGTTCGACTTGAATGCTAACACGATCATTCCAACGAATGATATTGGAAATTGCACAATTTTTGTCGGACTGAAGCAGCGAGCTCTTTTGGTAACTCCCACGAAAATTTCCATTAAACGCAACTCGATCTACATTTCTTATGCAACTAGTTTTATCTATCATCTGAAAGATAAGAGTACTGAGTCTAATGATGAGCGACTTCACATATTAATTTACTGTCCAAATATCATGATGAACATGGGAATTGGATTGATGTGTGTGGTCTGTCCTAGTTCTCCTAACTAGTTCATTTTATTATTTATTTTACCTTCTTCATTGTAAGTTTCCTATTAATTTTACTCCTGAACTTATGTTTAATTTAAGGTTTCTTTTAATTGGTTCTGTGAATATGACTGTGGTGTCACTTGTTGTCTATGGCATGGCACCAGAGTGAGATGTTCTAAATTAATGTAATTTGAGCTACTTTCTTTGAGTAACAACTATTTTGATTTTGTACTAGTGGCATTGAAAAAAATTCTTTCCTTATTGCAATTAATAAAAAAAAAATACTTTGTTGAAGTAATTATAAATAGTAAAAGGACAATGGGGTGTTACTGTAGCGAGAAACAGTAGCACCCCCATTCCCTGCCGTCCGTTACTCAATGTATGTCTTAGATCATTTTCAGTGACGTCATCGTCTGTCATCAACTCCAAATTTCACTTCTCACTGTATCTCAACGTCCATCCAGCCCTCCAATTTTCTCACTCACTCTCTCTGTCAGTTTCAAGACGCGTGTCCCTCGATTCGAAGCCGCGTGCCTCCCCTCTACACTTCCTACTTCGCTCTCCCGCCGTCAACATCGGCCTCAATTTCCACTTCCTCCTCTTGCTGCGCATCTTTCCGCCCTTCCTTCCTCCTCTGTGACTACTCTCTTTGGTCCGCCACTCTGCAAGCGAGGAAACGCCAATCGGAGGTACTTGTCTCGTCCGAATAATTCCTCCTACACTGATTTAGTTACTTCTTTGGTCATTATATCACGTTCTACAGCTGGAATTACCGAATTTACGGGTACATTTATCTCTATATATGTTTCTACCACTTATTTCCAGTTGATTGACCAAGAAGTAGTGCCAATTGAACTTTACAAGTAGGCAAAATCTATTATAAAGAGTAGAAAAGACCTCTTCTGCCCCATGACATTTACCTGTAAATATCTAAGTGTACTAGCTCCCTCACATGTATCAGTAAATATCTAATTCTGCTTTGTTAATTTCCTTCGACATTCCTCGGTTGTATTTCAGGTTATCCCCCGTCCATCTAAATTACATGTTGAAAGTCCAATAAAATAATTAATCTTAAATGGTCTAGAATTTTTAGATCAAGTGAAGAGTAATGGAACTCATGCATACTTGACTGGTACATTGCATCACTCAAAAAACACTCTCAAAGAGTTGAAACCAAACAGTAGAATCTCAGCACTTTTTGAGTTTTCATTTATTAAAATTTTTAATTCTATGATTGTAAACAATTGTTGAATCCTCTCAGTCATAGCACGGAACAATTCATGCTATGCATAGTACCATAGCCTCACTAACTCATAAATTCACAGCCAAACTATGTTATAGAAAATCACTTGATCTATTTAAAGAAATTACACAAAAATAAATTCAAGTATTATTACTAATTTGTATATTTATACGTACAGGAACTGAACCCATCTGATTCTCTATAACTATTATATTTCTCACTCTTTCATGTGACTTTAATTATCAATGCATGCCTAGAATTTACACCTAACCTATTGTTACTTTATTGTATTTGCTTTCCATAGTCTGTATTAATGCATCCTCTCTTTCAATATTAATATTTCCAACTTATTTTTATGTGTTTATGCAGGTGTGGTTTTACGAGCACTTGCAATTTCCAAAAGGTTTGAGGTAGACTGCATGTATTCCAAGATACTTTAACTGAAAATTAGACATTACTTGGACAAGGGAGAGGTTCATAACTGCCCTTCTGCATGTTCCTCATATAATTGAGAAAAAGCCCTGCAGTTGACATCAGGTAAATCAGCAGCTCTGACTACCAACAATATTAAGAGAGCCAGAAAAACTGTCACACCCCAAACCGAAATTTACGGATTAAGGTGTGATCAGTCCCCGCCTCGTGATTAATTATCCTTAATCACGCAAGGCTAATCAAATACAAATAAATAACAACAGCGGAAGCATGAACAAAATCCAGAAAAAGCACAAGTCATACATCCATAAATAAACACAAATATAAATATATCAGTCCATACAACCCACAGGATAATAAAACATGAACTACTGAAAGGAGATACATGATCTACGGTCCCGAGATAAATACAAAAGTCTCGGGACTCCAAAACCCTAGCAAAAGTCCTATAAATCCTAAATCAAGCGGTGTGGCCCTCAGGGACAGCTCCCGGCATCTCCTGCTGCGGAACACCAGTCTCTGTACCTAAAAATCCCACATCAAAAGGTGGGTGAGCGACTAATCGCCCAGTATGTGACCCAGAATTACCCCTTCAGGGATCCTCTTTTGTCAAGCACTTTTACTATTAAATCTACGTAAATTTATTGTCGTAACTTTTAAATGCACATGATTTAATACAATAACCCTGATTTATTATCTATTAAACGAAAAATACATATAATAGATGACATGATGCGATTATCCTATCATGACAACATGCAAAATATCCCGAAATAAAATACAAGGAGAATAGAATATAAGTATTCAAACCGGAGTCCAATACCGCAGTATTGTGTGTCAATTCCAATACATAATAATAGTACGAATAAAATATCACCCCGTGCCGTGCAAATTGAATTTGAAAGGTACACATGTTGTAATCCAACATGATATAATGACATAATCCAAGGACCGCGATCAGGGGGTGCAATGATACCCGATGCCTAGTGACATCGAGCATTGCCCCCACAAGACATTGCACGCTCGCCGATGGTTATATCCGTCCAACATGGCATAATCCAAGGACCGCGATCAGGGGGTGCAATGTACCCGATGCCTAATGACATCGAGCATTGCCCCACAAGACATTGCACGCTCGCCGATGGTTATACCCAAAAATTCGTGGTAGTTTCCTTGCTCTAAAACGATCCTTGCAACTTACATATACAAATAGGAGAAATCTACAAGCAAGTCGTAAGTCTAGTTAATCCGTCTCCTCATGAGCAGACGACGGAACTCCACCGCCTGGCCAGACCAATGGGACAATCCAGAGAGACACGCAGTCTCGTATAAAAACCTGGGACACGCAGCCCCATATCACACACCTGAGACACGCAGTCTCGAGACACGCAGTCTCATAACACACACTGAGACACGCAGCCTCAAAATCCGTATATGGCGAGTAGCTCCTAATGTAAGGGAGACCAAGCTCGAATCGTTTCGTACCCGGCGACCGCAGCCTCCGATGTACGTAAAAAGTAAAATGAACGAGTATATATATTTCCAACTCTAATACATATAATATATCCTAGAAAGACCATCTAAGGGCTCAAGTGATCCCTCAGCTCAATGGCTGTGGACCCGACTCGTTCCATACCAACAAGCCGGAGCGCAGTCACTCGGTCTTCTTCTCAGCTCTCACCAATGCATATGCTCAATTAAATGATAATACTATTGTCCTCTACGAGAAGAGGACAAATAATAGCCTAATATCTATAAAGTCTAAACCCTATAATTAAATTACTCTACTCCTATTTAAAAGCAGTAAATTCTCAATTTGAAAAGGGCTTATGCAATTTCTATTTACAGTTCTGAAAGGATAAACATGCTCTAATGCAACTACAAATTTAAAGTGCGTATGACAGGTCAAGTGGTCGACTGGTTAGAGTACGCCACGAAAAAGTAATTCAGATATCCCACACCTGTAGGGCAAGCTGAAGGCGTGCGCTAATTGCCTCTAAAATCCGCGTGCTCCGCGTATGCTCCGGTACGCCGTCAGCGGGATCGGTCCACGGGTCGGAATCAGGATATGTCGGATGTCCTGAAATTCGTAACATAATCTAATTAGGATCGAAACTAATTATCGTAACCCTCGCTACCCTTATTTTATTGCTTATAAATTTTTAATTTGAAGATAAACTGTTTTACTTAAATTTTTCCTAAGTGTTTATTTAAATAAAATACGTCACTAACCAATTGTTAAATAATCTATATGATACGAAAATCATTAATACAACTCATTTTATATCTTTGTAAATTCTTAAAATACTTAAACATTATGACACATTTTATTTACTAAATAAAATACGTAACTAAATTAAATCTAATTCCATTTAATCTAAGTTAAATGTGTTAATCCTAATTATTAGGATAATTAGTTGTATTTTAACACATATAAAATAGGAGTACGTTTGTTTATTTAATTACTCTAATCCTAATAATCCGAAATTATTTATTTATTATTATTTTTTTAATACGTATAAAATAAAGATACATTTGTTAATTAATTACTCTAATCTTCCTAATCATATTTTTATTTAAATTTATTTAACTAATGCCCAAATCATGCCTTCGAGTTAAATTCTACTATTCAAAATTCCAATCCAGTCTACGACAACCTATTTTAGCGTGCTAACTTGCTAAGTGTTGGGTTTGCACAACCCGATCAAACTTGAGCCGAATCCAACTAACTTAATTAAAAGCCCAATTTAGAAGTTTCCTAATTTCGGCCTAAGATCCAAATTCAAGATAATTAATTGATCCATTAGGACCATTTTCAAATCATTTACTTTAAATTAAGCCCAAGTCCAAAATACATGCACCATTCGGTTATTCTACAAATTCCAAAAATAACCTAATTTGCAAATAAATCCTTCGGCTTAGGATTACTACCTAAAATGTTATTTATTTATATTAACACTAAGCCCAACTCCTATTTATTTTCAGATTTGGCCCAAGTCCATTTCCCATTTCTTTTATATATTTCGGCCCATTAATTCAATTTCACCCATTTAAACATAATTCAACAGAGACAGTCAGAAACAAAATTCGGAAGTTCACTGGTACCATGTACCAGTACCAAATCACACAGCCAACATCAAGGCACAAGAGAGAACAAGACCGGTACCAGTAAGTAACATTGGGCTGGTACGGCTGGTACCGAGCCCCAATAATTCATCACCCAAAAATTCCCCAAATATCACAAGTAACACAGGTCAAGTAAGCGCGGGAAAATCAACAACCCAATGCGCAATTTGATAGTCACTTCCTACGATTCGTTATACAAAATAAACGATCATTAATATTGTTCAATTCACCATGGTGGAGCTCGGCTATTTGTCACAATCAAGAAATCACAGAAACAGATCAAAAAGGCGACTCGGCCACATATCACATTTTCAGAAATTCACAGCACAGATCAAAGAAAAAGGGGTGGCTCGGCCTCATTTCAAATTTCCCCAAAATATTCACAAATCAGAGGTCATTGGGCCTTACCCGGATTTTGATCGAATGGCACAATGGCAGCCGGTACCGAGGTCGTCTCGCCTCGCTTCTCGACTTCCTTTCAAACAACGAGCACCGCTCAGCAAGGTCACCTCTAAACACCAAATCAGCAACAGAACAGGGGCTCCCAGCTTGCATAAGTCACAACCAGAGAAAGGCAACAGAGGAGTGGGTATCGTAATCCGAGCACAATAAAAGCCCAAGGCTTTGATAATCAACGAAAATAAGTGGAAAACAGAAAAGAGAGGGAAGAGGAATAACAGTTCTCAACACATGAGATTTCAACCAACCAAAATTCCAAAACCGAATAGAGCGAGAGAGAGTGACATTTATAACCGAGAGAGAGAGAGAGAGAGTCGTGGGCGCAACAGAGGCATTCAATGGCACAGCGACTAAGTCGCGGGGTGGGTGTGCATTAATCGTCGCCCGTACTGCTTTTCTGACAAGGGACGGGATAGCAAAGAAAAACGGGCGCGAGAGATCGCCTCTCTTTCCTTCTCCTGTAAGCAATCAACCATAGAGAGGGTGTGCGGTGGGGTGCGCTGTCAGTGAGAACGAGAGAGAGGGAGAGCGGGTTATCGGGTCCGATTTATGGTTAGCGATGGGGGGTGGGGTACGCGAAACCAGAGAAGCGAAGAAGGAGGGGCTCTCTGGCAGGGGGTGCTGATCTGAACCCTTTAACCTGGTTTACATAGAGGGGCTTTGAGATCCGTGCAAATTTTATTCAACGGTTGAGAAAAATTCCAGAGTTCAAATGGTTCTAACTTTATAAGTAATTAAATTGGATCATTTAAAAGGGATTCCTAAGGTATTTATATATGTATGTATATATATATATATATTTAATTGCACTTAATTTGAAGGAGTTTAAACGGAAATTATGTTTAGAATTTTTTTTGTACGAATTTCTCAAATGTCCAGAATTTACGGTACGAATTTATCCGTATCTTTTTATCAAAGTTTAATTAAAGATTTTATTTTCAGTTGCCTGTTAATTTCGAAATTATAAGTTATAAAGTAAAATTAAAATTTTGTTAATTCATTAATTACTTACTAAATGAATTTTGTATAATCAATTTATCTATTTAGTAAATTAACTTTTATTTTCCTTAATGGCACTATTAAAGTTTTAATTAGTTGTAGATTTTTAGTTATTAATTTAAATTAACAAATTTAAATTTTCCGGAATATAACAAAAACAACCTACCGTTTTACCAGCAAATAGCGAGGCCGGTTCGCATCAGTTAATTGTCCCATAAAAAAAGGGATATGGAAAACTGCTTCTGCCAGCAGATACCTAAACCCTAAAAGAGTAAACGATACCTGAAGCAGCTCGAATAAAATAAGGGGGGGTTTATTGTTGAGTTTACTTTTCAACTTTCAGTGGCTGTTAGTTAGGTGCAATGAAATGGCCCAAGCAAATTCTACTCGACGTAATTGTTCCTAAATTGTTACTTACAAACTCAAATTAAAAATTCAAGAGAACCTAGGATGGAGCACAACTAAGACATCTACGTTGACCATCTTGCCAAAATTACGAGAATGCTTCTGATTTGTATTAAAAAAAAGTCCATAATCATTCCCTCCAATCAGCGTTATGTATTTATATTTTCAGTAATATAATAACGATCTCAAGAAGTTTTCGACTGGCAATCAGAAGTTCTCAGTTAAAAAAAGGGCCACAACCCCTGAATTTATAGTTAACTTACTATTTTCTGATGTATTTCCCTTTCGTACCATTTGCGACAGGTTCCTTCATTGTTAACAAGGCATTGTTGTTTGGAGTAGCTCCTTTTACGCTGTGAGTTATAGTCCGTCTTCCACCTCACTTTGACCTTTTTTATAAATTACTGCTCTCTCCTATATTTGATCTGATGACATATGTTCTGCCTACGCTTGAGTTATACCATCTGTCTTCCCTCTATTTGCACTTCCAAGTCCGGTTCGCACCAACAAATGCAATAAAAAACAGCACACGGGAAAATGCTTCTACCAGTAATTCCCTATACCCCAAACGAGGAAATAATACCAGAAGGAGCTCGAATGAAACCAGTGGAAAAAAAAAATTTCTTTTGATTTCAAATTAGAAATTGAAGAGAATCTAGGATGTTTCTCAGCTTGCATGTAATTTCAACAGAGAAGCAAGTCTGACTTTGAAAAGATTCTTTTGCACAAGGTACACTTCAGTCATCTCCACTGGTTCTCTTAAATTCGATCAAGCTCTTGGCATTGGAGGGCTGCCAAAGGTACTTTTACTGTAGTTTTAACCAGTTTTAACTGAAAGTGCTTTTTCTTTTTTAATATTTGCTAACTGGGATTGTGGCCAAGTCCATTACATGCTGATTCCATCGATAAGCAACAGACAAGCTGATGAAATTAAAATTATTACAAAAAGAAACAAAAATTGTGGTAAGCTTGAAGAGTAGGGTTAAAATGTCTCATTGTTTTAGTGCCCCAATCACGCCTCACATCCTTATCTCCATTTTCAAATTCCAAACAGTCGATCTGAACCGCTCGACTTGATTTCCAATTTAAATATGCTCGGAGACCAAATTTTATAATTTTTATAATTTTTTTACTAATTTTTTAAATAGGTACAAAGTCATTGTTTTTGGAGGGCATTGTAAATTAGGGTGCGTGGGACTCAAATTTGCTTCATGGTGACATTTGGTTGAAGGATAAAATGGGAGGAAGTGACGGGACCTGCTGCCATCCAGAAAACAGTAGCAGGTTGCGTCAACTTCGAAGCCCCCAAAACTGGGTCTCCCAAAGGCGTACGACCTTCAAATTTTGTAGGCAACTAGGGTTTCAAGTGCATATTGTGACTACATTTCACATTAGCCTAAATTATTACCCTAATGTCTACTGGTACAGGTTTTTCTCCGACCGGTCCATATTCTGAGAAATTATGAAAAAAAAAATTATTTGTACTGTAATTTTCAGAAGTTACTAATTCGTTATCACATTCATATTTTCCTTTCCAGGAGTACAAATACATATCATCTAAGAGGGTGTCCCACTTTATGGCATCGAAACCCATGTCCCACCATTTTACGATGCTGGTACGTGGTATACCAGTACATTAGTGGTGGTTCTATCAGTAACACTGTCGAGAGGTTCTTTATGGATTACTATCCATCTACATATTTGTCCCACACAGTTGTTCGCCAAACTAGCAAGTTACGTCACCTCATAGTAAGTCAATTTGACCCAATACAAATTCATTTGTACCTCTGCAAAATTTCCATAATACACATTTATATGTGCAAAACAGGAAAATCATGCAGTAACCTGCAAAGTACAGTAATTATCAGCTATCCCTATAAAGCACAGGAAAATATCTTTAAATAACATAAGACGAGGTAGGAGAAGAAAAGGTAAATGGGGAACTACGACAGTTAACAGGAGAGAGCTTCAATTGTACTGACAGTTTTTAGAAAAGAATAAGATTTTTCTTGATTTGCAGGGTTATACTTGATAGTTTAGTGTTTTCTAGGAGCCTGCAAGATGTTATTTTTTCAGATTTTGCTAATAGTGACATAATAGTAATCAATTTCAATCCAGAATGATGCTGAAAATGCATATAGGAGGCTTACCCATATTAAATCCTCACCACACACTTCACAAAATGGGGGTAATTGTGCTGGCACTGGTGGATTTTTTGGACAATTCAGCAAAAAAGACCCTGTAATACTCTAAAGTACGAAGCTTGAAGATTTGGAAGAAAACATCAGGTTACATCAATCAGAAGTCACTATGGCTGGCGAGACAAGTATTAATTTTATGTTTATTACTTGAAAATGAAATCAGAAGTAGAACAATATAAATTTATTACACTGGGTTCACAAACAAGACCAAGAGATAATAATAAAAATAATATAACAATGACCTACTATGAACGCCTTTTTGGTATGGTAGAAATTAACAAGATCAATCAATACTATGGTGATGTTGTCTTACAAGCATTGATGCTACATCTCCATATTCCCTTTCAATATAGCCTTTGTCAATTCATTATTTTTTGTGCTTACCGTAATCTCCTATTAGATTGCTTGTATAGGCAGTCAGGCACTGGTAGTATATTTCTCATTAGATTTAACCATGTATTATGAAGAGAGAGAGACTTGTAATTGCTACATTACAGGAGGGATCATGACAAAACTGAAAATTTGAAAGTAAATATATAGGATTTAAACTCAAACGGTGCCTCAAACATTATATACTGGGCTACAACAGTGACATGGAAATTGAGAAAAACATTCGATGATTTATCTTGCCAGAATTGTCTTCCGTAAATCTGATCGTAAATCTAATCTAAATGTACGTGATTGTGTTTCAATCTTTTATTTTTTTGGTTAGGAACAGAGAGTTCAAAACTAATTAATTCTCTCTTATATTTGTTTTGACAGTTCCGTTCCTGTAACATCTTGCTTGCTAAGAGTTCAGCAGTGTTCTTTTCTGTGGTTCGTATAGTCCTTTTGAGGTAATTTTTTCTCTCATTAATTTAACATATAGGCATTAGTTCCAAGTAAAAATATAAAGAATTGGTTCATGCAAATATAATATTAAGTACTTCTTAGGACATGTTTGTAAATTTCTCTCTGACATTCATATGTTTTAGTTTTTTTCATTTTTACCCCAACAATGAATTAGAATAATTTGATTTTCATTTTAAGATGCATTTTTTTAGGTGACTAATAACAAAAATAGTTTCACCTCATCCACCAGCGACACTGACTTCAAATTATGAAAAGTAGGTACTGAAATTCAAACATAATATTTTTTACAGTTTCAAACCAACTTTATTTAAAAGTTGCAGAATCATTGCAAAATTAGGATAAAATAACTAATTATTAGTACATCTCTTCACTTACTGGTAGAGATTTGTACAAAATACTAAAATATATATGTAACAAGCCTATAACAATAAAAAACACATCACATCAATATTTCCAGCAATAAAAACTTTCTCACGCCTACTACTAATTTTTTCTTGCAACTCTGACACTCAGCTGAACACCACAGCAACAATAGACATGAAGGACACAAGAAGGCAACTATTGACAGAGCATCAATCCGAGAAGCGAAAAACAAGGTACATAATGCATATGCACAAAGAAGGCTTCCATACCTGTGAACTGATCTTTCACAACTCAGCATTATACATTGAGTGGCTTATATGTGAATTTTATGAATAGAGATTTTTTCTTGATACTATCTGAGATCTTGGGCATGGTCAAAATTAGAGTATTTCTAGAAACACAAATCTATAGGTTGCAAAAGTATGCACAGTAAAACTTTCCATACGCTGTGAACTAATACTTCACAACTCAGCATTATAAATTGGGTAGCTTATCGAACACAATGACAAGACCCTTGCAAAAGCATATTATTAATCAGAACATAAACCAACATAAACCTAATGGATAGGGTACTTTCAACTCAAATATTCCTACTCCACCCCAATAAAAATCTCCCAATTAATCACCATATCAGATTCAAATGACCAATGCAGTACCAACATAATTACAGTACAATAAAAAATAACTTCGCCTACTACCCTTTACAAATCATGTCATATTAAAAAACCATTGCCTTCTCAATGGTGGAATTTGCCTTATTGGTACAAAGCTTTTTAGCTTTAAGATGCAATTTCCCTTTTGAAATCTTCCGTTTGGCAGCTATTCCCTCACTGGTGGACCAATTTCTAGAGATATACAAGTTACAAATATTTGCTTTAATAGAATTTAGGGTTTAATATTTTCTTGATTTTGCCATCCTTTGCAGCAAAGCTGCAAATTTGTTTTCTTTCTATTATTTTATTTTCCTTTTACAGAGCCAATTTAGGTTCAGCATCACATCTGTTGACAATATTTGTTATTTTTCTTTTCCCTTGCACAGCCAATTTAGGTTCAGTGTTGCATCTCTTGACAATACTACTCCCGTATCGCCGACAACCTCCTTCAATAGGTAAGTCCCACTCAATCGCAACAGTGTTCTACAAGTCTTCCGGTAGCTGCTATTGCAACAATGTTCTACAGTTGCACAATTCTCTACCTTTATGTTTTGATAGGATGCAATTTCAGAAGGTTTTCGGGTAGCTTTGCAAAATTGCATCGTCCTCCTCGGTCCCTACCCTTCTGAGAAGTGAGAAGATTTGATGGAGGGGGTACATTTGGGGATTTTTGCTAATTGATACTAATTGGATGACTTTTAAGTTCTAAAGATAATTTTGATTCAGGCCCTTCTGTGTAACCTTTGGAAAGCACCTATTGAACTACTATGCGAATAACCAAAATCACAGTGTCAGAGAAGTAAATCTCCTCACATGCTTAGCTGATATCTTTCTTCAGGTATAGATGTTATGGTTTTCGATCTCTCTTGAAACCAAACTAGGATTGAGCACTTGACTATATTTGTTTATTGACTTCAAAAGTAGGTACTTCACAGTGAAACACAATGATCGAGGGTAGAGCCGTAGAGAATTATGCACCAAAAAGTTTTAGAGTGAGCTGTGAATGTTATCCTTCTGAGTAGACATTGTTAATTTAAGGCTTGAGTGTGTTATCTTCTTGAGTGAACTGTGTTTATTTATTGAAAAAAAATGAAACAAAAAGTTTCTTGAGTGAAAATATGCCCATAAGAAAGAAAAGATGAATTGTGCACAAATGAGAGCCTCTTTTATAGATGTAGCATTCTAAATCTTATTATTATCATCATCATCATCATTATTTCAATGGTAGGTATGTTTCCTACTACATTTCAGTGTTGCTGGAACTTCTACCACTACCCCTTTATCGAAAGAATTGGACAGTATTCGCACAAATTGTTCTAAACATTTTGTTGATTGTAAATAATTTTTTCCCTTGGTGTATTTGTAAAGATAACACTTGCAAGTTGCAGTTGTTTTGTTAAAACTAAAAACTGTGTTTGACAGTATTGTAAGAAAGGCATAGCACAATTGCGCTTATCCCTCCAAACATAGATCATAGGCCAATATTAGTTTACATCAAGTAGTTAAGCAACCTAAATGGTACTTTCATATGTACAAGTTTTTGTTATAACTATTGCAACAATTTTCAAAAACTCCATGCGCCAAAATAGAGAGAAGGATAAAAAAATGTTACCTATGTACGTCAACATACACTAAAAAACAGTTGCGGTTGATAAGAATAAACTATTATTATTGTGCTACTATAGAGAACTGGATATTGTTTCCAATATAAACTATTATTATTGTATCAGAAAATAACTTTGATACTTTTCTAGGGAGATGAGAATATAATAAAATGTGACGGGACCAGAATTTGCCTAGGCCACAATTCTACTATGATTGTGTTTCAATCTTCTTGCACAATGTACTGTGGCTCCCACTTATTCCTATTGTACTGGATTCAACCAAATTGGAGTAGTACTAGCTATGATTTGGGAGACTTCAAAGTTGGTATTGGTAATAAAAATTAGGTGATTGATTACACATTGTAATATTTTTTTAATGAAACTTCATAGAGAATATTAAATATGACAACATTTAACAAAAAAAAACTATAATGCCAAATTTTGTCTTTTCCTTTATGGGTTTAGTTGACAGAAGCTACATGTAAATGAAATATAAAAGTATGTTGACTTATTGTATTTTTTTTCGATGTTTCCAGAGTATGCTTTATGAGATCATATCTGATCAATAGTTGTGTTACCATGCCTCAATATATCTCATGCAAGTTTTAAAACAATGTTCAAGCTTTATCATCTTTTCTTTTCCCTTCTTTTAATTGATATTTATATTAGATAATTTGAATATAATTCTTGCTGGTATCCCAATTGATGATAATTAATATATTACGTATGGAACAATTATTAGAATTTTTCTTCCTTTTTATTTTTTGTTGACTCCTTTTATTTGGTTTTTACTTAAAGTATCAAAGTATCTTAAACTTGAATTGTATAAATTTGAACCTATTTACTGTTTTGTTTAATATTATTGTTGACTGCTAATATATCCTATATAGTCTATTCATTGTTTGTTGATTTGATTGTTCTCATTTCTCAACAACAAAAATATACGATAAGATTTTTCTACATATGTAGAAGTCTTTTTTGTCCATGTTTACTTAATTAATGCACTTTCCAAAAATAATGTGTTGCAGAAGGAAACAAAAATGCCACCCATATAAACCAATAAACACCCAAAAAAATCAGTTGCGGCAGAGCCGCAACAAGGTCACTAGTTAGCGTAACATCCCAATATTTGAATATTTGAAGAAACTTTATAACGATCTAACATGTTTAGACTGACCTCTAACTTTTGTAAATAAAAATAGCAAATATTTAAATATGTTTTGATGATAACATCACATAAGTAATTATATAAGTTTTTTCTTTCTAATCTTTAAATATTTTAGAGCCTATTTAATAAGACGTAATATATTTTTACTTGTCTTTAGAAATGGTAAAATTAATTAATCTAATTAGTTATTTAAAATTTATTTAAAACCTGTTCATTAAAATTAAGATTTTTCTTAACGATATGTTTAGTTCCTTCAAAAAAATATTGGGTTCGGTGTGCAAGTCATTAATTATGTTCAATAAGAAGAAGAATTAAACAATTTTTTTTGTATCATGGCTTTGAGTCAACTGTGATAGATAATTGGTCATTTACCCAATTGCAAGACCATTAATTTATTTTTAAAAAATTAAGATCATCCTTATCCTCCAATGAATCATTTTTTTAAATAGCAATAAACATAAAATTTTAAATGGAACAAGAACAGTTGAGTTTTGACTAGGACAACTTTGGAGAAGATCACTAACGCATTTATAGTTGATGCTAGTTAGCGCGTACAAGTCTTTATATATACATATCAGATATTTATATTTAGAGAAAATTTCATGCATCTCTTCAAAATCTTCAATATTACGTATTTCCCCTCAAAATTCAATAATTACATATTAATCCTCTAAAACTACAATAATTTGTCATATATAATTTCAAGATATATCAGATTTATCCAAAAATACTAAAATAATAATATTTAAAACTTTAAAATTCAGAGCATAATATCAATTAATAAGATATGGACGATTATACTCTTTTCTTTCACCACTTCACTATCACCGATTGCTAGTAAAAAGAAAAGTGCTTCTCCCGCCTAAACTTTTTTCTCTTCGTCTCCCTCTCTCTCTCTCTCTCTGATATGGCATTCGATGTTGAAGCGCACAGTGTCGATCCATTAGATTTGGTTGCTAGTAATCTCTCGAGACATTAATGGAAGAACATAGCCCAATCGCTAGATATCAAGTAAGTTCTAAGAGAAGATGAGTGTTGTGCTTACCTAGCTATGATATTTTGTGCTACTCCGACATGTGCTACGCCCTATGATTCCTCACTCCCTATCTCCTGCTTCAATTCCTTTGATTAAAGCTAAAGTAGACTTCCCCCTCGAACCCAATTGCAAAACCTTAGCAGGCTAAACCGTTTTTTCATAGAATGAGTGAATAATACCTACTAGTCTATGTTACTCGGATACTCCAATATAGGCTCCGTACCCATATCGGATACCGATACGCGCCCGATACGGCACCGATACATATCCGATACGCCAGCTGGCGTATCCGTTACGTGGCGTATCCTAACTCGGCCGATAAGGTCGCTGATACTCTGTTGAAATGACTGGATACGGCTGATACGTTGAAACGGTCGATATGCTCGCCCGTGAACCGCGCCCGTGAACCATCCCCGCGCCTGTGAGCCGCGCCCGTGAACCGCGCTCGTGAACAACTCACGTGAACCGTGCTGCACCAGCGCAAGAAACTTTTTTCTGCCCCGCGCGTGAGTCGAGCTTGGGAAGCCCACATGAGCGTCAAAACCTTTATCCACTGCACCAAAGTTTTGTTTGTGTTATATTCTAGTAACTATAGTATATAATATATTCTTATGTTAAGCCTTTAATTTTTTATACAAATTTGATTGAAGTTATGATTATCTAAATACAATATATAAAATAATAAAAAATAATTTATATAATAGACGTATCGTATCTTAAATATTTGAAAATTGCCGTATCGCTGTATCCGTATCGTATCTGATACGATACCCATACCCGTATCCATGCAACATAGCTACTCGTACATGGCATAAGAGATGGAAGGGCCTCTAAACCCAATTGCAAATAATATTTTAATTTTAGAATAATTATTCCTTAAAATTTAAAATAATTATTCCTGAATTATTAAAAATAAATTATTCCTTAAAATTTTTAAATAATTTTCCTGAATTATAAAAAAATAAATTATTCCTAAAAGCTACATATTGACAAAAAATTTCACTTCCAATTTAAAAAAGGGCGTGAGAATAGTCCCAAAAGAATTCAAACGTGCCCTCAGTTTGCAAAAAATTCGAAAAATAGCTCTATCGTTATACTAAATTTTTTTTTTTTTTTTTCAAATGAGATTTATATTGAAATTTGTTTTGTTATATTTGCTCCTCTTGTACCAGGGCCGTTTAATAAAAAAAAAAAGGTGGAGAAATGACTCAAGCATCTAAGTGGAGAAAATACACAAGTCAGCTTAAGAGAGAGTCAAAATGATAACTAGCCAAACAACTGACAGATAAAAGTGTGATGACACTGACTAGCTTGAGAAAAGAGGCATCGATAAAAAAGAATTACACGCAAGTTAAATTCTACGATTCGAACTTAAGGAGGGTGTTGAAGATAAAATCAATTAGATATCAATTATATTGATGGCAGATACCATACTGACTAAAGACAATCTGATTAAAAAAGGATGGATGGGAGATACCAAATGTCAACTTTGTTCTGACCCTGAATCTATAGATCATTTATTCATACATTGCTCTATTGCCAAACAAGTTTGGTTTTGGTTAGGGAAAAGCCAAGAGGTGATGCATCTTTGGCATACTTGGAATGATTTCATTACTTTTGCTCTTTCTCTTACTTTAGATGATAAAATCAGCTTTCTTATTGTTTTAAGTGCAGTTAGTTGGGTTTTGTGGAAATACATGAACGATTTGTGTTTTAATCAATGTCAACACAAAACAGCTCGGACTTTAATTCTTCTCATTAAATCTCTATGTCACTATTGGGCAGGTAATATGCGCAAAAGGATCAAAGATGCCATGGGGAATTGGTTGCCCATTGTAGAGGATGCAATCCCACTCAGCCATTACATGCCGATGGATGTAGTACCAGTTTCTGCTGCAAGTGATTCTGGTGCAGCAGCTGCTGCGCTGCCTTAGTTTTGATGGATAATGCTCAATTTTGGTATATAGTTATAGTTAGCCTTAGCCCTTTAAGTAGCGGCTTAGTTTTAGCAACTTTGGACTTTTTTTGGAGTTTAGCTTGTGTTAGAATGTGGCTGATATCTGAATTGGTCATCAGTTTTTGGTGGTATTCTGGGGTTTGTAGGTGGATCTGGGATCTGGATTCCCAGGAGTTTTATTCTTAGCTGCATAACCTGATGTATTTAACTCAATTTCAGTAAATGAAATGGGCTGTTTCGGCCTTTTAAAAAAAAAATATATATATTGATGGCAGATAAATTAGAGATCAATTGATATGAATTAGTAAATATAACAAATAATGCTATTAGGAAACATATTTTTAATAGCTCTTTAAATTCTGTAGAGACACGTACCTTAAAAGAGATTGAAATAACAATCATAATTCAATAAAATAATTATCGTTTCATTCAAATATCATCAAACTACAAATTAAACTAAAATAATTATTACATGCTTCAAATACGTATATGACATCATGATATCTCTTCGTGCGGTTCATCATCACACTTGAAGACCTTTCAACTCCCTCGTCAACTTTGAGTCAACTGTAATTATCTACCCACTCAGTCGGCGTGGAGCTCACTTCTGTTCTTTAATAGAACGGCCGCTCAGTCGGGTTCCTGGTCAGAAATAAAGTGAAATTGTCTTTTCCATTCTTTCTCCTGACCCTTGTGATAGATAATTGGTCATTTACCCAATTGCAAGACCATTAATTTATTTTTAACAAATTAAGATCATCCTTATCCTCCAATAAATCATTTTTTCAAATAGCAATAAACATAAAATTTTAAATGGAACAAGAACAGTTGAGTTTTGACTGGGACAACATTTGAAAAGATCACTAACGCATTTAAAGTTGACGCTAGTTAGCGTGTACAAGTCTTTATATATACATATCAAGTATTTATATTTAGAGAGAATTTCATGTATCCCCTCAAATTTTTCAATATTACGTATTTCTCCTCAAAATTCAATAATTATATATTTATCCTCTAAAACTACAATAATTTGTCCTATAATTTTAAGATATTTCAGATATATTCAAAAATACTAAAATAATAATATTTAAAACTTTAAAATTCTGAGCATAATATCAATTAATAAGATATGGACAATTATACCCTTTTCTTTCACCACTTTTCACTATCACCGATTGCCAGTCAAAAGAAAAGAGCTTCTCCCGCCTAAATTTTTTTCTCTTCGTCTCCCTCTCTCTCTCTGATACAGCATTCTATGTTGAAGCACACAGTGTCGATTCATTAGATTTGGTTGCTAGTAATCTCTCAAGACATTAATAGGAGAACATAGCCCAATCGCTAGATATGGAGTAAGTTCTAAGAGAAGATGAGTGTTGTGTTTACCTATGATATTTTGTGCTACTCCGACATGTGCTACGCCCTATGATTCTTCACTCCCTATCTCCTGCTTCAATTCCTTTGATTAAAGGTAAAGTAGACTTCCCCTCTCGGAACCAATTGCAAAACCTCCGCACGCTAAACTGTTTTTTCATAGAATGAGTGAATAATACCTACTAGTACATGGCATAAGAGATGGAAGGGCCTTTAAACCCATCCTGGGTCTTGATCTTAGTCGAAGTGGCACAGGTCCCTGAGTTCATATACCGATTAGCCATTGAGAAGGGATTGGTTAACCTTTTTGGTGATTCAAATTCCATCCAACGACATACTAATGATACTGATGCGTCAGGGACGCAGCGAAGCACAAGAACACGTAATTAAACAAAAGAACAAAGCAATCAAAGCAATTATCTAATTATAAGCTCAAAGGTACATCAATGGTAGAATGGCAAAGAATCAGGTGGAACACCAAAATTACAATATATTTCTCTCATCCAACTGATACAATCATAGAGTATTTATAGAGGATAAAAAAGAAGCAATAATCAAAATAAATAGTTGATAGGGTCATGTTCCTAAGACTCTTACTAACCCTTTCCGGGCCATGACAGACTCGGGAATCAGACCTCCTGGAGAGGCCAACCCGAGATTAGTACGAAAAGCCCAGGGTTCATAAAGTTAGGCCCTCAACGAGCCAACAGCAGGCCGAAAATAGCCCAGAATTCGGACCCCTTTGTGGAGCCAGCCCGGGATCAAAGTAAATAAGGTCCAGCTCGAACTCGGTTTTACACCGACCTCATGTGAGGTAACCGCTTCTGACGGTTAACACAATCGTTACATCTCCCATAACCGCACGAGATAGCGGTTGGAGGACGACCTATATAAGGCAGAAAGGCCCATTGAACAGGAGTCAAGATTTTTTCACTAAGAGAGATATCGCATAGGTCAGAGTTCGAATATCTCCAAACCTCCCAGAGTTCCAAATTCAATTTTCATCTCAGCCTGCCATTCCGAGGCAGGACGAGTCCAATTTGGAAACCCTTTTTCCTATACGGCCTATTCTCCCGAGAGATGACATATCAATGGTGAAGCGGATCTTTCAAACGCACAGTGTGATGCCATGTGGTGCTGACTCAGCGAACTCACGCCGATCTGTCTGTCTGCGTCAAAGCTTCGGTCAGATTTTAAAAGAGGGGTCCCATACTATGAGTCAATTTAATTCAAGGTACACTACCCGTCTCTTTATCTGCCTGACCGCCCTGACCTAAATCTCCATCTTCTTCAGGGAGAACTTTGATGGAGTCGAAATCAGAGCCAAAACGGGTCGATCACGACCCGGGATGTGACAAAGACTTTACTTGCAAATTCAAGTTTTGTCCTTAGTTTGGATTTTGGTTTTTGGGAACATGGCAGGCTTTAATTTTTACAGAATGGCTATTTCAGATTTTGGGAGCGAATTAGCTAATATCATTACAAGGTTTGAAATTCCGACGCATGAATGGTGTGCCGCACGAAAGAACAAAGCCTTTTTTTTTCTTCTTGTTTAGAAGGGCTATCGTTTGAAGTCAAAATCAAACAATTTGACCTAGATCAAGCCGATAGATCAAAAGAGAAAGGTAGACGTTGTTGCAGAGTATTATACTTTTCTGATGAGTTGGTCTCCAGCATAATTTTTTTTTTAATTCTTATAAGGGTAAAATGGGAAATAATATAAAGTTAATGTTAAATATATTATAATGAATTGGACAAATATGTGAGTTATTGTTGTTTTGGAGGATAATATGTAATTATTGAATTTTGAGGAGGAAATACATGATATTGAAGGTTTTGAAGGGGATATATGAAATTCCCTCTTATATTTATAAAAACTGAACAGCTGACAGCCGACGCTAGTTCAGCTTTAATTTGAATTAATTTAAATTGAAATCATCCAAACAAAGAAAGAGATCCCTACCATAGTGACAAGGTTCGCGTATAATACCCGAATTATATCCGAATAATTCATTTTTTTTGTGATGCCGAACCGAACGCCGAATTATTCGGTTGACCGAACTTCGACCGAATTATACCCGAATAATTCGCGAATTTTACGAACTTTTTCCGAATTTTACGAACTATTCGCGAATTTTTCCCAAATTTTTCACAGAAATTTTTTTTTTTGGTTTTTTTTTTTTTTTGCTTCTTTGTAGGACTGAGATCTCTGATCCGGATTATTCCGAATCATTCCCAAATTATACCCGAATTATTCCCGAATCACGAATTTTTGACCTTGCTGAACCTTTCCCGAACAATTAATTTGTCACTATGATCCCTACACTTTGGAGATAGGATCAACAGTAAATGGGGTCCAGCGTCAAATGAGCCACACTGACACTTGTTAATTAGTGACAGAATAGGGAACTCTGTTTTCTCGATTTTGTATTTGGAAAAAAATAAAAATAAAAAATAAAAATTCTAATAGAAGGAAAAGGTAAGAATTTTAAGTTCCGGTTCTTGATGTATATTTTCAAACTCAATCATTTAAAAAAATAATGTTTTTATATATATAGCCACATTTTTCTTATCCAGTTTAAAGTTGAAATCACAAAAAAAAAAAAAATGTGTCCTCAGTTTTTCATCCAGTTTAAAGTTGAGCCACATTTTTCTTATTCATATCCTAAAAAAAAAAAATTTAAACGTGTCCTCAGTTTGCAAAAAGTTCGAAAAATATCTTTATTATTTAGCAGTAGATTTTATAGACTACTGCTGACATTGCCAATGAAAGACTTGTTATAGCGATACGGCTGGCAATAATGCCAACTGGAGTTTGTGCATAATTTATGCTCATTAAGGATGAACCCTGGACAATCATGTATAAATTAAAATTATTCAAAACCGTGAATCATATACAAATAATTGATGTTTTAGGTAAATTTTATTAAGAAACATTCTGGCCTCTCGAGCCTTCATCCTCCAATCTGCCCCTAGTCAAAAAAAGGAAAAGCATATTCTCTCTTATCTAAAATCACTAAAATCACGAATGTCGTATACTCGATATTCTCTTTTAAATGAGATTCATATTAAAATAGTTGTTTGTTATATTCGCTCCTCTTGTACCGACGGCCTTTAATAAAAAAAATAAGTGGATAACTAACTAAAGCATCTCTAAGTGCAGGGGCGGACCCAGTGTATTCTAGGAGGGGGCAGCTGTCCCTCCTGAATTTTGAGTTTTAGCGGAGATTTATCGGTTCCGACGACTTTGCCCTCCCTGAAATTTTTTTTGCCCTCCTCTGGACGTTTGATTTGTAATTTGGGTTAAATTTAGAGTTAAAATTGAAATAAATTTGTTAAATTTTGATTGGTAATTAGAATTATAAGTCAGAATATCAGAAATTACAAGTCAAAGTATTGGAAAGTATAAATTAAATCATTATTTTTTATCAAGTACCCAATTGGTTAATAAATTTAAATCTGATTCGATATTTTTTTATCCTCCTCTGACGAAAATTCTGAGTCCGCCCCTGTCGAAGTGGAGAAAATACAAAAGCCAATTGAAGGAAGAGTCAAAACGACCAATCAAGCAGCAAAATGCAGAGAGACACATGCTGGCTTGGAAAAGAGTTGAAGGCCACCTAAGCAATGACACTAGCTAGCTTGAGAAAAGGGCCGATAAAAAATAATTACACGTAAGTTGGATTCTACGATTTCAACTTAAAGAGGAGTGTTGAAGATATAAAATCAATCAGATATCAATTATAATTGCAATTAAATTTGAGATCAATTAATATTAATTAGTAGATATAGTAAATCATGTTATTAGAAGATATTTTAATGGCTTTTTAAATTCTGTAGTGAGAGATACCCAATACCTCATGCTTTTCATACCTCATCATGCCTCATGTTGTATATCTTCATTTTCGAAGTTCAAACTGTTGATCCAAACCGCTCAACATGATATCCATACTAAAATACACTTGGAGACCAAATTTTATAAATTTTATAATTTTTTTGCTATTTTTTAAGAGAGGTACAAAATCACTGAATTTGGACAATGATAAAAAATAGTGATTTTGTACCTCTCTTAAAAAATAGTAAAAAAAAATTCAAAAATTATAAAATTTCATCCCCAAGTATATTTTAGTATGAATATCATGTTGAGCAGTTCGGATCGACAATTTAAACTTTAAAAACGAAGATATAAAACATGAGGTATTAGAACCGTCTCTTCAAGAAAATAGTTATCTTTTCTTTCAAATTTCATCAAACTACAAATTAAAGAAAAAATCATTATTACAATGTTTCAAATACGGATATGACATCATCTCTTCGTGCGGTTCATTATCACACTTTTTTTATGATGCTCCTGCGGTTCATTATAACACTTGAAGACCTTTGAAGTTTCAACTCACTCGTCAACTGTGATAGCTAGGTACTTGCCCAATTGCCCAATTGCAGGACCATTAATTTATTTCTAACAGATTAAGATCATCCTTATCCTCCTATAAATTAGGTCACATATGTAGAGTCTGTTGAAGCCATATTCAATCACACAATTAACAGAAAGCAATGAAGTTATTATTGGCAGTAGCACTTCTGGTTCTGGTTCTGGTGCAGCACTGGGAGAGATCAATATCATGCAGGGAAGAGGAGTGGTCTGCTCTTGTACACATCAATGCTTCAATTTCCTTTCCTATAAACTCTTTAGATGGCAAGTGGGAAGGCAAGGAGTGTTGCCGATGGGAAAGAGTCACCTGCGATCCAACCACCGGCCATGTCACTCAACTTGACCTCAGTATAGATATAAACGACGACTCGAATGTGTTTTTCTTTAACCAAATTATCTCACTAAATACCAGTATGTTCTTGCCTCTCCATCAACTAAGATCTCTCTCTTTATCTGGAGTGGGCATAATCAATTGTACCGATGGTGCTGGTATGTGTATATCTTCACGTTTCTTTCTTGTTTAAGCATGCATTATATATATACCCATGCTTTATGGATGGTGCTGAATATCAATGAAAATTACAAGTACTAAGAGATACTCTACTATGTCCGTAATATAACGTCATCTTTTGCCCAGACGATCACATCACTAATATTAGTGATCGAATACTTAAAATTGTATTGGCTGGAAAAGAAATTTACCAGTGGCAAAGAAACACCAAATGGGTCCAGTTTGAAAACAGTTCTCTCCAACCTCTACCCTAGAATGTGGACCTGATCTAAAAATAGAGGCATCATTTGGGCCAAAATATTTATTTTTACCACATCTCAAAAAAAAAGGTTAACCAAATAACCACGATTTGATCAGAATTTCATTTTTGACACAGCCGCAGTTTCAACTGCAGACAAAAATTGGATGTCCGCAGTTTAAAATTGCAGACGAAATGATTTTTATTTTTGTCCCCACAGCTATGGGTGTTCATCGGTTCGGTTAAAACCGAACAAAAATAGCTAAACCAAAGTTTTATTCGGTTTCCAAAAAATAGAACCGAACCAACAAAATTAAATCTGTGAACCGAAAAAAAAAACTAAAACAACCTCAAAAATATATATTTACCTGAGATTGTTGTTCTAATTGGTTTATTCCTGTTAAGAAGAGAAGAAAGAAATGATCAATTCCTAATGAAATTATTCTTGTTTTTATTTTCTGAACCAAGCACCTTTTTGTCAGGGTTTGAATCTTGGTCCAATTTAACTAAGCTAGAGATGCTAGACCTTTCATTGAACTACCTGCCTAAAAGCATCATTTCCTCCTTGGCCAAAGTATCATCAATTCGAGCACTTTATCTGGATTCTAATTCTATGGTGGGAGGCAATATTAATGTCCCTATCAAAGGTAATCTCTTATAAATATACCACTTTAATTATGTTTATGACAACAATAAATTAAGCTTCTTTTATTTTCTTAAATTTGACCGATATTTTTTTTTTTTAAAATCTGACAGAGCTTAGTGCACTAAATTTGGAGGTGGTTAGTTTATCCGGATGCAACTTTTCTGGGAACTTTCCCGATTTGGGACATTGGTCTTCTCTTAAAGCCCTTTCGTTGGGGAGCAATGATCTAAGTGGTACTATAATATCAAAAGGTAATTTAAAATGTAATACAAATTAAAACCAAGTTTAGTTCTTGCAATAGGAAATAAGTTGTACTTTCTGCAGTATCTTTAGTTCTTTACACTGGTAGATCATAGATGTTTGACATCATAGAATTTGCTCAAAATTTTATATATTTTTATTTTTCATTAAGTCCATAAACTAATGTATATTCATGAGAGTTCCCAACAAGATTTTCAGTCTCTTTTAGCTCAATATCACAAGACTAAGAAACTTGAGGTTCTAGCTAGTTCTATAAATGTGTTCGAACCATGACACAAGCATTTAATAAAAAAATGAAGAAACGCCATCTCATAATTGATCTCATCGGTTTCACCTGAGTAATATATCTTATTTGATGATATCTTTTTGTTAATATTTTAGGACTATGTCAACTGAAGAATCTCGAAGAGTTGGATCTTTCATTCAACAATTTTAATGGAGATCTTCCTCTTTGTATGGGAAATCTTTCTTCTCTTAAGCTAATCGACTTGTCATATAATCAATTTCAAGTAAAATTTCCCTCCTCAATTTTTGAAAGACTTGTGTCCCTGAGGAACCTAATCCTAACTGGTAACCAGCTTGAGGGGACTCTATCCATGAGGTCATTTTTGAATCATTCTAATCTTGAAGTTCTGAGACTTTCAACTTCAGAGTCATTGAACTTTCAAGTGGAAGTTGTAGATTTGCCTTTTCAGCTTCAAGACCTTGAACTAGCTAATTGCATTCTTGATGTTGAGCCCACTTTCTTGTGCTCTCAATATAGCTTACGAGTGTTGGACCTCTCTAATACTCGCTCCAAGGGTCCTGTTTCAGCTGTGTGGTTGTTGTTAGAAAATAATCAGAACTTGATCAAATTAGATTTGCACAAAAACTTCTTCACAGGGCCTCTTCGACTTCCATTTTTAACTCATGAAAACCTCCTAATATTAGATATATCTGACAACAATCTTGGTGGAGAATTACTGGCTAACATTACCACTAAGCTTCCAAATTTACTATCCCTGATCTTATCAAAAAACTATTTTCAAGGTCCTCTTCCTCTCATGTCTACAAGCAATCTCCAAACTCTAGATTTATCCAGTAACAATCTCACTGATGATATACAAAATAGTTTTTTGATGATTCAGCCTTCAATCCCCTCTTTTATGGATCTATCAAATAATAGGTTTTATGGATCTTTTACTTTCAACATGAACTTTACTCCATATTCAACATTATTGTTAAATAGTAATAATATAAGTGGATATATTCCTTTTAGCATTTGCAATACCAGCTTTGCTGAGCTAGACATCAGTAATAACGAACTAAAAGGAGTACTACCTAATTGCATTGGAAGAGCTGAACTTTCGATGTTGAAGCTAAGTGGAAATCGTTTAAAAGGATCATTACCGTTGGAGATGTGTACTGTGGTAAACCTTGAGGTGCTTGACCTTTCAAATAACAAGCTTTCTGGATCAATACCTCCTTGCTCTAATCAATCCATCTTACAAATTGTAGATCTAAGCCAAAACAATCTAACCGGAAACTTTCCGTTAACATGGCTTAATATTTCTAATATATATGCCATAGACATCCAGGAAAATCATTTATCTGGAGAGCTTCCAAAATGGATTGGTATGGAATCCAATCTCAGTGTGCTCCTAGCAAGAGAGAACATGTTTGGTGGACCTATACCAGAACAAATATGTCAATTCAGATATTTACGCATACTAGATCTGTCCCACAACAATCTTTTTGGAGAAATACCATCATGCATTATAGATATGGGATCAACAGCCGTTGATTCTATTTCATTGGCTATAGCAGAGGGATATATGTCAGGAGTGGCGGAGGTGAACTTTAGTAATGCCAATTTTCTCTTACACACTATATATGATGTCAACTTTTATGGCCAAGACTTACCGAATTTTGGATTGAAACTTATTTCAAAAGGAAGGTTTGATTTCTATTTGGAAGAAATTTTACTAATCCAGTGTATCATAGATCTATCTTCGAATAAACTAGTTGGTAACATTCCTGAAGATATCGGTCAAATGAATTGGTTGATAACACTGAATTTGTCGAACAACCATTTAAGCGGTGCAATACCAGATTCCATATCTAATTTGCACCAATTAGAAAGTTTGGATCTCTCTCACAACTCTTTGACAGGGGAAATACCGAGAGAACTGACTAAACTAACCTCACTAGAATCCTTCTCTGTTGCGTATAACAATTTATCTGGACCTACGTTAGGTGTCGAAGCACAGTTTAATACATTTGATAATATCAGCTATGAAGGCAACCTGAATCTCTGTGGGCCTCCCCTATCAAAAAGTTGTGGCCCAACTATTGGCACAACACAGTCTTCTCCGAATGAAATGAGTGACGACCAAAGGTATGACAGCACCGATTTTCTCATATTGTTCAGTTCTTTTTCCCTTTTCTTTGTGACAAGTTTTTGGTGCTTCATGGTTGTTCTTTATTTCAAGAGAAATTGGCGTTATGCTTTGTTTACTTTTGTGGACCAGTATGGTGATATGATATATGTGAAGGTTGTTATTTTGACTAGAAAGATTGGAGCTGCTCAAACTCGAAGGGGTAGTTGAATGACCATTTGTTTTAGTTTTAATTTGGAAATGTATGTTTTATTATATGTTTCCAGAATAAGTACCTAATATTTATGTATATATATTGTGAATCTTTATGAAGTTTTGAATTGAAAAAATATGTGTTGAGATATATTGTATGTTTACGTGTTTTCGGGGTTTCTAGGGGCCTATGAGTAAATAGGTCATTACGTAATAGTCTAGGGGGTTATTTGTAAGAGTGAGTTGTAAGGCTTATATAAGCCCGAACCATTAATCAATAAATTAACTTTTTGGCTCAAATCAATTTGGTATCAGAGCCCCAAAAATTAGGGTTAGGGTTAGGTTAGCTACTGTTCACCGTTACTGTAGCAATCCGCTACAGTAACTTCCTCCGTGGCTACAGTACTTTCGCCGCTGCTACAGTAACCGCGCCTCTGCTACAGTAACCGAACCCACTGCTACAGTACCGCGCCTGCTGCTACAGTACCCAAACCTTCTCTCTAGGCCGGTTCTCTCTCTTCTAGGGCCGGCCACTACCTAGGGTTCGGGTTTTGGTGTGATTTGGCCGGCGTGGGGGGCCTATACCCCACGATACCCGAGACGAGGGTTTGATCGGGTTCTTGATTGGATTGTTTGAGCTCGAATCTTGATGAGATAAGATCAAGATCGGGTTAAAAGGAAGAGGAAGAGGTTCGAGGGGATGAGGATTTAGATCTTGAGGGTGCAAGATCGGGTCTTGAGGAAGAAGAAAGAGGATTTGACTCAACTGTGTGTGTAGATTGAGTCGATCGATGGCTGACCGGGATTCAGGCAAGGAGAAGGCCAAGAATCCCATGGAAGAGGCTTTGGAGAAGCTGAAGAGGACATACGATGGTGTTGGCAACAATCTGCGGGTGTACCAGATCAAGAGGGAGATCTCAGCTTTGGTACAGGGGGAGAGGACTGTGCAGGAGTATGTTATAGAGCTGGATCGCTTATGGCTCAATCAGGACCACTTCAGGGTCCGACGACGATGCTGCACTGACCCTGTGTGTTCTGAGATTGAGATGGAGGACAGGGTTATGGTGTTCCTCCAGGGTCTGGCGCCGGTGTTTGAGCAGAGGATTGCTATGCTACTGGCTCAGACGAGGATTCCCTCACTTGAGGGAGCGGTCTCAGCCATGATACAGGAGGAGAGCCGGATCAGGCTACAGGCTGGGGCAGCTGGACTTCCGGGGGTGAAGTCAGCACTTGTGTACTCTGACTCAGGTAACACAGGGTACAGGGGTAACGTTGCTTCCTTTGCTCACTCAGCCACAGATACCTGTGATACACTTGCTCTAGCATCGATATCCACCACTAGGTCACCAGATTGGATAGTCGATTCTGGTGCTTCTCGACATGTGACTGGTGTTGCTAGGGAGTTTTCTTCCTATACTCACCTAGCAGTCCCAGAGAGCATCCAGATTGCCGATGGTATGGCTCAGCCCGTGGTTGGTAAGGGTACCGTACAATGTACCAACACTTTGACCTTGTCTAATATTTTGCATGCTCCTTCCTTTCCTGTGAATCTCTTATCCATAAGTGTCATTATATCACAACTAAAATGTGTCGTTTTGTTTGATATCCCAAAGGTGATCTTCCAGGAGAAGGAGACCGGCAGGCGACTTGGGACTGGCACATGGCATAATGGCTTGTGGTACCTTGATAGGGAGAGTATGGACTCAGCACTCTCATCCGTTGTAGAGGGTACTGGAGGAGTTGGGAGGAGTGCGGAGGACTTACTGCTGCTTCATCATAGGCGCTTAGGTCATCCTTCTTTCTCTGTTTTGAGTAGGTTGTACCCGCCTTTGTTTGAAAAGGCCAATAAGGAAAAGCTGGTGTGTGATGCGTGTGAGTTGGGAAAACATACCAGGAGCTCTTATTCTAGTTCTGGTAATAGGAGTTCTTCTGCTTTTGACTTGGTGCATTCTGATGTCTGGGGGCCTTGTCCCACAACTGCTGTGAATGGATTTAGATACTTTGTTTCTTTCATTGATTGTTTTTCTCGTGTGACTTGGCTTTATCTGATGAAAAACAAGAGTGATGTTTTTGCTTGCTTCAAAGATTTTCACAAAGGGGTTCAGACTCAATACGGTGCAGTTGTGAAGGTATTGAGATCTGACAATGGGACAGAGTACACCAACAGGGCGTTTGGAGAGTACTTGTCATCCCAGGGAATACAGCATCAAACCACTTGTCCGTACACACCAGAGCAGAATGGGGTAGCCGAACGGAAGAACAGGCATCTCCTTGAGGTAACCCGGAGTATGATGATGTCGATGAAGGTGCCAAAATACTTGTGGGGGCAAGCAGTCCTGACAGCGGCCTACTTGATCAATAGGATGCCCTCGCGAGTATTGGATTGGAAGTCTCCGATTGAGATGCTGAGAGGTAAGAATGGAGATATTCTTCCTCTCAAAACCTTTGGCTGTGTGTGCTTCGTACAAGACAACAGACCAAATGTGGGAAAACTAGATCCAAGGGCTGTGAAGTGTGTGTTCGTTGGATATTCGGCTACTCAGAAGGGGTATGTTTGCTGGAGTCCAGTGGAGAGGAGGTTGTTTGTCAGTATGGATGTCACATTTAGAGAGCTTGAGCCATACTACTCCTCTCAGGTCGCATCGCCCTTTGAGGACTCGCTCGATACAGGAGGTATGAGACGAGAGGGGGAGGATATCAGTAGTAGTGAGAGGAGGATGGTGAGTGTGGGGGATATCCCTTGTCCGGTGAGTGTGGGGCATATCCCTTGTCCGCTTGCCCCTGTTGAGGAGTCGGTAATGGTGCCGGACAGTGAGAGAATCGAACCTGAGAATGGTGGAACTCAGGCTCAGGGGGAGCTGAGAGTGTACACGAGAAGAAGAAAACAGAATGAAGGAACCGTGCCTACAGTGCCTCCAGTGCCACTTGTGCCAAATCCCTTGTCCCTGCCTTCTCCGACTCCTGAGACACCTACACCATCCACCTCAGACTCAGAGTACACAGGTGATATGATTCCTCTCTCTACTCCTCCCACTCCTCTGTCGGTAAGGAGGTCTTCTCGCAGCAATGCGGGAGTTCCTCCTGATCGATATGGCTTTCCACATGACATTGCCCAGTTTGTCTCTTACTCTCGCATATCACCTGTACATGGAGCATTCATTGCATCTTTGGACATTGTCTCTATCCCTAAGTGTTGGCAGGTTGCTAAGGAGGATCCAAAGTGGAAAGCTGCCATGCTAGAGGAACTTGGGGCCCTGGACAAGAACAAAACCTGGGAGCTTGTGTCACTACCACCAGGCAAGAAGACAGTTGGTTGCAAGTGGGTCTTCACTGTGAAGCAAAACCCAGAAGGACAGGTTGAGCGCTACAAGGCCCGATTGGTAGCAAAGGGGTACAGTCAGACTTATGGCATCGACTATGATGAGACCTTTGCACCCGTGGCGAAGATGAGCACAGTGTGGACACTAGTTTCCTTGGCAGCGAATGGGGGGTGGAAGTTACACCAGCTTGATGTGAAGAATGCCTTCCTTCATGGTGATTTGTTGGAGGAGGTGTATATGGAGATACCACCGGGTTTTGGCACAAAACAAACGGTTGGTAAGGTGTGCAGGCTCAAGAAATCTCTTTATGGGCTGAAGCAGTCTCCTCGAGCCTGGTTTGACAGGTTTAGGAGAGCTATGGTAGGCATGGGGTATCGGCAGACCAATGCAGACCATACAGTGTTCTTCAGGCGACATGGAGTTCACATTACGATGCTTGCGGTGTATGTGGATGACATGATTATCACGGGAGATGATGAGGGTGAGATTGCTTTGCTGAAGAAGAGATTGGGGAAGGAGTTTGAGGTGAAGGACTTAGGGCAATTGAGGTACTTCCTTGGGATTGAGATAGCTCGTGGTGCAGAGGGGATTGTCTTATCTCAAAGGAAGTATGTGCTAGATTTGCTTACAGAGACAGGTATGCTGGGGTGCAGGCCCGCAGTTGCTCCCATTGACCAGAAGTCCAAGCTGAGTGCTGAGGCAGGAGAGCCAGTTGATAGAGAGAGGTACCAGAGGTTGGTGGGTCGCTTGATCTATTTGAGCCACACTCGTCCCGACATATCATTTGCTGTGAGTGTGGTGAGTCGCTATATGCATGATCCCAGAGAGGGTCACATGGATGCTGTGTACCAGATTCTGAGGTACCTGAAGAGTGCACCAGGGAAGGGGTTGATCTTCAGGAAGAATGGGCACTTGAACATTGAGGGCTATTGTGATTCAGACTGGGCTAGTTGTGCTGATGACAGGAAGTCCACGTCTGGATATTGCATGTTTGTAGGGGGCAATCTAGTCTCCTGGAAGAGCAAGAAGCAAACAGTGGTTGCGAGATCCACAGCCGAGGTAGAGTACAGGGCCATGGCCTTAGGTGTGGCAGAGATGTTGTGGTTGAGAGCTCTGTTGGTGGAGCTCAAGATGGACCAAGGGGCTCAAATGAAGTTGTGGTGCGATAACAAGTCAGCCATCAGTATCGCCAACAATCCAGTGCAGCATGACAGAACCAAGCATATCGAGATCGATAGGTTCTTCATCAAGGAGAAGTTGAACAGTGGACTACTGGAGTTAGGCCATGTTTCAACTAAAGACCAAGCAGCAGATTGTCTGACGAAAGGACTCAATTCATTGGACTTAGCGAGAGGATGTGACAAGATGGGCTTAGTGGATATCTTTCGCCCATCTTGAGGGGGAGTGTTGAGATATATTGTATGTTTACGTGTTTTCGGGGTTTCTAGGGGCCTATGAGTAAATAGGTCATTACGTAATAGTCTAGGGGGTTATTTGTAAGAGTGAGTTGTAAGGCTTATATAAGTCCGAACCATTAATCAATAAATTAACTTTTTGGCTCAAATCAATTATATGTAAGACAGCTTTCGTATATTTATTTTATGCTGATGAATCTTTTGCGAATTTCTCAAGTGCCCTATAATTTTCATTACTTGTAAACTTGAGACCATTAGATATTATGTAAAGTAGGAAATATTATATATATGATTCTATATATACACAATCCCAACACTAAGACCCAAACTAAAACCATTTATATTTTTCAAGTGCCCTATATGTACTGCAGTGTATTTATTTGGCATTAATTCGACTCATCCTTCCATTGTTTTTGAGTTACTTAGGAAAAAAACAACAATTTCACGTCTTCAATATCAAATCCAATCAAAGTGCCTCTTTCCCCTCTTTTCCGCTTTCCCTTATTTTGTTTTTGGCGGCTGAGATTCAAGCAACTAGTGGTCTCTTCTCTGCTACTGAAACCTGTTTATCTTTTTCCTCTCCTCTGTTATTATAATTAGGTTTCAGCTGTAATGGTTAAGCTTGGTCTTAATATTAGCTTAATTTTCTGCCATAGCTAAATAAAACCTTATTTTGATTACTTGACTTGAATCTTAATTTCTTCAACATAACATAAATTCTTACTACATATATATATCTAAATATAAATTATTTACTGGTTAGTATTAACATTGGAACAACATTATTTCCTTTATCTTTGCTTGAAATTCAAGTGTCAAAACCCTAATTCGAGTTTTGCAAAGATTGTCTCAGCTCAAAACCTGATTCGAGTGTCATAAGTTCTTGATCAGAGTAAAAATCTTGCAAAAAAGAGAAATTTTACGAAGGGAACTTAGCACTAAATTAAGGCTCGAACTAGTGCAATATGGATCTCTTATGAAATTGGAAATCGTATTCAATTATGAAGAAAAAGGGGTAAAATATATAGTCTCACACTATTCGTTCTTTTTTTATTGAACACACTATTCTCAATTCCGGCCCAAAACACAATCCAACCTTCCCTGCCCCTTGAAAAGAAAGCTAGAATAGCAACACTATTCCAATCCTCTATTCTGACTCATTTCAACTCTATATGCATTATCCTCTATTCCAGCCAATTTCACTATTAGTAGAATAATAAAATGATAGAGTAATTGTGGGATTGAGAATTGAGAATGGATAGCTCTGTAGATAGGTTAATGTTTCACAAGACTTTCAATTTAGGGGTGATTAATGAGCGAGCATGAGCGACTTGGGATATGCTCATGCTCGGCTCATTAGCTTAATGAGCGAGTTAGAGCGAGTTGTTAATGAGCATGTTGATAATGAGCGAGTTGCCAAGTTGTTTAAAATACATCATTCAAAAACTAATTTTCATTTATAGAATTTATAAATTATAATAATTCAACATAATTAAACAGTACATAATTTAACAAAAAATTGTTTATAAACAAATTTAACAAAATCAAACAACTATCTTCTTGTCGTTCTCACGACCCTACATGTCACATACTCAAAGGTCAAAGCTATCTCCTTGTCACATACCTACAAATTTGCATTATTTTAAAACAATAAAAATGTAGAATTAAAAATATACAAATTCAATACTGTACAAATCCAGAACAGTGTATTAATGATCAAATTTTTTGTGATCAAATTTTTTAATGAACGAGTTATGAGCGAGTTGGGATATGCTCATGCTCGGTTCATTAAGTTAATGAATGAGTTATAATGAGTTGATAATGAGCGAGTTGTTAATGAGCATTTAGCGAGCGAGTTACGAGTTATGAGTAATTTACTCATACACAGGAGGTGCATTTATATATATTTATTCTTGTTTTGCTATAATTTGTTATACATGTTGTTTAATTTTTTGTTCAAATATTGCTTTACTGTCATAAGAAAGACTACCACTTATTGGATCTCAGAAAGGCAAATGGACCCCAACTCGAACATAGACCAACCTGCCTGATTGCCACCTGTAATCAAATTAATCCTTCTAATTTATTTATTTTTAACTTAAAAGGACCCAATTTGATTTATATTAAATTTTGAGATCAACTTTGTTTATCTTATTTAAAGTTCAAAAATAATCATATCTGACTTCTTTTTAAAAGCTTAAGGACTATTTTAATATTTTTAACAAAAATTCAGGGATCAAAATCTGAATTCTCCGCCAAATGAATTTATTAAAGCAGTCCAAACATATCCATTATCACTACAAACACTGTATAATGAAAATTTCAATAGAGAACGTACGCTCTCAAATTTATATGGATAAATTTCAAAGAAAATTCCAACAACTTGACTCGAATTTTGCAGCAATATTTATTGTTCAATATTTTTTTTTTTTGAAATCGGGCAGAGGCTGCCAGAAGAGTGCATTGTAGAAAATTGTGGTTACAACACAACAAATAAAACTCAGGAAGAACACTAAAACTCAGGACTCACTGCTTTACAGTTTCAGATTAATTCAAAAACGGTGCCTATTCGGATATTACAGGAGGCTAGTATTATTTGTGTTTTGAGATTCGTGCAAAATTAAAAAAATAGTTCGGATCATCTCACTCCAGAGAACAGTGCCTCTGTAGTAATACATAGGATACGGCCGGACTTGACTTATGGCATGGCAATTAATGACAAAGTCGAAGAAGGGATGAGATGAGAGGCAGGGACGGCGAGCGATCAGGGAAAAAATTTGGTCCGCAGTTTGAAACTACAAAATGGGTAAAAATCAATTTTTCAGAAAAAAAAATTGTTATTTGATTTATTTTCTTTTTAAAATGATAAAAATAAAAATTTCGGACATTTCGCACTAGTTTTTTCAAAACCTTTTCTCTTTGCTATTGCCTATTGGTCGTCGTATATGATTTTTTATTATTACTGTTAAATAGTTTGACCATTTAATATTTTACTGTTATTTGTTTATATTATGAATTGTTATTTTGTATTTTTTTTATTTTTGGAAGAAATTGTGGCTGTGATTTCACGGTCTTCAATTTGTATGTTATATTATTCAATTTATTAGTCTTTAAATATAATTATTGATAATAATATTAAGTTTATTAATTTAAATATTTAATTTATGTGATTTATTATTCAACTTGAATATTATGTTCAGAGTTTTATTAGAAGTTCATCGTAGCATCGTTGAACCTTTGCTAAAGCATAATCAAAGTTTAAGCTATACTATTTATTATTCAGTTTATTCATTTTAGTACTTAAATTATTTATCTTTATATCAGTTTATTTGTCTTAAAATTTAGACTTCAAAGTTTTATTTTATTATTATTATTTTCCAATTCAGGTTGTTGACTTTAGTATTCAAATTATTAGTTTTGTGAGGTAAAGAAATATGATGTCTAAAATGTTGATAAGTAAAAACAATCATATTAACTTCCTGTTTATTGTATTACATATGGGACCCAAGGAGCAGTGATCCACAGACCCTTTCAGGAAGCACGTGCAACAGAACAACTCACATCCTTGGTCACACCAAATCCACCATTTTTTCATTTGAGGAGCTCGGGTAAGAGAAGGATTTTTTGTGGCGTGATACTGTGCGATCCGTAGGTCCCTAAAAGAACCGGAAAAAAATGATGATTACTTTTGTAATATTGACAACTGACAAGTGCTATAATAAATTAATAATCCATGGAATGTAGCTTGATTTAGTAACAAGCAAACCATGATGCAGTACAATGAAAAGTGCAATCTAGAATCTCCTTTTCTTTTCTTTATTTAATTTTTACCCCCACAAGTTTCCTTTTTTTTCATTTCTTTTGTGTAACAAAAAGGGTAATCCAGCTCTAAAGACCTGACAAATTACAAACTAACACATGGGTTTCATTTTTATATGAAAACACTCTCACCATTCAATCATTACTTAATGGCCCTCTGTGGTCAACAGTATCTGCTAACCCGATTCGAATCCTGGTATCCATAAACCCGTTAACCCGATTCGACCTTTACTTCATCCTTGAATTACTCCCACAGAGAGTAACAATTTTAAAAACAAAAAAATTATTTACAACAGAATATAAAATTACAAAGCTAATTTTAAAAAATGATTTTTAGACTGTTGTGGTACATAATTTGAGACAGCTGTAAATTTGTCTAAATCAGACCTAAAAAAATTTATTGAAAAGTAAAGCAATTTCACATAACATGCTTGAACCAGAAGACAACATAAATCTAAAATTCAACCGTATCTTAATTAGATTTAAAAATATTGACAGTGTTGTTTTTACTTCATACAATGCACGAACAATAAAGTCAAAACTGTATATAACTCGTACGCTGCATATAGCCAAAACTGTATTGTCAATATCTTTATCTTCATTGAATCTATCTTGAAACACCAATTGACATAATATTTAGTATTATTTTTTACAACTGCCAGTAGACCATGAACTCAAAACAACCTGAGACAAGAACCAACTCGAACTCAACCCGATCCACTAATCTTTTGTTCAGATCCACCAATCAAATGTCTATCTTTTACCTTTTTCCTTTATATAAAGAGAACTGTTTTTTAACTGATGGATAATTAAGAGAAAATTGGGCACATAGTGCTGTCAATAAAACAATATATCTTGTTGTACCAAACAAAACAAAGGGGAGAGGACAAGAGTGATGTGAGAGGAGACACTGGTATATATTTCATGCTTGCTGAAATTGACAAGGAAAAAGATGTAGAGAGAGAGAGAGAGAGAGAGATTAACAATAAAATCTGTTCTATGACAATGGGTATACAGGGAGGTTTGCTGAGAAGAGTCTTCTCGAAGGGCCGCTCGTATGAATGCAATGTACTCTCCCTCCTTCCTTAATTTTGTGTTCTCATATTTTATGTTGAATTAGGATTGAATATATTTTATTGATTTATTCTGATCAATTACATAAGCATTGCCCAATTCTATATAGCCATTTGTTGCTTTTTTAAATTGCTGAATTATGTATTTTCCTAATTACAAGGATTATGCTAGGTACCTAATTAAGCATTAACGGCTATATTTTAGATGCTAGCTAATTTCCTTACTAAATTAGTTTATGATGATTTTCTAAGGCAATTCTCCTATTCGTCTTAGTTCTTTATGGAGCTTTAACCCTATTTTCATGCTAAATTAAGAGTTATGTCATGTCTGTACTGGTTTGTCAGTACCAGCATAAATCAGTGCAGGAACTAATACACAATTTGATTAACCCAGCAGGGACAAAGTTACTCTGAAGGTGCTCAATCAAAAGTTAAATGGGTAGATTCTGTCAAAGTTTACCTATGTGGAAATGAAATTAATTCAAAGATAATTCAACAAGAATTAGAACAAGAACAAGAATTGGAGGATTCTGTCTCTCATAAAAGTTCTGATGCAAATTTAACAAGAAAACAGAATTTGGCAACGGATTCGAGCAATGGTGAAGTTCGAATGGAATTGCATGAAGATGGAAACGGGGATCGCAATGCGATGCCGGAGAAGTTGTTGCAGGAAGAAAGAGCTGCAATTGTTATACAGTCAGCCTACAAAGCCTTTATGGTTTGTTTAATTTTGCAAAATTTTGATGATTTTTTTCTCTTGGAAGTTTTACCTTGAAAGAGAGGATAAATACTTGATTTATTAATGAGTGAGATTATGATAATATACATATTACGGATTTAACCCGTACTATTAATCTATATCTCTATTTTGTAAAATTCAAAAAATCAATACGTACCGTTATACATGATTTCCATATGAAAATGTACCTAGAGATCAAATTTTACATTTTTTAAAACTTTTATTATTTTTTACATAAATAGAAAATCACTGCTTTCAGATAATCCATAATTTTTAGATCAAGTGATCATGGTTTGTTTAAATTAAAAATATTTGATGAAAAACCTTTTCTCCTAGAGTTCTAGAAAGACAAAATTAATACTTGATTGATTAATTATTATTTTAAGGCAAGAAGGCGATTCAAGGAAATGAAAAAGGTAGAGCAAGGAACAGAAGAGGAGGAAGGAGAAGAAATGGTAAATAATGACTTGTATGCAAACACAGATGCAGCAACTGTGGATACATCAACTGAAGTTCAAATTGGGGAATCATTTAGCACTCTCAAATTTAGTGAAGACAGTGTGTCTTTGCATTGTAAGGGCTTTTCAAAAGACAAACCCCCTGTTTTTAAAGTGAAGGTAATCGTTATCTCTTACAAATAAACATAAGAAAAATATTTACCCTATATTACCATTTTTCAGGGTTATGAACAGAGACTATTCCATTAATTGACATTCTATTTAAGCAAGCTACTGGTGCATCTGATATTTTGCATGCCACAAGAAACTTTCTCTTTGTTTAAATATAGTAATTTTGTTAGTTTTTTTATGTATTTATTAGGAAGAATGGGATGATAGCACTGTGAGTAGCAATGTATCAAAAATGAGAATGCAAAACCGCCTTGAAGCAACCACACGGCGTGAAAGAGCACTTGCTTATGCTTTCTCACAACAGGTACAATATATATTTGAAGAACACTTGCAACTTTGCAAGGGCCAACTCAAATTTTTGTTTTACATTGTCTTTTGTTAACATTTATACATCAGTACTGATAGTCTGATACAAAACAAACTTGGATTAATACAAGGATATTAACCAGCTGACATGTACCTTGCAATTTTTTTTTTTTTTATAATTTAAAAAATCAAATTATCGGAGACATGATCGATCGTTGTTTTCGATCAAATAGATGAACCGAACTAATAGTAGTTTCTATGAGTTGCAGCATGTTTTTCGCTACATAAAATCTGAAAACTATTGGTTCGGTCCCAGTGGGGCCTCCTGTGAAACCTGCGGGCTCTCTCATCTCCTTCATTTTCTCTCTTTCACCGGTCCCCCATTGTTTTTCCACACGGTGTGACCATTGGTGTGGTATTTGTGGAAATCGATAGCCTGCCCTTAGTGGGACCGAACCAACAGTTCATTCCATTTATTTATCGAATAAGAAAATCAATTGATCTTGTTTCCAATAATTTGATTTTTTTTTTAATTTCTAATAATAAAAAAAATTGTGTACCTTGAACCATTAACTACTACACCAAAGTAATTCTATTACTAATTAGACTCAATTATCAGCTGAGAACTGGCAACACAAAGAAAAGATTAAGCAGGTGCGACTCAACCGAGCCTAATGTGAGCTGGAGCTGGTTAGAGAGATGGATGGCAACCCGCCCGAACCCAGAATCCGATGGCCCGCAACACGATGATTGCGTAAGCAAAAACTTGGAAGAGTTTTACTCTACCACAAGCCGTAAAACAATTCTCATGAAAAATAGAAGGCTGGATGTCAGTTTTGAAGGAAAAGAGAGCTGTGGGTCCAATGATATTTCTGTGAATTTTGTGGGGTTTAATGCAAAAAGTCAGAGTAGCACACCCAGTGAACGTAATATAGTAAAGAATAAACCAAAGGCCAGTGCTTCAAGAAGTGTGCACAGGAGGAAAGTCTTGTCAGAGAGCCGTTGCAACAGTAGGTCGAACAAGGTGAGAAAAATCAAATATAAATATCTAAAGACTAATTTTTACTTTTAATGTTAATGTACTTTTGTTTATTTTTAGGTGATAAAAAAGGAGCATAGTACACAAGAAAAGAGCAGCAACCTAGAAGAGGCCAAAGACTTGAATACCTCCGAGTCAATTGTTGAATTTTAAATGCGTGTTTATGTGTAAATAACTATTATTAGAGGATGAATATGATTATATCAATATTGGTTTTTCTGTTTTTGGTGTGTTCAGTATCTTTTATTTCTTCAAGTTGGTTTGGAACTCTTGAAAGGACAATTCAAATTCTCTTAATTAATTGATTACAAACAGATGCTTTTGTTTTATTTTAAAGCATAGCAGCACTAACAGAACAGAAAAAAAGGGGGAATTTCATGTATGCCTCAATCTAAAATTCATACTTTGTTTTTTTTAGTGTAGAATGAATACTTCATAAATTTAAAATGAGTTTTAATAGAAAAGTCAATAAATAGGATAAATTTGTGAGTTTTAGAAATTCAGAAGTGTATAAATATGATATTATAAATTTTTGAGGGGATATATATAATTTCGAGGTTTTTGAGGGGTATACATGAAATCCCTCAAAAGAAAAATCATACTAAAATTAAAAGAGCACTACAAGGACAAGCCATTTATTAATTGAAGATGCAAATCTCACAAGAGTACAAGTACTATTACCACAGAGAAAAAACAGGTACAACTAGGAACTAGCATAGTTCCCATTACCAGAAATTGTTGAGCTGGAAACTAAATATTCAAGGCAGTGCAGGTAGGACCCGCCCGGTGCACGTCCCGAACCCTACATTGTAGTCTTTCCCCTGCCAAATACAAGCAAGCATAAAAGGAGAGATTTTGTGAGTAAAAATTTTGAGGTATTTTTATTGAAAGCTTCTCAAAACCATTTGTTATAATTGGCAAACATAATATTTTCTTCATGTGTTCTTTATTATCTTATTTGTTATAGTTGATGCTCATCAACAAAAATCAGTTATTCGCCATCAAAAGAGACGCAACAACATATACAAAGAACAAAACAGAAGAAAATTCTATTATGCGGTCATAATCTATCAATCCAAACAAAAATTTGTTCAAATTTCAAGAGGTCTGATATTCTCAATGCACATATATTGTCTGTGCTATGGATCCATATCTCCATTTTCAAAATTCAAAATTCAAACAGTTGATTTGAACCGCTCAACAATGATCTCCAAATGAAAATGTACTTGGAAATCAAATTTTATATATTTAGATAGTTAGAAAATCATTCTTTAGATTATGTTATTTTCTACCTATCTCAAAAAATAGTAAAAAAATTCTAAAATATGTAAAATTTGGTTTCCAACTATATTTTCATATGTATATCATGTTGATCGGTACGGGAAGGAATCCAAAAACCAACAAAGTTCTATCAGATCAGTAAAGTGTTTTGCGTGTATTTTACTCTGATAGCCGTAAATATTCCAAGAGGTGAAACAAAAAAAGAAAGAAAAATAAAGTACCTTGCAGCAGCCGGTAAATATAACCTCATCCCCATCTTCCAAAAACTTACGGTCTGATTTTCCAACACTTAGTGTTTTCTGTGCATTCCATGTCAGCTCTAGCAAGCATCCCAGTGAATCTGGCTCCTAAAATATATTATTTTACTATATCAGAATCTTCTTTGGTCAGAAAATGCATCAGACTTTTGACTTTGCAATAGCAAAAAAAAAAACCTAAAAATTTAACTCTTTTGAGCTCGGCAAAAGTTATCAATTGTAAGGGTGTCAAGATAAGCAAAAAAACTCTGTTGTCTTTTGTCTTATGAATAGATCTAGAATTTGAGAGGATGTGATAGATCATACAAATATTTTTGGAGAAGTTACATATTTCAAATGGAGAAAATATGAAATTACGTACAGGTCCACTAATGGTGCCGGTTCCAAGCAGGTCACCCGGTCTCAAGTTGCATCCATTGATTGTGTGGTGTGCTAACTGTTGTGTTACCGTCCAATATCTGCAAAATATATTAAAAAATGTTATAAGAAAATCCAATGTTTATTTGTTTAGAGAGAGAGAGTATTTGATTTCTCACAGATGCTTGAAATTGCTCTTTGTGACAACGGTAGACTCATCATGGTCCTTGGGTTTGATCGAAACCTATTTTTCAAAGTAAACCTTCATCATTCGAATTAAAGTAGTATTTCCTATCAAGGATTGCTCTTGAATTACACAATTGATAAAAAAAAAAATACATATGACCATCAAATAATGTTAAGTGAATACCTCAAGGGAAATGTCATAGTTTTCGTGTGCCTTTTCTACCAAGTAAGGCAATGGCACAGGATCCTACACATATATATACCATATTAGGGCCAAATATATATAAAAACTTAAAACTAACTTTTGCAACAGTATATGTACAAAATCTCAAAAGGACCTGAGTTGGAGCTTCACAAGCAAACGGTTCAAGCGCATCTAAAGTAACAATCCATGGTGATACTGTGGTACCTAAGATTATATAATGTTGCAAAACAACAATCAATATCTCTAATTATGATACATATTTTTCCAAAAAAATAAACAAAAGAGAAGGACGCTCACTAAAGCTCTTGCCAAGGAAAGGACCAAGAGGCATACATTCCCAAAATTGAATATCTCTGGCTGTTAAAAAAAATATATCAAGTCCAAATTTTTTCAAGGGTGCGTAAGCAAGATATTTTTTTAAGGTTAACTATGTAAAAGGTATCTACCACTCCAATCATTCATTAGAACTAGGCCAAAGATGTGATCGGCAGCATTGTTAACATCTATAGGTTTTCCTAGCTCGTTTCCGGGCCCCACTACTGCTGCCTGTATATTTCAATATCATATTAGAAAACAATACAAAACATTGTTTGTGGGAAGGCTTGATAAATCCAGGTGACTTATCAGTAGACTTAAGAAGTTCAATTCAGCTTTTGACCGATTTCAGATTTAACTTAATCTGTAAAACTAGGAAAAAATATATTTACTGTTTAATATATAATCACTGCACAAACATACAAGTGTCAGGTCAATTTAGTAAGAAATAAATTTATCTAACCATTTCAAGTTCGAAATCCAGCTTCATAGAGGGTCCAAAATATGGGGTTTTACTTCCCATGGGAGGACCTTGACCTCTGTTTACAATATATTTACACATGTTAAACATTCAAACTAGAACACAAAAAGAAGTATAAAAGTATATGAGTTGGGCTCTGGTGCATTGAAATGTATAGGCCCTCTTGTGCATTAGACTCTAAATCGTTGGATTCGAAGTCCAAACAGCCGATCCAACCGTTCAAGTTGATCTCCGTATTAAAACGTGCTTGGAGACCAAATTTTACATTTCTTGGAAATTGTTTGCTACTTTTTTGGAATTTTTGAAAATCGCTGTTTTTTAATGGTCCATAAATTTCTGAAAAACAACGATATAACCAGAGACCACATATACTATATTTATTCTGGTTTTGAGTTTGCACTTTTTTGGCAAACAAATTAGGTATTAGAACCATGATTTGTCGTAATTCATTCATAAAAACCCCACACAACAAACTAAGTTAATAAAAATAAAGCTGACTGGTACTTGTGATGCTGAATAGATGAACCATGTCATACCTACTGGACAGTACCAACATTTTAACAGTATTACAGAGTGAGGCTACAGTACTATGCATAGCGCACATTGGTTTGTACTATGGATTCATATCTTAATTTTCAAAGTTCAAATAGTCGATCCAAACCACTCAATATGATCTTTATATAAAAATGTATTTAGAGGCTAAACTTCATATTTTTTAGAATTTATTTACTATTTTTTCAGATTACTAGAAAATCACTACTTTCGGATGGTTTAGAATCTTTAGATCAAGTGATTTTCTGCCTATCTAAAAAAATAGTAATAAAATTTAAGAAACTGTAAAATTTGGCATCCATGTACATTTTCATATGGAGATCATATTGAACGGTTCAAATCGACTGTTTGGACATTAAAAATGGAGATATGGATCCATATTACGGACCAATATTGCATTCTGCATAGTACCATAGCCTCACTCTTAAAAAATTATTATGTTGTTAGTTTTACCTGGGGCGTATGACATCGGTGCCAGAAATAACAATAGAAGATGACCTGCCATGGTAGGCTATTGGCAGTTGATACCTAAATAATTCCAATCACTAATTATTCTCTTTAAAAAAAAAAACAAGCAGTGCATACGTATATTTGAAGTATATACAATTACATATTAGAATATAGAGTAAAAAAGAATAACATGAATTACCAGTTAGCTGCAATTGCATTCTCAGCGCCCCGAAACATGGTACCACAATTCTTGGCATGATGTATAGAAGAGAAGAAATCAGTATAATCACCTATCACTATAGGTAAAACCATCTCTACATCACTCTGCACATAACATCCAATTAGTAACAACAATTTATAAGTTTATACATCAATCCAATAATTTATAATTATATAACTGTCAAATTGATTTAATTGTACAAGATGAAGGTAGGATTTAAGTACCATTGGTACAAGGCATTTTTTTTTCAAGGCATCATTGTCACGTAACACGGGTTTGTCAGCTGAGAAGCGGAAAAAGATAAAAGTTATCAAAATTAAACTTATACAACCTCAGAAAACAATTTTTTTCTGATAAAAAAATCATACCTTTATCATTTTAAGTTTGAATGCACCAAAATTATAAAGAAAACAATTTCTACCTGATAAAATTTTTTGAAGAGTAGCTCGCGCCTCCTTCCAAGCAGGCCTTCCCATTTCAAGAAACTTGTTAAGTGATGGCTGTAAATTGAAAATCAATCAATTAAATACCTAAAATTCATATAAAAAAGGAATTTATATAGTAGTAAATTTCAAACAAATTTTTTTAATCTAGCTTCAAATCCTTTTGACTTTTTGGTATATTTATTGGTACTTTTCTCAAAATATGAATAGTACCTGAGAGAAGCACGTGGAGCCTTTGAGGTGGGGTCCATCGAACAGTCCTGCCTCAGCAACAGCAGAGAGGTCAAGCACGTAATCACCTATCGCCACCGCCGGACGTGCCACGCTGGCTCCCTCCACCGGTGATCTTGGTCGGAAAACGCCGTAGGGGAGGTTCTCTAGCGGGAAGTGCGACCCTTCGCTTACTTCTACAAACGATTTCAACCCCATCTCTCTCTTTTTCTCTATCTCTTTCTCTACGCGAGCGCTCAACGAGTCAGAGACTGAGAGGAAGAGGAAGAGAGACTCTTTGAGCTTTCTTTTTAGTAGCTGAGTGGCCTCGTTGATCACGCTCTTTTGGATATATCGGAATCATTTTAATATTTATAAATATAGCGGGTAATTCGGAACATTTCAAATGACCCGCTAGAGAATGGAATCACAGGAATAGTTATAATAGATCTTTTAAATTTAGATATTCCTTCATCATTTTAATATTTATAAACGTAGCGGGTGATTCGGAACATTTGAAATGAACCGCTAGAGAATGGATTCACAGGAAGAGTTACATGAGATCTCTATATTCTTTTGTAAAGGCACAGGATATCTTGCTGACTGCTAGAATGGATGACTGGCTCTGGCTGTCTGGGACCGGAATCATAATTCAATTCGTCAAGCGTCATCCCTTGGTATTTAACTCGAGCACGGAGCACCTTCTACGACTTTTTTACGTACCAATGAGAATGTAGGAGTCAGGAGGAAAAGAAGAGGTTGGTATTAACTATTGAGACTTGAGAGGTTGGTAGGCATGGCTAGCTTGGAGATCGGGGGTTGGTACCAGATGGGTAGTTGCCTAGTTAGGGAGAGTACGAATCTGCTGTTATTCTTTTTTTTTTTTAAACAGGAACTTATTTTTTCTCATTCAACAATTTAAATTTTTTTATTTATGAATTTCATATATGAATCTCGACGAAAATTAACGATTATATGAGAAAAAACAGGTTCTCCAAAGAAATAACAACCGATTTTATTCCAGTTGGAGAAGAGTTCATTTCTTGCGCGATATTACAGAAATGATCTAATAGTTTCAAATAGATTTAGGCCGATCATTTTAGAATGGACGGTCCAAATCAATTTTTTTTATTACTCAAAAAATGTTCCAACAGCGGAGTAGGGGCCGATTTGATGGGGCATCATATCAAATACGATTTGATATTCGATCAGAACTGTTTGATCTGCATCAAAATTTATGTGAACAACTTTAAGATCCGCACTGATCAAGTTTGGTGGATAATTATTGATTCTTCATAAAGAGTGTTAAACCTCCAAATATTTTTAGTTATGCCACAAGTTTAGCTTTTGTCTTCATTTTTGTTTTCGGATGAATCTTGTATATATTATTTTTTTTCTCATTTAGAAAATATGTATTTATTGTGGCTAATGTGTAGTATAACTCTTAAAAATTAAAACAATAATTTGTTTATGTTCTTCTATTAAAAATACTGCATGGTTATATCATGTTGTTTATCATTATATTAAAACACTGCATGTTTCATTATATATATTCTCAATGTTTTGAAAAAATTATTTATTTGTATTAAAAATTATACAGAATAATTTATATTTTAAAATTAACATTTTCTATTAATATTTTTCGAAATGAAAATGAAAAACAGTCCTTGTTTAAATAAACGGTGAAAAAATGTGAGTGGGCCCTGGGACACGTGGATGGACGGAGATAGGAGTAGGTCCGATGGGCATCGGACTTACTTTTAGATTCAATTCACTCTAGCACCGTATGATTAGCATTAAATCTGTGCGCACGGAAATTGATACAGAATCGAACGGATTTTGATGCATAATACACGAATCGTGATGCTAATCGGATGGTCATCACACCCATCGAACCAAAGTAGGTCCGATGGGCATCGAACCTACTCTGAATTCGGATGGATGAAGCTTGGGAAAATCTCGCCAATCGCAATCAACTGTGTGACTAATAAAACGACGTCTATCTGCACACGTCAATTCTACTTTTATCAACTAGTAGCTACAATTCCTATTACGAACATTTCCGCGAAGATGTAGCTACAAATCTTCTATCAAGTCCCATAATTTCTTTTTAGACAATCCGAATCAATTTCCTTAATTCAAATAATAATTAAAACAAAAAACAAAACTTGATCCAACAAATAATAACACAAATGAAGTTCTTAACAAGAATTTAATAATAAGTATGTTCAAACAATTACATTGAATACAATCCAACACAATATATGCTAACTAACAATAATAAGAGAGAAGATCACTTGATAATTTTCTATTTTGACTATCTCAACAACCTTTGAACATAAAGATTAAGTTGAAAATTCGACATTACAAATATGATCTATGATGTATGATGAAATGTGATATATATTTCACTATACATAATGTAACTTAAAATTTCATTAGTTCGGAATTAACAGTCCTAGGTGCATCATCAAATAACACTTAAATTATATAAATTAGATTGTTAGACTAACTATTTGTACAATAATATACAAATAATCTTACTTTTCAACTTTATTTTTTTTATAATTCATTTTCAGAATTATCTAAATAATTATCAGTGTCTATCCCTCCTTCAATAATAACATCATTCGTTAGATAATAGCAAGGTTCTAAATAGCGTTTATAGCGTCGTAGCGGGAAGGCTAAAAAAAAAGCTATAGCGAATAGCGTCGCTATAGCGGAAGCTATAGCGAATAGCGTTTTTTTTTTACATTTCGTATATTCAATATTTGTACTAAATATCAACATTATCTAAGGTCTCATAGAACAATAAATAACACCAAAGTAATTAAGAAATTATAATATTCATATTGAACCCGTACAAAGTCCAAATTGCAGTTCAAAATATCCATAGTAATATCATAAACTATCGATTTTTCCTATTAAAAATATCTTAAGTATCATGATTCATGACATAATCTATTTTTTTTTCTATTCAAATTTTAATTCCGGTTTGGACTTTTTTTCTATTCAAATTTCAATTTCTATTCCCAATTTCAAATTGATTTATTTGTAGCAAGTAGCAACAAATTCAATTTCGGTTTGAGATTTTTTTTATCTTTATTTAAAACCCATATAAATTGCTTAAAAAAAAAAAAAAAAAACCCATATTGTATAGCGCAAATAGCGCCGTAGCGGACCGCTATAGCGCAAATAGCGCCGTAGCGGACCGCTATAGCGCTGTAGCGGCCGTAGCGCAAATAGCGCATTTTGATGTCGTAGCGTAGCGTTTGGGGTCCAAAAACGCTATAGCGGCGCTATAGCGCGCTATTTAGAACACTGGATAATAGTAAGCAAGCAAATTGCTTCAAGTAAAATAAAAGATAAAAAAAAATTAACGATACATAAGCATGATTTGGTTCTAAAATTATGTTGATTCAATATATAATTTAAATCTCTTCAAAGAACTGCAATATATAATTCAAATCTCTTCAAAGAACTGTGGAGAGATAAAGATTCAATTTATTATAGGGCTTGATTGGTAAAAAAATAAATATTTTATAAGTTATTTTTAAATTGTTGTATGTATTCATTTTTCATCATTTTCTTAACCGCTTGATCATGTACTAAATGAATTCAAAAAATTTAATTTTTTGCATGTATATGCATCACTCACGAAGTACGTAGATTTCAATTGTTTGGATTCGTAGTTTGAAGTCAATCCGATAGTCTTTTGGAGGTGAGCACATCACATTCTAGTTTTGCTCATATATAAAACTCCAACACAAATTAGTTTGAATTGTTTAATCACAATGATTGTAAAATCGAATTGGTTTGATACTGGATGCAACATGTTAAGATACCTCTATGCAACGTAACACCAAGCAAAACACAACGCCACATGATATTAATCCTAATTAATATCCTAAAATGTTAGCCATATATGACTACATGCATATATCACCTCTCACTGTTCCTCCTATGACCTATGATCACCTCTGTCATGTGACCTCTCTCTACTCTCTCTATCTCTTCTGTAACTAGGGCTCCTCGACCGTCTTTTTTTTTTTTTGAAAACTTGACTGATGCAAGGGCTCCTCGACCATCAACCTTCGCTTCTTGTCCTCCTTTTCCTCTCACTGCTCCTCCTATGATCAACTCTTTCATGTAATTGCTAAATAAGTTGAATCTTTTGATTCTTTTTTTTTTTTTTTTCTAAATTACGTTCAATAGAGCAAATGACAAAAACAAAAACAAAAAAAAAATGCTTCTTATTTTATGATTATGAAAAATCAGAATCACAGAAACCAATTAGGGAGATATTCTTTAAAAAAATATATATTAGTAAGAAAATGGGCATTTACCTATTGCAGAGATGTAATCCCTCATCTATTAATCAATAGCTTCAGATAATTTTGTAGTTTGCATTTGTATTTTCTATTTCTTTTATTTTTCCCTTATTTGTATCAGAAGGTTTACTTCTATTACAATTGTCGGTAGGACCTACCATCCTTCAATATAAAAAGAAGAAAAGAAAAGAAGCATTCGGCAAAATTTGATTCCAAGTCAAAAATTACAATTTTAATCTGCAAGACCTCAAGAAAATTACCAGAACTTACAACTAAATTTGAGAACCTATCCGAACACTAGCTCTTCTCAAAAGTATTGCATATTTCTATGATTATTTTTATCAGAAGCCAAAAAAATGTCGTCATTTCTCAACAAAATTGGCAATTTATAGTGGTCAAGTCCATACCGAGAGTTCTTTCTTAGACTGGTGGAGAGGAGAAGAGGAGAGATGCATTGGTCCCACCGAACCCAAAGGAATTAGATAGAGCAGCTCGGATTGGCATTTTCTTTGCATGGAGTAATGGTGCATAAGCCCCCTCAAAGACCGGGTCTACCTTCTCTAAATTCAGTGTTCCTGGAGCTATTCCCTAAAACAGGTGTCATTACTTGTTAATTTGTTTTCAGGAGTGAGGTTACAGTACTATGCATAGCGCATATTGGTCCATACTATGGATCAATATCTCCATTTTCAAAGTCCAAACAATCGATCTGAGCCGTTTAACATGATCTCCATATGAAAAATTAGTTGTAAATCAAATTTTAATTTTTTTTTACATTTTTGATGCATAGAAAATCACTTGATCTAAAGATTTTAGACCATTCAAAGTACTGATTTTCTACCTATCTAAAAAAATAGTAAAAAAGTTCTAAAAAATGTAAAATTTAGACTGCGGGTACATTTTCATATGAAAATTATGTTGAACGGTTCAGATTGACTATTTGGACATTGAAACAATAAAATGGATCCGTAGTACAGACCAATCTGCGCTATGCATAGTACAATAGCCTCACTCTTTTTTTTTTTATCTATGTATATATTTGACACTTGATATACCATATGTATCTTTTTTTTTGAAAAACTTGGCAGCGGCTGCCAAGGTCATACCATATGTATCTTAAAAATTACTCTGTCAAGGTTATATGCATTGCTATTATAACTTAGTTTGGTCAAGTGACTTTCAGACATGGTTATCCACTTGCACTTGGCATAGTTAAAACAGGCAAATTTTTCAGTTTTTAATTCTCCAATTTGGCACTTGGCATGTTGGTTGAAAAGATAAGCTTGCAAGTTTGGGAAATCTGTATTATACTGCACCTATATATTCTGTATATGTAGAGAGAGAGAGAGAGAGAGAGAGAGATTACATGGTGGATAGCAAGCACACTAAATATAGCCTCAACAGCACCAGCTGCCCCGAGAAGATGCCCAACTGCCCCCTAAAAAAACACATAAAATCATGTTGTTAGCAAACAAACTAAAATTATAAAGAAGATTGATAAAAATGAAAGAGTTAGGCTATGGTACTATGCATAGCATAGATTGGTCCTTGCTATGGATCAATATTTTTGTTTCCAAAGTTCAAATAGTCAATCTGAACCATTTAACATGATTTTCATATGAAAATGTACTTGCAGACCAAATTTTACATTTTTTTTTTTTTTTTAACTATTTTTTCAGATAGGTGAAAAATCATTACTTTTGAATGGTCTAGAATCTTTAGATCAAGTGATTTTCAACATATCTAAAAAAATAGTAAAAAAAAATATAAGATTTGATCTAAAAGTACTTTTCATATGGACATCATGTTGAACGGTTCAGATCGATTGTTCGCACTTTGAAAATGAAGATATCAATCCATAGTATGGGCCAATATGTGCTATGCATAGTACCGTAGCCTCACTAAAAATAAAATTAGCTGACTACTAATTTAATACCTTTGTCGAGGATAAAGCTAAGGCACCTGAGGTGGCATGATCAGAAAATACTGACTTAATTGCATTAGCCTCAATTGCATCACCTGACACAAATTTTTATTATTATACCAAAAATATAAATCTGCCATTTGAAATTAAAGAAAAAGAAACCCAAAAAGGTTTTTGATATCTAACCTAGAGGAGTTGATGTAGCATGGGCATTCACATAGTCTATGTCATTTGGATGAAGCCCCGACTGTGTATTATAAATAGAAAAATAAATTTCTATGCTGATTATCAAAAGAAGCAAAAAAATAGTGTACTGATAATAATTTAGGGTTTCAATTTGGTACTTGGTCAATAGCTCTCCTCATAGCTAATATGGCGCCTTTACCGTCATTCTGTGGTTGTGTAATGTGATATGCATCCCCTGTTAACTTACTAAGTTAGTTTTTCAATGTAGAAAACATCGCTTATTCAAGGAGAACATCATTTTCATTTTGGCTGGCATGAAAAATTGATAGCCACCAAAAAAATTAAATTAGAAACAACACATCTAAAAAAAAGAAGTAACAACACTCGCACGCGTGATTACCATACTAGCAACTATTAACAGAACTAACAACAGACTTGTATTGACTAAATTGATTGCACAGTCTCAAACCAGAGAATGGGTGCCATATCAGGCCTTAATACGTAAGGAGTGGTACTAAAAGGTATATAAAAGGTACATAAAAGGAAAAAGTAAAAGAGGGTCATACCAGACATTCCATAGCCACGCACTTCAGCATAAATCTTTGCACCTCTTTGTTTTGCATGCTCAAGAGCCTTAAAAGTTTTCCCCAAGAAAAAAAAAAGGAACAAAATTTGTTACCAGAATCAACTGTCATTATAGAAAGAGAAAAGCTTGAATAAGGCACTGACATACAAAGTCTTCCATGCATTCGGGGAGGGGAATAAAAAAGGGGTCGTGTAATTTTATTTTATGAGGGGGCCGAATAGTATTAGTTCTTACGAAAATTAAAAATTTAAAGGACAAAATTGGAAATTTTAAATTTATAGGGGTGCTTAACCCCCCCTGCTTCCCTCCGCCCCAGCATGCATTACAAAATTAGTAAAAGGCAGCAATTGCAGTGTATATCCCTCAAAAAACATGGAATCAAAAGTGTCACTTGACAAGATAAGAATTCTGTTTAAATAAAATATTTTGTATTTGGTAAAGTTATAACCCAATAGTTAAATAGTATTCAGAGTAAAAGAATTGCTCGCAAACACTAGAAGTTACTCTCTTAGTTCTAAAACTAACCTCCAAAACCATGACACCAGCACCTTCACCTATCCTGGAAATAACCAATAAATTCGTGAGCTTGAAAAAAATCATTAAAAAAAGTTCTGAAATATGCTATTAGAATGTAGTATCTTACACAAAGCCATCTCTGTCACAATCAAACGGTCGAGACGATGCCTCTGGTTTAGTGTTATAATTTGTGCTCAATGCTCTTAACCTGAGACCCAAAATAATATATATCAATGAATATAATATACAATTACTAGAAAATAATCTGTCTCCTAAAATCTGCATTTTGTAGCTCTGACATGCTTGTGACACAGTTTCTTTTTTCATAATTATTAACCATTGGGTTGTAACTTTCTTTAAGAAACCCTAAACCCTAAAGGGTAATATAGATCATGCCTATAATGTTGAATTCTAAATTTCAGCTTTATTTTCGAAGATTGTCAAGTAAATACATGTCAAGTGATCCACCCTTAAAAAAAACAATAATAACATTAATAATTATAAAATAACATGTAATCTAAAAAATAATTATTATATATGCCTTGAGAAACCAGCAATGGAGAGCGCATCAATACTGGACTCAGTCCCACCCGCCACCATGACATCAGCATCTCCAAACATAATCATGCGTGTTGCATCACCAATTGAGTGGGCCCCAGTTGCACAGGCTGTAACCGCCGCATGGTTTGGTCCCTACACTACAATTATATAATCATAGCATCTATCTCTCTCTCAAGGTACATACAGGTCCTGTGCTATGCATAGCGCGGATGGGTCTGTACTATGGATCAATATCTCCATTTTCGAAGTCTAAATAGTCGATCCAAACCGTTCAACATGATCTCCATATGAAAATGTACTTGTAGATCAAATTTTACATTTTTTACAATTTTTTATTATTTATTTAGATAGGTAGAAATTAATAATCACTTGATCTAAAAATTCTAGACCATTCAAGAGTAGTGATTTTCTACCTATCCAAAAAAAATTCTAAAAAATGTAAAATTTAGTCTGCATAGCCTCACTCTTATTTATTTATTAATAGTTGGGACTGTTGCTACATAGCACTATTAGTATTACATAAGAACCAGTGAACAAGGATTTGTATGGTACTATGACCAGTGACCACAATACGATTTTTACCAGTTGTAACAGGTATTTATTTTGATTAGCATTGACAGTTAGGCACAAGAATAGCAAGAGTATACCTGGAATCCATATTTCATGCTGACATGGCCTGACGCCATGTTGATCAGAATTCTCGGTACAAAAAATGGACTGAGGCGCCGTATCCTCTGTGTATAAACAAAAAGTAAGTAATTTGAAAATCCAGCAATAAGGTAAATTAATAAGTAATTTGTACAAAAACCCAGGCATTACTGGAAAATTACCCTTGCATTATGTATTATTCATAAATCGACAACAACACAGCAATATAAAAGAAATAGTTTTACTGGGTACCCAACAGAATAAAAAATATTACACAAAGGGGAATTTTGGCGGCTCCCAAGAAAAGAGGGATATTTTTGGTTAATTAGGAGAAAAATAAGAAATGAATTATATGGATTTTTTCGCTACTATGCTGTGGTGCGTAAAATATTTTCTATGTTCCTTTAAGTATCCCAAGTTTTTTGGGGGCACACATTATAATAAAAATAAAACATGTACCTTTTCAATAATCAATTTTGAGGCATCTAAGATGTCAGATATGCTTCCAATCCCTCCACCTATGGAGACACCCTGATTATAATCAAAATAGGCACAACAAAAATAGAGATATATTTAACAACCAAACATCTGGTCAAAACGGGAAAAATACCATTCTTTCTAATCATCTGGTGTTAAAACGAAAAAAAAAAAAAATACCGTTCTTTCTTTCTTCTCAGTTTTATTTGGTAGCCAATTGGCATCTCTTAGAGCCTCATCAGCTGCACAAAGTGCATAAGCTATAAAGGGAGATATCGATTTGCTATCCTGTAAATAAAAACAAATATATATCAAAAACAAGTAATTCGAAAAAAAGAAAAAAAAAAACCCACTCTTAAGCAGGGTCCATATTAGCAGTTTATTGTTATGTACAACTGCAAAATTTGGCCTGACCTGAACTGATACCATATACCAACACCCCTTGAATTCACATCCCCTGAGATATCTCAAATTTTTAGTTGATCTGTGGAAAATCCGAACCGTTCAAATCCTTTCTGCACGAATCTCAAAGCACAATAATACTGGCCCCTGCATTCCGAATAGACACCACAAAAAAATTGGCCTGACTTTAGATAAACTGAAAGTTTGAGATATCTCAGAGGATACAGACTACACCCCCCCCCACCAAAAAAAAAAATGTTTGTACCAGTGAATTTCAATATGCTTTAAATTTCTATTTTACTTTTGTGGCCTTTTATGTTCTTCTTAGTTCCTTGCTTTTTTCAAATGCCCAATATATTTCAGGATAACAGCATAGTCCATGAGATAGGAACATATACATTCATTTGGCATTACACAAACTAAATCTGAAACAAAAATAGTAATTTGCAAATGCAAGCAGGATAAAAATGCCAACATTATAACAAACCAGCCCAGGCATTTCTCTCAAGCATTTCTACAAAAACTTTAAATGCAGCCTGTTCCCTGCACTAAAACAGGTTTATTTTACCTTTGACTGAAGGAAAGCTTCTTCATTGAACTCCCCTTCACCTATCCCGCGAGGCACAGGTGCCGCCACCTTAGAAGACAACTGCTCATAAGTATAAGCTAACGTGGTTTCATCCACACAGTCTAACCTCAAATCCTCAGGTCTAATTGCGCGAATCCCACACTTCCCTTCGATTAGTCGTTGCCATGTGAGGTCTACACCGCATCCAAGCGGCGTCACAGCTCCAAGTCCTGGAGGAAGAGAGAAAGACACTTGTTATTATATACATATATGAAGCATTCATCGTGTTGGGTTTTGATCAAGTCGAAGGTAGCGAGGTAGGGTTTAGTTTAGAACCGGTGACGACGACACGGCGGAGAGAGCTGACGGAGGAGAATAGCCGACGGCTGATGAAGAGGCTGGGGACTTTGGCCATGCTCAGTTGCTCACTCGATTCTCTCTGTTTCTTTTTCTTTTCTCTCGACTAAAATTTACAACTGGTAACGATTCGGATTGCCTGAGGTAACTAAAACTTTGAGTTTGGATCTGAACCGTTCGATGGGAACTCGCACTAATATTGAAGGACCCCGTGAATTCTTATTTAGGCCGGACCGCCGGATTGGTCCGGATTCTGATCGGACAGTTCTGATCGAATTTGAAAGCTTAAATTTCATTGGAGGACGTTTGCAATGCCTGTCTGAATTCGTATCACCTAAGGTATTTCTGTTTGGATCTGGACCGTCAAATCAGAATCAGCACGACTATTAAAGCGGTCCCGTGCGTTCTACCTTGGACGGGATTGGTCCGGATTCCGGCCGGACGGCGGTGATCTAACAAGAAATATTCTGTTACCGCAGAGGACCTGCCTGTCGGTGTGTAAAATATTTTGACAGAGCAATTTTTGGTTTATGCAGCGCAACAAGTCACCCGCAAAGCTGTTATGGATCTTTTGTCTGTGCGCTGCAAGCAAAAAATACTCCGTCAATATGTTCATCTTTAGATAAGATCGCGCCAGGTAGGGGTCGAACCTACGACCTTCTGCTTAGGAAACAGACGCTCTATCCACTGAGCTACAGGCGCTTGGTAAATTCTAAGTATTTTTATATTAATATCTTGATAGACAAATATATAACAATGCCATTGTAAAAACATGATTGGTAAAATTAATACCTATTTGTTCTAATTCAAAAGGTATAATTGTAAAAATTGAAATTCTATTGACATAGTATTGAGGACGGATCTAATGTCAAAGAATTTGATGCCAAATCGTTCCTAATAGAATTAAATCTCAAATAATAATTTTCTAAATCACATAATTTTCTTTATATTTTTACTTTTATATATTGAGGCTGGCATTGAATAAAAATAACTTACATTTAAATTATATAATTGATGCTGTCAAGCTCCGTTTTCATCTTCTGATTAGTATGCATTTAAATTATTTTTCTTTTTAATTTTTCTTATTAAAATGCATTAAATACGTAGTCTAAGAATTAGTAAAATTAAGAAGAAATAAAAAAAAAACTATCAAATACTAAATATAAATTAAGTTAATTTTAGTTTTGAAACTTTTATACTAGGGGTGCAAACAGATCGGATACAGAAACGGATCGGATAGTGGTAAAACCATATTTTGTATCCGCTTTTATTTTTCAGATACGGATCAGATATTAAACGGATACGTACGGATACAGGTCGAATATCAGACATCCGTTGATATATACATAAATATTTTCATAATATGTATTAAATTATATGATATATATCTACTATTTATATACGAATAATTAAAATTCTAACCATATCCATATTCGTATCTGTACGGATATTCAGAATCGAATTTATGTATCTAATTTTTGAATACGAATAAGAATACGGATGGATATTATCCGACCCGTTTGCACCCCTATATTATACTGTGTAATTAACTTTGTATTTTTTTTAACGATCACGTCATCAATTATTATTATAAAAGGAAGATCGAGAGTCAACAAAAAATAGTTAAACATTATGCTACATTCAAAAAATTAGAATAAAAGAGTAGAATAAGAATTAGAAAGTGTCGATCCTGTTTTAGAAAAAAAATTAATTAATTCTGTTGTTGTAAATCGGACAATAAAAAATGGAAATAAATATGCTATAATTCCAATGGAATAACAGTTCCTGATATTCCGATCCCAACTATTCAATTTTGTTGAGATTCGCACATGAAAAACTTTGAATGGTTGGGAACGCAATGACAGGAATTTGTTATTCCATTGGAATAACAGCAGATTTATTTCCATTTTTAAATAAATTTTTGTAAAATTTCTTATTAAGAAATTGTTTATAAATTCCATACCAACTAAATTATTAGCTCAAATTATTTTTCTTTTTTAATTTGTTGCGACATGACTTAATGGAAACTCCAAAATTAATTTAGAAATGTGAGAGTTAGAAACTTTAGAGACCTTAATTTCTAAAAAATAGTTAACAGTTATTTAGAAACTTATTTAAGTTGCTGGATTGCAGATGCTCTTAGTACAATTTCTCAGTTTTTTCCTCCTAGTCCAAGGCGATTGCTGTCAGAGAAGGAGGCGATTTGTACAGCCTCCAACGCCAGGGGTTCTCCAGCAACCTCCTCTCCGGCCAGGTGAGTGACCCTCTCCTCCGCACAGGATCAGTTCTAGGTTTAACTATGCTGTAGAAAAAGTAAAATGTTGTTTTCCTCTGCGTTTCCTACATCTTGATTGTAACTTGAAACTAAATAAATCCTAAACACCTAGACTTGGGCTAAATATTTTAACAGAGTACTTTTGATTTCATGCAGCGCACAAATAATATGAAAAGCTGTTTTGATTTTATAGTCCTTACGCTGCATGAAGCCAAAACTGATCTGTTAAAATATTTACTCTAGACTTGAGCCCTAAACCCTAAACCTGCTATTTAATGCAGGTTGCTAAGGTATCAAAACCAAATAATTAGTGATTGTAACTGAAAACTAAACTCTAAACCCGAAACCCGCTATTCGTAGTTGGTTGCTAAGCTAGAACTGAGAGCTCAGAAGGCATTTTTCTGCTAAGCAAAATGAATTCTGTGATTGGCCAACTAATGCTATTTATGTTTCTGAATTTTATTTAATATATAGTAACATGGTCTAGAACTATTGTTACTGATTTAATGGTTTACTTCTTTAATAATTCAGGTTTCTTTTTTGCATAAGAAACCACTGTCTAGAGGAACTTTATTCAATAAAAAAAAAAAGCATAAAAGAAAGAAAAAAAAATCTGAAGCTGAAGGCAATACAAATCTCAAGACAAAAATTATACCACTATATATTGCTTGCAAAACAGATCAGTTTCAGAATCTCACCTTTTCTACATTTCCTTATAGATCAGATCACAATAATCTTTCTTTCTATTTTTTATGTGCAAATCTTAACAATTCAAAATTGGATCTCCATTAAAACCCTAAAAGTTGGTTCTTCCTCAGAAGATTTGTCAACTAGTCCTCCAAAATTTACCTAAACACCAAAACGGCTTACATATGTAAACCAATTATCCTAATATATATATAGAGACCAGATCTGGTCTACACAGGCTCAAGGTGAACAAGATCCAGCACTAACAGGGTTATTGCTTGACCCATGAGATGCTGTGTCATCCTTTGCTATAGCCACATAGTTCACAGGAGCAGAGGGTCGGGCAGCATCCTTCTGCCCATTTCGGGTGGTAGAGCGGGACCCGTTCTGATTTGTAGTGAGCTGCTTGCTTCCAGTACCTCCATTTGGCGTGCTACTGGTCGCTCGGGGCACAGTAGTTTTCTTCAAGGCCTGTGGCCGGGCCGGGCCGGGCCTTGACCCAAATAGAGCCTCCTTCTCTGTGGCCAATTGCTCATGAACTTTCTTCTGATCCTGCAACAGAATTAGAACAATTAGATAAATTTGAAGCGGAACCAGTAAATTGTGTACAGTGACTACTGACGCTAAAACCATGATAATGTTTTCTTTGTTAGGACCTAAAGCATTAATAAATCACCATACCTAGGTTTTATAATAGAAGTAAAAAGAGAAGTTGAGTTAGTTTATACTTTACCCTGAGACGACGTTTTTGATCTTCCTTGTTTTGCCTGAGCAACTTATAGTCGTCTAACATGGCGAGAAGTGGGACCCCATCATAGGTGAAAGGTGTGCCATTTTCTGCTTCCCATGCCTGACTCTTTGCTGCTAGTGTGTCGACAAGAGCTGCCATGTCATCATAGGTGACAACAAACGGTTTTAAGTGCAGTTGCACTAATTAGGACAAATCAATAGTATAAAAAGTTTTTTTTTAGAGTACAAAAAGCTTTATTTAATTAGGACAAATCAATTGCATAAAAATAGAAGGTTTTACCTGGGATTTTATTGACCAGGATACGAGCCTTCTCTGCACGTTTTAGGTTCAAATGTGCACCTCTGCCAGCATTGTATCTGTTTTGATCCTGATCAAAGTAATGATGAGAATTAGAAACTAAATTTGCTAAAGGAGAATCTGGATTTCGTTTTGACCTCATATAATTTTATCAACACGGTACATGAACTCATGGTTTCAATTTAGTCAAAAGCATCTCAAGTGGTCAATGGGAGAGATAAAAAACCACATGTAGGATAAAAATGCCTCCAATAGACATACATAATTTATAATCTTGCCATCTTAACTCTAATGCAGGTCCCACTACATGACATTTCATCATACCTATTGTTGCCATGCCAATTAGAACCCATGGATCATATTTACCTGGGAAGCAATCCGATGCCCGGTCGGAGCCATCCGATCCACATCAAGATTTGTGCAAACAACTTTAAAATTCACACTAATCAAGTTTTTACGAATATTGATGCGGATCGGACAGTTCCGATCTGACATTGCCCATCGGACCACCACCCACTCCATTTACCTGACCTGACTAAATGATTTCTACAAAAATAACTGCTGCTTAACATTGACATTGTACCAGTCGGATCTTGTGTAGGTTTTTTGGGTACCAGTAAACCAACTTCGACAGAAGATCACTTCCAATACAACACCAGCAACTAAACTATCTTCATTTCTATTTATCCAGTTTAACTCACAGATCCAATCAGTACCTATACCAAATTACCAATACAATAACCAACAAAAAGAAAATGTACAGTACCTGACTGTAGTCATCAAGCCAGCTCTCCTCCTCACAAGACAACATCCACTTGTCAACCTTATCCAAAATTTCCTTTCGACTCATCGACTCCTCCCTGGCTTTTTCAACCAGTTTCTCCATCTCTTGTAACAACTCTGATGGGTCAAAACTACCCGCCTCGATGACAGTCAAGATGCTCTGAATGGGTGCAATAGTGTCAATCTTCACATGAGCCCGTTCATAGATCTCTTCTAGTTCGATTTGTTTTTTCTGGGCAATTTCTTTCATTTTGGTAGCCTTGAGAAGATCAAGCTTCTGCACTTCTACCTCCGCCTATTTTAAAATATGATATGTTTTTTTTTATTAGTGGGAGTACAAATTATTTATATATGTATATCTGCAAACATATATATAAAATTATTTAGAGCTCAATACCTGACGGCTTTGGTTTGATTAAGTTTAAATTTAGACTAAAAGAAAAGTGGACTCAGTAGAGCTATGTGCAACCTTTCCAATATTTAAATGTTCTTTTCCATCATATAATTTTACAATTAGGCACTATTTACTATCCAAACAATGTGGTCAGAGTTGGTCAAATGCTGAGGGTAACTCAAAAGTGTCCGGCCAAATGCTATATGTACTTTCAAAACACCATTTACTTCTTATATATGTTTTCTACAAACTTAAAACATATTCTTCTTTCTTTTTGCAATGTAATAAATAAATTTAAAACACCAGACCTGATCTAATACATCGAGAGCTAGAACCCCAGGACCCACTACCTCATCTACATCAGATGAGATATGACATGTGACATGTGAAAATATGTTCCTCTCTTCATTGGGTGTATCCATCAAATCCCATAGGTCCATTAGTCGAGTAGCCAGCTCTTGAAGCTGTGCATATGATATCCAAAAATTAGTTCAAGATAAACAGTTACACAGTTTAAGCAACCCTTTTAATATAAATAAAATAATTCAAAATAAACTTTTTATATACAGATATTGCCTATCTGATATGCTAATTCGAGGAGAGGCAAGATAGCTATTTGGACATATAAAAAGGATATGGGAAGAGGGTAAGGTGAGTATATCTGGCACTTTGCAAGGCTGTCCCACGTACATCCATTTTTTTGTAAATAAAAAAAAAAACACAGGATTCCATATCATAGGTTCATGATACACATCATCGGGTAAACAGTGCGAGTAGTAGTTGCTAATTCAGAGAAGACCAAGGAAAGAACGAAAGCAAGTGGCACCAAAGGTACACACAATTTTTTATAAAGTAAATTCCAAATTAAAAAAAAAACAATTTATCATTAATAAATGAAGAAAAAAGACAAAAAGGAGTCATAACTAAAAAAGCCAAAAACCTTTTGTTTTTTCGTCAAAGTAAAAGCGGCAGCACAAGAGGTTACCTTTTGAAGCCTCTTCAACTTATCCTTTTTAAGTGCAGCAAGTATTGTTGAAAGCTTGGCTATTGTTTGGTTACTAATGCTCTTAGACTGGATAGAGGGCCCGGAAGAGCTGTTAAGACTTGGATCAACCTCAGTAATTGTGCCAAAGAAATCCATCCCCAAAACCACACACAAATCATGCACCATGCTTACTAGAGCATGAACCTTACGCAATCTGTCACTCTGCAAAAAGAGAAATACAAAGACTAGCAATATAACAACCGAGAAAAACATTGAAGGCAAAACGTATAGGGATGTTCATTGGGTCAGTTTGGTCAAAACCGAATGAAAATAGCCAAACCAAAATTTTATTCGGTTTGTTTGGTTGAACCGAAATAAGAGAGATTAAATTTTAAAAGGTCAAAATTTAATACGTACACAATAATACATTTAATAATCATAGAAATAAATATGAATTATATTTAAAAGTTATTGACATTAAACACATTGTACAATACCATACAAAATATGTACATGTTCTAAAATATCCAAACCAAATTTTTTCCTCATTTTAAGTCAAAAAAATTCAACAGTGAGGGAAAAAGGAAGCAAACCATCAATCACACTAAAGTATGGATTTGAACTATACAGAGTTCAGTCAGTTCAGTCTATGCAGTTTTGAAAAATATAAACCGAACCATTCAATAAAAACTCATTTGGCTCGGTTGAAAACCAAATAAACCGGACCCAATGAACACCCCTATGCACATTACAGGTAAAAACTTTCATTTTGTACCTTTTCTTTCTGTAGCTCCTTTAACTGAGACTGGTACTTGTGTAGTTTGTCAAGAGACAAGTCTTGTTCATCAACTTGTGCCGTACCAGTTACTCTCTCTCCAGTAATTTCCCCTTGAATGCTCTGAATCTGTAGCTGAACTTGCGTGAAGTCCTTCACTCTCTCTTCTTTCTGCTGGCACAAGCGGTCAAGTGTTGGGGTCACAGCAGCCAGTTGCTCCTTTATGGTCCCAGTTGATTTGTAAGGCTATAATAAAAAATAGAAGGTCAAGAAAAAGCCAGCAAAAGGATTGATAGAATAAAATAAAACGAGTATTAATAATGCCAAAGATCATCTAAAAACACCAATTCCCAAATATACCATTTCACATACTCTAAAATTTCATGTATACTGCTGTAAAATGACGGATTTCAACCGTTCTTCCTCCCTCAATTAATTGAGAAATGAAACATCGAATGTGACAATCCACTTTGCATATTTTACCATACTTTTGTAAAAGGTTATACCATTATGCATAACATTGCTCTCTAGAATGCACCATTTTACACAATCTATACCACTTTCTATGCAATATTACAATTAACCATTTACAAGGGGTTTGTAGCTATTTTCGTCAAGAATAAGCCATTGACATCGACATAAGAATCTCACTTAAACACCAAACCAACATTACAAATAATAGAGTGACGGAATTCAACTTACAATGGGGATGTCAGAAAGTGATTTCTCTCCAAGTGCAGAGACAAGCCTGACGAGGTGGGCCCTTGCTTCAGCCAATGACTGTAGAAGCAGCGCTCTTGACTTGGCAGCGTGGTCAACCTTTCTCTTATACACTTCAAGGCACTCCTGCTCCAGCTGCAGAAGCATCTTATCTCTATCTTCGTCACTTTCTCCCACCTCATCCCATATCACCTGCCAATAGTGTTAATTAGATAAGGTAAATGGTTGAGTCAGATGCAGCATCCATGGTTCTGGGTTGCTTTCAATTATTAATCCACGATTGAGGGGTGTCAATGGTACCCTTTTATCTGTTTACCTGACCTGTATAGTATTCGATAAGACGGGTACGGGTATAGACTATTTCATACCCGTTACCCTATACGGTAATTATTAAAAATAAAAATTATAAAATTATATATATAGATATATATTTACATGGGGATGATGCACGATACAGTATAGTTTGATTTATGGCCCATATATATCTATCCAATGGCCCTTTTATCATCCGTTTACCCGACCCGTATCGTATTCGATAAGACGGGTATGGGTCAGATTTTTTTCATTAGCTTATTGGGTACGGGTTAGGGTAAAGTTTTTTTGTCGGGTTGTATCAAGTCTAGGTGAGACCCAAGCAGGCCCACATTATCAGGTTGTGCAACAGAGTCTCAATTAGGCTTGCATACCATTTATACATCCTTTCAGATCAGGTTTGCTTGCCGGGCTCAGGTCACACGGCTTATTTCCATTACATGAAACCTTGAGAAAAACAAAATATTTACCTCCAACTGGTGCATCAAAGTCGCACATGTGGTTTGACCTATCAAGGCGTCATTGTTCTCTCCCCTAGCCACCATTTTCCCGTAAACAACCTGTTTGAATAAATGCCACAGTAAGTAAGAGACTAAGAAAAACCAGCTGTAACTAGCTACACACGTGTTGAAATAAAGAAAGGAAAAACTCAAAAGGAAATTGTGAAATTATAAAAGAGGCCAGAAAAAGGAAAATATTCATTTTAAGTACAGAAAAAGGAAAACAAAACCAAAAAAATCTCCCAATAAATTTTCTAAAACCCTAGAACTTGTACTCCTTTAAACAAGAATCGCAAATCGCATACAATCAAACAACAAATCAAAGAAATAAAATAATAAAAATCTTGAAGTCGCACTTGCTTCCCAGTTATAGAGAGCGAGAGCACGAGAGAGAGAGAGAGAGGGAGAGAGAGCGGGAGAACGAGAGCGACAGAGCCAGATTAGAGAACTGAGAGGATTATGTTTATACTCCGACAAAAGAAAGAATTTATTTCACCTGAGGTAACATCATATTTATTTTTACATCTGGACCGTTCGATTTTAATTCGCACGATATTAAAGGGATCCATGCATTCCACCTCGGACCGGATTGGCCTGGATTCTGATCGGACGGTTCAGATATAAACAGAAATATTCTGTTACCATAGAGGTATGAATTAACAAAGGAATGAGTCAAAAGTGTTTTAGTGCGTCAAAGAACCATTCGACCTCCGTTCAGTCCAAATGGTCGGTTCAAAGGGTATCGGACCAAATTTGGTCCGGTGTCAGTATTATCCGTTCAATTTGCATTAAAATTCACTCCGAAGCTTTACGATTACGAGCGTTCAAATTCTCACAAATCTTAATTCCGATCGAACATGTCCGACTGGACTTCGGCTACTCCCCAACTCCTATTCCATCACGTAGATTAGACTATGTTAGTGGTCTCTGGGCCCCGATGATTTTATAGATTATTAAAAATGAATACTTTCTTAATTACCCCTCTAAAATTTTAATATAACCTCTGTTTGACGATAGCTCGCTGCCGCCGAATGTTATCTTTTGTTACAACTTCCAAGACTTTAAAATATGATAAAACGAAATAGGAAGGAATGTTACGATATTTTTTATGACTCTTATTTTTCTTGATTCATCTTATTTTTATGTTTGGTATATTTTAATTCGAAGATTAATAAAATATAGATTTTATAAAAATGCTGGAGATTAGAAAAAGTAACAACCAAATAAAAGTTTATTGTGGGATTTTTTCAACTTCCTCTACTCTTCATCTAAATAAAGAGTTAGGTTACATTTGGATCGAAAAAAAAAATACAAAATAATATGAAAGAAGTATTAATCTTGAACTACTGGGAATAATAAAAATATTATTTGCATAACAGTAGATCCCACAAAAAAAATAAGTCCCACAGATAATATGTGAAATGGAAAGACAAGTCTAGATATAGCGCATATTTGTTCAACTTTTTTTTTTATGAAATTAACAGTGTTATTAAAATCGGACCGGACCAGACGGTTGGACCCAAAAAAAATCGGACCTAGATGCCTTTTCAGTTTGATTCGTTTCAAAAACCGTTTATGTTGTTAAATCGCTAAAATCCGGTTTAATAGACTAGTTTTCTATAAAAACTGTCAGTTGTTCTTAAAGAAAAACTGGTTTTCAAACGGTCCAACTTTTATCTACTTTTTAGTGCATTAAATGAAGAGAGAGAATAATTATTGCCTAGTGTCGAAATTTTTTTAGTTACAACTTCAATAATTCAAAATTAAACAACCACCACTCATATTTTCAAAATTGAATTTTTGTCACACACGCACCTCCAAGATGCGCACCAAATATTATTTTTAGTTATGTTCTGCGTATAATTTGTAGTATAAAATGTTGATTAGATTGTGCTTATAATTTGTAGTAATTTGTGGACCAATTTACTTAGTACAAAACGCTACAGATTGTGCGCACAATTTGTTGTTAAAATTTAGTACAAAATTTTATTTGTTATACAAGTGCATTTTATTTTCTACAATTTCTCCGTCAAATTTGATTCGTACATATAATTCTAAAAATCACAGAACAAAATAGAATAAAACATAAAAAAAAAAACTTAGCCCAAAAAATTTCAAACATAACATAACTAAAAAAAGTAAAAAATTGATGCGCACCCCAAAATGCACACAAAAAAAAAATTAAAAAAATAATAATTTGGTGTGCATTCTGAAGGTGCGTGTACAGTAAAAACTCAATTTTGATTCAAAGGACGGTGGTTGTTTAATTTTGAATTATTGAGGTGGTAACTTAAAAAAAAATTCGGTGCCTATTGGGAGGCTCTGTACGCCATGAGGTAGGTTCAAATTTTCGTATTATTTTTTGCACCCACATTAAATTTATTTTATCTTATAAAATTTACTCATAGATCTCAAGTTAATATTATTATGTAAGTAAAAAAATCTGTGTATATTTATTTCTTTTCAAAATAATAATTGTTACTATTTTATTATTTATTTTAATTTTCGTTATTTGACCTTCCACATGTTGTTGCAGAGGCTTCGAAAAATGAGACCTAGATATGTTCGAATAGATTCCCCCAGCTGATGCAATTTTTGAGTCATCCCCGTTTTCCAGCTGAAGTGCTGAACTCAACATTATTATTTATTTCTTACAATAATTGCTTAATTTTCATAAATAAACCTTGAAAATTTTGCAGTTCTTGTTTATTCACAGGATAGTCTAATATATATGCACTGGTTAATTTAATTTTGTAAAAATTAAAAATTAAATTAATTTAATGCAAAGAAGCCATTGAATCCAGAAAAAATAATAGTGGCAGCTGGCAAGGTCATTGTTGTGGACATCATCATCGATTTGGAGGGTGCTGACTCAAAAGCAATCGAGACAAAATATGATGTGTTGCTTTGGGTCGAAGGAATACATGCAGGAATTAATGACATGACATCATACTGGTAGCAGGCTATTCTGGTTAAAAAATATCGGTTGGGTGTTTGACGCGGTCATTGAGCTCTATCCATGAACACTTACAATTGTTTTGATAAAACTAGAAACTGTGTTTGGCGGTATTGCAACAAAGGAATAGCACGCTATGATTGGGCTTATCCCTCCAAACATAGATCATAGGCCAATATTAGCTTACATCAAGTAGTTAAACAACCCAATGTCACTCATGTACGCCAAGATATACCAAAAAAGACGCACCTAGTGTTTTACAATTCTTCATCTCCCTTCTAATTGATTTTTTTTTTTTTTTGGAGAATCAGGTAATTCTGATTTAGGTGTATAGTTATTCTCATTTTCTCTCTTGCTTTAGAGACTTCGGCCTATTCCTGATTTATTATATCTAGTAAAACTGTAGCAGCATTAACCTTATCTCTTGATACATATTGTGTAGGTGGGCTAGATGCAGAAGTCAAGAGTCACAAAGTCTAAAATTTAACAGGTTGCTAGAAGATGGTTTTTTGTTGAGTGGTGCTAATTGTGTATGCATGAAATGTTAATTGATGTTACTTGTATCAAATTGGATTAGTATTATTATATGATGATTTTTCTTTTTCTTTACTTCACTACCAACAGCTTGTATTAGAGGCATAAAAAGGAAAACACAGAATTCAATACATTATATTGTAGGGGTATTATGGTCAATGTTGCTCATTTATTTGTTTGTTGGATTCAAATTCATTGAAGTGTGTTAGAGGTGCGTGAGCATTTTGGATGTAAAATTGTGTACCAGTTGATGCAACATTATATTTTCAGAATGACTCAATTTAATACACATTGTCACATTCTGTAAAATTGTGTACCAGTTGGTACTAAACAAAAACACAATTCATAAATATTGCTCCACATAGTACCAATTTTAAAGGGTCCATTGCATATAATCTCTCATATATACTTCTACAAAATCACAGTATTACATATCAGATTTAATAAAAAAGGTGGTTGGTGATTGAGGGCTTTAATATAGATTCTGGTACGTACTTGAAAGAAACACAGTTAAAAAAAATAAAAATTTCAACCCAGCTCTAGTTTCACTTTCACAACCTTGACACTGAGCTAGTACACAAGGTGGCACAACTGTTGCACACTCGATACTTTACATGACAAACACTAGAATTAATTCATTTGAACCTATATATAATTCCCAAGCCGATTCCTGTACTGGAATCTGCATAGTAGGTTAACGGCTGTCGGGTTTGTAGACAAATTCAACACCGCATCATGAAGAGCTTTTGATATGAAAACATTTGCCCTTGGACTAACCAGTTCAGAAGAATCATGTACCAGTTTCAGATGTCACATGAAAGCCACAGTAGCTCCTGAAACTGTCCCCGGAGTTTGTCCCCGACCGGCTCTGCAAGCGAAAGTTCCTCCAAGCTTGCAATACCACTTTTCCAAGCAGGTGTACCATTCTCATACTGATTACAAGTCAACCTAACTAAACCCGACCCATCAACCCAACAAGCATACAAGTCTCCATAAGGCTGGAACTGATTTGGACCCGAGATAGTTTCAGCCAAAACTGCCCCAAAGTTGGCCGTGAAAAGAAGCCATTTGGAGTCGGGGCTGAAGCAGACATGGTTGATCCTCTCCATTGCAAGATCAGCATCTGTATCCTGTCCCTCTATATGGATCCTGCACAAGCCAGTTCCATCAGGTCGCACTAGGTACAATCCGAAACCGCTAGGGTCAGCTGGGTTGTGCCGGTTGGAAGAGAAGGCAATGAGTTCACCATCTGGTGACCAACTCGGCATGGTATCGATCCAGTCACCCTCGGTGAGCTTAAATATCCCCTCACTATTATCTCCTTCTCCATTTACTGCATCAACTATGTACAGGTTCTTGTACCCTGACCGACCTGACCGGAAAACAATTTTCTTACCATCCGGTGAACAGGATGGAAATGCATTGTTTCCTTTGTCCGTGCTTGTCAGTATTTTCACAGACACATCAATTTTGGCATCAGTTAAGGATTTTGTGTTTTCCAAATCAGAGAGGTTGAATGAGACTCGGGCAATCTGGACTGTCATTTTAACAGACTCGAAGATGGGCCCCACTGAGGTAAAAATCACCCCGGGTTCTGCCGGGCTCCATGCAGTGGAAAAGATAGATGGTTGATCCATCAAAATCCACCTTTTTGAACCATCGGATTTTAAAAGCATTAACCCAGGTGTGTCTTGCAAATCACCATTGATGGCAATTAAACCCCCATCAGGTGAAAATGAAGGAAAGGTGCCGTGCACACGTACCATCCTGAGGTTCCTTACCGGGCTATAAACTGGCTGCAGATGTGGCACGATGCAATCCCCTTTGGCTGACTCACCACGGAACCGGTGATAACCCAACCTGTCTGAATCGGCAGAAAAGAAAGGATTGTAGTGATGCAAATTATGGTTTAATTTCTCTGTCACCGGATAAAACTGTTCGGTTTTGAGATCAAATAGCTCGATGTGGCGGTATAGTATTCCCTTTCGTCTGGTAGCCACTGCTATCCATCTCCCATCGTGGGATGCAGCCGGAGTGAGTGTGTGCACACCCGGCGGAGTTACACGTGTCACAGGTCCACCAGCTATATCATACTGGTAAATACTCCACCAACCATCTTCAGCCTTCCGGTGGAAAAACAAAACCGAGTCTCCCTGCCATGTGGGCCACCCACCAAAACCCACCACGACCCTTCTCTTGGTGGGGTCTGCCACCGGAAAGACAACAATCTCCGTCTCTAACTCACGAAAATCACCCTTCCATCGACCCGACCCATGCGATGCAACAGCTATAAATTGGCCAGATTGGGACACCGCTGGGCTTAAATCAACTGTACCAACTGGGGTGAGTCGTACCGGTTGAGATTCCTTACCATCGAGTTTGGCTTCATAAACCGCCGCACTGCTCTTGAACGGCTCGGATGGCTTCTCGTGCGCTGAAACAAAATACAGGCGGTGGTTTTTTATCGTCGGTCGGTCGTGAAATATACTGTGAACTCCCGTACGAAGTGGTTCGGGTTCGGATTTCTCATACCGAGTTCGGTACAGCTGAGACGAACCATTGCGCTCCGAAACAAAAACCACCGAACCGGGCTCGTCGTCGTCGAACCCAGCATTAAAATTGGCAGATACGCCGTCGGTGTGGCATGTCTCGGGAGTAGATTGGATCGAGATGTCGCTAGGGTTATGAGGAAGAGAGACGGAGAAGATGTCGAAGCCGAAGTACGGCACTCCGACGGTGGTGAAGAGAACTGTTCCTTCTGGCTCCATCTGAGATGGTTTCCTTAGTAATGCACTAATGCCACAAATGGGTACGAGTGGCAGAGACGGGTAGAGTTAGTAATTAGTAGTAGTACTAGTGTAGTGGTCCTAGTGGAGGTTCGGTAGAGCCGTAGAGGGGTTGCTTGGCGTTTTGACCTTTATTCGGTAAGTGGATAAGCATGCCACGTGTCCGTTGCTAAAACCTGCCAACTACATTATCAATCACTATTTACAGACAAATCACATGTGGCGTCTTAGACCAGCCAACTTCGTTTAAAAAAAAATCTTCTGAAATGCAGTTGAAGGCCCGACATTTTTAAAAATACCCCAAGTTAATTACAGATTAATAAAAATGCCCACGGTTCCGAAAATTTTTAAAAATGCCCAAACCGGCCATTTAATGGCCGGTACCGAATAAATCTCCCAACCGGCCATTAAATGGCCGGTACTGATTTTTTTTTTTTTTTTTTTTTTTTTTTTTTTTTTAGAAAAATAGCTAAAATACTGAAATCTAAAAAATCGAATTGTTTTGTTAAATATTTGTTAGATTACTTTTTTCATAGCATATTTATACTAAAATACACTATGAATAGGACCGATTTTGTGCTAAAATATGCAAAATCCGAGATTTTTATTTTTACCCAAAACAGAAAATATATATAAAATAGAAAATATATATAAAAGATACAGAAAATATATATAAAAGATACATCAAAGACCCTAAAAACTTTAAAATTATAAAGAAAGGTCCAAAAGTCCATGAAGGAAGACTCGGATCGCGAATCTGAGCCCGCAAAATGGGCGAAACGGATCGTAGATGGTTTCGGATCCGGTTTTGGGCTGTGGAGTTCCTGTCAAAATTTCAGCCCGATCCGACGGACGGATCAAAAGTTACGCTCCTTTTCATGAAGCATGCACAGGCCCATATTGCATCATTTCCGATTAAGATTTTCATTTCTATTATTCAATCTACGTAGCTCAGTAAATTACCGTATTTTAGCATAATTCTACATAATTATTGTAATTTCAGCATTTTAGTAAATTTACTGTATTTTAGCATAATTATTGTAATTTACCGTATTTTAGCACAAAATCGGCTCTATTCGTAACATATTTTCTAACAAATATTTAACAAAACAATTCAATTTTTTAGATTTCAGTATTTTAGCTATTTGTCTCTTAAAAAAATTTAACATAATTTAAAGTAATTTAGTGTCAATCAGCATAAATTAACATAATTTCAAGTAATTTAGCGTATTTTAGTATAAATATGCTATCAAAAAAGTAATCTAACAAATATTTGAAAAAAAAATTCGATTTTTTAGTCTTAGATTTCAGCATTTTATCTATTTATCTAAAAAAAAAAAAAATTAAATGGGGGACCGGCCATTAATGGCCGGTTCCCCTCTTTAATAAAAAAAAAAAAAAAAATTGCGGGACCGGCCATTAAATGGCCGGTTTGGGCATTTTTAAAAATTTTCAGGAACCGTGGGCATTTTTATTAATCTGTAATTAACTTGGGGTATTTTTAAAAATGTCGGGTTGAAGGCCTACGGGCAGGAAAAGAAGCCCAAAAAAAATGCAGTTGTCAATCATAGTTCGGTCTGGGCATGGAATGAAATTTTGATATGGTTTCTCCTTGATATGAAAGGTGACTAAATTGATTTGATCATTCCAATTTTTTGAAATCCTGTGTAGTCCGTGATGTGGTGGTATGAAAGGAAGGATATTAAATCGAAGTTTCAATCAAATGAACTAAAGTTTCGGTCAATCCATGCCTAAATCAAAACTTTGATTCAGCCCTTATTTTTGAAAAAAAACAAACAATCAATCTATTTGCTTAAAAATATTTTTTTGATTTTCTAAAAAAATTAAGGAACAAGTGCTCTCCTTTTCCCAAAACAAATATAAAAATAGAAGTTAGAATTAAAAACTTTTAATTCGCAACTTAAACGTAAAGTGCGTAATTTGTAGTAGATTGAACTTAAACTCAAATTTTTACGACAATACAACCACAAAAAAAATTATAACCACTAAATTATAAACACTCATTAATATTTTATAACGAAGCTGAATTATAGATCCGCCCCTAAAACATTAAACTAAGCATCTTGACTTGACTATGGATCCGTTCCTAATAAAATTTTGCATTTTCAAAATACAAACATTAAACTATAAAGGGCTAAACATTAACTATGCATACCGCAACATTAATTATAATTGTTTAATTATGGAAGTATAAATATTTCTTTATGATTTTGAATGTCAATATCATATCACAAGGTAGACATCTAATTATTGTGCAAGTTTAAATACTTGCATGACAGTGAGAATTAAAAAAAAAAAAGATTGATATTTACTAGAATCTGACTTTAGATTGTAATTCAGTCATAATTAACTCGTTAATTATTGGAACCTCAAACAAACCCAAAGCTAATTAAACCATGCTCTGTCCTGGACCAACTGATTTGGGTTTTGTAGCATTAATTTGGTGTGTTAATATGTTTCTAACAAGGATGTTTTATGTACCTGTTGATGCACTTTGTAAGAAATATGAAATAAGTTCAGATTTTTACATGCCAAAAACCAATTGAAGCTATCCATGCTAGTTTACAGGTACATATTTGCTTTCATCAGAAACTCAGGGGTTCAGTATATACAAGTTTGTTTGTTTGGTAATTCCTAATTATCAGGGTCAAAGGGGAAGAGAATTTTTGTTACTTCTTTCATGTTTTATAATAGGAGATAATTTGGTGCATGTAACTAATGAAATCAATTTTTTTTTTTTTTCAAATTTATCGGTTGCTCCTCCATTCCTAGGGCTGAAAACCGAGCGAATACGGAGCGGATAGTGGTAAAACCATATCCATATCTTTTTTAATTTTTCGGATACAGATACAGATCGGATATCAGCCAGATACAGATATGAATACAGATCGGATCGGATCGGATATTTATTAAAATAATATTAAAAAATACCAAAGTTCATAATATTTATTTAATTTTAATGGTGAATAACAATATTTTTCATAATATATATTAAAATATATGACATATATCTACTATTCGGATACGGATAATTGAAATGTAAAACCATATATATCAGTATCCATATCCACATGGATATTCAGATATCAGATATCCACATCTTTGAAATGTAAAACCATATATATCAGTATCCATATCCACACGGATATCCAAAATGATGAACAATAGCAACCAAGATAGGTCGTCCTATCGTGGCCTAGCAAGATAAGGGTCAATTAGTGATCGAGGTAAAAATGAGAAAAAAAAAAGAACAACTGGCAAGCATGCCATAATAAAAAGAATTGTCAAGTATGTATGATAGAGGAATTTCAAAGGTATGTCGTGATAAAAACAACTGTCAAGTATGCTCTAGTCGATATGAAATTTCAGACGAAGGTTGATCCAGAGCCTTCAACATTGGACGATGAGTTTGTTCCGTATACTTATACTGGTAAGGCTACCACTTCATCTATTGTGACTGATCCAGATTCGGCAATATCGGGCGATGAGTTTATTCCATGTACTTTCAAGGCTCATTCTAAGAAGTAGTATTATTATGGTTTAAATTTTTTTGCTTTTGAACTGGGTTCTAAGAAGTAGTATTATTTTAGTTTGATGAATTAGAGTTGTAAAATTGTTTAGTTAATGTATTGATATGCATGTAGACTTGATGTTTCTCTACATTTGAATATGGTAAAAAACAATAAAGTTATAAAAACTTACATTCAACTAACTCATAACTTAGTCTTAATAAAGTCCACACAAATAAAAGCCAATTTAATTGTTCTGAAAGCAGCATCTAAATAAACAAGTTGACAACATGCATCAAATGAGAATAATTTAAATCACCTATTACTCCTACGCCTAAAATTAAATTTGAGAAATCGACCAGTTGCAGAAGATGGCCTACCAGATGACTCTGCTTGGCTTCCAGATGCCCTTGTACACCTACTAGTTGACCTCCTTGGTTGGTTTCCATATGGCCCTCCTTACACCCCAACCGCATCTCCTCATATGTCAACTGTCTCTCCCATTGCTTTTGCAAACATAGTAGATGCAACTAAATGACTTGTAGCTGTGCTTCACTGTAATCCTTGTGACCCAGATGCCTCTGCGATAACACGCTCATTTTTTGTCGCATTTGCTGCATTTCTGGCCTCTGTGATAGGATTATGCGCTTGTGGTCCAACCCGATAGCTGGCTCTTTAGAACCATAAATGAATTAGCTGGCTCTTTGGAGTAATAAGTCCCATATATATTAGTAGAAACTTTTCACCACAGTGTAATGAAATCATAGCTATGACAAACAAACTACATTTTGGTAAATGATAAATAATTATCAAGTTACTAATTTAAATGTATAGGTTACTGAAAAATAATTAAAATAAAATAAAAAATTATAAAAAAAATTAAAATTAAATTAAATAATAATTAAAAAATTACCTGAAAATTGCCTCAAATCGCCTCAAAAATCGTCTTATCTTTCTCTCTTTCCCTTCCTCTCTTTCTCTTCTGTGAGTTGAGTGAGTTGTGAGAGGGAGGAGAGAGAAAGATAAGTATTTATAGGATCTGAAAAAAAAAATGTGAACCGGCCATTTGATTGCTAGTTGAGAAAAAAAGTAGACCAACTATTAAATGGGAGCAGATTCTCACCCGGCGCTACCTTCCTTTTTTTTTCTCTCTCTTTCTCTTTTCTTCTTTTAACTCTTCTCCATTTTACCTTTTTAATCTGATTTGTTTTCTATTTTAATCATGCTTATTCTTCATAATTTTCTAAATATCATAATTAAAAAATAATAATAATAATATATATAATACGTGTATCGTATCTAGGGGCGGATCTAAGATTTTCGTCAGGGAAAGGCAAAAAAATACGAATAGGATTTAAATAGCTAATCGGGTTCAAACCCATTAGCTAATTAGATATTAGATTAAAAAAAATTAATGCTTTAACTTATAATTTCCAATGCTCCGACTTATAATTTTCAATGCTTTAACTTCTAATTCTATTATCAATCAGAATTGAAAGAATTTATTCTAATTTTAATCCAAAATTTAACCCAAATTACAAATCAGGATTTCAAAGGGGGCAAAAAAAATTCCAAACAGAGGGGGGGGGGGGGGGGGGGGGACAGTTGCCCCTGGACCTATGTGGGTCTGTCCCTGATCTATATCGTATCAGATACGACATACCCGTATTCATGAAGCATAGGCTTATATAGTTGATTATCTAATTCATATACAATAGTCCGAAACAATCACCTAATGTTATGTCCATAACTTTCATAGAAAAAATAAAATTCATACCGTTTTTTTAAGTGAAAGTTGATGCTCAAGCCAACCAATTATTTAATCTATACAAAAAAAATTCACACATAATACATTATCTTTGCTATTGGACAAATAAGTTTCATACAGTTGATCATCTAATTTATCCATATATTCACAAAATTAAAGTTACATAAATTAGAGTTACAAATAATTAAAATATATATTTTGGATCTCTTTCAATACAATTGAATTATGTGATTACAAAATAACTCAATTCTTGGACTTTTTTTTAACCGTAGACTTGGGCTTAGAAACAACTTATAACTTGGGCTCCTGATAAAATTAGAATTAAATCTTAATTTGCACTCAGAAGTTCCTTTTGTCGTCTTGAATAGTAACTAAATGTTAAAAAAACTTAATTCAGAGGTAGAGATTACTAAGCCGAACATAAATTAAAATTTTGGACAAAAAAAAAGGCTAAATGAGGGATTCTTAATCCTTGCTAAAATCGATGTATCAGATGGCTAAGATTTAACAGAATAACAGGGGACACCCGTTGCAAATGCTACTTGCTTGCCCCATTTAAAACCACATGGATCCTTCTTTACATCAGATGGCTAAGATTTACCCGTATAAAAATAAAAAAAAGGCTAGCTTAAATCTGTCCCACAACGACAATCGTTGAAAATTCTGAAGTTAAGAATTTTGTTACAATCGCTAATTATTCTAAATAATAGGCCTTACATTTTTCCTATTCATGAGCATCGGTGGAATTAAATGAAAAGACTCGAAGTCAACGTCTCTATTTCTTAAAGAAGTATATATGTATATATTTTTATATTTTATGATATGTATTTTTCTCAGTAAAATTCATATTTGATTAAACTTGTGCATGAGAATCATTCTATGATTGACTCTAATAGTGACAACCTAAGATTCTATAGACTTGAAAAAGTAAATAAATTGTTTTTGTCGGTGGAATTCCAACTTTTGGTATGAGAAGAGTCAAAAAGCAAAGAAAACTGCTATCGGCAACAGAGAAAAGTAGGAACGTTTGATTAATGGCATTATGACAGAGACCAACCAGTTTCTGCTAATCACAATAAAGTACAAAAACAAGCATTTCATTTATTATGGCTCTCAATGAACTTAATTGCCTAATATAAAAAGTTGAGTGCACCCCAAAAAAGTTCAAATTATTTTATCATTTTTCTTTCATTAGCCATGACTTCTCCAAAACCTTACAGCTTGCACCTCTTTCTCTTCTTCCTCTGTCTTAGCTCATCAATCTCTTTTGCTTCTGATCACATCTCTTTCGACAACTCACTCTCAGGAAACAAGACTATAAGCTCTCAAGGTGGAAAGTTTGTTCTCAGTTTCTTCCAGTTAGGTAACAAATCAATGTCTTCAAATTACTACCTTGATATATGGTATAAGAAAGTGTCACAATTCACTCCTGTTTGGATTGCAAACAGAAATGCACCAATCTCAGATCCTAACACTATTGGGTTAACAATTTTACCCACTGGAAATATGGCTCTTTTGGATCATAACAAGACTCATATTTGGTCTACAAATGTGACCTCTCTATACTCAAACTTCATAATTTGTACATTGTTAGATACTGAAAATCTTGTGTTAAAATATAGTTCCAATCAAACTGCCACATACTTATGGCAAAGCATGGATCACCCAACTAATACCTGGTTACCTGGTGCTATTTGGAAGAAGCAAAACATTGGGCCAACAGAGCTTGGTTTCATGGAAGAATTATGATGACCCGGCAGAAGGGATATTCTCTTACGAGATAGATTCAAATGGCTCCAGTCAATATTTCCTATCCTGGAACAGATCAAAACATTACTGGACATCTGGAGAGTGGACTGGGAAAATGTTTAATAACATACCAGAAATATATTTCTTATCCAACTATGAGTTTGTCTCTAATGAAAATGAGACCTATTTCAAATGCTCATTGCAGGATGAGTGTTATTTTTGAGAGATGCAATATCTGAGGAGATTCTGAAAAAGCTTTTTTTGTATTACACTATCTTTTTCTTATTACACAGTGGCTATATATATTACAAGGTCTAATATGACCGTTGGAGCCTTTTTCTACAGTGACCTGATTTGTACATTTTACATATATGCCCTTGATCTATGATGAATTATATTCTGAGATCATTATTCAACACCCCCCCTCAAGCTAGGATTGTAAATATCGAATAATCCTAGCTTGCTTGTGATTTCTTCAAACGGTTTGGGATCCAATCCTTTTGTAAACACATCCGCTAGTTGGTCCTCACTTCGAACAAACGGTGTTTCTATTTCCTTGGCTTGGACCTTCTCTCTAATAAAATGACAGTCGACTTCTATGTGTTTGGTCCGTTCGTGAAATACGGGATTTAGTGCAATGTGACGTGCGGAGTTGTTGTCGCAAAACATTTTCATGGTTTGATCAAAGTTGATTCCCATATCTTTGAGCAATTGTTTGAGCCATATCAATTCGCATGCGGTTGATGCCATGGCTCGATACTCCGCTTCCGCGCTTGATCGTGCCACAACATTTTGTTTCTTGCTTTTCCATGTGACTAGATTTCCGCCTACAAATGTGCAAAAACCGGTGGTGAATTTTCTATCAAAGCTACCGGCCCAATCTGCATCGGAATAGCCACATATTGCATTAGAATTATTATTTTTCATCCATATGCCCTTACCGGGATTTCCTTTTAAATATCTTAAAATTCTATTTATGGCCTCTAAATGTGGTGTTCTTGGTGAATGCATAAATTTACTAATTTGGCTTACGGAAAAAGAGATATCCGGACGGGTAACCGTAAGATAAATTAATTTTCCTACAAGTCTTTGAAATTGATTTATGTTTTCTAAGGGTTCACCATCCTCGGTATTTAGTTTATATTTATTATCTATTGGTGTAGGGGCCGGTTTACAACCTAATTTACCGGTTTCTTTTAACAAATCCAATGTGTATTTTCTTTGTGAAATTAATAGACCTTTGTTTGAGAATGCTACTTCTATTCCTAGAAAATATTTTAAATACCCTAAATCTTTAATGTCAAATTTTTCTTTTAATTGGGATTTGATTTTTCTAATTGCCTCTAAATTGTTTCCGGTAATTATTAAATCATCTACATATACTAACACAAGGGTTATATTTTTTCCTTCACTTTTAGTAAATAAAGAGTGATCGGCATCACTAATTTTAAAATTGCAAGAAATTAAGTATTGAGATAGCTTGCCATACCATGCCCTTGGAGATTGTTTAAGTCCATAAATTGATTTTTTTAACCTACAAACAAGGTTAGCATTTTTTTCTTTTACATGACCCGGTGGGAGGGTCATATAAACTTCTTCCTCAAGTGTTCCTTGAAGAAATACATTTTTAACATCCATTTGATATAAATTCCAACCATTATTTACGGAAATAGAGAATAAAATCCTAACCGTATTCATTTTTGCAACCGGTGCAAATGTTTCATTGTAATCTATACCATAGGTTTGAGTAAATCCTTTGGCTACCAATCTTGCTTTATACCGTTCTATAGTACCATCACAATTATATTTAAATTTGTAAACCCATTTGCACCCAACGAGTTTTTTATTTTTTCGTAATGGAACAATTACCCATGTTTCATTTTTTTCTAGAGCTTTAAGCTCTTCTTTCATGGCTTTATTCCAAGTTGGTTTTTGAATGGCCTCTTGATAATTTTTTGGTTCTAATTCTTTTTCTATAGTAGCAAGAAAGGCTTGGTATGAAGGCAAATTTTTTTTATATGAAACAAAATTTTGTATAGGGTATTGTACGGTATAAGTTACATAATCTCTAAGTCTACTCGATGGTTGTGATATTCTAGACGTACGTCTAAGTCCCGAATTATTTCCTACTTCGGTCTCATTTATATCACTATTATTATCATTTATTTCTTCTTCGGCATCACTTGTATCACTTTCTTCTAAATTGTTTTGAACAATGTAAGGTGTTACGGAATTTATTGTTTCATTTCGAATTTGATTAGACTCTCGAACTTCTCCAATTTTTTTGAAATATGGCTCATTTTCAAAAAATATAACATTTCTAGAAATAAATAATTTTTTATTAATAGGGTCATAGCATTTGTATCCCTTTTTAAAAGATGAATACCCTAAAAAAATAGTTTTTGTTGATACAAAATCTAGCTTATCTTTTCTTTTAATATGTACAAAGCTTGTACATCCAAATATTTTTAAATGATCAAAGGTTATTTTTCGTTGATAGAGAATTTCTAGTGGGATTCTATTTTCTAATCTTGAACTTGGTAATCTATTAATCAAATGTGTAGCGCAAAGTATGGCATCCGACCAATATATTTTAGGAACATTATTTTGAAACATTAATGTTCTTGTCATTTCTAGCAAATGTCTATTTTTTTTTCCGACACTCCATTTTGCTCAGGTGTATTGATGCAAGTGGTTTGGTGTATAATTCCTTTTTCTTTAAAAAATGTGGCAAAATCTTTGTTTACAAATTCCGTTCCATTATCCGACCTAAATATTTTTAATTTTGCATTAAATTGATTTTCAATGAGACAAAAAAATTCTTTGAAGCTACTAAAAACTTCACTTTTTGATTTTAGTAAGTATAACCAAGTGGTTCTTGAAAAATCATCGATAAAAATAACAAAATATTTAAATCCATTATATGAATCAATTGGGGCCGGTCCCCATACATCCGAATGAATTAAATCAAACATAGCTTCACTTTTGCTATTGGAATGAGAAAAATGAAGTTTTGTTTGTTTTGCCAATTTACAAATTTCACAATTAGCACAATTTAAATTCTTACAATCCAAAATAAAATTTAAAATCTTGTCGGAAGGATGCCCAAATCTTCTATGCCAAAGTCCAGTATCAATGGATTTAGCGGAAGCACAAAAATAATTTTTTGAATTCAAAAAGTAGTGTCCATTTTCAAGAAATCCTTCACCAATCTTCGTCCCGGTTTCCCGGTCCTGAAATACAACATTTTTACAAGAAAAAATTACATCACAATCTAATTCTTGCGTTAATTTTTGAACCGAAAGTAAATTTATTGGAAACGTATCTAAATATAGCACATTAAATATATTTTTATTACAAAATATAGTTTCACCTATACCGTTTATTTTAGCCTTCATACCGTTAGCTACAAAGACAAATTGGTCGTTTTTGGTCATGTCTATATTTTTTAGAAGTGCTTGATTACCAAACATATGATCCGTAGCACCGCTATCAATAATTATTTTATCTAATAAATTTAAATTTTTTGAGTGTGAAGAAATACCATAAAATTTAGACTGATTTTGTTGAGTCAGCAGCACAGACATCTATTGAAATAGAGACTGCAATTGATCTGCTGAATCCCTTGACCTGTTTTGGCCTGAATCTGACCCGCCAGCGAAAAAATTAGACCCTTCATTTAGACCCGGTTCTGTTGGGCCCTTAGCTACATTTGGTTTTGGTTTTTTATTAAAATCGGCCTGTGTAGTGAATCCCCCACGAGACCCCAAAATCTCTTTCTTTTTCTCCTCTGTCTGATCACCTCTTGCTCCTCCAGCGCCATTGCTGCCTTGATTCCTCCAATGTTTCGGTTTTAAGTGAGGGTGAAGGAACCAGCACTCTTCATGGGTATGGCCTTCCTTTTTACACCCCGTGCATCTCTTGATTTCACTGTGATTTGAGTGAATTTGGGATCTAGGGTTTTGGCTGAAATTGGGAAAATTGAATTTTTTGGCCACTGCAAAGCCGTGGGTCTCGTGTCCCTCTTCGGCTACGATTTGTGGACCACCCATTGCTTCCCTTCTGCTCTCTTCTTGTTGGATCATGTTCTTGATTTGAGAGTAAGAAGGAAGAGGAATGGTATTCATAATCTGTGCCCGCACGGCCTCATAGCTGGAGTTTAAACCGGCAAGGTACTCGAATATATCATCTTCTTCTTGCCTTTGTTTGATTACTGCCAAGTCAGTGGTTGGCGGCCGGTATGATCGGAGTTCATCCTTTTTCTTTTGAAGAGCACCAAGGTACTCTATGTGCTTTCTATTGCCTTGCTTTTCTTGTTGGATTTCTTGCTTGAGTTGATAGATACAGGAATAATTATTCTGTTGCCCGTACATGTCTTTCACGGCTTGCCATAACTCAAAAGCCGTGTCAGCAAGTAGAAAGAGTTCTGAAATTGATGGCTCCATGGAGTTTGTGAGCCATGTTATAATTTTGTCTTATGGGTTCTCCATTTCTTTGCTGCCTTTTTGTCAGCTTCGGTCAGCAAATTTGGGTTTGCGGGTTTTGGCTCGGTATTTTCTCCTGTGATGTATTCTAGCATCTCTCGACCGCTGAGCGCTCTCGATGCAGCCTTTGCCCATGTAAGATAGTTCTTGCCATTGAGCAAAGTATTTGTGAGTTTGGAGGTGTTGGTAACCTCGTGTTGCCCCTCTTGAGCCATTTACTTCTTTGCTGAATTTTCTGTTATCAGTTTTGTTGCTGATTTGTTGTGTACCAGTTCACTGGTAACGGATTTGGATTTTTTCCGGTCACAGAACTTAGCGCTCTGATACCATGTTATTTTTGAGAGATGCAATATCTGAGGAGATTCTGAAAAAGCTTTTTTTGTATTACACTATCTTTTTCTTATTACACAGTGGCTATATATATTACAAGGTCTAATATGACCGTTGGAGCCTTTTTCTACAGTGACCTGATTTGTACATTTTACATATATGCCCTTGATCTATGATGAATTATATTCTGAGATCATTATTCAACAATGAGAGTATAATTTCGAGGTTTGTGATTGATGTATCAGGGCAAATAAAGCACCTAACATGGCTGGAGGAATCACAAGTATGGATCTATTTTTGGACTAAACCACAAGAACAGTGTGATATCTATGCTCTGTGCGGTCCTTTTAGAAATTGTGATGAAACAAGTTTACCATATTGTAGTTGTGTGAAAGGTTTTAAAGAAGTAAATTTCATAGATTGGGAGCTTGGCAATCCAAGTGAAGGTTGCCAGAGGAACTCTCCCTGCAATGTGGCCTGACAAATGGATCGTCACCAAATAAAGAAAACGATCAATTCTTTGAATATCAGGCGTAAACCTACCAGATAATCCACAAATGTTAAACAATGTTAGTGTAAAAGATTATGAAAGAGCATGCCTAAAATATTGTTCTTGTAATGCATATGTATATAATAATAATAAATGCTCAATTTGGTACGATAGTTTGCTTAATTTGTACCAAGAAACAAAAAAGTTCACTGGAAACACATTATTTCTTCGTCTGTCAGCATCTGAGTTCAAGAAGCCAAGCCACATGAAAAAGGAGATCATTTGGGTTATCTTTGGATCTCTCTTAGGATTTCTAGCTTGTGTAGTTGTTATTCTTTTGTTGGTCAGGAGGTACCAAAGGAGAAGGTTTATTCTAGCTACCAGTGGATCAGAAAGTGGCTAGGTTGCATTTAGATATGGTGATCTGCGAAGAATGACAAATAATTTTTCAGAAAAGCTTGGTGGAGGTAGCTTTGGTTCAGTGTTTAAGGGAAAATTACCAAATATTTTTTCTGTTGCAGTGAAAAGGCTGGAAGGGATCATCCAATTAGGGGAAAAACAATTTCGAAATGAAGTGAGCACAATTGGCATTGTTCAACATGTAAATCTAGTTCGTTTGAGGGGGTTTTGCTGTGAGGGCAACAAAATGTTCCTAGTTTATGATTACATGGAGAATGGATCACTAAATAAGCAATTTTTCCGAGAAAATTCTACTCTTTTGAATTGGAATAGACGATACCAAATTGTGCTCGGAACAGCACGGGGCTTGGCATACCTGCATGATAGTTGTAGAGATTGCATAATACATTGTGATGTAAAGCTTGATAATATCTTGCTGGATGAACTCTTTGTTCCAAAGGTAGCCGATTTTGGCATGACGAAACTTGTCGGGAGAGAATTTAGTAGGGTTTTGACCACTCTAAGAGGAACTATTGGATATCTTGCTCTATAATGGATATCTAGAGTGCCAATTAGTGCAAAAATAGATGTTTACAGCTATGACATGGTTCTTTTGGAACTAATATCAGGAAGAAGAAATTCAGAACAACTAGAAGGAAAAACTATTAATTACTTTCCTCTGCTGGCTGCTGTAGAATTGAATAAAGGAAATATGCTCAAAATACTTGATTCCAGTTTGAATGGAAATGCTAATTTAGAAGAGGTTGAGAGAGTGTGTAGAATTGCTTGTTGGTGCATTCAAGACGAAGAACACAACCGTCCGACTATGCGTCAAGTGGTGCAAATTTTGGAGGGTGTTTTGGAAGTGAGCCTACCACCAATAGCAAGATCACTTCAAGATTTGAAAGACGAATCGGGGAAATTGGGTTTCTTCGAAGAGCATTCTCTCTGAGAGAAAAGGTGTCCAATTTACTTGTTTTCATTCTTATATGTCCTTTTGTTTAGTTATAACAATATTGTAGAATGGGGAGTTTAGTGCAGTGGTACGAGCTCTCGAAAATAATATCTAAAGATGAGGTACCAGAAACTCTTTAATAAAGAAAAAGTTATAGCAATATGACTATTTCTGAAATATCTTTATGCCTATTTTTTTTATTATATATATTAAGGTGCTTGTAATATAATTTTTCTTTTGGTCTGGTGTTTTCAGCTAATACTATTTAGTAATCAATGTTGTTGTCGTAGTCGTCAACTCATCACGAAGGAATATTTACATATGTGACGTTAATTAGAGTGATTTCCAATGTTTTTTCTTTGTTTTTTATTTCCTTTGTGATAAGGTGAATTTAGTGATGCATATATTTGATTGTACCTTGCAAGGTTTGTGATGTGATGTGATGTGCTAATCAAGAACAAAAATAGAGTGTGATGTGAACACACTATCAAAAGTTTATCGGATTGGTTTCAAATAATGAATTCAAACGGTTGAAATTCATCTATTTCAAGAGTGATGTATGTACATATAAAATTTTGATAGTTTCAAATTTATTTAGTACAAGGTCAAGCGGTAAAAAAATGAATACATAAAACAACTTATAAAATAACTTATAAAATATTCATTTTTTTACCACTTGACACTGTACTAAATGAATTCGAAACTTATAAATTTTTTCATATACCTGCATCACTCATGAAGTAGATGGATTTCAATGGTTTGGATTCGTTTGTTTGAAGATTTGCACACAAAAACTAAATTTATTGAAAATAGTTTTCACTTGAGAATATGTTATACATAAATACATAAGTTATATATGTAAGGGGTGCAATTTCAATTTAGGTTAAAGAGCCAAATACCAAATTCCTAAATTAACTAGCAATTGCAATTCCTAAACTCAAAACTCCGCGTAAGAAAAAGAATTAAAATACACAGCGGAAGCATTAGTTACTTACTTGGATCCATGCTTTGCAATCTCACTTGCAAACTTCACTTGATACGAGTTGACTTGAGATGGTGCTTGATTGGTGCGCTTTCGAGTCCTTCCAAGCAAGCCCTGGTGCCTTTCTTCTCTCTCGAGTCACGAACGGAGCTCAAGAGTATTATTCTCTAATGGAGGGAGAATAAGGTGGCTATGCACAACACATGTGCCCTAAAAATTTTCTTACCCGGATTGCTTGGAGACCCAGCGCCTTTTATACTAGTGAAAATGTATCTTTGAGAGATCTTATAATTCATGTCAAAAATTATACATAATATATGACATATTTTCTCAAAGATATTCGTTTGTGCATTTTTGGTAACCAATCAAATATGCATAACATATTTTCCTTTTCTATTCAATTATACAAATCAATTATATTTGGCTGACAAACAAATCGTATAATTAATTGATATAATTGATCAAATATGCATAATAATTCTTACATTTATCACTAGTATTAGTTGAATTAATTATAATTGGTCCATCAACAATTATAATTAATTTACATTATGTTCTATATGCATTCGTGTCCCAAAACTTAGCGAAATTACGTACTATGCCATTATTTCAGTCAATCACATTTAGGCATATCTTATATTATTCCTCATAATATTATTGACAGTATGTGATATATTAATCATATAACACGTAGTCCAAAATTAATTGGAATTGACGTCTCAATTCCAACAATACAGGGTTACCATTATATTGGCCAGATTACAATAAAAAATTTTGCTGGTTCGTGGAATTCTTATTTTACTTTACCGGAGAAGTGAAAATTTCATATCCCTCAGAAAATGGAAAAGGCACAGAGCGGACACCTCTGATCTGTTATTGTGTTTAAAAAATAGCGCGAGATGGAAATTTAATAGATTTAGCGATGTTATTTGAATACATTATTTTATTAATATTGATCATAGTTCCAATCTACAGTACAAGTATATATTTTCCTAAGAGACATTAGAGTCGTTACAAATATTTTTAAGAAAAGCAAAATAAACCCGTTACTTCTTTACTGTTCTTGATATAGTGGAAAAATAGGAAAAATGATTAAAAAATATAGTGGAAAAATGAGAATTTGATTAAAAAAAAATGAAAAATTCGCACACAGACTGTTAAGTGTACTCTACTTATTAATAATGATTCTACAGGGTGATATTTATTTTGTTCTTAGTGCGTTAAAGAACCATTCGACCATTTGTTCTCACTGGACTGAATTTATAAACCTAAGGTAACTCAAATTTTAAGTTTAGATCTGAACCGGGTATTGATAGGGCTGTGAAACCCACTTTGGATTAGATCGGCCGGAATCTGATCGGACGGTCCGGATACAAATCAAAATTTGAGTTACCTCAGAGAATCCAGGCTTTGGTCCCAAATTATTTTATAGATAATAAGGTGAAAAGTTTGTTAGTACCCCTGTAAAATTTTAATATAACCCCTGACCCCTGTTTGATGATGGCTTCCCTGTATTTTATATTTTGTTACAACATACAAGACTTCAAAATATTTTGCACCATGGTTCACACGAGATAAATGAGAAATAAGATAAAGCAGGAGGGAAGGAATATTACAATATTTTGTATAACTTTAATTTTGTCATCTTATTAATCTTTTTGATGCCCTAATTTTAAGATTAGTAAAATATAAGTTTTATAAAGTTATATAAAGTAATTTCTATTCACCTCACCCTTCTATTGAATATTTAACCAAATAAAAATTTATTATGAGAATTTTCTCCTCTTCCTCTAGATCTACTCTTCATCTGAATAAAATGTTAGATTATGTTTGGATCGCAAAAAAAAAATACAAAAATAATGTTATTTGAGTTAATATATGAGAATATTGTGAAAAGAATACCAATATGAATAATATAAAAAGAATACTAACACCTCTAAATGTAATTAATTATTCCCATTATTAATTTATTAATTACATAAGAAATACAAGCATTAATTCAACGGTTACATTATTTTTACAACTATCATATCCCAATTAAATTCACTATTTTCTCATTAATCACATTATTAATTATTATTTACGAATTACAAACCAACACTGCACCATCCATCTAGCATGTCGATCGAATTCATATCATCTAAGGTAACTCACAGTTTTGAATTTGAATCCGGTCCCTTCATTATATAGTAGCACGGATCTTAATTAAAGGAACCCGTGCATTACAGACAGGCTTGGGTCGGATTGGTCCAAATTCTTATCAGACTCTTAGCACGTCCCCGGGCCAAACCCGACAAGCTTCCTTGACACATCATAAACCACATTGAGCTTTCTTTGTTGCACATTCCCTATGATTGTAAAATCGCTCGGGTCACTGTTTCCGGCGAACGCTAAGCAAACCTGAGAGATGGTGTTGGTATAGAACACTCCGGCGGCATCGAGATTTACTGTTGATCCTGAAAAAATGAATGAAATTACCGGAATTGTCACGCTAGAATGCCCCGTGAAATCGTAGCACGTGTCAAGTATAGACAGAGCCGGTGCAGTCTTGTACTGTGACATGGCTTGCCTAAAGGCGGTACGCAAAGCGGAGTAGGCATCTGACGGTAATCTCGTGATAACCGTGCCAGAGTCGATTATGGTTTCGGCATTCGAGAAAACTGTCGAGGATACTGGTAGTTGCTTACCGCCTACACTTAACCCGATCAGATTTAGATAGTAAAATGTCGGGGTGTCTTCGTTTGTCAGTAACGGTGTGTACTTCACATTTGTCGGTACGGAGCCGGTACCGAAACTTAGGTAACCTGTCGTGGTGGTGGTAGCCGGGAGGCAGTATGAGAACACACCTCCATATTTCCCAATTGTTTGAGAGACAAAAGATGTCGTGTCACGGCCGAGACCTAGTAATCCGGCCGCCTTTCCGAAGAGACCGTCGTTGTTCTCTCCGCACCCAAATCGAAAATTCGGTACCACATCACTTGCAGTAAGCGTAAGTGTATCTTGCGCGTAATAACCAACCGTGTAAGAACCGTCTCCGTATTGCACGGCATAGAGACAACTACTTCCAGAGCAACCTCGAGTGTCTAACTGGTCACAGTAATTTGAACTGCAAGAGATGTTGCGGTACGTAGAGGATTGTGTCGGGTCAAAAATCGGGTCTTGTTGAGAATAACAAGCGGATACACACGGTTTGCACTGGATCCACGTAACATCACTTCCCGTGTCAAAGATGACTGAGAAGTACTTTTTCGGGGTGCCGAAACCGACTGAGACAAAGTAATTCCCGGTGCCAATTGATGCACCGTAGTGTGCCGGGATCTCCAAGGAATTTAACGGGTTGTATGCCTTCTCTCGATTAGAAGCTGTTGCGGCACGGCGATGAATCGAGTCGACTCGGGATTGATCCTGCGCAAGGATTTGTTCATGAGTCGGGTTTTCGTCGAGCCCGAGAGGAGAACACGGGCTATACCGGTGAACAAGCTGCAGACTCAGATCGTCCGGTCCTGATGATTCTTTGATCTCTGAAATTATATATTATTTTTATTAAATCTTGAGAGGAGATATGTATGTATCTTGTTCATGATTCCAAAAATATCATACATTTTTTTATTCGGCATGTTAGTTACATATCTCTATCCAACAACTTGATCCAAATCCAAAATGTAAGCCAAAGAAACATGCAGCAGGTCCTTCATTTTCATGTTTATACTTTTTTTAATTGTTACTTTTTATCCAAGGATGATAATGGCTGGTAAATTTTTCATATTTTAGTTATGTTCATATATTAATAAATTCTCCATGATATATTCTAGCTAACCATTGATATATAAACAGTTGACAGTTACATGCAAAGTTTATAAACACTTAAATAGACTTCAAACGATAAATTTAAACTAGTAAAACTGTTCTACTTCACGAGTAATGTGTTTACGTGCAAAATTTATAAATTTTTGAATTTATTTAGTATAAAGTCGGTCAAAAATAAAGATTTATAACTTAATATATATGCATTCATTTTTCATTTTATTTTGACCGATTGATTTTATACTAAATAAATTTGAAAATTTATAAATTTTATATATGTAAACACATTATTTGTAAAATAGATCGGTTTCAACGGTTTTGATTCATCATCTAAAATCTATATGATAGATTTTCAAAACAATAGCACAGCATATCGCTATACTATTATTAAAAACTCAAATTAATTAGTGACAATTTTGTACCTTGAGGAGAGGAGCAAGTGTCAGCTGCCATGAGAGAATTCAAGCTTACTGTGTGCATTGAACTTCTTGCCAGAGGTGCAAATGTTAGTAGTAGAGAGAGAACAACAACCAAGACATTCCCATGACAATCCATTAATTGATTTCAATATCAAGTGGTTGGTTTGGAAAAATACAAGTATATATTTTGCCAAGTACATGGCTTGTCTTTATATAGATGCACCAATACAACCCCACCCATAAAATAAGACAAATAAAATAAACTATATATTTGTGGGGTCTTTGTAAGTTTTTGATTTGAAGATAAGTTATCTCTTGAGCTTATATAACTTAGATGCTTTGTCCGTATTTTACCGCATGATATATATAGTATGAAAGGGTCAGGATCGAGTAACAGTATTTTAATTCCATGTACCTATAAATAAGAAATTTCAATTTTTTGAAATATTTTAAAAGAATACTTAATTTGCATAATTTAATTCCAAGAAACTTGATTGTTAACTAGAGAGAAAGTTTAAATGGACATTAAAGTCACTATGAACATTATTTTGGTCGAATAATTTAATTAAAAAAAATCTCATTCTAATATAAAAAATGAAAACATAATTTATTTCTTTGGCTTTTAAATGAAAAAAAAAACTTGATACCCCATCCTTGAACGTGACATTTTCGGATATATTGATGATGCACATAATAAAAAAGAGAAAAAGAAAATAAAAAGGAGAACCAAACTAACACTCAAAATAACATATATAGCAAGGTTCTAAATAGCGTTTATAGCGTCGTAGCGGGAAGGCTAAAAAAAAAGCTATAGCGAATAGCGTCGCTATAGCGAATAGCGTCGCTATAGCGGAAGCTATTCCAAATAGCGTTTTTTTTTTTACATTTCGTATATTCAATATTTGTACTAAATATCAACATTATCTAAGGTCTCATAGAACAATAAATAACACCAAAGTAATTAAGAAATTATAATATTCATATTGAACCCGTACAAAGTCCAAATTGCGGTTCAAAATATCCATAGTAATATCATAAACTATCGATTTTTCCTATTAAAAATATCTTAAGTATCATGATTCATGACATAATCTATTTTTTTTTTCTATTCAAATTTTAATTCCGGTTTGGACTTTTTTTCTATTCAAATTTCAATTTCTATTCCCAATTTCAAATTGATTTATTTGTAGCAAGTAGCAACAAATTCAATTTCGGTTTGAGATTTTTTTTATCTTTATTTAAAACCCATATAAATTGCTTAAAAATAAAAAATAAAAAAAAACCCATATTGTATAGCGCAAATAGCGCTGTAGCGGACCGCTATAGCGCTGTAGCGGCCGCTATAGCGGCCGTAGCGCAAATAGCGCATGTTGATGTCGTAGCGTAGCGTTTGGGGTCCAAAAACGCTATAGCGCGCTATTTAGAACACTGATATATAGTATTGAGGGGGCAAACTTTTGGATCACTTATTTATTGATATACAATGAAAATAATTTTTTTTTGTCATTTTCGATGAACTTTACTTCACAAATAAAATTAATGCTACTAGTTGATTTCAACATTTCAACATCCAATTTTACAAAATACATATCAGAAGTAATTATATTACAAATAGCTCCATATGCAGGGGTAGATTCAGGATTTTTGTCACGGGACAAAAAAAATATCGAATCGGGTTTAAATAGCTAATCGGATTTAAATCCATTCACTAATTGGATACTCGATAAAAAATAATGCTTTAACTTATACTTTTCAATTTTTGACTAGTGATTTATAATCAGTGTTCTAAATAGTGCGCTATAGCGGCGCTATAGCGCCGCTATAGCGTTTTTGGACCCCAAACGCTACGCTACGACATCAAAATGCGCTATTTGCGCTATACAATATGGGTTTTTTTTTTTTTTTTTTTTAAGCAATTTATATGGGTTTTAAATAAAGGTAAAAAAAATCTCAAACCAAAATTAAATTTGTTGCTACTTGCTACAAATAAATCAATTTGAAATTGGGAATAGAAATTGAAATTTGAATAGAAAAAAAGTCCAAACCGGAATTAAAATTTGAATAGAAAAAAAAATAGATTATGTCATGAATCATGATTCTTAAGATATTTTTAATAAGAAAAATCGATAGTTTATGATATTACTATGGATATTTTGAACCGCAATTTGGACTTTGTACGGGTTCAATATGAATATTATAATTTCTTAATTACTTTGGTGTTATTTATTGTTCTATGAGACCTTAGATAATGTTGATATTTAGTACAAATATTGAATATACGATGATACGTCCTATCTCGGGAGATGAGGCCGTATGGGAAATTGGGCTGAGTCGGATTCGTCCTGCCAAAAGATGGCAGGCCGAGGTGTGAAGTGAGTTGTGAACTCGGGGTGGATTGTGAGAGATTCTGGCTCTATCCTGTATGATCTCTCTTGTGGTTGGAAAACGTGTCCCCGCTTCATGGGAATCACTGGCTTATATAGTCCGTCCATAACTGCTATCTCGGGCAGTTATGGAGGACGTGGGTAGTTATGTCAGCCGTTACTGGGATAGGGGGCATTAAGTTAGCCGTTTCTACCATCATCCCGCATGTCGGTTAACACGAACTCATTTAAGGCATATTGGGGCCGCTGTATTGGGCCCCAACTTGGTGGATATTTGGGCCTTTCATATGACTTCGGGTTGGCCTCTTAGTGAGGTCCGAATCCCAGTTGTTCATGGCCCAGTTTAAATTAAAGGGCCTGTGGAACATGGCCCTATCATTAGCCCCCGAAGTCGGAATGCATCAGCGAGATGCTTTCGACTTGAGGGTGTATAACTCATGAAAGCACAATTAAAAAAGTACCAAACATAAATAAACCCTTCTTATATTAATAAAGACTCGTTACAACTCGAGCTAAACTAAAAGATTCAATCAGAAATAAAGGCTACAACTCGAAATGAACTAAGGCTTCAAGCAAAAAATAAAAGGTGGATCTACTTAGCCTATTAGCTTTTATTCTTATAAGTAAGTTAATGAAATCCCGGAGGTGAAGGGATGAAGTCCATCATCTCACTATCCGGATCTTCAAAATGATCGTCTTCCCAAATCTGGTCCGGAGTAGCTGTAGCCAATGTGGGTGCATTGGGATGTCGGTTTTGGCAAGTTTGACATCTGAAGAATCGACGTCGGGGATCTGACCGATCATGAATCAAAAAATGAGAGGGATGCCACCACGTGCGACAACCCCGACATTTGACCATGTCTTCTTTTAGGGCAGATTTCCCACATGCCAGGCAATCGCGAAGAGGTCCGAGGAATTCGACGATGTTAAATTCGTCGCCCACCTCCCTGAATACTGCCAGCTTGTAATTTAAAAGGTCTCGGATGGTGACGGACTCGTTATCCAGCATCCAATCCAAGTCATTGGGAAAGTCTTGGATCAAGTCCTCCCTCTCCTCGGTTGTAAGTACACGTCGCTGGGGACCTCGGCTGGAGCTGGATGAACCAACAGGGCGAGATGGGATAATTCGACGCTCAATAGCTCGACGTTGCCTTGCACGTTCCTCTAGGAACTCTAAAGCATGTCGGTTAACAGACATGATGGATGCGAGGTGGAAATATTTGTTTTCTCAAAAGCAAAAGTAAAAGGGAAAGTATGTAGGGAAAGTGTGTCCCTGTCCTGTAAGAAATACCCTATTTATAGTCGTCGAACCGCTATCTGCCCAACTGTATACCATTAAATTGGCAAGTTTAAAATAGGCAGGTTTTAAAATAGGCAGGTTTTAAACCGCCATCTCTCTTTTTTTTTCTTTTTTTTTTTTTTTTTTTTTTTTTTTTTTTTTTTTTTTTTTTTTTGCGCGTGTTAAATGGTTTGTAAGTAAAACGAGATGAAAGCCCGAGGTAAATAGGAGAACAATGAAAAATAGATTAAATGTTCATTGATATTTCAAACTCATACAAGATCTAACTCAAACTGATATAATAACAAAGCCTATTGATACTAAAGAACATCGGATCTTGGAAGAGATGGACACAAAGATAGTTAATGTAGCCTCCTTTACTGTTGAGCGTGAAGACCACATCGTCGAATCAAATGTAGCCTCCTTTACTGTTGAGCGTGAAGACCACACCATTGGGTTAAACAATGTTGTCGGCAACGTTATTGATCCGACGTGCGTGGGGAAGGCATTGTTTACAAGTGAAGGATGTGAAGCAAGGATCACTATGGTTCCGAGGTGATCTTCGAGCCGAACACCCGGGATGAAAGGCTTCTTCACAGCTGTCACAATGAAACATTTGCGGAGAATATCCCCTCAACTTGCAAATCGCACATCGGTCCCAAGCTAATGGGTTGTCTACATCATTGGGCTTGTGGATGGTAATCTCGGGACATAGACGAGATGACGGAATATCATCTTTTTCAAGGGCAATCTCGTTGCTCACTTGATCAGTCATCTCGTGATAGTTTGAGAGAGTAGGATAATTGTACGGTTGATGGATCGTTAAAGAAAGACGGAGGGTGTATATATAGTATATCGGCATTAAATGCCTGACGCTTCGTCTTCCGTTAACCGCCGTGAGCCATCTAGTCAGCCATCAAATCAGTCTGTAAGTCGAGGTGATGGCTCAATCCGTGCGTGACACGTGGCTTTCGTTAATTCGGTGAGAACTCGCGGCCGTTGAACGAGCGCGAGAATCGAAGCGTTGCCATGATGAAAGGAGACAGCGCGACGTTTCGTGGCGTCGTTTCGAAAACTACGCAAGTATTGAGCGGGAAAAAAGAAGGCCTCTATATATTTCGGCCCCCCCCTCCCCACTTAATTAATATCGTTTACTTGAGCCATTTGAAATCGGAGCGAAAGAGGAAAAGCAATCTCGGAATTCAGGAGCTGTCAATCTCGGAAGCGAAAGTCGAGCATTTCAACCTCCAAAAAAGGTAAGCCTTTGTCACCTCGGTACCTGGCCATAAATTGGCAAAGCCAGCATGTTGTAATGTTTATTGGCCGAAGTTAGGGAGTAAATTAATGAATAGTATAAGTATGGTAATGTTGTAGGAGTCTATTTACCTACCATAACTTTGATATCTAATGTGCATAATGAGCATAAATGCTTTTAGAAACTGATATTGTAATAGTAAGGTCGGTAACTTAAGCCAATCCTGTTTATTCGTAAATTTAGAAATGGCCGAAGAACAAGGTGGATTTCGGGACCAAGCTCCCCATACCTATGAGGAGGTGTCCCCACTATCCTTTTCACCCCCCCGCCCTGGTAGGGGCAAGAGTTTATACGGGATGACTCCCGTACATTCTGACGCAATGTCGGAAGATAATGAGGAGGAAGAATATATGGAAGGAAGTGAGCACGAAAGTCCATCTCGGGGTGAACTGGTTGACACCCCGGTGGGAACATCACAAGGGCCGTCGAAACCCAAAAACCCAAAGGCCAAGAAAATAATAGTTCCCCGAGATGGCCACCCAAGCGATACGAACTTCCCAACATCTGCCGGTATTTCACCCAAGCTATTTGTCCAGTGTGAAGATTATTGTGATGCCTTCTATAACGAACTTGTGCTGGAGGCCAGCAGAAAAGAGTATTCTCGAGAGGCAGTTCGGATGGTGGCTCCGGGCCCAAATGATCGAGCTCACGACTCAGAGCGCGGCATGTGCATATATTGGAAGATGCCAAAGTGCGGGTTCAAAATAAGGTTGTCCAAATTCGCACGCGAGATTTTGCGACATCTCAAAGTGGCTCCTGCACAGTTGACCGCACCCGCGTGGTGTTACATCATGAGCTTCAAATATGTATTCGACTACTTGCCCGAGTTAAAGGAATATTTCCCGAGTGTCGGGTTATTCTTCCATTACTTCACCGTGTTATATAACAGTGAAAGTTATCTCGCGATACGGAAGCGCTCTAATGGTTTGGCGCTATTTGAGCAACTGTCCAAAGCGGACGAGTGGAACCACGGGTGGGTATATCTCGAGAACCCGGAGGAGCTGAAATGTTTTTTGAATGTACAAAAGGAATGGCGCCGTCTAGAAAAGAAAAAATTGATGCCGACCTCACCTGATCCCCTGACTCCAGCTGATGTAAAGGCTAAAGAAATTCTTGATTATTATTTCACAAGTTAGTGTTTTTTGCCTTTAATTTACACCGGTATACCTGTGCATCATATTTATTTATCTAACTCGTAATAACATGAATAATGTACTAACTTTCGCATACCCTGCAGGTCACGGTTGTATGGCATTACCGTGGAAGGCCGCGAGTTCCTTCCCACTTGTAGCTAACCCGGAGGGCGGGGTCGTTCAGAAGAAAGGGATTAAGAACCCATCCAAGCCGAAGGCGGCTATAGTTCAGAAAACACCAAAGTCGGCCTCTACCCCGGTAACTTGTCAGCCGAGATCGGCACATACCGGGAAGAGTGTCAAAGACAACACCTCCGGTTCTTCCAAACTCGGGGGGTCGCAAAAGAGGAAGGAAGTATCTTCAGACGTTCATCCACCTCCACGTCTAACAAGGGAGCAAAAGGGAAAGGGTACGGCTTCTGGGCATCCCGAGGCCAAAAAACAAAAGACTCAACCCGAGATTAATTTGGGTAGAGTACAGGAGGTTGTAGAGGAACCCTCCCAAGCTCAAGTCGACGCTGCTCAAGCGGAATTAGACAAAATTATTGACAACGCAGCCGACAACGTGTGGGACCCCTCAGAGGAGCATAGGGATTTCCTGAAGTCGCGAATTTCGGACCAAGGGCGACAAACCGGTTTCGTGTGGGGCACGAATATCTCGCGGGGTTTCCCGGACAGCATCTTGGCCTATCTTCCTGGGTATTCGCTAATGCAGGACGAGGTGGAGCATCCCGAGGTTCATGCCGCCTTTTCACGGGAAACCTTCAGGTTAACCACCACTCAGCACCAGAGGAGATGGGCTGAGGAGCACCCCGACCAAGTAGTTGGTCATGTGTCGAGTCTACTGCATGATGCCGGGGTGTACTTCGGGTTTCTGAAGGACTCGATTGACAAACGGGATTCCCTCGTCATTCGTACTGACCAAGAGTCGCTGAACAGGGCTATCCTCGAGAGGAACTACTTTTTGCGAATGGCCGCACAAAAGGATAAGGAAATGAGAATAGCGCATGGCCAAGCTGCTGTGTTTAAGGCCAAACTCGAATTTGCAACGCATGTGGGCGTGCAAGCGGATGCCCAGCGTAAGGAGGCAGAGGAGAAATTGCAGCATCAAAAACGCACAGCCGAGGATTACAAGGGCAAGTCGGCACGTCTTAAAACCGAACTCGAGGCCCGAACTAAAGAGTTGGAGGACGTGAGGGCAGAGAACGCCCGACTTCAGGCCGAGATGCATGAGCTGCCAAAGAAAACACTTAGCAGATTTCTGGGCAGCAGAGCCTTCACACAAGCTGTCCCTTACGCATGTGTGGACATGATGACAGCAACCGTGCATGGCTATCTCTTGGCACTAGCCGACCATTACCCGTTTAGACCCGAACAGGTAGGGTTTACCGAGGTGAACCCTGAAAAAGTTGTTACAAAAAATCTGTCGGGTTACCGCTGGGATGAAGAGGGTGATTTATTTCTGAACCCGGACGGGACTCCTATTAATCAGGGCCTTATGCTTGAAAATCATCCGGTTTTAGGTATCGTCCATCCCTGGCCCAAGGCTAAATGGCCCAAGCATCTCGACTTGCCAGATGCCCCATCTGAAGAGCTGGACGATTTGCCTTCTGAGTCTGAAGGTAATAGTATAGGCGGCGAGATGATGGCAACTGAAGAAGATGAGGCGGTCAACCCTGATGGGCAAGGAAATGAGGCGACTTTAGATGCTCCCCTCTCACCTCGCGAAGGGGGAAATGGAAGTCCGAAAGAGGCGGACCCATCTATTTGTAAGTGTAAATTTACCTATCATATTCCTCGAGATGAGGTATTCTGGCCTATGCTCACTAAGTCTCTGTTTTTGTTTATATGCAGGATCATATCGAGCTAAGGAAGCAAGGAATTTTATTTTGTTTAGGAATGATTTTATACCCCCGAGATGTGGGGGTTAACAGAACTGTGATGTATTAATGTATTCATACCCCCGAGATGTGGGGGTTTTAACAGAAATGTTGTAATATGATGTGGTATACCCCAGAAATGTAGGGGTTTAACAGAAATTTGTGTAATCCTAAATTATTATTATTTCGTAGTTCTTTATTTCTCCGAGATGTTTCTTTCGATTTTTATCTCAGTTCATGCTTTGTATATATCCTTCTTGCCCCGTTTTTTTTTTTTTTTTTATTTATCGACATCGGGGAAAAGGGAAGTCGCGAGAAACATACGTTACCCCAAGGGGTTTTCGATTAATGTCGCGAACATAAAAATCATATTACTGGTTTAACAGTCGTCGTCTCGTAAGACTACATTTATTTCTTGTGTATCTCGGGAATCTTGACCAAGACTTATTTCGTTGCCAAAAAGGCTTTCGTTCATATATCTCGTACCCCAAATAATAATAACACAAGCAAATATCATATATAAATTGAGAACAGCCTAGGACCATACAAAAACTTGTATCTCGGTCTAGGTAAAATACATGAGATATAACAGAAAAAAGGGCTTATCTCGCCCATAACAATACATGGAATATAGGAAGTAAAACAATGTGAAAGTAAAATCATACATTAAGTGTAGAATTTCCGAAGGTGACAAGCGTTCCATGGTCGAGTAAGTATGAAACCACTCGGATCTTCCAACTCGTATGCGCCTTTTCCTCGGGGTCGGATGACCTTGAAGGGACCTTCCCATTGAGGAGCGAGTTTACTGACATGTTTGCCAGTAGCTTCAACAGTTTTGAGAACCAGATCACCAGGTTGAAACGCACGAGGTACCACATGTTTGTCGAATGCACGCTTAACTCGTCGTTGATATTCCATGGTGCGTATGCGAGCTTTCTCCCGACCTTCGGTAATGAGGTCGAGGTCAGCAGCACGTGCCTCGCGGTTCGCTTCAGCGGAATATGTCAAAGTGCGGAGAGATGGTTCCATCAATTCGATTGGAGTGACTGCTTCCATTCCGAATACCAGAGAATATGGTGTTTGCTGTGTAGCCTCTCTGGGTGTTGTACGATAAGCCCACAAGATGCCATCAAGAATGTCGGGCCAGTTTTTCCTGTTCTCTGCAACTTTCTTCTTCAGGCCATCTAAGATTGTACGGTTGGTGACTTCGGCCAATCCATTGCTAGCCGGGTGGCTGACCGAGGTGAAATTGTTTTGGATACCCAAGTTGGACAGGAATGCGATGGTTCGGGCTGCATTGAATTGAGTTCCATTGTCCGAGATGAGGGCATGTGGTATGCCGAAGCGACAAATGATGTTCCTCCAAATGAACTTCTCTGCTGCTGTGGCTGTAATTGTTGCCAGTGCTTCAGCTTCAACCCATTTGGTGAAATATTCCACTGCGACAATTATCCAACGGCGCTGTCGAATAGCTGTGGGAAATGGCCCGACTATGTCTATTCCCCATAAGTCAAAAGGCCAGGCCCCCGAGATGGATATCTGGTCGTATGCCGGAATGTTACTTAACTTGCTGTGGTATTGGCATCGTTCGCACTTTCGGACCAAAGTGGCCGCATCATGTTGCATGGTTGGCCAGTAAAAACCAGCTCGGAGAATGCGTTTTGCAAGAGTTTTCGCCCCTTGATGGCTCCCACAGATGCCCTCATGTACCTCTAACAACATTTTTGATGCCATCTCTTCGTTGATACACTTGAGCCAAGGTCGCACATATCCTCGTTTATAGAGGTGATTGTTGAAAATAGAATACATGGGTGCGATCCTTTTCAGACGTCGGGCTTCCAATGGGTCTGTGGGTAGAACTCCCGTGTTAAGGAAATTCCACATCGGGGTGAACCAGGAATCTCCGGGTTCAATGATGGTGAGAACAGCTGTGGTATCAATGTGAATGCTGGATTCAGGAACATCCATAACAATCACGGGCCGGTCTTTGTCAAGGTTGCCCGAAGCACCGAGCTTGGATAAAGCATCAGCTTGGCAATTTTTGTTTCGAGAAACATGTTGAATGTTGACCTCGTCAAAGTGACTCTTGAGCTGGTGGAACTGCTGTCTGTATTTGCGCAAGTTGTCATCCATGACTCGGCATTCGTCATTGATCTGCTTGACTGCCAACTCGGAATCGCTACGGAGGTGAACCTCGCGGGCTCCTAATTCTTTAGCCAACTTTAGACCCGCTATCATGGCTTCGTATTCCGCGGTATTGTTTGTTACCGGGAATTGAAAGTGAAGAGCATAATTCAGGGTTTCCCCTTGTGGACCAGTGAGAGATACCCCGGCGCCCGCTCCTTGTAATGAAGAAGCACCATCAACATGAATTACCCAGCGTCCTTCAGATTCGGGAGGAAGTCCAGAGTATTCAGCAATAAAATCGGCGAAGATCTGGGACTTCAGGGCATTTTGAGGATGGAAAGAGACATCAAACTCGGATAACTCGAGTGCCCAAGCTAGCAATCGCCCGGATGAATCAAAATTTGCGAAGGCCTTTTTGAGTGGTATCCCGGTATAAACCTTTATGGGATGTGATTGAAAGTAAGGTCGCAACTTCCGGGCAGCTATGACTAGAGCATATGCCGCCTTTTCAATTTGGGAGTATCTGGTTTCGGCGTCCCGAAGTACATGTGAGACAAAATAGACCGGCTTCTGATCGCGTCCCTCTTCGCGAACAAGGGCAGCGCTTACTGCATGTCCTGTTGTTGCCAAATACAACACCAAGGTGTCACCCGCGGTTGGCCTGCTGAGGCACGGTGGATTGGCGAGATAGGATTTGACCTTGTCAAAGGCTATCGCACATTCATCTGTCCATTCAAATTTGGCCGACTTGCGCATGGCCTTAAAGAAAGGAAAACACACATCCCCAGATCTCGCAATAAACCTGTTGAGAGCGGCCAGTTTACCTGTGAGAGATTGCAACTCTTTGAGATTTCGGGGGGGCTTCATGTCGAGTATGGCTTGTGATTTGGAGGGATGAATCTCAATGCCTCGCATAGAAACCATGAAGCCAAGGAATTTGCCACCAGTTAGACCGAAGAAGCTTTTCTTTGGGTTGAGCTTCATGTTGGCCGAATTTAATGTCGCGAAGGTTTCGCGGAGATCTCGGACATGGTCGAGGTCAGACATGCTTTTGACGAGTAGATCATCTACGTATGCCTCTACATTTCGTCCAATCTGGCCTTGGAAAACGGTGTTAACCATTCTTTGGAATGTAGCCCCAGCATTGCGCAATCCGAAAGGCATAACCCGGTAACAATAAAGTCCCGAGTTGGTAGTAAAAGCAGTTTTTTCCTCGTCGGCTTGGCTCATCCGGATCTGATTATACCCGGAGAAGGCATCCATGAAACTGAGATAAGCATGTCCCGAGGTTGAATCAACCAATTGATCGATTTTGGGTAAAGGGAAAGGATCCATAGGACAAGCTTTGTTGAGATCGGTATAATCGATACACATACGCCAGTCGCCATTGGATTTCTTGACAAGCACGGGATTGGCTGTCCATTCTGGGCATTCGACATTTCTTATAAAGCCAGCGTCAAGTAATTTCTGTACCTCGCGCTTGACGGCTTGCTGTCGTTCGTCCCCCATATTGCGCTTCCTCTGTCTGACTGGTTTTGACCCTGGTTTAATGTGCAATCGATGCTCGGCAATTGACCTAGGAATACCTGGCATGTCGGCTGCAGTCCAAGCGAAAACAGATTGGTTTTCTTGGAGGAATTTGATTAACTCGGCCCTTGCCGACCCTTGGATCGCCTTTCCTATATTAAGTGTTTTACCGTCACCTAATTCAATTTGCTCGACTTCATCAACGGGCTCAAGGGGAGCTTTCACCTCAGCTTTATCCACTGGGTCCAATGCGAGGTCGGTGTTTGGAGGCAAAAAGTCAGTACTAGAACGCAACCGCTGTGGATTGGTCTTTGCATCAGGCTGATCGACTTGGTGAACAGAACCTCCATGACCCTGAATGGTTGTCATGTAGCATTCGCGAGCTACCTGCTGTTGGCCACATTCTTCCCCTATCCCGTTGTCGGTGTGGAACTTGATTTTGAGGTGGGAAGGAGAAATGATAGCACCGATTTTATTCAAGGTCGCTCTACCCAAGATCGCATTGTACGCAGAAGGGGCATTCACGATGAGGAAGTCCACCATGACTTCCACTGTCCGGGGGGATGTACCGAATGTCACTTTAAGTGGCATCATTCCCCGAGGTTGAAGGGCGTCTCCCGTGAAGCCTATCAAAGGTGATATGTGTTGTTGGAGGGCGCGAGTGTTGAGGCCCATTTGTGTGAAGGCTGGTAGGTACAAGATGTCGGCCGAGCTGCCGGTATCAACTAACACCCTTTTAACCCGATGAGTGTTGATCTTGAGGTTAAGTACTATGGGATCATCATGTGGGCCCGAAATTGCACCGAGGTCTTTCTCGGAAAAAGATATCGCTTCCTCAGATCGAGGCCGTTTCTTATCATTTATGGCTTCAACTGGTAGGACAGTGGGGTATGGTTTTCGATTGTCACGTGGTAAGATTTCTCGGGCAGTACCGTGATGACCCCCACTGATCACATTAATGACAGGACTACCCTGCCGCTCCGGGCGTCTTATCTCGGAATCTTCTCGGATTTGGGGATTGCCCTCCCCAACCCGAGGTCCCGTGTAATCCTGTCTATATGGAATGGGTTTCTTAAAAACTTTACCTTGACCATTGTATTTCTTGAAAAACTTTTTGAAGAAGTCGGGGTTGATGAACTCGACTAGTTTTCCTTCTCGGGCTAATCTCTCCAGGATGTCCTTCAATTGGAGGCACTCTGCGGTGGAATGCCCGTTGAATCCGTGGTATTCACATTTCTTCGAGTTGTCGACCACCGTAAAAATGCTCTTTGGCAGCGGCGGGGGTAGATCGAACATGCCTTCTATGATGTTGTACATCTCATGCCGCTTCTTAGTGAGAGGAGCATATCGCACAAAATGCTGTCGGTACCTTTTAGTACCGGAAGTGTGCTCGGTTGGTTGGTTTTGCCGAGGTTCTCTTTGATTGCGAGACCTATCTTGAGTCTGTTGTTTGTTTGTTGGACGAGGAGATCGGGATCGGAACCTCGTGGGACTGCCATTGTCGTCCTCAGCGCGGATGTAACCCTCAGCAAAGGCTACAAATTCCCTCAAAGTAGTCATTTTCTTCATATGCGCCTCGTAACGCAAAGTACCCGGACCCCCCTTGCGAAGTCCTTTCTTGATGGCAGCCAAGGCGAATTCTTCGTTGAGATTCTGAATTCGCCGAGATGCTTGGATAAACCGATTAACAAACGCACCTGTCCTTTCATGCTGTCCTTGGACAATGTCTAGGAGCATCTCGCATGTTGCTTGCGGTGGCTTAATAATCGTGTATCTTTCCAGGAACAGTTTTGCGAAGTCTTCAAACTTGTTAATGGATCTCCGAGGTAGCGTCATGTACCAGTCCCATGCTTCGCCTGTTAAACAAGTGGTGAAGACGCGGCACATGATGGCGTCAGTGGCTCCCAGGAGGCGAAGTCGCTCAAGGAATCCGTACACGAAATTATGCGGATCCTGAGTATCACCGCTGCCCCGGAAGCTGGGAAGAGTTGTTGGGTACTTGAAATCCGTCATGGAATGGCGGTAGATGTCCCTAGAAAGTGGGCCATCGTTGATCCCCATAGGTCGAGAGGTGGCACCTGTCTTCTGGGATTCTATCTCGGCCAATTTAGCCGCAAGCCTTGTCTGAATCAATTCTTCTATTTGAGCCATATTTACGCCTCGGGTCGGGGTAGGTGATCGCCTGTTTCTTCTATGATCATCTCGGCGAGTTCTATCCCGACCTCGGGGTGGGCTTCGTTCGCGTTCCCTGCGGGAGCGCGACTGTTCTCGGCGTGACGGTCTGGAACCTCTGCCCTGGTTGGCTGATTCGCGCTCATTGTTATGGCGAACTTCGGGTTGCTCAACCTGGGGCTGTTTTTCGGGATCAGGTTCCCTACTTTCGCCTTGCCCTTCCTGCTGTCTTCTTTCGGTTTGTTGAGCTCCTGTCAGTGGAATGTTTTGGTCCTGACGTTTGGATTGGACCTGTTGGTCCGGCGGGATGGGCGTATCTGTTTCACTACCAGTTCGAACATCTATGAACTGAGAGTTCAAATTTCTGGGATGAATTTTAACTGGTCGACTAAGGACACGGTTTGCTGATAGAGGCCGGGAATGTGGTGCCTCCGGGGCAGTTAGTGGCACAGTCTGGGTTATAGGTCGCAGCGGCACTTGTTGGGAATGTGGCGTTGGACCTGTCACTGGATATACCCCTTGAGCGCCTCCCGGACCCCATTGCGCAGGTGGTGTCGCATAAGGATACTGGGGGTACATCGGGGTGTATGGTGTGTAGGTGGTCGCGCCATAAGGGTAAAATGGCGTCTGTTGAGTGTAGTGCGGTATGTATGGTGGGTGATAAGTACTGAGTAGCGGTGTTTGCTCAGTAAACAATGGCTGGCTCGTGTGTCCTTCAGTAAACAAAGGGTGAGCAGCCATGTCGAGGCCTGTGTGGCGAGGTTGTGTCGGTTGAGGACCAGAAGGTCGTATTATCGGATTGTTAGGCCTCGCCGCGTGAGGCTGACTGTGGGAGGGGTTCCCTGTAAGCGGGGTTACAAGGGGAGGTGGTGTGATCATTGCACCTGTCGGGACTGTGATTCCTGGTGGGAGCGGAACTGACTGTCGGGACTGTGATTCCCTGTAAGTGGGGTTACAAGGGGTGGTGGTGTGATCATTGCACCTGTCGGGACTGTGATTCCTATCTCGGGAGATGAGGCCGTATGGGAAATTGGGCTGAGTCGGATTCGTCCTGCCAAAAGATGGCAGGCCGAGGTGTGAAGTGAGTTGTGAACTCGGGGTGGATTGTGAGAGATTCTGGCTCTATCCTGTATGATCTCTCTTGTGGTTGGAAAACGTGTCCCCGCTTCATGGGAATCACTGGCTTATATAGTCCGTCCATAACTGCTATCTCGGGCAGTTATGGAGGACGTGGGTAGTTATGTCAGCCGTTACTGGGATAGGGGGCATTAAGTTAGCCGTTTCTACCATCATCCCGCATGTCGGTTAACACGAACTCATTTAAGGCATATTGGGGCCGCTGTATTGGGCCCCGACTTGGTGGATATTTGGGCCTTTCATATGACTTCGGGTTGGCCTCTTAGTGAGGTCCGAATCCCAGTTGTTCATGGCCCAGTTTAAATTAAAGGGCCTGTGGAACATGGCCCTATCATACGAAATGTTAAAAAAAAACGCTATTTGGAATAGCTTCCGCTATAGCGACGCTATTCGATATAGCTTTTTTTTTAGCCTTCCCACTACGACGCTATAAACGCTATTTAGAACCTTGCTTATAATTCTCAAACTTATAATTCTAATTACCAATCAAAATTCAACAAATTAATTTCAAATTTAACTCTAAATTTAACCCGAATTATAAATTAAAGAGGGGAAAAAAAGTTTCAGTAGGGCAAAGTCGGTCAGGACTGATAGATCTCCACTAAAACTCAAAATCCAGGAGGACAGCAGCCCCTCTCGGAACCATGTGGGTCCGCCCCTGTCCATAAGCCTTCATAAAAAAATAATTGCTTTGAGATAAAGTTCACTAAAATTTCTATTTTAAAAGCAGTGACAGAGCCACATATGTAGAGAGGGAAAAACGTGCCGTGCCGTGCCGTGACCAAGTAAATTTTTCACGTGCCGTGCCGTGACAAAAATTATGAGGGGTGGTCACGGCACGCGAGTCACGCCGTGACTCGCGTGCCGTGACTAAGTCGTGCCGTGACCAAACGCGCATTAGTCAAGTTTGATCGCATTTAACGTTTAAAAAAAATATATGAAACGATTCTTTAAAATTCAAATGTTTTAATTGAAATTTAAATGTAAATATTTTAATTAAAATAAAATTATACCTTATAGGAAGGTATGTTAGTGTATTGCTTTGCTACTACCGTGACTGACGTGTCTTCCGTTCCGTGACTCGCGCGTTCCGTGCCGTGCCGTTTTCGTGTTCCGTGCCGTGCCTTGACCAAGACAATTTCCGTGCCGTGTCGTGCCGTGTCTTCTTTGCCAACAATTGGTCACGGCACGCGAATGGTCACGGCACGTGACCGCCACGCGTGCCGTGCCGTTCCGTGACGGAGCCGGCTCCGGCGTGCCATTTTTCCCACTCTACACATATGTCCTCCTGATCCAATTTTTCTTAAATATACTTTTTGTCATTTTTTTTCAAAATTTTTAAAAAAATATGTTTTCGTTTAAATAATTATATAATTATATAATTGAGGAGGGTTCCAATACCTCATGTCTTTCATACCTCAACATACCTCATATTGTATATTTCTGTTTTTAAAGTCCAAACTGTCGATGCGAAAAGCTCAACATGATATTCATACTAAAATATGCTTGATGATGAAATTTTATAATTTTTGCAATTTTTTTACTATTTTTTAAGATAGGTACAAAATCACTGTATCTGGATCGTTAAAAAACAGTGATTTTCTGCCTATTTAAAAAAAATAGTAAAAAATTTCCAAAAATTATAAAATTTCATCCTCAAACATATTTTAGTATGGATATCATATTGAACGGTTCGGATCGACATATTGGACTTTAAGAATGAAGATATAAAATATGAGTTATGATGAGATATGAAAAGCATGAGGTATTAAAACCCTATGTATAATTATATCTTATCTTGAAAATTTGGTCCCACTCTATTCAATTTTCTGACTCCGTCTCTATCCGAAAGTACATATATAAACATGTTAATTCAATCGTGCCCAATAAAAATGCGGGTTCGGATCCCCTAAAGTAACTCAAAATTTGAGTTTTGATCCGGACCGTCCGATCAAAATCCGAATTAATCTGATATGATGTAAAATTTACAGGGTCTCTTTAATATTCGTGCATATTCTGATCTGACGGTCAGCATAAAGTTGCACTAGCCTTGCAAGTATAAATTGATGACACAATGGTGATGAAGAAAAATGAGTCTAGCAAGAAAGGTTGATACAGCCTTGCAAGTATCAGTACATGTCCCACATATTTCCTATCACCAACTCAACAAAGCTATAGCTATACGGCTATCCATTCATTCATTAATTATTCCTTTTGTTTCCAAAAGAGGTGATTTTTTGCATATATATATAGAGATAGACTAATGTGCTTTCGGTAGCACTTCGGCCGAAGTGCTACCGATTCAAAATCGGATTTTCAAAGTCCAAATGGTCGATCCGAACCGTTCAAGTTGTTCTCCATATTGAAATCTGCTTGGAGACCAAATTTTACATTTTTTGGAATTTTTTTACTATTTATTAAGCCACTTTGAAAATTGCTGATCACATGGTCCAGAATTTGGTTGCACTGTTTTTACTGTTCACCCGGATCAGCAATTTTCAAAGTGGCTTAATAAATAGTAAAAAAATTCCAAAAAATGTAAAATTTGGTCTCCAAGCAGATTTCAATATGGAGAACAACTTGAACAGTTCGGATCGACCATTTAGACTTTGAAAATCCGATTTTGAATCGGTAGCACTTCGGCCGAAGTGCTACCGAAAGCACATTAGTCTATCTCTATATATATATATATATGATGATCAAAAGATTAAACTTATGCAGATAAGACCCTTGCAAAACTATTTTTTTTTTCTATTATTCTGGGTTATTTTGTGGATATCTAATTAAAATTGTAAATTTATTTTGATCATTATATGACGCGTAATTATTTTACAAATTTACAAATCATTTTATCAATAATCAATAATCAATAATCAAACACTGAAATTTTAACAATTTCTTTTTAATGATTTGATAATGGATGAAAAGAACTTTCAAATTAATCAGCTGGAAATTAATACATGCGCGCCATTATTTAAAAGATGGATCACAAACCTATAGTTTTAATTTTTAATTGTAACCAGTGTTGTAAATAACGGTATGCGCTCGTCGAACAGACGAGGTACCATTAAGTGATTAATCGGTATACGGCTGATAATTTGTGTTTTCATTAAAGTTAAGTACATATACTTGTAATTATTAAAAATGATTAATTTTACTAATCAAACTTATCAAATAAGTTTATTTTAACTTAATTTCAAGTTAATTAATAAAATTGTATTAAATTGACATTTAGAAAAACTTAGATATGACAAAGCAAAGTATAATACATATAACGGATAAATGCAGAAAAAGAATAATAAAAATGACTAACTAACTAGCCATATAAACGGAAACGGACGATTCGTAACAGTTTTGTTACCATCAATAACTAATTAGCTGATTAATTAAACTAAATGGCCGTTTTTTACAACACTGATTGTAACATTTTTCAACTATAAAAATAGCATACAAATGAAATATCTAACTGGATAAAATCATAGAGTATTTATAGACGGTCAGAAAGAAAGAAAGAAAGAAGAATCAAAAGAAATGGTGAAGCAGATCTTCCAAACGCACGGTGTGATGCCATGTGGCGCTGACTCAGCGAACAGATCATAGAACATGGCTGAGCTGGCTTAACAGGTCGAGGTCTCTTCGTTTCTTCCTCGTCTCCAGTCCATTCTGTGCGGGTCACCTCCAATACTGACGATGCGGGTCCCTTCTCCAGCGATTCAGTTACGTAACGGTCACGGGATTCGTTTGATTTGCGGACCCCTCTGTCAGCGGAACTATTTTTAATTAAAATCCTGACCGTGACCCCTTCCGCTCACCGCCCAGCCCATCTCTCCTTGTTCTTCCTCGCAACTTGATGAAAATCTGTGTGGATCTTGATGAAAATCAACGGTACATAATCAGTCGCTGGTCTGAATTCTTACTTCAAGGTAACAATTTCTTGCATTCATGTGAAATTTTGTTTAACTTGGCATGAAATTAAATCATTTGAATCATTAACTAATTAATCCTCTCCGTTTTCACCCCTAAGCTAAGTACGTTTCCATGACATATTTTGGCTCACCTTATAAAAAATATGGGGAAAATATAAAGTAAAAGAAAATCAAGAACAAGCTCTTACATTTAGATTAAATGAACATACAATTAATGTCACATTTTTATATACATTAATTGTTCTTACATTATCAATTTATAATACAATCAACATGCAATGTCCCTTTACAACAGAATGAACACTTGAATACATCCCACCCATTTACATAGTGTCACTAACTTGAAGTCCAGAAAATTGAAGACATCCCCTATAAATAAGATATAATTTTTTTATGAAATACAAAATTAAAGTAAAATGAAGGATGAATATAAAAATACTTCTACATCCAGTCAGGATCAGGGCTTGTGGTTGGCTCATCCTGTACCTGAATTAAAAACTTACTATAAAGCTAATAAACTTACCTAGGTAACCTACAGAAAAAATGTTGAAATTTTGATAACATGATATTATTTTTAGTGTTGTTAGGAAAGTAACTTTAACATCGAAATAACTTTATATGAACATAAATTTTCTTATAATAAATGTAAGAACTCACCAGAATGTATCATTATTATGTCGTTTGGTCGAAGCCCATGCCTCTGGAAGAATTCTCCTAATTATAGTAGAGAAAAATATATAATTAAGGAATTAGTTCATACAAAAGGAATCACATAAAACTGTTAATTCTCAGTGATCAAAGAATATATATACTACCTGTGTTTTCTATGTAGTAGCTCCTCACCTTGCCATTCGAGCTCTCCCAGCACCTATGAATTATTAGAAAAAAAGTTGAGTATTATGTTCCTTTATATGCATATACTTAAATAATATTAAGCTAATTAATAAGCTGCATTTAAACCGCAATACATTGATTATTTCTAGTTTAAAAAAGGTTCTGAGTACAGATCATGAAGATTTTAATTGAATACTAGGATGTTATATTATGGTTCCTATTAGTATATATAATCCAAAAACAATAATTTTGTACCTATTTAAAAAAATGGTAAAATTTTCTAAAAAAATATAAAATTATTTCTGTAAGCACATTTTAATATGAAGATCATATTGAGTACTTTGAATCAATTATTTGGACTTTAAAAACAGAGATAAGGAAGTGAAGTATGATTGGAGCACAACAATAATAAGACATTTTAATTCAACTTGTAATATATATTTTTTTTTAATAAATGTTAGAAGTCAAGCCACCCGATTATTCAATATTTAGAAGGGACTCTCTCATTCGAATTTCGAACTAGCAACCTCCTATACGGAGAGCCACTGATAATTAAATTATAGTTGTTATTTTAGTATTTATTTTTTCTTTTACAATTTAAATAGAGTTGCGATAAGTAGCCCAAATTACATTGAAAGCTGAATAAAACAATTCGGAACATGAATGCCAAATACCCAGGTCCATTTATTGAGAAAAATATATTATCAAATTGTTTTTTATTTGATATATAATATAACGAGGGTTCAAATATCTCTATTTTTGTGTCTCCATCATGCTTCTATTTTTAAAATGTTAATAACTTACAATTTAAGACATAAACATCAAAATAAAACTATTGGATACGATATATGTTGTGTTTTCTATATTCTTATAAAAAATTATCACATTTCGATTTAAATTTTACGTGAATTAATAAGTTGAAAAATCAACATCTAGAAATTATCTACATTATTACATTTTTACAAGCTCTTGATGTCAAACAAAACATGTGCATAGATAAAAAAATGTATAACATATTGAATGGTTTTATTTGACTTTTAAGTTTTAAATTTTGAGTTATTAAAGTTTTTAAAAATGGAGACATGATGGAGACACAAAAAATGAAGACATTTGAACCCTCCTCTAATATAATATTATACTAAAAACTCAATATTATGCTTTGAATAGCTTTTCGGTCCAATATAACTAAATCATTAGGCAGGAATGAAAATACATTTTCCACTGGCAGCCTGATATCACTTAACCAAAGTTCGCATTAAGTGTAATTTGTTTAGTACATCAAAAGGTCAAACACTTTATTATTTTTAAAACTGATCCTTTTTCTTAGCTAGTCTGATCTTTGTATTCGTGCACACAACTTTACCGTGAAGAGGTATATTTTGCATGATCTATCATGCATCTATTACTTGTTAATTAATTTAAATATTTTTGAGTTGTATGGATGATAGTATATATAATTTGTTATGCAGAGAAAAAAATTCGTAAGAAATCACTTTTTTAACTTCTATAGTAAACAATGTCTTTTTTAATTATATTCATTTTTATACGTTTTTGAATTTTATAATAAGATATTAGAGAAAATCAATAAACATATATATAAATTATTAGTAAATTGTTTCAATATTTGAATACAAAATCTCTCAAAAATACTTTAATAATCAAATTTTTTGAAACTTTCATATATAAAAATACATTTTTCACTGCTTTATTATTTCAATAAAATATTATTGGGCTATCCTTTTCCTTTTTTCAAGCTTGACTACTTTGCTCAATTAAGCATTATGGTTGGTGTATGCGTCACCTATGATATATCTGCATAGCCATCACTTGACACTAATTGTTATTAATAGACACTGATTGTTATTAATAGGGTGGAGTGGCTACAAAAGCTGCTTACATTCTCATTTTTCTCTCTCTCCATACCATATATATTCGAGCAAGTTCATCTCTTTTTTTGTTTATTTAGTTTTTGTTCGTGATTTTTTTGATAGAATTGTGATTAAAATATGTAATTTAATAATTCTTTTGATTTGCTAATTACAAATGATTACTTTATTGTATTGTAAAAAAATTGTAAATTTGTTCTCAAATACATGTAGCTAAGAATTTTTTGTTCTTAAATTCGCCAGTCTTTGCCACAGTACTGACATATGGGAATATGTTGGGTCATCTATGGAATTTTATTATACGCGTCTAGCTTGTCACTCATATTGGGTTTTGAATTCATTGTTTTATTTTTATTTTTATACTTTGAAAAGTTAGGACAAATTTTCCTATTTGAGATATAGCTTAAAAAGCTCTAATTGTTAGATTCAATTAATAAACACAGTACCCAACCCAGTTGACAGTACGACTATTATTTTTTGTCCTTTCCTATATACCTTTATTTAGCTATCATTCCAATAGAGGTAAAAAATGAGAATGTTTCTTTATTTAGCTATCATTCCAATAGAGGTAAAAAATGAGAATGTTTCTCTGTATGTATCAAACAAATTGCATATATACATGACTCATAAAATTGACAATGTTGAAATATTTTTATTTATGCATGTGAATTTTGAGATATGATGAGATAATTGATGAGATAATGGGATCTTTCAAGGAGGTAATTTACACAATGATGGAAACCTTGACTGATGAACAAATCTGTGCCTTTGTGTGCTCAGCATGGGCCATTTGGAGAAGTAGAAATGAGGCAGTGTATGCCAACAAGGCGCGGTCCCACCCAGCCTATACAGCCTTCTTCAAATCGGCAATTGACTCCTGTCAAGCAACCTTCCCGGCTGCAGATGCACCTAGCCAATCCTGGCATGATGGACTGCCATTGTCGACAGCCCAGAGGCAAGATACGGACCAGGTATGCCAATTCTGCTGTTTTGTAGATGGATCATGGGACCCGGAGGGAGGAGCGGGCATAGGGATCCTCTTACAGCAAAATGGAGAAACAGTGGGCTGGTTATCAAGGAAGGTGCAGGCGCAATCTTCAACTCAGGCTGAGGCTATCGCAATTTGGGAAGGCTTTAAGCTGTTACAGCAACGGGCAAATGGGGAAGGTCTAGTCAAATCTGACTCAAAGGAAATGGTTCAAGCAATAGAAGCAAGGTTGCCCGTTATCTCTGATTGGCGTTCATTTCTGCAAATATGGCAAGCATGGAAAATCAGATCTCAAACAAACTCTAGAATCAGAGCTGTGTACTGCGAAAGAACTCAACCAGAGCTCTTGATAGCACATAGGCTGGCCAATCAAGGAAGGGTATATGGATGGGATAGTCATGGCTGTAACACTCCTGTGGTTAGTTAGAAGAGATGTAGGCCTACGGGCCATGTAAGAACCAAAAAAAAAAAAAAAAATTTTTTTTTTGAGATATATATATATATATATATATTTTTTGGTGTTACATAGCCCGTAGGCAATTTTTTTTTTAGATCTGTCGCACCTGGCCGGTGAAGTCGGTGCTGCTTCCATTGTTGATTGTTTGATGCCATAATATTACCATCTGGATGACATATTCATTGATTCAAGCTAGACATCTATATTTTGATATTTTTTATTGATATTTTTCATTAAATACAACATTTGTATATTATTCTCAGCAAGTTTGATATAAATTTTATTTAAAAAAAATATTTTGTTGCATAGGTGCAAATCCTGCTGGCCTTGCACTTAATAATTCCGTTCAGCTTGTTGTGTTACCATCCAGCTCCTCCTATTTAGTATGTACCTTTTTATATATAGATGCTAACAATTAATATAACATTTATTTTGAAATTTGAAAATTAATATTGAGTCAAGTTCTCAAAAATAGATAGACGATGAGCTTGATGCAATCTCTATTTGGATGGTGAGCCCTTCAACAATGTGGTGGACTAGCCAATTTTTTAAATTGTTAAAGAAAAATTGCACGCATTTTGTTTTGTAGTTTCCAAAATTTGTTGTTTAGTGATTGTTACATACCTCTATGTGTTTGCTTTGTTATTTTGTTTTTGTCTCCTTTTTTCCTTTCAAAATTTGAAAAGAACTTTTGAATATTGAACATTCTAGCCTAAGATCGTTCTATAATCTAGGATACGACTCTGATTTCTTACAAAAAAAGAAAGAGAAAGAGCGAGTCAGAGAAGTTTAAAAAAAAAATGAGAGAGAAATAAGGAACTGTGTTTATTTATTAGATACTAGTTCTAGAGAAGTAATGCATGCACAATAAATATGGATTAGAAGGCAAAACTGAAAAATAGCGGGGATAGAAGAGAAAGAACATGAAATTAAATTTCTATATGTAAAGTAGCGTTCGACATGGTTTGTATAGTTAAGGTTTACTCGAAAACATGGACTCGACCCGCATGCTTGACGAAGGGCCGGGTTGATCAGCTACTGTTAATGGGTGTTGAAAATAAAGAAAAAACATAGAAGAATTGATCTCAGCCATCCATCATTGATCAATTAGATTAAAGGAAAATAGATTAGTAACAGTACCATAGATACTGTACAGTACCAACGGTACAAAATATAACCGTTAGAAATTTTGTATAAATAGAGCATAGGTTAGCTTGTAAATCAGTTTTTGATAATTCAATAATTTATCTCCTCAGAACTCAGAAAATCAACATGGTATCAGAGCCATTCCGATAATAATACCCGATAACCCGATAACTGATATTTACCAGTAAACTAGTAAACTCATAAACAGAAACAGAAACAGAAAAGCCACAGCAGAAATTCTTCAATCAAGCAACATCAAAAAAATGGATCAGTGGGGGCAGCAAACTAGTGAAGCTACCAACCCATCCAAATTAACTCCGACATTGCTCAATGGTATGAATTACCTATCATGGGCTAAATCAGTCACCATTTCTCTTAGTGGTAGAGATAAAATTGATTACATCACTGGAGATAAAGAAAAACCGAAACCAGAAAATCCAACAGAGCCAACTGCTGCCGAAAAAATTCAAATCCGAAAATGGCAAAAAGAAGACCACACTGTCATGGCTCTCTTATACGGGTCCATGGAGCAACAAATCACAGACTTATTCCTTCAAAGCTGTGATACATCAAAACAATTGTGGGAGGAAATTCATTCCTTCTATGGGCAACAAAAAAACCATTCTCATGTTTATCGCCTTCAAATGGAAATCCAGCAAGAAAAGAAGGGAACAAGAACCCATTTAGAATATCTTGCCTCTCTCAAAAAGAAATACGATGAACTTGATATCTACCGGCCATTCACAACAGATTCTAAAGAACTCAAAAAACGAAGAGAAGAAGATCGAATCTTCTCGTACCTTGCGGGCTTTGATGCGAGCTATGAGATCATTCGATCACAAATTATCCGAGCACCCGACCTTCCATCCTTCTCCGAGGTAGTCAATCAAATTCAGCGAGAAGGCACACTGCGAGAGGTCATGGGGGGCCCACAAGCCAGCCACGGCGAAGGACACGAGCCCCATGGCCATGCAGTAAGAATTCCCCAAAACCCTAGCTCTCAACATCATCAAATTCGGCCAAATTCGAGAGAAAAGTGCTCTCACTGCAAGAAAGAGGGTCACAAGGCCGAGAGGTGCTATTTTTTGCACCCAAATCTTAAGCCGAAGTGGTGGAGGGAGGCAGATCCAAGGAAAGGGGGAGGCGGCGGATGGAACGAAGAAAAGAGAGAAATGTCGCGTGGGGGAGGGGGAGGATTCTCTGCCCAGACCGAAAAAAAGAAATAAAGAATGACCAAACCGGTTCGGTTGAACCGGGTTCAAGTGCTGGCGGGTCTAAACTGGGCACTAGCGGGTCTAGCGGGTCAGGGGATCAAATGCAGCAGATCCTACAGCAGCTTACCATGTTGCTTGCTCAAAATTCTGCTAGTTCATGTGGTATTGTATCTCACTCAAATAATTTTAATTTGTTCAACCAAATAATTGTAGATAGTGGTGCAACCGACCATATGTTTGGAAATGAAAATTTCCTTAGGAATTTAAAATTAACCGAAAATGACCAATATGTGACCGTAGCAAATGGTATGAAAGAAAAAATTCATTGTATAGGTGAAATTGTTTTTTGCAACAAAAAAATTAAGAATGTATTATATTTAAAAACCTTTCCTATAAACCTACTTTCGGTTAAAAAATTAACCCAAGAATTTAATTGTAATGTAATTTTCTCGCATGAAAATGTAATATTTCAGGACCGGGTAACCGGGGACAAGATTGGTGAAGGGTCTCTTAAAAATGGACATTACCTTTTGGATTTAGAACAATTGAAAATTTGTGCTTCGGCAAGCTCAATTAATTACGATAGATGGCACAAGAGACTCGGGCATCCCTCCAACAAGATTTTAAATAGTGTTTTAAATTTTCAAAAGACTAGTTGTATTAATTGTGATATATGTAAATTGGCAAAGCAAACGAGACGTCCTTTTTCACTTTCCACTAGTAAAAGTGAGGCCTCGTTTGATTTGGTTCACTCCGATGTATGGGGTCCGGCCCCAATTAATTATTATAATGGATTTAAGTATTTTGTGATATTTATTGATGATTTTTCTAAAGCTATATGGTTATATTTACTTAAATCAAAAGATGAGGTATTTATGTGTTTTAGAGAATTTCTATGTCTTATAGAAACTCAATTCAACGCTAAACTTAAAATTTTTAGGTCGGATAATGGAACGGAATTTGTAAATAAAAACTTTGATAATCTTTTTAAAGAAAAAGGAATTATACATCAAACCACTTGTATAAACACTCCCGAACAAAACGGAGTGTCGGAAAGGAAAAATAGACATTTATTAGAAATGACACGCGCATTATTATTTCAAAATAATGTTCCAAAAATTTATTGGTCGGATGCCATCCTTTGTGCTACACATCTAATTAATAGACTACCTAGTGTTATTTTAGAAAACAAGAGTCCAACCGAAATTCTTTATCAACAAAAAAAGAATCTAGATTACTTAAGGGTTTTTGGTTGTGTATGTTTTGTTCATACTAAAAGAAAAGATAAATTTGATTTTATGTCAACAAAAGCTATTTTTTTAGGGTATTCACCATATAAAAAAGGTTACAAGTGCTATGATCCGATTAATAAAAAAATGTTTATATCTAGAGATGTAGTATTTTGTGAAGATGAACCATATTTTAAAAATAATAAGATAGATAATAAATCACTTGAAAATGACCAAGGTAGGGCAATATCTCCTCTCTTGAACAATTTCGATTTTGTACCAAATGAGGATTATGAAATCGAATCCGATAACCATGAAGAAGAAAATAATAATAATAATAATAATAATAATAATAATAATAATAATAATAATAATAATAATAATAATAATAATAATAATAATAATAATAACAATAATGATGATAATGATCATGATAACGGTAATTATGAAAATAATGAGGGCGAAGAAAATACCATAGTACGAAGGTCCATAAGAGTGCGTCAACCATCTACCAAACTTAGAGATTTCATAACCTATACGGTACAATATCCTATACAAGATTTTGTATCATATGAAAATATTTCATCTGATTATAATGCATTTCTTATTTCCATTCAAAAAGAAGTGGAACCAAATAATTACCAAGAGGCAATAACCAACCCGGTATGGTGCAAAGCCATGAGAGATGAATTAATGGCTTTAGAAAAAAATGACACATGGGTAATTGTACAATTACCAAAAAATAAAAAATCCGTAGGATGCAAATGGGTATATAAAATAAAATATAATAGTGATGGTACCATAGAACGGTACAAAGCTAGATTAGTGGCCAAAGGGTATACTCAAACTTATGGTATAGATTATAACGAAACCTTTGCACCGGTAGCAAAAATGAACACCGTTAGAATTTTATTTTCTATTGCGATAAATAGTAATTGGAACCTATACCAAATGGATGTGAAAAATGCTTTTCTTCAAGGAACACTTGAAGAAGAGGTGTACATGACCTTACCACCCGGCCATAAAATAGAGAACAATGCTAATCTAGTTTGTAGGTTGAATAAGTCAATCTATGGATTGAAGCAATCGCCTCGGGCATGGTATGGCAAACTTAGCTCTTCTTTAAATTTGTGTAATTTTAAAACTAGTAGTGCTGACCACTCCTTGTTCACCAAAAGTGAAGGAAAAAACATAACTCTTATATTGGTGTATGTAGATGACTTAATAATTATCGGAAATAATTTAGAAGAAATTAAAAAAATTAAATTCCAATTAAAGGAAAAATTTGATATCAAAGATTTAGGTTATTTAAAATATTTTTTAGGAATAGAAGTAGCTTCTTCAAAAAAGGGTCTATTTATTTCACAACGCAAATATACTTTAGATTTACTAAAAGAAACCGGTAAATTAGGTTGTAAGCCGGCCTCTACACCAATTGATACCAAATATAAATTAAATACCGAGGATGGTGAACCGTTAGAAGACATAAACCAATTCCAAAGACTTGTAGGAAAACTAATTTACCTTACGGTAACACGTCCGGATATTTCCTTTTCTGTAAGTCAAATTAGTAAATTCATGCATTCACCAAGAACACCTCATTTGGAAGCAATAAATAGAATACTAAGATACTTAAAGAGAAATCCCGGAAAAGGCATAAAAATGATGAATAATAATTCTAATGAAATATGTGGCTATTCCGATGCAGATTGGGCCGGTAGCTTTGATAGAAAATCCACCACCGGTTTTTGCACATTTGTAGGCGGGAATCTAGTCACATGGAAGAGCAAGAAACAAAATGTCGTGGCTCGATCAAGCGCGGAAGCGGAGTACCGAGCCATGGCGTCCACCGCAAGTGAGTTGATATGGATTAGACAACTACTTAGAGACATGGGCATAGAATCTAATCAACCTATGAAGATGTATTGTGATAATAACTCCGCTCGACATATCGCATCAAATCCGGTGTTTCACGAAAGAACAAAGCACATAGAAGTGGATTGTCACTTTATTAGAGAGAAGGTCCAAGCGAAAGAAATAGAAACACCGTTTGTGAAAAGCAAAGAACAATTAGCGGATGTTTTTACCAAAGGGTTGGATCCGACGCATTTCGAGACTATCACCGGCAAACTAGGATTGTACGACATATACACTCCTAGCTTGAGGGGGAGTGTTGAAAATAAAGAAGCAACATAGAAGAATTGATCTCAGCCATCCATCATTGATCAATTAGATTAAAAAGGAAGTTGACTAGTAACAGTACCATAGACACTGTACAGTACCAACGGTACAAAATATAACCGTTAGAATTTTTTGTATAAATAGAGCATAGGTTAGCTTGTAAAACAGATTTTGATAATTCAATAATTTATCTCCTCAGAACTCAGAAAATCAACAATGGGCATCGAACTTGATTCAGTTCGGTGTCCAGTCGGAGCTGTTCCATATGTATTGATACCAATGGTTCCATTATTTTTCTTTGTGTTCTTATACGGTTTTGTTTTCCTCATTATATCAACAAGTTATTATGTTTTTCTGCATTATCTCAATTGTCATTGCCGAAGCAAAGTGAGACTTTTGGCTAGTTACAATTAAAATTTTGAAAAAAACAATAATAAGGTTAAAATTTTAAAATATTAAGATGGTAACTAAAAGAATTTCGGATAAAAACGTTACTAAATTTTTTATGTGTACACCATTGCTAAAATTAAGATTTAGATAATTTCAATTATTTTAGAGTGAGTCTATGGTACTATGCATACTACTTGCAGACCGAATTTTCGTTGGTAATACGGATCAATATTCTCGTTTTCAAAATCTTAACGGTTGATCCGAAACGTTGAACATGATCCTCATATGAATAGTACTTGTAGACCAAATTTTATATTTTTAGAATTTTTTTACTATTTTTTTTACTATTTTTTTTACTATTTTTAAGATAGGTAGAAAATCAATTAATTTGAAAATTTTGAACCATCCAAAAACAGTGATTTTCTACCTATCTTAAAAAATAGTAAATAGATTCTAAAAAATATAAAATTCGGTCTGCAAGTACATATTCATATGAAAATCATGTTAATCGGTTCGGATCGACCATTAGAATTTTGAAAATGAAAATATTGATCCGTATTACGGACCATGCTATGCATAGTACCATAGACTCGCTCATTATTTTATATAACATGTATACTTGATTTCATTTTAATTTTCACGGATGCACATGCTCTAACAGGTGCAAAATAAGCTGTGGAATATGCGAGAGTTAAAAAAGCACATCCAAAGAATGGTTGTTGTGTAGATCATGCTACAAAATAATCTGTGCTTATTCAATATTTGCTTATGTCAATATTATCGAAATTGTTCAGGTTAATTAGTTGCTAGTGGATTCTGTGTGAGAAATGCATGATAAAATATTATTTCTCATCAGACCATCAGTAATCATGTCGACAATCTTGTAGTTTATAAATCAATATCTTGATAAATGCATGGTAGGCTTTCACTACCTAACCATTCGTCTTAATTTTACCAATAAGTATAAAAAAAAAATAACCATGTAGCAAAAGAGAAAAAATAATTACTGTTGTAGGATCCTGCACAGAAAAAAAAAAAAAAGAGAAGAAGAAGAAGAAAAGAATGTGAATTGCTGTTGCAGGATCCTGGGTTAGAACTGCTGTCTTATGTTGTCAGTAAATCTAAAACAAAAATATTATGAAAATTGCAGGGATACTTAGAAAGAACCATCATGTGTACCAAAATATCAATAACCAATGCAAACAGCCAAAAAGAAAGTAAAGCATATTAATTAGTTCTACATGAGAATTCATCACCAGCAGTTCCCAGTACCCAACATAATAGCACTACAAATCCAAATTAGACATAATATTAAGTAATTAAAACTAAAATAATTAAGGCAGCAAAAGATGAGAAGAAAATTTTCAATTATATTCTGGCAGCAGTAATGAACACCATAACAGATACTTAAAAGTTTAGTCAGTTGTACTGGTCATGATGATGCGACAGTTGGGTAATTTAGTGACAGCTTCTTGCAAGCACTTGACCACCCAATGAAAGTTTGTATCCCACAAATAGAATTTAACCTCGACAGTTTCAAGCTGTTCACACTTGAACCGTGCGACTTCTTCGTCTATTTGTTCACCACAAAACTATCAAACAGAAGAGGAAATTAAAATAAGGTAAGAGTAGAACACTTGTTATTTGCAAATTACAAAACAAAAGATAGAAACCTAAAAAGTAAACTAAAGAATTGCAATCTAGGTTTTTCTTATGAGATGATTTTTCATTGAGAGAAAAAGCAGGATGTTACCATTCAATTTAACAACTGCAATCTACTCATTTCAGTTGTTTCCTGGACATAACAATTCATTGTGCCATAAAGGAGGTATACTAAGAAAATACAACCTGAATTTTGGGCTGTAGCCAATTTAAAACTCTTGGTAAAGAGTATCAGTTCAGAAAGTACATAAATAAAAGAGAATAATTAAGTACCTCATTATCGGGACCTAAAGAAAGCTTCTTTAAATTAGGACAATGCTCCAACAACGAAGAAAATAGATTGAACTGATGAAAATTCATACCACTACCCACAGAAAGGCAAGTCAATTTTGAAAAGGTTCTGCAATTTTCTATTTCAGCATACCAACAGGCCTACAAAAGGCGAAGAAGAAAATAAATTTTCATCAGAAAATAAAAAATACAGACCGAATAGGAAATTCAACAAGATAAGTACCTCACATTTGAAAGAAAAGGAGATTGTTGGTTCTTATGTGTGCACATCATATATATATATATTTTTTTTAGGGGCTGGGGCGGTATTAAAATCAATGCTTACCGATGACAAATAGCCATTTATTTCAAGACGATGAACGTTGATGAGGCCACATAGAATGTTGCTCTTGGTCATGTCAAGGTTAGAACCAAGCTCATCAGAACAAATAAATTTTATGCATGCTTCATGTAGAGATGGCATGTTCAACATGATCTCCTCCTGGCAGAAGCTACACATTTCAAAGTGAAATGATAGAAGATTGGGAGCATTAATTATCATTTCACTTAATGCCTGATGATCATGTGACGTGATTTTCAAATGTTTCAGACTATGAGAAGTAAGTTGAGAAAACTCAACCAAGCCACCTTCCACATGCAAATCTTTAAGCACCGGGCAACCACAGAGAAGCTTACTCATGAAATCCTGATCAAGTACTGAGTATTTGAGATGGAGTTGTTTGAGGGAAGGGAGGTTTATAACCTCAGGTGTACCGATACGCCCAAGGGTGACATACTCTAGTGATGGGCAAGTGAAAACTTCTGAAGGCAAAAGGATTTTTTCGTCCATCCAGATAATAGTGAGAACTCGAAGATTACACTTGATGGCATACCGAATCCATGGTCTGATGGACATGCGCAACACGTCCCCAGTTCGAACATACCTGGAATATTCAGAACTACAATCAAGCGTGAAAGTGTGTAATTGGGATGTAGTTTCACGGAGAAGTAGGACCATGCTAACAAATTCCGCAAGCCTCTCCACCCTGTTAAGGGTAGAGTGGCTCAGCTGATTGTTCCCGAGTTCACAAAAAACAAAGTTGAGAACGGGCAAAGTGGTCCAGAGAGTCTTCCATCTCTTTGAGAGCACACACAGCTGGACAGCCTGTATAGCAGGCATGAACGACATTATGTGATGTAGTATTGAATCAGGCAAGCTGCTCAGCATGTCTCTGTTATCCTGAGAACTTGAGCTCTCTGACTCGGATCGGGCCATGGTTAAAGATTCTCAGAGGAGTTTAGTTGAACAGGAGGTGTGCATCAGTTCTGTGCCCAAGAACCAGCAAATCAATCAAACCAACTAGCTGGGAATAAACACATAATATACCTTCTCAGTCCCTCAATTGCATTATATAATAGTGGGCTTCTAATTATAATTTAAAAAAAAATGTTTAATGTTGGTTCTAGGTATGAGAGATATTCATGTTAAATACAAATGTAGTAAAATATTATGGTTCAATTTGCAGATAACTCTTAATTTAAAGGAAAAAAAACACAAAATAGAAAGTGCTGTAGCCAAGAAATAGTTTTGCTCTTTTGGTGTTTCTGTTTGTTGGTCCATAAAAATTACCTTAACTGAGCTCAAAAAGGCAATCAGAGTAGAGACCCTTACAGCTTTCCAGAAGAGATCCTATCTGTTTCTCATGCTTTGCTGGTATTTCCAATAAAGATGCTCTCAATAGCTGCAATTAACAAATAATTAATGCCAGTTTTTTGCATTCATGATTGATGTACCGAAAAGCAAAAGTAACACCGTAAAAATCGACAAAAAATATGCCACCCTAATAATAGTTCTTCTAAGGTATGGTAATTCATATCTTTCTTGATGGTTTCCAAGTGTAAGCTCAATTAATTAATTAGATAGCAACTCAAGTAGTCAAACATACAATTGCAATAAATTAAAAGAGTAAATGTCTGATATAGAAGCAAACCCTCTTAGTTTTAGAGCCACGTGCCAATACAAAAATGATGTATGTTGATCCTGATCTGTGAGATCATCTATGCAAGAAGACAGCACTGAGGATGGGACTGAATCTAAACCTAAATTCTGGTTGCAGCTAAAATTAATGATGTATTTGTGATGGGTATATGTCTAAATTTATCAGACCAGATTGTATACTCCTTTTGTTGATTAAAACCAATTAAGTAGTAACTCAATTGACAAAGAAAAATAAAAAGGACAAAAGGAAAGAGTGATATACCTATTTGAAACCAGCAATAGACGCAACCATAAACTGACTCGAGCTAACGCGCAGAGAGAGAATTTTATCTAGCTAGAGCGAAAGAGAAAGAAAGAGAGAGTCGAGCTCTGATGGAGAAAAAGAGAAAGAGGTGAGCAGCCACTAGCTCACGGACCAGTATCCTCTGTAATATTGTACAGAACAGTAAATCACTTTACGGCCCGGATTTACTCTCAGCCGGTGCCTATTCGGGTGATTGGAGGTGGCAGTATTATTTGTGCTTTGAGATTCGTGTAAATTTAAATCTGACGACTGAGAGCTCATCGTATTTTGTCGAGTATTACAGAGGATCTGAATTCCTAGCTCACTACCAAGAATTTAAAAAAAAAAGAGAGAGAGAGAGAGAAGTGATTTTTCTGGAAGATTTAGTGGAATAATCTTGTAGTGGGCTAGTTATTCGAATTCACATCCTCCCCAGTACCGTAAAAGGGAATCTCTTAGAATTAGTGTATACGGACCGTTCTTTTAACTTTACACAAATCTCAAAGTTTAAATAATACTGCCCCTGGGCTAGTCCGAATCTCAAAGTGGCTGCGAGTTAATCTCAAACGCTGAACTGAAGGGCATATTTTGCGCATACTGGACGGTTTTGGTGGAATAATCTTGTAGGTCATGTTTGGTTGTGGAGTAAAGTTAATGAGGATTAAATGACTTACTCCATCTTACTCCACATATTTTACATCTTGTTTGGTAGTATAACTCGTGGCTTAAATTAATCTGCCTAGAGGAGTAAAGTGTTGGAAACTGAGCCTCTTCCTATGATAGTGGGCCCTACAGGTGGAGAAAGTGTGGAGTAAGTTAATCCACCTGAAGTGGTGGAGTAACTTACTCCGGATTAACTCACCTCTTAATCCACCTTACTCCTCTTCTTTTACTTCTCGTTTGGCTACCTAAGTGTGGAGTAAGGGGTTTACTCCACCTCTTACTCCACAACCAAACATGGCCGTAGTGGGCAAGTGGAAGAGAGCAGAATGTAGCCCACTACTAAAATTTTCGAATTTTTTTTATAAACCATAATTAATTTTTTTTTTTTTACTAAACTAACATGATTATTATTTTTTTTTTTACAAAAACTATAAGAACCGAAATGTCATTTCGGTCTGTTATTTTTTTTTATTCCGGACCAAAATGATATTTAAGTCCGGTCCCCATTTTTGAATTTTCTGTGGTACTGGTCTCACAAGTTTTCATATGAGCCGCTACAGAAAATTCAAAAAGAAAACCGGACCAAAATGCCATTTCGGTTTGGAATAAAAAAAAAATAACGGACCGAAATGCCATTTCGGTTCTTATGGTTTTTGTAAAAAAAAAAAGTAATCATGTTAGTTTTGTATATATATATTTTTTAATTATGGTTTATAAAAAAATATTCAAAATTTTCTATTTTCTGTTGAAAACATGTCATCGGTTATGTACGTCTCCAAATCCAAAATTCATGCAAAATATTTTATCACAAACATCTAAAATATTATTTATGTACTAGTGAAATGCATCATATTAATATTACAATTTTTATTTCAAATTAAGATTTTCTCAAATATATATAGAAAGTGTTTTGAAGGCTGGATTATTTATTTTCATTGAAAATGTAGATAGTCTTGAAGAAATTTTATGCAAAATGATGATTAATATGCAAAACTTGAGTCCGTAATATGAGTCTGACTTAGCTACTTCATGAAGTAAAACGACTTTGTACTTCACGCCATATCTTCATTTTCAAAGTTCAAATAGTCGATTCGAACCTTCCAACATGTTCTCCATATTGAAATGTGCTTGGAGACCAAATTTTACATTTTTTGGAATTTTTTTACTATTTATTAAGCCACTTTGAAAATCTGAAAATCCTTATGAACAGTAAAAAACAGTAAAAATTTCTGGACCGCTGGATCAGTGATTTTCAAAGTGGCTTAATAAATAGTAAAAAAATTCCAAAAAATGTAAAATTTGGTCTCCAAGCACATATAAATATGGAGAACAACTTGAGCGGTTCGGATCGGTCGTTTGGATTTTCAAAATGAAAATAATGAGGCGTGGAGCACCAAGTCGTTTTACTCCATGAAGTAGCTAAGCCCAGCACCCGTAATATTTGGGAGAAATAGAATAAATGTCAATTTTGTTATTGTATAGTTGGTGTGAAAAGCAAACGAATAGAATAAATGATTAAAGAGTGTAGTTGGTGTGAAAAGCAAACGAATAGAATAAATGATTAAAGAATTTTTATAAAAGATAGTCCTGAATAAGTACAGCGGTGGATGTAGAATATCAATAGGAGTCATTAATACTAATAGAGAAATCATATAGTCACTAATTTAAATAAAATGTATAATTCTTTTAAGTATGGGAGTCAAAATAAAAAAAAATCTGAAAGTACAAGGGTCAAACTAAGAATATATGCAAAATTTTCTCAAAAATAATAAAAAATATCTCTCATTGATTTAAAAAAAAAATTAAGAATAAACTGATCATACGATATAAATATGTGTCGTGCTACGAAGTGACTAATTAATCACACTGTAACTTGGATCATGTCATAACTAAACTAAGTTTTTACGTATCATGTCATGCTTAAAATCGAAGAAATGGTCACGATATTTTAGTCACGTCGTGACTTTACATATCGTCATCAAACGTGACATAATTGATCACATTAGTTATATGTAGTCACGTCTGATAACTTATATTCATATTTAAGTAAATAAGTTTTCACGGCTTAAATTGAATTCCGAGAAATTTATGTATATTGAAAAATGTTGGGTAAAGATTTCATATCCAAATAAATTTTCACCCATAGCAATTTTTTTTTTTTTTTTGTTTGAAGCCCGTAGGCGTTGCATTAATTCAGTAAAACATTACATTGCATCACCCAATTGCAGGATATAGAGGAATAATACATCACTTTGGACTCACATACCCTGCAGGCAAGCAGCTGTTAAAACTGTCACTACTCGGATTCATGAAGATAGGGAATGCGAAAAACAGCCAAATGTACTTTCACAGTTCTCGCCCAAATAGGTAGATAGTGGGCATTTGCATTCCCTTCACACGCCGAAATCCTGTAGCAGTAGCGGTAAAGAAGCTCTGAGGCAAAGGAATTTGGGGTAAGCTGTGCATATACCTCCAGTCAAATTACCAGATTCAGTTGAGGTTCCCTGATTGGATCCCAAGGGGCAGCCATACACCCGAATCCGAGAAGACTGGACCCATTTATGATGACACATCAGAAGAGAGGCGGAGTTCCCAAATCCGCATTAAAGGGCTATACCGTTAAGGGGGGTTCCTGGCGGAAATCAGAACTGAGTGGGTACCTGAAACCAACAAGGGAAGTCTGCTGTATACGAGCTGAATTCGCAAGTTGGTGAGCTCGTTGATTCTCTTCTCTTGGAATATGACGACATTGAAAACCCGGGTAATCCAACCACACAAGTGCGATTTGCATAAGCTCGGAATAAACGCGCCAGTCCGCCACCTGGAGTTGCTCAAGTCTGGGTCTGAGTGTAAAGATGTCAGCTAAAACTTCGGCATCCGTAAAGAACACACATTGTGAAATACCCATGTTGGCTACAACCTGTACAGCCCTGAGTAAGGCAATAACCTCCATCTGAAAGGCCGATACCGCATCCGGCTTGAAACAAGAGGCATAGCGGAGTAGTTGTCCATGCTGCTCGATGAGATATGCAGCACCCCCCAGGTCCGGCGCCCTATACGAACCATCCACATAGCACAGCACCAAATCAATGGAATCCCGATGTATCTGGGCCGGCAGGGGGCCGGAAATCCGCAAAGTACGAGGCACAGGCGGGAGTGAGGAGATACGAATGGATTGGATAAGTGCGGATGCAGACCTCAGTGTTTGACCCGGATCTGGTTCCTTGTGTTGAAACACCTTTGTACATCGTGCCTTCCAAATGTGCCAGGCTACTGAAAGGAAGTATGCCACCTGCTCCGAATCCATGAAGTTCATTAAAATGTGCATAACCTCCCTGAGATTCATATCTCGAAAGGCATCTGCATGAAGACCCAAGTCTGACCGAAACCATGTTACCCGAGCATGAGGACAATGAATCAGGGAGTGCATAGTGTCTTCCTCAGCGCCACACAATTTACATGCACCTGAAATGGCCGGGATACGCTTTGTCAGGGCAGAACCAACCGGAATAGCGTCATGTAGGGCTTTCCAGAAAAAAAGTCGCACCCGAGGTACAATGTTCTTGGTTTTCCAAATTAACTTCCACAGATCCTTAGCAGCCTCATTTGGAATCTGATCAGTAGTCCGACTCCTGTGTACAATCATCTGGTAAGCCCGTTTAACACTAAAGGCCCCATTTTGTGCCCAAATGAACATGAGTTTATCCCTGATACCCGGGCGTAAGATTATGTCCGAATGTTCCCGGACTATTTGCAATGCCGTCTGAACTCCACCTAACCGAGCCAAGCTGTCCCCATCCCAAATTAGTGAATTGTGGTTGAAGAAATCGGAAACCTTCAGTAATTGCTGTTGTCGGGTAGGAGCTGGTAAACTCTTCCATTGGCTGAACCATGGCTGCGCGTATGCCTGACAAGTCTGACCATCTCCAAGACACCATTTTATATTTGCTGACATAATATCTCGATGCTGCATCATAGCCCTCCATAGCCGTGTACAGTTAGACTGACGATTTGAATACCAGAAGGAGGTTGTAGGATGGTATTTGGCAGAGAGTGTTTTCGCCCAAACTGTCTGAGGATCCGATATCATCTTCCAGGTGTTTTTAAGGACCATGGCCAGATTCATTGTGCGAATGTCCCGGAGACCCAAACCTCCTTCCAACTTCGGACGTGTCAGCTTTGTCCACTTCACGAAACATAGAGCCTTTTTATCAGCCTTACCCCAAAAAAATTGGACACACCTGGATTGTATCGTATCCAAAATTGCTGTTGGAAGGAGAGTGGTGCTCATGTGATACACCAGTACAGATTCAATCACGGCCTTTAATAGAACTAACTTCCCTGCTTGAGAAAGGAGCCGCGCCTTCCAGGCCTGGAGTTTAGATTCAATTTTGTCCAAAATGAAGTGGAAATCCGCCTGCCGAGATGTGCTAACAGGGCTGCCCAGGTACCGTTCATCAGAATTGGCAAACCGGGCACCCAGGATTCTGATCACAAATCGCATCTGAGCTAATGAAGTTACCCGAGAGAACCACAGCTTTGATTTCTCCGGGGATATTTGCTGTCCTGAAATGGTGCAGAATTGCTGAAGGTTATGATGCAAGGTTCGAACCTCCTGTTGTGTAGTAATGCCCATAAGCAATAAATCATCTGCATACATCAAGTCAGTCAAAGGAGGTGCTGTCCGAGCCAACTGGAGCCCCTGTAACCGACCCTGGAGCTTTTCATGTAACAACATGGAGGATAGGATATTCATGCACAGAATAAAAATGTAAGGAGACAGTGTGCACCCTTGGCGAAGACCTCTAATTGGACAGATGAAGCCATCTCCAGACCCTTGAAAGAGAATGGTGAAGCATGCTGAACGAATACAAGCCATAACCCAAGCAACAAACGGTTGTGGAAAACCATAGAGATGAAGTGTTTTTTCAATGAAACCCCAACTCATGCGGTCAAAGGCCTTAGAAAGGTCCGATTTGAGGCAAAAAGCTGATGTTCTGAAGGAAGCCAGGGAAAAGGAGTGTAGAATTTCCCGCATGAGAATCACATGATCGGATATATTTCTTCCTGGTGTAAATGCCACTTGACTGCTGTGGATTAAAGTTGGGATGATCGGTTTTAGCCTGGTAGATAAGATTTTGGAGATAATCTTATATGTAACATTGCATACACTAATAGGCCTATAGTCTGATACCTTGGTCGGACTATTCGTTTTTGGAATTAACACCATGTTAGATTTTGAAATGTTGCGAGGCATCTGACCGGTTGTAAAGAATTGGAGAACCTCTTGCTCAACTACTGATTTAATATTCGGCCAATAAGTTTGCATAAATCTTGCGTTCATGCCATCCGGACCCGCTGCCTTGTCCGGTCCTAAAGCAAATAGTGCAATCGAAATTTCCTGATTAGTAGGAAGTCTGCACAGCTCCTCCCTCAAGGTCGGCTCTACAGTCGGCAATGTGGCATGCAGTTTTGTAGTGACCTCCTGCGGCCAGTCATGAGACGAGGTATCAGGCGCACAATATAGATTCCGAAAATGTTCAAGGATTGCCTGCCGGATCCGAGTAGCATCGATTGTCCAAGATCCATCTGATAATTGTAACATGTGAATGGTGTTGCGTCGTCTCCGAGCATTGACAGTTGTATGAAAGAAGGAGGTGTTCAAATCCCCATCCATGGTCCATCGCAATCTGGAACGTTGTAGCCAGTAGGTATTGACCTGTTGGAGGCAAGTGTTATATTCTTCGAGCAACCTTTTTTCATTACCATAGTCCCTCATTGTTGGGTGCAACTCCTGCAGCTTAAGCGTCTCCTCTTCTATTCTAATCAGCTCTCTGTCCGGGCGAGGCACCTTTCGGGCCCACTGCATAGAATTTCTTTGTATGGTGTGCAGCAGCGAATGCCAATCCTGGGGTTGCTGATTGAGAGTCTGTTGGCACATTTTGCCAAAACCCGGATGCTGTAGCCACCAATTCTCAATTTTGAAGGCCCGTCTAGCGCGCGGTGTAGGAGGTGAGGTGCGGAGCAATATGGGGTGATGATCACTATTAAAGCGAGGCAAGTGATAGACCGCTGCTGCGGGAAACCGAGACGTCCAGTCGGCAGTGGCAAGCGCCCGATCAAGGCGCTGCATTATGAGCGCTCCTACCTGCTGATTGTTAGACCACGTATAAGCAGGGCCTCGATAGCCAAGATCAAGTAAGCCCGCTGCTTGAACCAGTCTTTGGAAACTTCGCATGTGAGCTGGTTGCCTGGAACTACCTCCAAATTTGTCCGAACTCATCAAAATTGAATTGAAATCCCCAATAAGACAGAGCGGTACATGAGACTGAGAATAGCACAAAATACGATTCCATATATATTCCATTACACAGTGGTGCGGATCACCGTAAATCAAACCCAAAAACCATGACCCTAAAACATTGTCTACCCTAATAAACATAAAATAAAAAGAACGTTCCAACATAGTAATATGTACATCATCTGACCACAACAACCACAGACCACCACTTCGACCAGTCGAGGGAACGATCTCCGAATGTGGAAGAGGCAGCCGGGATATACGTCTTCTTGCCTCAACATCATCACACTTTGTCTCTGATATAAAAGCTAAATGAGCTCTTGTAGCCTGGAGGTATCTTTGGAGTGTCGGAACTGTCGCGCCTCCACTACCGCGACAATTCCAACTTAATATATTCATTGGGACCGTGGCGGCGATTCGGGGCTCGCCGCCCGAAGCCTCTTATGATAACCCGGAGGAGGGGATATGTTGCCATGTGGAGGAGAGAAACGGGGCGAGAGATCAGTTGAGTCCCCTATATGAAGGCGCTGTGTCTGACTTGCTAACACTCCAGTGGAAGGACCTGCACCTTCTCTGTTTTGGCTTGCAAACACACCCTGCTCGAACTGAGCCAAGTGCTGTTGGGAGGGAACACTAGGGTCACGAGGCTCAGTGGGCTGTGATATGTGGTGAAGGTTTTGGGCCGCAGCATCTAGCCCTCCCAGGGTAGCCAAATTAGTAAGTGGGCTTGGGTGGCTTTGTGTATATCCCCTGGTGCGGGCTGGATTGCGGTGCCCTGGCATGCCCAAATGCACACGGTCCAGGGGGTCCGAAGGAAACTGCGCGGGAGGCGGTGCATGAGGCAGTGCAGCAGAAGCCTGGGCTACTGGCACCACTGGAGTGAAAGGAGGGTCAGCAGTCACATGCATAGCCGGATGCGCAGGTGGTGGTGACAGCGGAGAAGAGGGCGGTCTAGGCACAAGGGCCGGGCAATTCATCCAACTGCCTTTCCGATGATCCCTTAGAATAGAAAGCTCAAGTCGATCACTGTTAACCGGATCTGCACAGAGTTGTAGCACTCGACCGCGTGATGAGCATCCCGAAATATCATGGCCAATAGAACCACAGTACAGACACAGCCTCGCAGCGCGCTCATAAACCAGATAAACAGTGAGAGGCCCCAACATTGGGTGATCAAGAGAAAGGCTGTCCTTGAGAGGTGTGGCAGCAACATATGAGACTTTAGTACGCATATACAAACCTCCTGCACTATACCCCTGACGAACTTCAGAGATTGGGGTACCAATTTTCTGAGCGAGGAAGTTAATGCCTTCTGTTGAGAGTAGCTCCGGAGGGACATTATGGAACTGGGTGTTCAGCGTGAAATGTGTGACAAATGCAGGAGTCAACTGCGATGGGTCCTGCACACGCTTAAGTGCTACGATATCCGCTCGATAGGTCCACGGTTCCTTGTTAAGCACATCATACATCTCACTGGCATTGACAAAATCCACCAGGTATGTATGCAGTGCAATTGGTGAAATGCGGGTTGCGGGGCTGACCCTCCAGTTGGCAAGCATAGAATTAACAAAGTTATCATCAAGCACTAAGCGGTCCGTAAAAACCCGAGCAAGACAGGAGAGGGACCAATCCCGCGAGGAGGTGATATGGTTTGGGATAGGGATTCGAGTAGCATGCGCATTCGCTAACGGGGCCAGGGTAGCAAAAAGATCAGAAATTTCATCCGTGTTTGACATAGGAGTAGAGTGGGTTTTGCTTGGCAAGGTTGGGGGTGGTCCTAGAATGGACGGAATGGCAGCAGCTCTGGATCGGACTTGATGAATTTCTCTGGGTGATATTGTATTTGTGAGGGGTGAAGGCACTTTAGAATACTTTGTTAACGGGGGGATCAGAAGCGCCTGCAGTTTTGATCCAATAAGTCCCTGCCTAGCTGTCCGGAAAGCGATGCGAGGCCCTGTACTGAGATTTCGACTCGCTACACCAAGCATTGGAGGCAGGGCAGACAACACAGGATCCGAGGGAGCAGTTGGAAAAGAGTCGGTTGACTGCTTCCTGGGAAAGGTATGATTTGTGGTGGGGAGCATGATCTCAGCAGGTATGGCCCGGAGTACAGTAGAAGGGGTGGGTATTGACTGGAGGGAACACTTGCTCCCAGAGAATGTTTGTAAAGTGGGGCGGGTTACGGGGGGAGCCACACGTGTCCCCTTGCATTCAGGCCCCAGCGTTTCCCAGCCAGGCGCCGGTACCTGGAGTGACCACCGACCTTGGGCCTGATCTCGACCAATAAGGAGAAAACGGAAAGCCATGGAAAACACCACAATTTGGCCCAGCGTGTACTCCGGAAAACTCCAGAAATTGCCAATTCGAAAACGAGCTTTAAACAATAGATTACACATATGTGTGAAGCCACTAACATGGTAAACTCTTGGTCCCCCAAGGCCTGGGACAGATGCACGCAACTCACCATGCGGTGCGGCAGCAGTTGGGCCTCCAAGTACCTCAGTAAGACTATCCTGGCAGCTAATTGCATGTGCTCGTATCGGGGAGAAAGTATCGGCCTCCGTGGGATCATCCCCATGAGGGTCATCAGGGTCTGAGAAATCTGGATAAGGGCGAAATTTAGGGGGGATGGCCGGGTAATCGCACCAATCTTGGACATGGATCTGACATTCCGCCCACCAGCTAGCAAAATGTATATTGACCCAGCGAGGGATCATTCGTATGTCAAGGCAACGGACAGTGGCCTCAATACACACCTTATTGCGACCAAACAGGTTGTCCTCGTTAACATGAACGACCTCACCCAAAATATTAAGAAGCCGGATGATGTAGTACTCATGCCATAAAGGTAGAGGGAAGCCAGTGACAATGATCCGGAGGCTGAATGCAAACGAAGGCTGGCGAGATAGGTACAAACGGTGGTGCCAGGCAGTGAGGATGATATCCTGGGCAAGACACAGTGGTATTAGATCACGAACTATGTGGGATCGATCAAGATATGCCGGGAGGGTGATAAGGAAGGAGTTTTTCTCCCAAGGTGTAATCGGATACAAGCTGACAGATCCACCATATCTCTGAGCGAGTTGTCGTTGGAACCCAAAAATGTTGCCATGCTCATGGAGATGTGGACCCCAGACACAAATGGTGTGCTCTAAATCATCCTGCACAGCACCAAAGGCAGGTACCTCTGTGGAGAAATATATAGCAGAGCGAGCAATAGACTGGTTACGCAACTGGTACGGATATGGTTGCTCCATTGGGAGGGCAATGAGGTGGTGGAAGGAGATACACAGAGGGGGGGTGAAGGAACAGGCATGAGAAGAGAAAAAACCAAAATTAGGCAATAGGAGAGAGTGCAGATGCGCAGAGAGAGAGACGGGGGAAAAGAGATGGTGGGGGGAAGGGGGGAGACAAAGGAGAAAGGGGAGAGGAAGGTTCAGGAGGATAATCGCCATAAAATCGCCATTTTCACTGTTCCCTTATGGATATTAAGAGTTAACCATAGCAATTAGCAGCATCCCATTTGGATAAACTACACGGTGCCAATTTCGACCAACTTGAGATGATTAAATATTCCCTCACACATGTCAATTGATGTCATAAATCCTGCGCGTACGAAAGGATATAATTTGTAGGTGTCCTGATCAATACTTGCTAAAGTCATCCCGACCCAAGACGCACACTCGGAAATTTTTTATCTCTAAAAATTATTAAATTCAAACATTTAGAAATAGAAAAAATATAGCGTTTTTAACAAATATAGAAAGATATATCAAATCAGTTTCGAAATAATTGAAACGATGATTTTCATTTCAGAAGGGGGCAAGCCGAGTCCTTTCTCCTTCTTTGTGGCGAGTATTATTGAAGGTAGGGGTGTCAATGGGTACGATACGGGTAGAGTGGAACCATTTTCATACCCATACCCATTAAGAATTGGTCTAGCCATACTCTATCCATACTAGTTAAGAATTTGTCTTACCCTACCCTACCCATACCCGTTATGATTAACGGGTAACGAAACGGTAGTGGGCGAATAACGAAAATACTAATATAATAGTTTTTACAAATAAACCATCTAAATTCATCATGTCATACATACGCCATTACAATTACTAATTTAAAATGAAAATACAAATACGCAATAAATTCTAACTAATAGTTTTTTATAAAGCAAAAATAAAATAAAAATCACAAATATCTCTTCTAACAAATTCAATTACAATTCGTTAACTAAATAACAAAACATTCAGCAATATGGAAAACAGGGAAATAAATAAATTGAATATAATATTGATATATCTATATATAATTTATTTCATATAATTACTCGTTACCCAATGGGTACGAAATAATCTTTATCCGTACCCATACCTGTTTATCTAATGAAAAAAGTTTTTTACCCATACCCATATCCATTAAGCTAACGAAAAAAAAATCTTACTCATACCCGTCTTATCGAATACGATACGGGTAGGATAAATGAGTAAACGGGTGTCATTGACACCCCTAATTGAAGGGGCGTCAAGCGAGTGTCTAATGCTGTCTAACAAAAGCAGGGGTGATGCTCATTAACTCAAAAGGAATCTTTTGAGTTAATGCATTTGGATCATCCACTTTAAGATCCGTATGAATTAGATCCGCACTAATATTAAAATCAGACAACCAGATTGGCTCCGTTTACTATTAGACGGCCGAGATTCATTAACTCAAAAAATTCTCTTTTGAGTTAATGTAGAGGATACGTGTTCGATGCTCATGGGCAACAAAAAAGAAACATAAATGTGCAGATGTGATGTCAGTTGGTTATATCGCTACTAATTTTGCAATTAAGATTACTTATAAAAAAAAATGCCAAATCATCATTTGCAATTTGCAATTGATAATTGCGAAATTGCAAAGTTACTAAAACAACTGAAATTAAAATCAATTGAATGAATGCCAATTATGTGAAACTGATTGAGATAATTACTAAAAGTTAGTATTCGTACTGGAATAAACACGAATTCTTGGAATAATTACTAAAAGTTAGTATTCTTGGAACTTTTTTTGCTAGCCTTACAAAACTACCCTACTGTGTTATCAGGATCTTCTGGGTTCATTTAATTGTACACATAAACAATGCCACATGAACGAATCTCTCACTTCTACATGAGTCAGTAAATATAGGATCAGTTGTTTCAAATCATTCACCTTGCCGTGTGCCACCTCTCCTCTGTCGCTTCGGTTGTGCTCTCTTAGGGCCTGTTCGTTGTTCACTATTCACGTGAGAAAAAAAAAATTCACTCAGTTCAAAAATTTTGCTTTTCTGTGCCCATTCTCCAGCCCACTCCTCTGCCGAACAGGGCCTATCTTGATTTAAAATGGGTAGTACTGTTATGTTAATGGGTTTGATATTTTGTGTTTTGACCGAAACCCTATAACTGAGCATAAATTTTGTTTCGAATCAGCTCTAAAAAGTGTCAAGGCATTAAATTCATTTGCTTAGTCTGTTCTGATAATCTCTGACCAACTTTTTACTGGTATTACCGGAACCCTGTAACTTGCCACTCAAAAGAAAACATCTGCAGTCTAACAATTTATTTGCAAATCTGCTACACTATAAAAGGCCGTTGCAAATGTCAATTTGCTTAGTATATAGTTGGTAACTTTTTATGTATGAGAGCCCAAATATAGTTATTAATTTTAATAACATGTATAATTCAGAATCTCAAAGTTCATTGTTTTATGTACTGTTCCTGCACCATTTGCATGAGAAGTGAGCTAAATTTTAGCAGGAAGGCATCGAGTAACATCACCATCTTTGTTTTGAATGAGAACTGCAGCTAGTGCTTAGGAGGAAGAGAGATTGCAATGGTGATAGTTGCAGATTATGGTTCTGGATTTATTTCATTTTAATAAAGTATGCATTTTACTTAATTTTTTTTTTTGGCATTAGCAAATAGCAATAAAACATTGACTTTGTTTTGGTAACGTGCACACCTCACTTTTACCTGTCGGAAAGAGAAATAAATATAGAAAATGGGGCTCTCGGAGTAGGGGTGTTGAATCCCTTTTATCTGTTCGTATTAGGGGTGTAAACGGAGCGGATTCGGAGCGGATAATGCCGATACCAAATCCGTATCCGTTTTTCAATGAGCGGATACGGATAGTAAACGGATATCAAAATTCAAAACCAAATCCGTCTTAAACGGATACGGATACGGAGCGGATAATCCACGGATACGAATACGGAGCGGATAATCCACGGATACGAATACGGAGCGGATAATCCACGGATAATTGTCGGATAATTGAGTCATATGAACTTTAAGTACAAATACTAAATTAAAAAAATTAAAAACAATTAAGAAAAACAAAAGTAAATTAAAAAAAAGGTAAAGAAATGGAGAAGATATAGGAATGGAGAGGAGTTAGGGAATATTAACCGCTGAAAGTCAAGTTACAGCGAAACGGAGAAGTTGAAATTTCGGATCCGGATAGTGCGGATATCCGCTCCGTTTATACTTTCAAAAAATTATCCGTATCCGCATCAAATTTCCCTATGCAAAAATTATCCGTATCCGTATCCGTGATATCCGTATCCGTTTAAATCCGGATACGGATAATAAGCGGATTCGGAGCGGATATCCGTCCGGATATCCATATCCGTTTACACCCCTAGTTCGTATCATATATTCCAAAATATAAATAAGGATAAAGATTATTTTTATTAATTTATTGAGTACGGATAAGAATAAATATTATTTTCATAACCGGGTAAGAGTACGAGTAAAAATCATTTCTTATCCGTTATCCTATAAGATTATTTTTTAAAAATAAAATTATATATATAGATATATACTTGTATGGAGATGATACATAATACGATTAAGTTTTCGTATAACTTAACCAATAATTAATAAAAAAGAAAAAAAAATTATTTTAACCCTAGTTGAAAAATCCGAATGCTACTGTTTTGTTGCAATAGAGGCTTTTCAAGGCCCACGTAATAATTAAGGCCTTTTGCAAACTGTTCACATTAAGCCCAAATGTTTTTTTGATGGTTGATGTTCTCGTTAAGCCCAAAATTGCTCTCAAATATTACCTTTTCTTTATCTTCCCCGTGTACTTCTCTCTAGCTTCCCACCCTTACTCATTACTATATATAGTCGCTATTTCCTGCTCTATCCCCTCTCATTCATCGCCGAGGAGAAATGGGTTTCACGGTGCTTCGACAATCGGAGCGGATCTGGAACAAGAAAATGGAGGCGCACAACAGCATACTCCGTCAGACGAAGAGGGAAGGTTAGCGTTTGCTCCTATTCACACCTCTCCCCCAATTTTTCCTTGGGAGGGCCTAACCTTCTCCCGCCATCTATCCCTCACTTTTCCCCCAACTGAAAATAAGTAGAGGACCACAGTAAACTGTTAATAACCGTTGAAATAAGTAGGGGACCACAGTAAACCGTTAATTATTGGGAAATAGAAGGGGACCAAAAATGCCTCCACAGCATTACAGGCGCAGAAGTATTCACCCTTGTAAACTCAAGTATTCATCCATGTAAATAAAAGTATTCATCTTTGAGAAATAACTATATAAGGAAACATTACCACCCATCTTTGACACGTTTTTAGAGGTGGTTTTTTTTTGTACGTTCACTCTAACTAATTTTTCCGACGATCTGTGAGGAATTTTTCAAATCTAAAATCACGAAAGTCTTCTACACAATTTTCTCTTTCAAATAAGATCCATGATGACATACTTTCGAGTTGTCCGTTACGCAAGTATTCACACCTCGTACGCAAGTATTCATCTCTCATTGAACAAGTATTCATTCTCGTCGTGTAAGTGTAAAGAGTACATGAAGGTATGGTGGGACCGCACAACCGCGACTTCAGATAAGTAGGGGACCACAGTAATATGCGGAGATAAGTGGTGGAATTAGTAGGGGACGATTTGCGAAAAAGTATTGACACTTAACACGAGTTGTATTCATCCATATAAATAAAAGTACTCATCTTTGAGAAAGAATTATATATGGAAATATTACGACATTAAGAGCATTAATTACGCGGAGATAGTAGGGTACCACAACTGCCGTCCGCTAAAAACAAAAGAAAACGCGTAATTAAGTGGGGGGACCGCACAACCGCCATCACTAACTACCGTGGGGACCGCATAACCGTCACCGCAAGTGGAAACAACATCAAGTATTCATCTATAATACATGAAGTATTCACTTGTAATACATCAAGTATTCACCCTGATATATTAAATATTTTAAAAAAAAACTGGACATATCACACCCATCTTTTACAAGTATTCACCCTCGTCATGCAAGTATTCATCTATCATTGAACAAGTATTCACATGTAATACATCAAGTATTCACCCTGATATATCAAGTATTCATCTATCATTGAACAAGTATTCACATGTAATACATCAAGTATTCACCCTGATATATCAAGTATTTTAAAAAAAAACTGGACATATCACACCCATCTTTTACACGTTTTTAGAGGTGGTTTTTTTTTTTCTCCGTTCAATCTAACTAATATTTCTAACGATCTGTGAGGAATTTTGCAAATCTAAAACCACGAACGTTTTCTACATAATTTTCTTTTTAAAATGAGATCCATGATGACATACTTTCGAGTTATTCGTTGCACAAGTATTCACCCTCGTCATGCAAGTATTCATCTATCATTGAACAAGTATTCATCCTCGTTGTGTGAGGCGGAGGCAGAGGCAGAGGCGGAGAAGGAGAGGCGGAGGCGGAGAGGGAGAGGCGAAGGTGGGAGAGGCGGGCGGAGGCAGAGGTGGAAGGGGGAGACGGAGGTGGAAGAGGGAGAGGGAGAGAGAGAGGAAAGAAATAGAAGGAGAAAATCTACTAATTAATTTGTAGGGACCACTAGTTAGTTAAAATTGATTATTATAGTTAGAAAAGGAAGTTAGTTAGTTGGGGAAAAAATAGGAGAAGGAATAAGGTGTAACATATAATTACCCTTTTCCCTTTTCCCTTTTTCATTGAGAAGAAATCTATATAGGGTTGTTGTACAAATGCGATGGGTTTATTACTGTATGGTGTTTGCAGAAATGGTACCAGCACCTGTTAGAAGCTTTTTTTGGGTGCTTTTGAATCACTCCTTCACATTAATTGTGCCAAAAAATCAGGTACATAGATAATTTACTTTCCAAAATAAGTAAATTTGACATTAAAATTGGTTTATATAAGTATATTAGTATATTAGGAAAAGAAGGAATTCTCAAGTCAACTTCAAAAATACTCACTCTGCTTAAATAATTTATTTTTTTGTTCAATTTTACAGATTTTGATGTCTATCTGATCAAGGGTAGTTTTGCAATTACACAAATATGAGGCAACTGAATATGTTCTTAATTGGTTTATATGAGAACACAAATTGTAATACACTTTTTTTTTAAATCTTTTTAATCTTTGCAGGGGCAGGGGCAAGGGTCCCTGCCTCAGCTCTGGCTCAGCTCGGCACAAGAGCAAGAAAAACATTCAAAGGCACAAACAACGCACATCACTGTTCAACAAACTTCCAGATGTGTTGGTCATGGAGATCCTCTCTTGGCTGCCACCTAAATCCTTCTTTCGCTGCAAAAGTGTCTGCAAAACCTGGCTCTCCCTCTCCTCTGATGCTGTTCACTTGAACAAGCACTTGCAACCGACCTTGAGCGGCTTTTTCTACAACCAAAGATGTGGTGCCACTTGTTTTGTGAATTTTTTATCATGTGGCATCAACAAGGTGGAGGTTGATGGAACGATGAGTGCCTTATCATGTGACGACCATTTGAGGATACTAGATTGTTGTAACGGGCTTCTCATTGTTGGAGCCTTTAAAAAGGAATCACAGTTTGCACATGACATACATGTCTATAACCTGGCAACCCGGACTCTGTTCACCTTGTGGTACCCTAAACAACAAAATAATGAGACCTGGTATCGAGTTTTTTCATTGGCTTTTGACCCTCAAGTGTTCCATCAATTTCACGTAATTAGATTCACAGACAAGTATGGTGCCAAAGTTAACTTCATTGACATTTTCTCATATGAGAGAGGCAAGTGCAAGCATCACAAAAAGTTGTTGTCTGACGGGATAATCAACTTGTATTCTAAGGGCATTTTTGTTGACGGAAGGGTTCATCGCTTAACAACTCAAAATGAAATCCTGTGCATTGATCCGAACAATTGCACCTATCAAGGTATCCGCCCGCCAAATCTGGAAAACCGTGCTATGATTGAAATCGGACAGTCCCGAGGGGTCTTACATTGTATGTCTGTGTTAAGAGATGGAAGACTTTTTATTTGGGTTCTTGAGAGCTACACTAGACAGGAGTGGACCTTAAAGTACCAACTGAGCCTTGATGCAATGTATCAAGGTCCCCTTCCTTATTTATATCGTCGATGTATCAATCGCATTAAGTACCAAGGGCACTTTGCATTTCATCCCGAGAAAGATGTTCTCTTTATGCCTGCGGAAAAAAATGATTTCATGTCACTTGATTTGAGCACGGGCAAAAGAGATAAGCTTGAGAGTCTGAGCAACAATAGGTTTGATTTATCAGTGGGTTGTTGGATTTACATGCCTTGTTACTTGGAATGACTTGATTTCTCTCTGTTTACATTCACATGTCTAGAGAGCATGATTTGGGTTCCACAACTCTTCTTTAAAATGTGTAATATGTTTTTCTGCTTTGTTTGTGATCTAGGTTTGAGGACTGTTGTTATTACATCCTTTTAGTAATTTGCTTTGGAATGACTTTCTCAATGCTACTTTATAGTTCTTATTCGGCTTGACTTTGGTATATTGGTGCAACCTTGAATAATTTGATCGTGTAAATTAATTGTATTGATTCACCAGGTTAGTGTAAATTAATAAATTTGAAACTTTTTTTTATTTCATTACAAATGTTGTATGGTTATTTGGCATACTCATATCAGTAGATTAACAAAAACTTAAATGGCACTAGGTAGGTACTGTTCGTGGAGGAGGCCCCACTTTCAGAGTAATTAAATGTACAAATTCAGGGACTAAATGTCACAATTACAAAAGATCATGTAAAACAGAAGAATTTAAAATTAAAAAAAATTATAAAAGTTCAACAACAACAAATGCCAATTTCAGAGTTCCATTAATTCCAAGGTTCTAAATAGCGTTTATAGCGTCGTAGCGGGAAGGCTAAAAAAAAAGCTATAGCGAATAGCGTCGCTATAGCGGAAGCTATTCCAAATAGCGTTTTTTTTTTTTACATTTCGCATATTCAATATTTGTACTAAATATCAACATTATCTAAGGTCTCATAGAACAATAAATAACTCCAAAGTAATTAAGAAATTATAATATTCATATTGAACCCGTACAAAGTCCAAATTGCGGTTCAAAATATCCATAGTAATATCATAAACTATCGATTTTTTCTATTAAAAATATCTTAAGTATCATGATTCATGACATAATCTATTTTTTTTTCTATTCAAATTTTAATTCCGGTTTGGACTTTTTTTCTATTCAAATTTCAATTTCTATTCCCAATTTCAAATTGATTTATTTGTAGCAAGTAGCAACAAATTCAATTTCGGTTTGAGATTTTTTTTATCTTAATTTAAAACCCATATAAATTGCTTAAAAAAAAAAAAAAAAAAAAAACTCATATTGTATAGCGCAAATAGCGCTGTAGCGGACCGCTATAGCGTTGTAGCGGCCGCTATAGCGGCCGTAGCGCAAATAGCGCATTTTGATGTCGTAGCGTAGCGTTTGGGGTCCAAAAACGCTATAGCGCGCTATTTAGAACACTGATATTAATCAATAAATTACTCAGTGGATACCAAAATTTATATAATGTCTGAAGAAATTACATTATCAGCTTTAATTTGGTAATTGAGAGGAAACCACGGGGCTAAATGAACTTTTGAATTTTCTTAAGCCTTGTTGGGTTTATGCAAGAATCTACACATTCAGTTAGTCAGATGTTTTAAATTTTAGATAGATTGTGAGATATGTTTTTTTTTAATCCAATTCATTAACAACCTCATGAACTTGAGAAGTTGTTGACACATTTTTACTTTTAGGGGTGGGATGTTGGAATTGAGACGTCAATTCCAATTAATTAAGTTTGGACTACGTGTTATATGATTAATATATCACATACTGTCAATAATATTATGAGGAATAATATAAGATATGCCTAAATGTGATTGACTGAAATAATGGCATAGTACGTAATTTCGCTAAGTTTTGGGACACGAATGCATATAGAACATAATGTAAATTAATTATAATTGTTGATGGACCAATTATAATTAATTCAACTAATACTAGTGATAAATGTAAGAATTATTGTTTGGGCCTAATCAATTGATTGGATCAAGATACCAAACAAAATGGGCCAAAAATGTTATGCATATTATGACAGTTGGTTACGACAGCTGGTTTAATTATAATATGCATATTATAATTAATTAATTATACGAAATGTTGTGCATGTTATGCATATATAACATTTATGTAAATTAATTATAATATGCATATTTGATCAATTATATCAATCAATTATACGATTTGTTTGTCAGCCAAATATAATTGATTTGTATAATTGAATAGAAAAGGAAAATATGTTATGCATATTTGATTGGTTACCAAAAATGCAGAAACGAATATCTTTGAGAAAATATGTCATATATTATGTATAATTTTTGACATGAATTATAAGATCTCTCAAAGATACATTTTCACTAGTATAAAAGGCGCTAGGTCTCCAAGCAATCCGGGTAAGAAAATTTTTAGGGCACATGTGTTGTGCATAGCCACCTTATTCTCCCTCCATTAGAGAATAATACTCTTGAGCTCCGTTCGTGACTCGAGAGAGAAGAAAGGCACCAGGGCTTGCTTGGAAGGACTCGAGAGCGTACCAATCAAGCACCATCTCAAGTCAACTCGTATCAAGTGAAGTTTGCAAGTGAGATTGCAAAGCATGGATCCAAGTAAGTAACTAATGCTTCCGCTGTGTATTTTAATTCTTTTTCTTGCGCGGAGTTTTGAGTTTAGGAATTGCAATTGCTAGTTAATTTAGGAATTTGGTATTTGGCTCTTTAACCTAAATTGAAATTGCACCCCTAATAAGTGGTATCAGAGCCACCTCCGTGTCAAGATCTAGGATTTTATTTTTTATTAATTTCTGATTTAATTTGTGCGTCATATAAAAATCTGTTTGATACGCCTATGCTGCGCACCAGTCAATGTTTTCTATGCCCAAGATTGTGTGTACCGAATTAAATTCAAGCCATACATTTTTTGAAAACTAGGCTTGAGCACTTTTCTGGAAATATAAAGAACACAAAAAATTGTTTATTATTTTGTGAGAAAATTACATTTCAATCTTGGATTTCAATTCTGAAAACAGATTGTTGTTGTCTCTGTAATTTTTAATTTTACACAAAATCCGTAATATTTTTGTATTACAAAATATAGTTTTCCAGAAACTAGATTTCATTATCTTTCTAATGATATGTGGCACACAAAAATTCATTCAGCCAAATTCGAGATATGCTATTTTGAATCTTAACAAAAACAGAAAACTGGATACAGGAAAATCCAGTGCTGTACTCGTTTTGTCATTTTTGTTTACCCTATTAAAACAATCTAAAATCTCTGTTTTATTTTTGAATCTTCATCCACACATCATAAACTGATGTAAGAATTTTTTTTTGATTCACAAAATCATGATTCAAAATTACCAAAATAACATATTGCCTTAAGGACTTAAATTTTACAAATTATGAAATATTTTGGAATTTTTGATATGTGCGCACAAATTGACTTGACAAGAGATCTCTTGCTTTTGCAAGATATCTATTTTTTTTTTTTTTGGAAATTTGGCAAAGAAAATCTGAACTGACAGGGAACCTTCTTGAATTGTGCCAAAATTTTCAGAATTTGCTGAAATTTCCAGATTTGGATATTTTGAATTGTGCCTTTTATGCAAAAACAACCAAATATGGAATTAGGAGTAGCTGTAAATTAATTATAATATGTATATATATATATATAGAGTACGGCTAACGCGCTTCCTCTAGCATTTCGGCCGAGGTGCTTCCGGGGGCATATCTTGCAATTTGATGTTCAAACAACAAATTCAAACCGTTAGATGTTCAATCTATATTAAAATCTACTTGGAGACCAAATTTTATATTTTTTGGAATTTTTTTACTATTTATTAAGCCACTTTGAAAACCGCTGTTTTTATTAAATTTCTGAAGCATTGAAAAACAGCGGTTTTCAAAGTGGCTTAATAAATAGTAAAAAAATTCCAAAAAATGTAAAATTTGGTCTCCAAGTAGATTTTAATATAGATTGAACATCTAATGGTTTGAATTTGTTGTTTGAACATCAAATTGCAAGATATGCCCCCGGAATCACCTCGGCCGAAATGCTAGAGGAAGCGCGTTAGCCGTACTCTATATATATATATATAGATAGGCTACCATGCTTTGCAAATTAAAGCACCTCTTGTGCTTTGCGCTCATTTTTGGATTTTCAAAATTCAAAATGTCGATCCGACCGTTCAAGTTGTTCTCCATATTGAAATGTGCTTGGAGACCAAATTTTACATTTTTTGGAATTTTTTTACTATTTATTAAGCCACTTTGAAAATCGCTGATCCATTGGTCCAGAAAATTTTACTGTTTTGCTAGTGTGACCATTGGATCAGCGATTTTCAAAGTGGCTTAATAAATAGTAAAAAAATTCCAAAAAATGTAAAATTTGGTCTCCAAGCACATTTCAATATGGAGAACAACTTGAACGGTCGGATCGACATTTTGAATTTTGAAAATCCGAAAATGAGCGCAAAGCACAAGAGGTGCTTTAATTTGCAAAGCATGGTAGCCTATCTCTATATATATGTATATTTATATATGTATATTTATATTTATAATATGTGTATATATATGAATTAGTTAAACATGTATATATATATATATATATATGTATATTTAGGACGAGTAGTTTTCAATTAGGATACGTCCCAAAATAAACAGATACATGATTTCAAAATCTTATTAAGACGCAATTAGAAGTACATGCCTCATCTTGCCAAACAATATTGTTCCCTCCGGAACATTATTGCTAAAGTTTTTTAGGGCAAGATGACCCATGATAAGTTAAAAAGATGTATATTGACAACAAATTATTAATTTCTCCCTCCGGAGGATTAATTAAACAAAGTTAGTTGTTTAATATACATAAAGTAAGGTGCATCAAGAAAGGAAATGAGATACTGTATGCTAGTGATGTCTAAGAAAAGCATTTGGGGTTTTGGTACTTAAGTAGTCCGTTTGTGACTCACCTTCCCCACTTGACTGGCCTGGTCATTAGCATGTGGGTATGTCAATCTACCCTCCGGTAGAGCGACAGAGGTTCATTTAATACTTGTGCATAACACCACAATACCTAAGAGTACTGACTGCTCTCTCCGGGGCCTCATGCTGGCTAGTATTGTTGGTTAATATGAAATTTAAATGGAGAATTTCTAGGTCTTTTGTCAAAGCCTCTTAATAAACCTTTGAAATTATGATTAAAAATTGTGATGCATAATCTAATAGTTCTCTTGTTCAAAAAATTCTAGGCAACATGACTACCATAAGTCAAATTCCTTATCTCAATGGATCAAATTATAAGCAATGAGAATCAAAACTGAGGTTGTTTCTAGGGATGATGAAATATGATCGTGCCTTACGTTATGATCGACCAAAGCCAGCCAAGCAAGGGGAGGAAACTCCTACTAAAAAGGCTGACATTGAGGGTTGTGATCATAATGACAGGATGTGTTGCATGATCATTAAGTTGACAACCCACAAAACAATTCAAGGTTGTGTACCTGAAAAAGATTCTGGTGCTAAGGACTACATTAAAACTCTAGAGGAAAAGTTTGTCATGAGTAAAAAGGCAGACATTCGTACACTCATGGTCAAACTCAATACTCTGAAGTACAAGGGCAAGACTGGAATTAGAGAGCACATTACTGAGATGGTTAAACTCCAACTTAAGTCGCATAGTTTTGACATCTCAGATGACATTCTCATAGAATATATTTTTATGTCTCTCCCCTCCTCATACAGTCAATTCAGTATGACTTACAACTGCATCAAGGAAACTTGGTCAGTAACTGAGCTTGAAGCTCAGCTGGTGCAGGAGGAAGAGAGACAGAAGATAGCTAAGAGAGAGGAGGCCCATGTTGCAACATCTAGTACTGGCTCTAAGAATAAGAATAAGTCTAAGCGCAAGAATTCTAAGGGAAAATGACCCGCTATAGAAGCTGCAGACAATGCTAAGAAACAGAAGAAGGACAATACTCCTGCGAAATCGAGAGATCAGATCATCTGTCACTTCTGCAAGAAGCCTGGGCACATCAAAATTCACTGTACCAACTACTACTCGTGGTTAAAGAAGAAAGGTATGTGCTCTGCTTTAGTTTGTTCTGAAGTTAATTTAAGTACTGTATCAAGATATTCTTGGTGGTTAGATTCAGGTGCAACATCTAACATCAGTATATCTATGCAGGGCTGCCTAAACCTCCGCAAGCCAAATGAGGCCGAACGCTACATCTATGTAGGGGACGGGAGGAAAGTCGAAGTTGAAGGCATTGGAAAATTTAGATTATTATGTAGGACTAGGTTTTATTTGTATTTTGATGCATTAGTGGTTCCTTCCTTCAGAAGGAACCTAATTTCTATTTCCTATTTGGACAAAAATGGCTATGTATGTTCTTTTGGTAATGGAAATTTCAGTCTATATCAGAATTCAAAACAAGTTGCTTCTGGTTCTTTATCTTCTTATGATAATCTTTATTTTCTTGAATTAGACACTTCACACTTAGAAGCTCTACATATTGATAACAGAAAACGTAAATTAACTAATGAGAATTCAGCTGCATTATGGCACAAGCGTTTGGGACATATTTCTATGAAAAGAATCGAACGACTTGTATCCAATGATATTCTCAAACCTTTAGATTTCACAAACTTAAATGAATGTGTAAATTGCATAAAGGGAAAACAAACTAATAAACGCAAGTATGAAGCCAAAAGATGTAATGATGTCTTAGAATTGATACATACCGATATCTGTGGTCCTTTTCCAAAGGCCACTAGAAATGGTCACCGGTATTTTATCACCTTCATAGATGACTATTCAAGATATGGCTATATTTACTTGATTAAAAAAAAGGCTGAAGCATTAGACATGTTCCAAAGTTTTAAAGCGGAAGTTGAGTTACAACTTAACAAACGCATAAAGGCTGTCAGATCTGATCGTGGTGGTGAATACTACGGCAGATATGATGGATCAGGAGAACAATGTCCAGGACCCTTCGCAAAATACTTAAAGGAATGCGGAATTGTACCACAGTATACATTGCCAGGTTCACCTGCAATGAATGGTGTTGCTGAAAGGCGCAATCGCACTCTCAAAGACATGGTGAGAAGGATGATTACTCGTACGACTCTACCTGAGAATTTGTGGGGAGAAGCCTTAAAGACTGCAGCTTATATTATAAACAGAGTTCCAACTAAAGCAACTAACAAAACCCCATATGAGATTTGGTTTGGACGTAAGCCCAACCTAAGTCACATCCGGATTTGGGGATGTCCAGCAGAGGCTAGACCTTACAAGCCGACAGAAAGGAAACTGGATGAAAGAACAGTTAGTTGTTATTTTATTGGATATCCTGAAAGATTCAGAGGGTACAAATTTTATAATCCAACAGAACACATAATTTTTGAGTTCGGTAATGCGAAATTTTTTGAGGATAATGAGTTTGCGGGGGGAGATATGACCATGGATAACATTTTCGAGGAAGAAAGGGATAGTGATTACTCCTCGGGCCTCCGTCCAGGTTTAGTCACTATTCCTGATGATACTTCGGGCCTCCGTCCGGACTCTGTCACTATTCTAGTACCGGTAAGCTTTGAAAATGCATCTCATGTCAATAGGTAAACTACACTCCCTACTCAAATTTCACAGGATAACGTGAATACAAATGGACCCGAATCAAACTCAAATAATGACGTTGTTTTGAACGATGTCAGTGGCCCTGAGCCTGTGGGAGATCCAAAAGTTGGTAATGATGTTCACGAACCTGTTCCTCATGAAATAATAGAACCAGTAAGAAGATCTACTAGAGAGAAAAGATCTACACAATCGAAGGATTATGCATATCTTCAAGAACATGAGTTTGACATTGGCATGTTTGAAAATGATCCTGTTAATATCAAACAAGCTGTGGAAAGTTCTAACTCTCAAATGTGGATTAATGCCATGAATGAAGAGATGAAATCTATGTATGACAATGACATTTGGGATATCATTCCGTTGCCTAAATGCAAGAAACCCGTTGGTTGCAAATGGATATTTAAAACCAAACGGGATTCTAAAGGCAATGTTGAAAAATACAAGGCACGTCTTGTCGCAAAAGATTTCACACAGAAAGAAGGCATTGATTATACAGAAACTTTCTCTCCAGTTTCTTCAAAAGATTCATTGAGAATTATACTGGCACTAGTAGCGCATTACAACCTTGAGCTCCATCAAATGGATGTAAAGACAGCATTTCTAAATGGAGACATTAATGAAACAATTTATATGAGGCAACCGGAGAACTTTGTGATCGGTGACCCAAAGTCCATGGTTTGCCGACTAAAGAAATCCATTTATGGGCTCAAACAGGCATCTCGACAGTGGTACTTAAAATTTCATGACATAGTTAGTTCATTTGATTTCAAATCTAACTTAGTTGATGAATGCATATACCTTAAGTTCTGTGGGAGTAAATTTACATTTATGGTCTTATATGTTGATGACATACTACTTGCAAGTAACGATAAAGACATGTTGCATCAAACCAAGAACTTTCTATTTAGAAACTTCGAGATGAAAGATCTTGGTGATGCCTCATTTGTTCTAGGGATAGAAATACTGAGTAACAGATCTGAAGGTATTTTGAGACTATCCTAAAGAAATTATATCGATAAAATCTTGAGTAGGTATGGCATGAAAGACTGTAAAGCAGGAGATACCCCTGTTTCAAAGGAGACAAATTCAGTCTAGATCAATGTCCCAAAACTGATCCAGAAAAAGAAGTCATGAAAGACATCCCTTACGCATCTGTTGTAGGCAGTCTCATGTATGCTCAAGTGCGCACGAGACCAGACATAGCCTTCATCACTGGAATGCTAGGGCGATACTTAAGCAACCCAGGTATGGAACACTGGAAGGCAGCCAAGAGAGTACTCAGATACTTAAAGCGAACCAGAAATTTTATGCTCACATATCGGAGGTCGGAGAAGCTGGAGGTCATAGCATATACCGACTCTGATTTCGCAGGATGCGTGGATAGCATGAAGTCAACACTAGGATACATCTTCATGATGGCAGGCGGCGCTGTGTCGTGGAAAAGTGCTAAACAGACATTGACAGCACCTTCCACAATGGCAGCCGAGTTTATTGCATGCTACGAAGCCTCGAACCATGGATTATGGCTCAAGAATTTTGTCACTGGGCTGAAAGTTGTTCCTTCTATCAAGAAGCTGTTGAAACTGCTGTGTGACAACAATTCAGCTGTAGTCTATGCAAACAACAACAGAAGCTCGACTAAGTCCAAGTACATAGACATCAAGTTTATGGCTGTAAAAGAGAGAGTACAAAACAATGAGTTGGAAATAGAACATATAGGTACAGACTCCATGATAGCAGATCCCCTTACAAAAGGACTACTGCCTAAGAAGTTTCATGAGCATGTTGCTCATATGGGTGTAGTGCATGTTTAGGATAGTTAAGGAAAATGCGGGAGTCTGATTTTATTTTAAAGTTCTATGCAATGTAATTTGTAATAAGTTTTGATATATGCAAATTATATTTTGAGTCTCAATTAGTTTCTCTCTTTAAAAGTTTTGACCTCACTAAAGTAAAGAATAAGGGTGACCCATTCAGAAATAGGCATGTATAATCACACCTTCATGTAATTTCTGAACTATATGACCAAAACTAATTCATATCATCTAATTATATTTGGCATTGTGATTTCTATCGATAAAGTCACGAAGTAAATGTGACAACTGTCGTTTAAGTCCCTTGTTGGTATGATTAGTGGACCGAATTGTTTGAGAAAGTACGAAAAGAAAGACAGAAAAGTTAAAGTAATATGTGCAGATTCAGATATATGTAATCAAAAGGACCACACTTGTCCATGTGGGAGATTGTTGGAATTGAGACGTCAATTCCAATTAATTAAGTTTGGACTACGTGTTATATGATTAATATATCACATACTGTCAATAATATTATGAGGAATAATATAAGATATGCCTAAATGTGATTGACTGAAATAATGGCATAGTACGTAATTTCGCTAAGTTTTGGGGCACGAATGCATATAGAACATAATGTAAATTAATTATAATTGTTGATGGACCAATTATAATTAATTCAACTAATATTAGTGATAAATGTAAGAATTATTGTTTGGGCCTAATCAATTGATTGGATCAAGATACCAAACAAAATGGGCCAAAAATGTTATGCATATTATGACAGTTGGTTACGACAGCTGGTTTAATTATAATATGCATATTATAATTAATTAATTATACGAAATGTTGTGCATGTTATGCATATATAACATTTATGTAAATTAATTATAATATGCATATTTGATCAATTATATCAATCAATTATACGATTTGTTTGTCAGCCAAATATAACTGATTTGTATAATTGAATAGAAAAGGAAAATATGTTATGCATATTTGATTGGTTACCAATAATGCACAAACGAATATCTTTGAGAAAATATGTCATATATTATGTATAATTTTTGACATGAATTATAAGATCTCTCAAAGATACATTTTCACTAGTATAAAAGGCGCTAGGTCTCCAAGCAATCTGGGTAAGAAAATTTTTAGGGCACATGTGTTGTGCATAGCCACCTTATTCTCCCTCCATTAGAGAATAATACTCTTGAGCTCCGTTCGTGACTCGAGAGAGAAGAAAGGCACCAGGGCTTGCTTGGAAGGACTCGAGAGCGTACCAATCAAGCACCATCTCAAGTCAACTCGTATCAAGTGAAGTTTGCAAGTGAGATTGCAAAGCATAGATCCAAGTAAGTAACTAATGCTTCCGCTGTGTATTTTAAATCTTTTTCTTGCGCGGAATTTTGAGTTTAGGAATTGCAATTGCTAATTAATTTAGGAATTTAATATTTGACTCTTTAACCTAAATTGAAATTGCACCCCTAACATGGGATGCATTCAACCTCATGTACTTCAAGTTAGTGACACTAAAATCTTTCACGGCATGATACGTGTTGCTTTTTCTTTGTAGTAACTTACATTAATATAGGTAAATTAAAATGTTTCATCTACAAAAAAAAAAAAAATGATGTTGCTACTGTATCAAAAACTTTTATTTACCTTGATGACCTTACACTGATCTAAATCCTTCATATATGTCAGATCTGATATGAACCATTAAATCTCAAAATAGAGGCCTAAATCTTTTATTGGGACAAATATACAAGCTCAAATTTTGAAAGGACAAAATTTCATTATTTAAATTTTTATTTACTTTTTCTATTAATAAAAGAACCAGAGAGCTGAAAGTGAGTTCACAAAGGTGTGCAATAGATCATCAACAGAGATGGAGAAAAAACTCCATGGATCCAAGATGGTAGCTCCTTTCGGTACACATAATCTGGCAGGTACCTTTTACTTCTATATGAATGCCTCAAATTGGTCACAAGTAGACCCTTTGATAGACATGTTGTAATAATTTATTTTCTTCTTTATAATGAGTACAAGCTGTGCTGATTTTTCCAGCAGCTTAGTTTTTGAGAGATGTGTTGCTTAATTTTAATTTCTTGATGAAGTTGTAAATATGTAATTATATTTATTACTAGAATTAATCAGTGTTCTAAATAGCGCGCTATAGCGTTTTTGGACCCCAAACGCTACGCTACGACATCAAAATGCGCTATTTGCGCTACGGCCGCTATAGCGGCCGCTACAACGCTATAGCGGTCCGCTACAGCGCTATTTGCGCTATACAATATGAGTTTTTTTTTATTTTTTATTTTTAAGCAATTTATATGGGTTTTAAATTAAGATAAAAAAAATCTCAAACCGAAATTGAATTTGTTGCTACTTGCTACAAATAAATCAATTTGAAATTGGGAATAGAAATTGAAATTTGAATAGAAAAAAAGTCCAAACCGGAATTAAAATTTGAATAGAAAAAAAAAATAGATTATGTCATGAATCATGATACTTAAGATATTTTTAATAGAAAAAATCGATAGTTTATGATATTACTATGGATATTTTGAACCGCAATTTGGACTTTGTACGGGTTCAATATGAATATTATAATTTCTTAATTACTTTGGAGTTATTTATTGTTCTATGAGACCTTAGATAATGTTGATATTTAGTACAAATATTGAATATGCGAAATGTAAAAAAAAAAAACGTTATTTGGAATAGCTTCCGCTATAGCGACGCTATTCGCTATAGCTTTTTTTTTAGCCTTCCCGCTACGACGCTATAAACGCTATTTAGAACCTTGATTAATACTCATCATCATGAAGATTTAATTGAACTTTACTACTTACTAGGATGTTATATTATGGTTCCTATTAATTAGTATATCTAACCTCATACTGACAGTATACATTATAAATGATTAGCTAAATATCATTATTAACTTAATAAAATGTTCTTTATATTTTTATTGTAGTTGAAACTTTTTTAACTTACCAATATTAATGAAAGTAACCAATAAAGAACGAGCAACACGTACCTTGCCGTCAAAGAATTTAGTGTCACTAACTTGAAGTCCATGAGCTTGAATGCATACCAGCCCTAAAAAGTAAAAAATGTGTCAAATTAACAATTTTCATTAAGTCCAAAAAGCAAATAGTCTTTGACAAAAAAATATTAAAAGAGCCAGTACCAGTCCTTGCAAATGTATGTACTGATGATCTACCTACAATTTAAAACATCAGAATCTAACTAAATATGCAGATTTTTATATAACCCAATAAGGCTTAAGAAAATTTAATAATTCATTTGGGCCCATGGTTATTTCTCAATTACCAAATTAAAGTGCCTTTGTATAATTTTATAGGAACTGAAGAGTGAGAGCTAGAGAGGAGATAATTTAGTAAAAGAAGGAAAAAGAACAGCTGTATTGTAATTTCTTATAGCAAGATAAGTTGTGTAAATTGCAAAGTGTTATGAAATTGCCATATATAACAGAGTACATATAAATTTTTAAAATTTATAAAAATTCTCATGAAAAATTTCATGTGAAAAAAAAATCAGGTTGTCAGTATTCTACTTTTATAACAAAATTGACTACAACTATATATGTATTGAAAGAAAGGTCTTTGTCTTTCAAAATGGGATTGAGGGGAATTATAAAGATAGGCTCAACTATATATATATTGGTGTATGGTTTTTGTTAATTAGTATCAATATCTAACTTCATTAGAATGTAATATTTTATAAAATACAAATTCAAAGCTATTGATTACTATTGTTTTATTTATTACGTCAGATATAGAGATAAATTGACAGTATAGAAGGGGCTCATGGTGGTAATTCTAGACCAAGAAAATATTTTTGATCTTAAATAGGATTAATAGGAGTCACAAAGTCAAATTAAAGCATAGGTTTATCAAAGAAAAATTGAAATCAAAACTAATACGATAAAAAAAAAGAATAAAATAAAGCAAACTTACTAGTAAAATGGATGATCTTCAGGGGAATTCCATCGCAAATTTCATACCTCACCAATGATTCGATCAGTTCATAGGCCTCGGGTGCTTTTATAGACTTTGTGATGATAAGCAATCTCTATTGAAAAAACATTGTGGGATTAAAGGAAACGATAAATCACCGGACCGGCCTTTTCAAAGCATACCAAATTAATTAATTTAATTTAGTATATTTCTATTATAGTATTTTGTTTAGATCCGGTTTAAACTAAAAGTCTAAAATCGGTCATACGCTTGGTTCATAACTTCATACTAAATCAATCATATACATTTTTGGGAAAATTGTGAAAATGCCATTCCAAAACCTTCAAATTGTGAAAATGCCATCCCGAACTTTGAAATTGTAAAAATGCCACTCTAAACTTCATTAATTTGTAAATTTGCCACTCCAAATAATTAATGACTAAAATACCCTCCATTCTTCTTCTCCTACCTCCTCTTCTTCTTCTGCCTCCTCTTATTTTTAAAACCGACTCTACAGGGAAAAATTTGACTCTACAGGAAAAATTCCGGGCAAAAAAAAAAACAACTACAAATCAGATCTTAGGAGTTTAACGCATAAAGAGGCAACACGCTATCAACTTAAAAGCTTTATTATGAATAAAGCCCAAAGAAAAAAAAGAAAAGGTAATTTAGTAGCCATCGCAGGTTTCATTATTTTTATGCCAATCTTCAAAGAAAAAAAAAGGAAGGGGAAGAATGCCTGAGAAAAGGCATCTCTTCACTAAAATCTCGTAACTCCAGCTTTCGCCCACTCCTTGCAAAATTTCCCAGAAAGAAGAACGACCGACCTGCTGCCCTCGTATTTTCGAAGTTCTGAAATGCTTTACCTATGAACAGCTGATGATGAAAGCGCTGGTTCAGACTCATCGGTTCCGGGCTACGATTAGGGATTTCGTTTTCAGGTTGAATTTCCGGGCTACAAAATCTAAAGAGGAGGCAGAAGAAGAAGAGGAGGCTGGAGGAAGAAGGGAAGGCATTTTAGTCATTAATTATTTGGAGTGGCAAATTTATAAATTAATGAAGTTTAGAGTGGCATTTTTACAATTTCAAAGTTCGGGATGACATTTTCACAATTTGAAAGTTTTAGAGTGGCATTTTCACAATTTTCCCTACATTTTTATGGTTGAATGCATCTCAACCCTAGAAGAAATGTGTGAACAACTTTTAGGTCCAAAAAGCAAAGTCTTAAATGAGATTTAAAAAAGTCAAAGGTCAAAAATGTATATATTTTACAAAAAAAAATCAGTAATTAGATAAGCAAAAATCAGTAAAATTTAATGAGCACTCGGATTACTCATTAAGATATAATATTTACAAAATACAAAAAATAAAATAAAAGCTATTAATATTGTTTCATAAATATAGAGATAAATTGACAGTATATATACGAGAGGCTCATGGTGGTAATTCTAGACCAAGCACTGACAGTGGCGAAACTAATTAAGCATAATTAACTTATGTATTAAAAATTTTCATTTTTATCTTTTAAAATTTAAAAATTTTAAGGTCTACAAAAGTCGTTTAATCTAAAGACCATTCAAAAGTAGTGATTTTCTACCTATATAAAAAATAGTAAAAACTTGTAAAAAAATGCAATAAATTAGTCTACAAGTACATTTTCGTATGGAGATCATGTTGACCCATTTAGATGACTCTTTAAACTCTGAAAACAATGCTATTGATCCTTAGTACGGACCAATCCGCGCTATGCATAGTACCATAGACTCACTTTTATTGATTAGTTAAGTCTAGTGATTATTACAAATGATAAGATAAATTAAAATATTAATCAATTTATCTCTATTCTTAATAAATTCATGTGTAACATTTGCAGATACCAAGCCAAGACTGAGAATTGTTGATCGCCACGGTCCCTGCTCTACATTATCCTCTCGCCAGAGCATATCCCCTGAACAACTCCTATCTAATGATCAATTGCGAGTTGATTCAATTCAGAGTCGCATCGCAGCTCTTTCTGGCCAAGCCAAGAACTCGGATCCATTGGCTTCATCAAAAATCACAGCTCAATACGGTGGCTCATATGGTGTCGGCAATTACATTATACAAGTTGGCTTCGGCACACCTAGTAAAACATTGACTCTTGTCTTTGATACAGGCAGTGAGGCCACTTGGGTCCAGTGTGAACCGTGTCAACAATTTTGCTACAAACAGCAAGATCCGATCTTCGACCCATCTCAATCCACCACCTTTGCAAATGTATCTTGCAACTCGACTCAATGTAATGATGTTAGTTACGGTTGTTCGGGTTCGTCTTGCTTGTATGTTGTGCAATACGGTGATGGATCATACACAGTTGGTTACTACGCACAAGACACACTGACTCTTACGCCTGATGTGATCGAAAAATTCCGGTTTGGATGTGGTCAAAACAACGATGGGCTTTTTGGAGAAATATTGGGATTGTTAGGTCTCGGTCCAGCCAATGAATCATTTGTGTCACAAACTTCCGGCAAATATCACAGCATTTTTGCATATTGTTTACCAAGTGTAGCAAGCTCTACAGGCTACCTGAAATTTGGTAGGGATAGCTACTTACCAAACACTAAACGCACCCCGATTCCGGCGAAACTTAGGTCAGCACCGTATTATTTTTTAAATATGACTGGACTAAGTGTTGCTGGTCAATCACTGCAGATACAATCAAAGGTATTCTCAAAAGCTGGGACAATAATCGACTCAGGCACTGTAATTACCCGGCTGCCTCCTGACGCCTACAAGGCTCTCAGATCGACATTTAGAAAGCACATGAAGCAGTACAAGATGGCGCCGAGTTTTTCGCTATTCGACACATGCTATGACTTCACTGGGTTCGACAGTGTCGCAATTCCATCTGTCAGCATCCAATTTTTAAATGATGTATCTTTAGATCTTGATCCAAGTGGAATATTGTATGTGATTATTGGCAACTCACAAGCCTGCCTCGCATTTGCCAGCAATAGAGATCGAACTGCCTTGGTCATTTTTGGAAATGTCCAACAGAGAACATTTAATGTGGTGTATGATGTATCAAATGGAGAAATCGGCTTCAGCCCAGATGCTTGCTGATCATGTACCAGTACTGATTATCAGTAACTTACTGGTTGATTAAATTATTTTGTGCACAATTAATTTCCTTCATCTGTTAAAAAGTAAATTATTTTATGGGCACTTTTTGTTATTTTGTTTCCTTGTTCTATTTTAATTAAATTATAAACAAACCGAATTTTTTTTAATGTCAAATAGTCCTAGATTTAGGTTTTAAATTAAATTTGGTCAGGGTTGAGGTATGAAATTCGAAACATCACCGACTTAATTTTAAAATTTATTATGTAAGACTTCTAATTAATGTACCTAGGGCTGCACAAAAAATTCGTAGTTCGTAATTCGATTCGAGTTTGATTTGAAAAAGTTCATAAAAAATTCGATTCGAAATTGAGTTCGTTCGAAATTAATTCAAACCAAACTTAGTTCGAAATTAATTCAAACCAAACTCAAACTGGACCTAGTTCGTTCGAAATAGGTTCGCAAACCAAACTTAGTTCGAAATTAACTCAAACGTGAACCGTTGATTTCCGCTGATAACTTATGTTTACTGATGAAAATATAAGGTCCCCAGTCCATAATTGCTCTCAGTTTTAACTTAAATTGTATTTTGAATATTTTGGATATTTGAAAACTTAGGTGATGTTGCTCCTGTTGGCTATTTGGAAAACTTTGGATACCATGATTGTATTGAACTTTGATTGATTGTACTAAACTTTGGTGTTTGATATAAATTTTGATATTTGTAATAAACTTTGATATAAACTTTGGTGTACTGTGTAATTAGAATTCAGAATGCCTGAGTTTTTATTGAAGTGTTGTAATTTCGAACTATGGCCCAGCCATAAGTCATAACTTGTAAGTCATAACAGAGTTCGTAAAAGTTCGAAATTGAGTTCGTAAAAAAATTCGATTTGAAATTAAATTCGTTCGGAATTGAGTTCGTTCGAAATTAATTCAAACCAAACTCAAACTGAAGATAAATTCAATTCTGTTCGGTTTGTTTGCGGCCCTAAATGTACCTCTTGACTTAATAGCTAGGCTGTCTCATTTTGTATAACTAATGTATAACAAATGTGGACTGAAATATCTTTTCAGTGTGGGGAAATATCTTTTTGGATTATAGCTAGGCTAGTATTATAGCTAGGCAATTTGGGAAATATCTTTTTGGATTATCTATTGTTCGCTCTAGATTTGCTTTGAAATTATAATTATAATTACAATTTGAGAAATTACCGGTTCTCCAAAAAAATTTCCAACCCACTTTTCTTTTTTAGTCTTTCGTTTTTTTTTTTATCAAGTTGGACTTTCATTTTTTTATTTTTTCTGCACACGCACACATATGTATTAATTAACACTTACATAACAAATAGAAAATTTATTCTTCTCTCTCCATCACTCACTCATCTTTTACACGTTTTAAGATGAGATTTTTTTTCTCTATTCAATTTCGTCCATATTTCAGATAATCTGTGGAGAATTGTGCGAATTTAAAACTACAAATATCTTGTACTCGATTTTCTCTTTCAAATAAAATTCATATTGAAGCATTTTCGGGTTCTATTCGCTCCACTGTTTTTTTTTCTTCTTGATATGCATTGTATAAAAACTTAATGTGCTAGGTATAAATACTTGAAAGCTTAAGTATTTAGACTTCAAAACTTGTATAATTAAGACTTAAAAGTATATAGGTATAAATACTTGATATGTTAGATATAAATGTTTGACATGTTATTATTAAATACTTGATATTTTTTTGGGCATGGTTAAAAGTATTTTAAATTGCATTTATGGAAGATTCCAATTTAAATTAAAGTCCAACTAGTGCCAATTGTACAATATTCATAAATAATTGATATGTTCAGTTTTTAGAAATATTTTGTATGTTAGATCTAAATAGTTGATAGTTGATATATTATATGAGGAGGGATCCGATTACACTTTTTTTGGTGACACACTTTGACACCTACCATTTTCAAAGTCCAAATAGTCAAATTCAAACCGTTCAACATGATGGATATATTAAAATGTGCTTGGAGATCAAATTTTATATTTTTTTGAATTTTTTTGCTATTTATTAAGATGGTTACAAAAATCGTTGTTTTCATATCATTGAAAAACAACAATTTTGTAACCATCTTAATAAATAGTAAAAAAATGTAAAATTTGATCTCCAAGTACATTTTAATATGGTGATCATGTTGAACGGTTCGGATCGACTGTTTGAATTTTGAAATCGCAAAATTGACCTATATAAAAAACGGTGCAATGATGTGTCACCAAAAAAAGTGTAATTGGATCCCTCCTCATATTATATATCAATATATAATATACAACACTTGCACACGTGCCAGCTATAAATTTGTTTGCATCTAAGTTAAAGTTGGGAAATTTCTGGAAGATTTTTCTGAGGGGGCTATTATCAGGTTCCAACTAATATTAAAATTTACTTATAACTATTTTTTAAACACTTGATTTTATATAAAATTAATTCAAAAATTTATAAATTTTTCATGTGAATACATTATTCATAAAATAGATCGGTTTCAATGGTTTGAATTTGTCATTCTTATCTAATCCAATTGCTTTTGAAGTTAAGTTTAATAACGATTGCGAAATACTTTGGATTTTTTTTTTTTTTAATAATAGAGAAAACTCACAATTGTTCCTCTTTATATTCTGTGTCTACTGACTGCTGGAGCTTGAACACAGCACCTACTTGAAAATTAAATATGACCAAATCATTTTTTTCCATCATGTTATATAGAGATTGGATGGTGTGATATAAGTTTATCAGAAAAAAGATAGCCCCATAAAAAAAAAAAATTAACTCATTAAATTTATACCTTCAAATAGGGGTGAAAACGGAGCGAATACGGAGCGGATAGTGGTAAAACTATATTCATATTTCTTTTTTATTTTTCAGATACGGATACGGATCGGATATCAGCTGAATACAGATACGGATACGGATCGGATCGGATATTTATTAAAATAATTTTAAAAAATACCAAAGTTCATAATATTTATCTAATTTTAATGGTGAATAATAATATTTTTTCATAATATATATTAAAATATATGATATATATCTACTATTCAGATACGGATAATTGAAACGTAAAACCATATCAGTATCCATATCCACACGGATATTCAGATATCGGATATCCACATTTAATTTTTTGAATACGGATCGAATACGGATCGGATATTATCCATACCGTTTTCATCCCTACCTTCAAAGCATTTTTTCTTTGGAATCTAGTGAGCTAAATTAAATTACTATTCCTCATGTGACTACAGGTTACACGTAGGATCACAGCTCTAGGACAAATTAATAGCTAGCATCATTATCTCTAGAACAAATAGCTGACATCATAAATTTCATTAATTAATTTAATTTAATTTTGTTTAGCCATCTGCCGACATTTTTAAATATACCCAAATACCCAGACCCGTCAACTTTTATTAAAAATACTCAAACCAGCCATTTAATGGCCGGTCTCAATTTAAAAGGGAAAGCGGCCATTAAATCGATTTTTAGAGACAAATAACTAAAATGTTGAAATATAACACTAAAAATTGAATTTTTTAATTTTTTTTTGTGAAATTACTTTTTTGATAGCATATTTATACTAAAATACGCTAAATTACTTGAAATTATGTTAATTTTTTTAAAGAGACAAATAGCTAAAATGCTAAAATATAACACTAAAAAATAAAAAAAATTTAAAATATTTGTTAAATTACTTTTTTGATATATAATTAGCATATTTATACTAAAATACGCTAAATTACTTGAAATTATATTAATTTATGCTAAATTACACTAAATTACGCTAAATTATAATAACTATGTAGAATTATGCTAGAATACGGTAAATTACGCTAAATTACGTATGAATAGGGATGATATCTTCACTGAGAAGACGAAAAACGACGACGAAACTTCAAACGGCCATAAAACGGCGCTCGAGTGTCCGATTCAACAAATGACCACTTTTCGGAAAGCTTGTGAAAATACGCATGCATTAGTGCCCACGATGCCGGATTTCGAAATTCAGAATCGCCAAAAAATAAAGGAAAGAGTCTCAAAACTTTAGTTGAAGTTTCCGATTAAGATTTTCATTTCTATTGTTCAATCTACGTAGCTCAGTAAATTAGTTATATAATGAACTTGTAGAATACCAATTTTTATTATTTTTGAAATTTTTTTATTATGATCAGTTGAAATTTCAAAATGGCTATCAATTATTAGAATTAGTTAGCCGCCATTGTCCTGATCTCATATTCCCCCGCGTCTTCAATTAGTCCTACTTTTTCAATAAATTAAGGGGCATGCAATCATTTGTTGAGCAAAACAAAATATTGACTCCCAAGTCTTTTTGTCAATACATGTAGACTACAAATATATATACAAGCAAGGTAATTAAATACTGCCTTGTGGTTCTTCATGGCTAATACTTCGCTCATTTACTTATTGCAAATATATTTACTCTTTCTCTCTTTCTCAACATGCGCCTTAGGTTTGCTCAAGTTTCATGTCGTTGATGTACATTCTCTCACTTCAAAAAATGTTTGCTCCCCACCAAAAGGTATGTATTGATCTTTTCTCTATTAGGCTTAATTTGTCTTCAGTTAATTTATTTGTACATAAGAAAAACTTGCTTCTTTGATAGAAACTTCTAATTTCTAATTTCTAATCAACATCAATTCTTCATTAAAGCTAATTAATGGATTCCAAATTTCTAATATATCAGTTCTTATATTAGTTCTTATATACTATTTGTAGATATGGAAAGGTTCAGATCAGTAAAACCAACACTGAAAATTGTCGATCGACATGGTCCTTGCTCCACATTGCCCCCTTTTGAGAAATTTTCTCTCGAGCAAATCCTTTCCAATGATCAATCCCGAGTCGACTCAATTCATCATCAAGTCTCTGCTATCTCCGGCAAAGGCACAACCTCGGGTCCATTGTCCTCATCACAAATCACAGCTCAATACGGCGGCTCATTGGGTGCCGGCGCTTACATTATAAAAGTTGGCATCGGCACGCCTAGTAAAACTTTGACTCTTATCTTTGATACAGGTAGCTCTGTCACATGGACCCAGTGCAAGCCATGTCAGCGATTTTGCTACACACAACAAGACCCGATCTTCGATCCATCTCAATCCTCCACCTACATGAATGTATCTTGCAACTCAACTCCATGTAATGATGTTAATAATAACAGTTGCTCGGGTTCCTCTTGCTTGTATGGTGTGCGATACGGTGATAAATCATACACAGTTGGTTACTATGCAGAAGACACACTGACTCTTACGCCTGACGTGATTCAAAAATTTCGGTTTGGATGCGGTCAGAATAACAATGGGACATTCGGTGAAGTAGCGGGATTGTTAGGCCTCGGTCCTTCAAGTGAATCTTTTGTGTCACAAACTTCCGACAAATATCAACGTGTTTTTTCCTATTGCTTACCTGCTGTATCAAGTTCCACAGGCTATTTAAATTTTGGCAGCAATTCAGATATCTCAAACATAAACCGCACACCGATTACCAAACAGCCTAATCCTGGGCCATATTACTATATAACCATTACCGGATTAAGCGTTGCTGGCCAAACCCTCCCAATAAGCCCGACAGTCTTCTCAAATGCCGGGACGATCATCGATTGTGGTACAACGATCACCCGATTGCCTCCAGACGCCTACCAAGCTCTTAGATCTGCATTCAGAGAGCACATGACACAGTATAAGATGGCGCCGGCTATTTCAAGGTTTGACACATGCTACGACTTCACCGGATTGGACAACGTGACAATTCCAACTGTCAGCGTTCAATTTTTAAATAATGTATCTTTAGATCTTGTTCCTAATGGAATATTGGTTGCGATTAGCAGCTCACAAGTTTGCCTTGCATTTGTGGGTAACAGTGACCCAAGCGACCTGGGCATTTTTGGAAATGTTCAGCAGAAAACATTTAATGTGGTATATGATATACCAAATGGAGAAATTGGTTTTAGCCCAGATGCATGCTGAAACACAAGCAAAATTATCAGCATAGTAAGATTAATAAAACGATATTATATGATTATATCGGCATAAGTAGTGAGTAATAGCTTTCAAGGGAAAAGAAGTTTCTGTAACCTGTATATTGAAAGATAAATATAATGTTACAGTTCCTTATATAGGCTTAATTTGCTTAATTTTAATGTTACAGTTTCTTATAAAGGTTTTTCTTTCAAGAGTGAGGCTATTAGTACTTTGCAATGTGCATATTGATCTGTGCTATGTATCTAAATTTTTGTTTTAAAGTTCAAACAGTCAATCTGAACTGTTCAACATGATCTTCTTATGAAAATATATTAATTACATACAAAATTTTATATTTTTTAATTATATTTTTTACAATTTGTTTAACCGGTAGAAAATGAGTACTTTTGGATGGTCCAGAATCTTTAGATCACATGATTTTCAATCTATCTAAAAAAAATAGTATAAAAATTCTAAAAAAAATGTAAAATTTGATCTCCAAGTACATTTTCATATGAGATTATATTGAATGGTTCGAATTAATTATTTAAATTTTCAAATTATAAATATAAATCTATAATATGAACCTACTTACGCATTGCAAAATACCTTGCTTGGTTGCTTTTAATGTTATAGTTCCATTGTTGAATCATGATTTTACACTGCCCGATCCGAAACCAAATTGTCCCTAAAAAAATAAAGCCCGGCCCAAATGAACTTTGGAATCGAGATCATAGATATTCGTAAAGCCCGGCCCAAATTTGGGTGACTTTAATTTGCAAGTGAACCTTCTTTATTCCTGCCATTAGACTTCACCATCTTCTCTTTGAATTCAGATCCAGTGAAGTAATCCAAAAATTGAGTTTTGGATCCGGACCGTCCGATTCGAATCCATGACCATAGCGCACGCATTTCGAGAAACAGGTTCGAATTCCGAGGCGATCTTGAGCGACGGATTCGATTCGGACGGTCCCGATCCAAAATCCAAAAATTGGGTTACTTTAGGGGATTCGGACCTTTGCCGCCTTCTCTAGTAGAGCGAGCGATGCGTTCCTTGTTATCACAACCTACCAACAGTGACTGCCGCTTTATTACCCAATCCTGGATTCCAAATGAGGCAACAGAAAAATCGAAATTGCCATTGCTCGTCTCTTCTTCTTCATCCTCTCTTTTTCCTTTGTTCGAGTAGCAGCAATGGCCGACGAAGGGGCGCTGGAACACACTCCGACGTGGGTGGTGGCTAGCGTTTGTACGGTGATCGTCGCCATTTCTCTTGCCGTGGAGCGCTTCCTCCATTATCTCGCCAGGGTCGGTCTTTCTCAGTAGCCCCCACCTCAGAAGAAATATAACTATTTTTTGATAAATTAAGGGGGAATTTCATGTATAACCCTCAAAAGCTTCAAATTACGTTTTCCCCCCTCTAAAAATCATAATATCATAGTTACCCTTCTAAATTTTAAAACTCACAAATTTACCCATTTTGTTAACTTTATATTGAAAACTCATTTTGTTACCCTTTATTATGATTAAGTATAATTCAGTATATTCTGATTGGTCGGTTTTCAAGAGAAAAATATGATATTATGAATTTTAGAGGGGGAAATAAATAACTTTGAAGTTTTTGAGGGGTATACATGAAATTCCCCCATAAATTAAGTACAAAAATGAAGATTTAATTTGTGTTAGCAAGTTTAGAGTATATGAGAAACAAAAACAATAGTTATGAATGGAAGAGTTATGTACAAACCAATGGCACATCAGTGTTTCCCCACAAGTTCTCTGAAAAAATGGGTGAAGATTTAACAGAGCAGTTTTGGCTTTGTGCAGCGCACAAAACTATATGCAGTGCTGTTTCGATTCTATAGTCCGTGCGTTGCATGAAGACAAAACAGCTCTGTTAAAATCTTTATCAGAAAAAATAAAAACAGGAAGGAAGAAAAGGAAGAAAAGGAGAAGAGTGAGGTTGTAGGTTTTAGACTCATGGAATGCCTAATTTTGGATTGAGCAAGCTTTGGATGTGGGCTTCAGTGAATTTGAGTAACTACTGGTTCATAATGTTAGCAGCAAGGTACATAATTGGTGCATTTAGGACCAAAATAGGTGCTATGTGAGTAAATTTTGTGAAATAGCTTGAACTTCATGGTGTATGAGTTGGTCAATGTTACTCTAATTCTTCTAATTTATGATGCTTATATTTTACCCCATGATTAGTAAATTAGTTAATCATTTTTTTAAAATGTGTTTCCTTAACAATTGATTGCAGTTTCTCAGGCACAAGGGGCAAAAAGCACTTTCTTCTGCCTTGCAGAAAATCAAAGAAGGTCAGTATATGTATCCATGCCCTATAAACAACGATTATATAATTTTTTTTTTTTTGTGATTGTATTAAATTTAAGATGATTGCACTTTGATCATGTCAGTTTAAGTCTGATCTTACACTGAATGTATTAGTTGAGATTAACTTGAGTCTCAGTTGGTTGTCCTTTTGTGTGCAGAATTGATGCTTCTAGGGTTTATCTCCCTCCTATTGACGGTCTCTCAAGGTTTAATTACTAACATTTGTGTACCGAAAATGGTATCTTCGAGTATGTTGCCATGCAAGGAGGAAACATTAACCAAATCTTCAAATGAAGCTGGCAATAATACTTGTGCAAAAGAGGTACGAAATATGCTCTTATTGATAAATTATTGAGAGAAGAAAATATTTTCAATTTTAGGGGTTGTTATCAAACCCCATACCATTTCGGTCAGATCCTCACAACTTGCTGGAACCAAAGTGGCAATCTCTCTCTCTCTCTCTCTCTCTTTTAAACTTGACAGGGCTGTCAAGCGCTGCATTGATTGAAATAAAGTTTGTACATCATATTACAACACTGCGATAGCTAATGCATATCCATAAATGAGATAACAATAAAAAAACAAACAGAAGTAAGCCTAAAAACATAACATCCCAGCCTTCCTTTATGCAAGAAATCTCTCTCTCTCTCTCTCTTTTTCTCTGTCAATTAATAACATCATTACTGCTAAAAGAGGGCGGTACTGTACTTGTATTAATGTGACCAATTTTGATAAGAGTCAGGCTATGGTAATATGCATAGCACAGATTGGTCCGTACTATGGATCAGTCTCTCTTCTTTCAAAGTCCAAAAAGTTAATTTGAACCATTCAATATGACCTCGACATGAAAATATACTTGTAGATCAAATTTTACATTTTTTATAATATTTTTTACTATCCTTTTAGATAGGTAGAAAACCATTTGATCTAAAAATTCTAGACCATTTAAAAGTAGTGATTTTATACCTATCTAAAAAAATAGTAAAACAATTCTTAAAAATTTAAAATTTAGTCTGCGAGTACATTTTCGTATGAAGATCATGCTGAACGGTTTAGATTGACTATTTGAACTTTTGAAACAGAGATATTGATCCATAGTACGGACAAATCGGTGTTATGCATAGTACCATAGCCTCACTAGTAGCATCAATGGTGACTGCTGGTTCTTGCTTGCATCATACAGGTATCATCCACGACAGGTATTGTGAGAGGTCCAATACTACATCTACTTATTAAATTTTGTACTTCAGGGAGAGGTGCCATTGTTATCTTTGGAGGCATTGCATGAGCTGCACATATTCATTTTTGTATTGGCCGTTGTACATGTTGTTTTCTGTGCCACGACCATGGTTCTTGGTGGCGCTAAGGTAACATTACATTTTCAACCTCTTTATATCCAATATATTATGGTCCTTTCCTTTTGCCAATTGCACATATTGTTGTACCATAATTTTCATTTATACTAAGGGGTGGAACTGGAAAATTTAGATATAGGGGGTGGGGGGGGGGGGGGGGGGGGTGCTGAAATGTAAATTGTATAATATGTGAAAATACATAATGTGTTCTCAATGGGATTTGAACCCATCTCCACAACCACTAAATGAAATTCTAACCACTAAACTACAAACACACATTTAACATTTCATGAGGGGGCTAAACTATATAAAAACTTAACAAAAATAAAAATTCAACTAAATTTTAATATACATGATTAAAAATTTTGAAATCATGCCTGGGCTATACATAGATCCGCCCCCCTGTTTATAGCTAACAACTGTTATTTTCATCTCACATAAGTTCCTCAATTATTCAACCATTAAAACACTAGTTACTTGCACTATAATCCATTCAGCCAATCATAGAAGCAAACATTATAATATAAGTTGTGGTTAACAAATTTGCAACACTGTTGTATGATGAGGGGCCAAATTTAAATATTCAGAAGGAACTGTTCCTTGACCTAATTGTACAGATATCATGGTTCTGTTATTGCAATAAATGTTTTTTTACTTGATTTTGTTTGCAAAAAGAAAAGACTGAGTGAAAAATAAAAAAGACTTGCACTTTGAATATCTTAATGTGTTCTTTGAGTAATATCATGCTTTTTCTTTTCTTTTTTCTTTTACAGATCAGAAGATGGAAGCATTGGGAGATAGCAATCCGAAATGAGAATGAAAATCGTATTCCTTTTTTTTTTTTTTTTTTTTTTCTATTTGCGTATTGACCTTTAAAAGTTTTAAACTGCAAATTAGTTGATAACTCATATCTGCATTTTCTTCATTAAATCATTCTGTTTATTTGAAGGAATAGAGGCCTAATGAATGCTATTCTTTTTTTTTGTCTGCTGTCACTTCTTTCAATAAACAGCTGATCATCATAAAAAGTTTGTTATAGATCGTGCTGGCAACTTTTGGAGACGAGCTGCTGTAGTTAGCTGGACGGTACCAGTCTAATTTTACTCTTGTTTAGTTCTCCACCTCTTGTGTTCAATGCTGGATACTATGTGCATGTTTGGTTGTGGAGTAAAGTTACTCCGGATTAAATTCCTTACTCCCAAGTTAAAGCAGATTAAGTTAATCATGTTTGGTGGAATAACTTTGGAGTAACTGTGAAGAGAGAGAAAATCGAAAGATGAATGTTACTGTCTATAGGTGGAGTAAGGGGTTAACTCGACCACTTACTCCACAACCAAACATGAACTATATGTACAATATTGAAGTCTTATACATGACAATCTGTAGATCATTCTTGTTATTATTATGTTACTGTTTCATGCTGTTCATATATTATATATGTGCTACTATGTGCTTGATTTTAAAATTTAACAGATTGCATTCGCAAAGCAGTTTTATTCTTCTGTGAGTAAGTCAGATTACAGAGCACTTCGAGCTGGTTTTATATCGGTATGGAGTCCCATGACACTGTATTTTTGCAATTCAAACTTATTCTAAATATTAAGGGTAAAAAGGTAATTTTCTTCTTTGTATTTACAGAAGCATTGTAAATCAAATCCAAAATTTGATTTCCACAAGTACATGATGAGAACTCTCGAGGATGATTTCAAGAAAGTTGTTGGCATCAGGTCTCATTTTATAATTTTTTACTTATATTTGTCCTTGTACTTTTTAATTTACATTTTTGTGACTCAATTATGTGCTTGATTGGGGGTTTATTGCTTCTTTAACCTAATTCCAACCAAAGCAAGCATTTCCTTGTACCAGCATATATCAACTGATTACAGTCTGATATGGCATACTTAATTTTTGTACATGTATGGGACAGTCTATTTCTGACTTCATACTGGTAGCCTACCAAAGACATGTATATGTAAAATGTATTATATTTGTTTCCTAAAACTTAGTCTCTATAATGGACAGCTGGTATCTATGGCTGTTTGTGGTCATCTTCCTTTTGCTTAATGTAGATGGTACGGAAATGTCAAAAATATTTCATTTATTTTTTATATTTATATTTTTATTTTGCCTAGTTTTAACAAGACTTCTATTGCAATGCAGGATGGCACACTTACTTCTGGTTATCTTTTTTACCTCTCATTGTAAGTAAAAAAAAAAAATAATGCTCGTTGAAGGTGCTTCCTGTATACATAATCTAGTACCATTTAAATGGGAGTTCATAACAATAAAATGTTCTATGCTTATAAGTGGTTAAATATATCTGCTTTGGTGAAGGCAATTGTAAATAATAACACTCTTTTGTCTGTACTTACAAGTTACCCCCAACATCTCTTATTTCTGATGCTCAAAGTCTTTTTCTTTAGGTTTTTTATTAAGTCAAGCTAAACATTACTAAATTAGTACCAAATTTTAGTTTATCTGAAGTTCTCAACCACATTTGTGGATAAATATTATATGTTCATTTGTGCTTAATGAATAAAAGTTTTAGCAGAGTTGCAAACAGAATTTCCAAAAATGTGCCTAGTGTTAAGCTAATAGTTAGCTTCCAATTTCAAGGAGTCCGGATCCTATGAAGTAACCCAAATTTTGAGTTTAGATCCGGACCGTCCAGTCAGAATCTAGGCCAATCCAATCCGTGGTGGAATGCACGGGGATCCTTCAATATTCGTGCCAATACAGATCTGTCGGTCCGGATCTAAACTCAAAATTTGAGTTACTTTAGGTGATATGAATTCAATTTCAAGTACCTAAAAGATGTTGGGGATTGACAATCATTTAACAAAAATGAATTCTTATTTTGGGAATAGTTGAGACCACTAACTAGTAATGCTGGAATTAACTGCAGCTTCTTTTAATCGTCGGTGCAAAGCTAGAACACATCATAACCAAAATAGCACAAGAAGCAGCTGAAGGAAGTTCCAATGAGAGAGGAATACTGGCTGACCCACACGTCAGACCATCAGATGACCATTTCTGGTTTGGCGAGCCAGCGATTGTGTTGTACCTGATCCATTTCATTATCTTTCAAAACTCCTTTGAGATTGCTTTTTTCTTCTGGATTTTGGTACACTGTTTAATTAATTACAATCTAGTCTCTTTTATTCCTTTACTTTCATGTGTGCAAATTCACTGAAGGAAGCCCATAAAGGAAATAAGAATAGTAAATAGAACAATTGAAGCTGCTTGGTTTTATAAGTTTTATATTGTTCTAATGTAAAAAAATGGCTTGCATGCAGACCACATATGGCTTCGACTCGTGCATCATGGAGAGCATTCAATATTTCATCCCGAGACTTGTTATGGGGTGTGATCTCTGATCTCTTCTTATATATAATTTTTTTTCCCCCCTTCAATAATCCTATGTTTTATTTATTCATTTGCAAGTTGTAACTGTTATTTGAATTGACAGTGTGCTCATCCAAGTGCTATGCAGCTATAGTACACTTCCTTTGTATACTCTTGTCACCCAGGTATGTACTACATGTACCTCTTCTTTTCTATTCAATGCCATTATGGTAAAACGAGGTTGAACAGCTGGTACCAGTTTGGTACTTTACATTTTGATTGGTTTTTTGGGTACTTATCTTGGGTTTAAGGCAACATACAGGGACTAATTGGAAGAAAAATACCAAAAAATTTGTACTGTACTTAGTATCGTATTGGTTGTTTGCTGCCAGTGGAACCAACTGGTGCAATACATTTCGGGTAAGTTGAAAACTTCTTAAAAATTACATTTTGCATATCAATACCTTTGAAAAAGCAATTGTTTAAAGATGAATACTATTGAAATGTTAGATGGGTGACATGTTCAAGCAAAGGAATAGCTTCATAACTTGAGTTGATGTTTCCAATTAAGTTTTTTTCTTTCTAATTTTCGATTTTGTACTCCTATACTATATTTTTTCTTAAGCATTGTTCATGTAAATGTATAAAAGTCTCAGATCTAGTGTTTTTTATTGTATTTTCATTTTTTCGATTAGAATGTTGTTCATGTAACAATTTGTATAATGTAATTGTAAATGTTGTTTATATTAGTAAATGGAGTGTTTTTTGGTATGTGTTTTGTTTAAATTCATAGTTTTTTAAATTTAGTTTAGTGTTTTGGTATATTGGTAAATGTAGTGTTTTGGTAAGTGTTTTGTTTAAATTCATAGTTTTTTTTTTAAATTTAGTTTAGTGTTTTTGGTATATTGGTAAATGTAGTGTTTAATTTGAATTCAGATCTCGAGTTTCGTTGGTATTTTTTTTAATATGAATTATACACATTTTTTAATAAAAAAAACTAGTGTAGGATTAGTGTTTGGCGGAAAAAATCAACACTACTTTTGGAAAAATGTACACAGTTTTAAAATTGTGTCCAATTTATCAATCTTTTCATTAGTGTATTAATATTCGGTTCTCATGCGGTATTCGGAAGACCGCCGTATACTGCATATACGGTATGCGGCCGAATATACGGATTCTTATTCAGATTTATATATGCGGATTTTTTATTAAATATTTAATCCCACAGTATTTAAATACAATAAGACAGCATGTAGAGAGGTTATAAAAGACTTCTGAGTGGGATGCTTGAAGAGAACACCTATCTGGCGGGTCTGAAACTCATTTAATGGGTTATGGATTCGGGTCTGGAATTTTTTTAATGGGTTTTGAATGTTTTTAATTTTTTTAAAGCATGGATTTAATATTCGATCCGAATAGCTATTTTTTATTTGGCTGGACACTGAATAGAAATATCCGGCCGAATATTTACCAAATTTTACTACACTGCTTTTCATACATGATACCTGCGAATCTGCGAATACGGGTGCAAAATTGTGTATAACCTCATTTTTTTAGTGTTTAAACTCAATGTTTATTCTTTCTTTGAAATCTAGTGAGCTGAATTAAGTTACTATGCCTCATGTGACACCGCATTACACATAGGATCAGCTCCAGGACAAATAGCTGACATCATCAGCTCTAGAACAAATAGCTTGCATTATAAATTACTAGTATGGTAGCCGTGCGTTGCAACGGGACATATTATAAAATTTAATATAAAGAGGCAAATAATAAATAATAATAAAATAAACAATAACAAATGACTATTTTAATACAACAACATTCTTTGCATGTCAGTGCATACAAATTTTTTGCGTTATAATTCAATTAAATTAAATGTGAAAAGCTGCTAGAGAATAAATCAATAATATGCCTTTTTTGTTCTCTTCCAAAAATGAATAAGAGGTAGGAAATTCAGAAATGAGATGTGCTATCTGTCTAAATTGGAAATTAATCTTTTTATGCACCAATTAAAGCTGGAGAGAGATATGGTAATAAATATTTAATGCTAATTCTATTTGCTCAATTCTTGGCATTACTTGTAACGTATCGTGTGGCAATACGTGTGGTGAGTATGTTTTTAACTAAATTTAGACTTCTACACATAAAACATATATATTTAATCAAAAGAAGACAGATTATGTGATTGGAGGGCTGAGATTAAATCCGAAATTTCATCTTTCAATCGTAACCGTTGGCGGATCGGACACCCAACGTGCTTAATAATAGATGGAGATATTCATTGATTTAATTAAGGGAAAATTGTGAAAATGTCATTCCAAAACATTCAAATTGTGAAAATGCCATCCCAAACTTTGAAATTGTAAAAATACCACTCTAAACTTCATTAATTTGTAAATTTGCCACTCCAAATAATTAATGACTAAAATACCCTCCCTTCTTCTTCTCTTACCTCCTCTTCTTCTTCTGCCTCCTCTTATTTTAAAACCGACTCTACAGGGAAAAATTCGACTCTACAGGGAAAAATCCGGGCAAAAAAAAACAACTACAAATCAGATCTTAGGAGTTTAACGCCTAAAGAGGCCACACGCTATCAACTTAAAAGCTTTATTATGAATAAAGCCCAAAGAAAAAAAAGAAAAGGTAATTTAGTAGCCAGCGCAGGTTTCATTATTTTTATGCCAATCTTCAAAGAAAAAAAAAGGAAGGGGAAGAATGCCTGAGAAAATGCATCTCTTCACTAAAATCTCGTAACTCCAGCTTTCACCCACTCCTTGCAAAATTTCCCAGAAAGAAGAACGACCGACCTGCTGCCCTCGTATTTTCAAAGTTCTGAAATGCTTTACCTATGAACAGCTGATGATGAAAGCGCTGGTTCAGACTCATCGGTTCTGGGCTACGATTAGGGATTTCGTTTTCAGGTTGAATTTCCGGGCTACAAAATCTAAAGAGGAGGCAGAAGAAGAAGAGGAGGCTGGAGGAAGAAGGGAGGGCATTTTAGTCATTAATTATTTGGAGTGACAAATTTACAAATTAATGAAGTTTAGAGTGGCATTTTTACAATTTCAAAGTTCGGGATGGCATTTTCACAATTTGAAGGTTTTGGAGTGGCATTTTCACAATTTTTCCTTTAATTATATGATAGTTAGCCATCTGAGTTGACTCTTAGATCAGCAGAATCAAACCTGTAGAAAGAAATCCTGTTTTTCTTTTGTGGAAATTGGAACCAATTCTGTATTGAGTATTGACCAACCAAATTTCTGGTTTCATTTTTTTTATTTTTTTCATCGGAGAACTTTCAGAGAAAAAGGTGATGTCTGATGTCTCTCTTATTTTAGATTAATGTATATTTGATAATGTATTTTAGGTTAAACATTTATGTATTTCACTTTATAAAATAATAATTGATAGCTAGCTTGAAATTTTAGATTCATTATCGAATTCTTAACATACATATATATCTTAACCGATATGAACACTAAGCTTTCAAACTCATTGTCAGAATTACTTAGCTACTAGTTTTGAGTAATTTAGTTTATGGGAGAATTTCATATATACCACTCAAAAATTGTGAAATTACATATTTTTCATCCAAATTTTTGTAATTACGTATTTACCATCTAAAAATCTAATAACTCACATATTTATCCAATATAACTATAGTATATATCAAATATACCCAAAACTCAGATTAATTATGTACAATATTCTTTAAACTATAATTAATCAAGGATTAACTTAGCACACTCTCTTTCTTTCCTTAGATCCGTTATCATTTATACCCAATATAAGAGATTAAAAACATATATTCGAAACTAAGTCAGTAACAAAACGCAGATTCTCAAACTCAGTTACTACTTTAATAATGGGTTGTGATATTAGCGTCGTATTCAGTACGAGTTGTTCTTTTGAAAAAGGTGGAGTGGTTACCTTGTTTTAAACAATCAAGTTGGAGTTGGAATCATAATCTCGGAGTCTGCTACCTCTTTCTCTCTCCAAGTTTCAGTGGGAGAGACGAGATGAGGAGAGAATTTCAGCAAGAAGGGAAAAGTTATGCCAAAAAAGACAAAAGGGAACTCTGTGTGCAGAAGAGGAAGGGGCAAAGAAGGAGAAGAGACTAAATAATTTATTATTTTATGTGATATTAAACTTAAGTAATCTTATTTTTTTTAATTGATTGGGTAAATATGTGAGTTATTAGATTTTCAGATGGTAAATACGTAATTACAGAAATTTGGATGGTAAATACATAATTTCACAGTTTTTGAGTGATATATATGAAATTCTTCCTTAGTTTATTGAAGTATTATTCATCACTTTAGAGGAAGTAGGCTGGGGCCGGGATTACTTGCCCTTAAAATTCTGCAAGAAGGTAACTGCTGGAGAAAATTCTGTGGCAGATAAAAGTGGAAGGAAGGAGGCTTCAGGAAGGACACGAGGAAAGGAATAACTCTGTAATTATTAATAATGATAGTTTAATTTCTTTCTTAGTTAGATTTCTTGGATGTAATGAAACGAAGTGCTTATGCTAATAAAACGCTTGACAGCCTCTGTCAAGTTTTTCAAAAAAAAAAAATTCATCACTTTATTTTGTAAGGCCTTCGACAAAAGCTAAAAAGGTTGTCAAAACATTGACGCAGTCAACAAAGTATGTTTAAATAAGATAGTTATGGGATTTAAAAACATTTATGAATCTAATTAAATTGCCTGCACAAATAACTTGAATCGAATAGTTATGTTCGGCTTTGAATAAGGCTATGTTATAGATGTAGTCATTCAGAAAAATGACGAACCCAAACATTATATATTCTTTCTTTATGCAAGTAACACTAGTACAGAAAACGCTACTTATTATGGTCAAAAGATAGACTTATAAACAGTTTTCCAACCGTATTTACGAAAGTTGTGTACAAAATGTTGTTAATTGTACACGGTTTTCGAACCGTTTACAATAACACTAATCCTATAGGTTTTTGATAAAAAAAATTGTGTACAATTCACATTTTTTTTCTGCCGATTTTTTTCATCAAAACACATCATACACGGTTTTTAAAGTAAAATAATGTATAAAAACCTTAATCCTACATGGTTTTTAAAGTAAAACCGTGTATAATAAAAAAAATTTAAAAAATCAAATGATACCCTTGATCTGATTTCAAATTAAACCCACCCAGATCTAAATACCAAAAAACTAAACTAAATTTCAATAAATTATAAATATAAACACAACACATACCATACCAAAATCATTACATTTACCAATATAAACAACAATTACAATTACATAACATATTACATGAACAAAAAAATGAATAACATGAAAATATAACAAAAAAATCCTAAATCTGAGACTTCATACATTTACATGAACAATGCCTAAGAAAAAAGTATGGTAAACAACAACAAAAATAAAAAATTAGAAAGAAAAAACTAAATTATAAACTTCAACTCAAGTTTTGAGATTCTTCCCTTTGTTTTTTGGAGCTGAAAACTACAATCACTCTGTTAGGTGTGAAAGTTGTAGATCTCCTCACAAACTTTCTAAAAAGTGGTTTAATGCTAAAATCGGATATTCGAGTTCCGTTTTATGGCCGTTTGAAGTTCCGTTGTCAGAAATCGTCTTTTTGGTGAAATTTGTGTTTGGATATTTGCACAAAACATACACCTAAACTATTAATTGTGTATGGAGGCCACAAGTCATACATGGTTCAATATTAACAAACCGTGTACAAATATTGATGACTTTCGTACACTGTTCGGTACTAATGGTTCGTGTGGATATGTATGAGCTTTTTCTCGCACAAGCGCCTCCTCTCATTACACGCGTTTTTTGTATTAGTGTATTGTCTAATAATTTTATTAGATTAAAATTTCAATCCTAGAAAAGAAATGGGTTGTATATATTTGGGAACAACCAGACTCGATTTTTGTGGACCGAAAAGCCTTTTATCTGCTCTGGAAATTAAGGCCCTTTAGGAGTGGGTTTATCCTCTTGGAAGGGACATAAACTTCTGCTTGATTGCTTTGATCAGAGACTCAAAAGTGATTTGAACAAATGAAATTTAGAGTTTGTTTCCACTAGCTAATCAAGAGTTTATGTTATCGTACTTGTAAAATTTACTCTGTCACAATGCTTTAAGATAGCAAGGTCAAAGCTCATTTATACCAAAATAAGCTTATTCTAAGCTCTTTAGTCATATTTGGTTATGTAGTAATGTTAATAAGAATTAAATGACTTACTCCATCTTACTCTACATATTTTATATCTTATTTGATAGTTTAAGACTTAAATTAATCCGTCTAGAGGAGTAAGATGTTGGAAAATGAGTCTCTGCCTATGACAGTGGGCCTTATTAGTGGAATAAGTGTAGAGTAAGTTAGTCTACTTGAAGAGATGTGGTAACTTTACTCCTAATTAACTCACATCTTACTCATTTTCTTTTACTCTTTGTTTGATTACTTAAGTATAGAGTACGGAATTTACTCCACCTCTTACCTCACAACCAAACATTACCTTTGGACTTAAAAAAAAAAAATTTAGTCATTTTCATTTGTTTCATTTTAATGTTTCAACTGCAAACATTTAAATAGCGTTTACCGTGTCACAGTGGAACTACTAAAAAAACGATGTTATTGCCATATTGGGCTATAGCGCCAATAGCGCCATAGCTTTTATAGTCCGAAAACACTATAGCGGAGCGCTATTTAGAACCCTGTTCAATTGTGATGTCGATCGATTTGGTTAAACGTGTCTGTTGGTACACCGGATTTTAGCCTGCACCAAACCCAGTTGACCATCACAAATGAACCCATTAACTGAGCCTGTTTACAATAATCCCTTATAATTTCAGTTATGCCTACTTTTTAGGCCCAGATTCATAAGGGGCTCTGGCATGTTCAAACTTCAAATCGAGAAGAAAACAGTGAATGTGCTATTTTTGCCTCGTGCCATGGATCGTCTAAACAAAAATGAGTAGAGCAAATCTTGCAGAAGCAATTATTAAATTACCAAATATTTAATATCTTCTCAATCTGCGACCGATTAAATGTAAGATTTCTGTCAACATAGGAGTAGGTCCGATGGACATCGAACCTATATTTAGGTTCAATTAGCTCTAGGACCATACGATTAGCATCAAGATTTATGTGCACGGAAATTGATACAGACTTGCACGGATTTTATGCAGATCACACGAATCTTGATGCAAATCGAATGGTCATCACACCCATCTAACCAAGGTAGGTCCGATGGGCATCGGACATACTCTGATTCCATTTCTGTCTCCCTTCACCTCCTATGGATCGATTTCTGCCCCCTTAGCAGATTTCTCTCTTAACTCCGCCCCTGATGGGCTCTCTCTAAAGAGTACTACTTAATAATTAATTGCAAGATACAAAAAAGTCTAATAAATGAACTATTTATAGGCTTTCCATGTGTTAGTGTTAGTGGACGTAGTGGAGGTAGTGCTCTGACTTTTGATTGGTTGAAAAGAGTAGTGGAGTGTGCAAATCACACAGATGTCAAAAACGTGGCTGACACAGGTTTCCGGAAAAAACAATGATTATCCGTGCGTCATAATATTGATGCCGCACGCGACACCGTATGGCGTGGAAAATGTCGTACGAGCTTGTGTACTTGGCACATTTTCAATTTCCCTTCTCCATGCCACATGCCATATGCCTCAACACTACCCGGTTTTAATAATAAACAGTGTACAAATATAGGGGCCTTTAGTACGGTTGTTTTTAATTGACCGTGTCTGTATGGTTGAGCTTATTTTGGTGCGAGCACCAAATCCCATTACACACTGTTTATTTGGAACTTCCTCACATCCGTGTATGATATATCATGTATGGTTAATGTTTTGATAGTAGTACAAGATGGGCGTCTTATGGAATAAAGAGCATTGTGATTCTCCAAGATGAGGCAAGGGATGTGCACCTATGATTCTGAAATAACATGTCACATCTCATAATCTAATCTAATAATGTACCAGAAAAGAATGCAAAAAAGATCATAGAGCTCTATAGAGATCAAGGGTCACGCAATACAACTCAGCTAAACAAATTTCAGCTCCAACCCAAATATTTAATTTTATCTCAATTAATATTACAAACAAAATTACTAAACATCATCAGCAGCAAGCCTAGATTTAATGCATGAACAAAACTATTCTTAATACGTGAACCTCCTCTTTAGTTAATGATATAATTATTAGTTAACGGATGACCAAGTGGAAGGTAACCGTGCTGAGTTTACAGGGGGCAAATTGCGAACATTCACATCAACAGGTATCCTGCGGTACTCGATTTCAAGTTCTTTAAGAACCCGAATCATCTCTAGTACCACTAGCTCTCTCCTCTCAAACCTCATTCCCATGTCTTGGTAGTTGATTCGTTGCCGCATCCAAATTGATACAGTCAATTTATTAGTGTCTTCGACATCTCTCAATACAACCATCGGGCCCGGATACCAATGCTCCTTTTTGTTCTCCATGAACCTATTTAAATTTCAGGTTAATATGATTTACCCCACTCAAGCATCACAAACTAAAATGAAAGGTAAAGTAAAAAAATGCTTAACTGGATTATTTTCTCCTTCATCTTTGTAATCTTCTCTAATGGTGTGGCGACGTGAATGGCGAAGTCGATGGAATCTCCCATGTCGGGGCTTCGGTAGTAGTTGCTTATTGGTTTGGTGGCAAGAATGCTGTTAGGATAGTAGATCTTCAAGTTATCATCTCTCAAAAAGACTGTCGACATGATATTCATCTCCTCAACAACAACCTGATATCAGAATAAAAAAATGTCTTAGTCTTAACAGAACAGCCAAGACACGCAATAAATAATAATATATAAAAAGTAACAATAACAAGTCGAGAAAAAATTGCCAAAAAATAATCTCTTTACCTGAACTTCTTCAATCTCACATCGGTCACCGACATCAAAGGGATGCCTCACAAACAAAAAAATAAGTGCTTCAAATAATGTCTTCAAAGTGTTCCCAAAAATGAACACTGCCAGTACAAGCTGGGAGGTGAGGAAAACAAAGAATTGTGGTGTAGCTATTCCCAAAATCTGAAGCCAGAGTACAAATACAATTAGTCCGATAACCACATTTACAATCTGGTGAAGTTTATTCACAGCTGTTTTTGTGTCGTTAAGTGTCAAGGCAAGAGCCTTGCGCTCTCTAAATGCATTCACCTGCAGTGCGTACAAACAAATTGGTGTTAAATAAATGTAACCGCTAATTAAGAGATATCGATTGATAATTTGTTTTAGAAAAGAAGCCATTACCGCCCAGTATCTCAGTGCCCCTTTGCTAATTCGTTTGTGTTCATGTGCTCCTTCGAAATGATTCATTGTTTTTGTTGCTTCTTCTTGCCTCATAAAACGCAAGAGATCTTGGAAGTAAATGTACCTAGCAGTGCCACATGCTATCTATTAGTAAAGAAACAATACATATATAATTTGGAGATCACCAGCCTTAACCACTGACTTCAAATTGATTTTACTGAAATGAAGCCATTATATCTCCATTTGAAACTCGAAGTTCAAGTAAAATTACAGGTCTTCAATAAAGCATATATTTCCAATTTGGTTATATATAAAAATTCAATTAATTCCTATCATCTAGAACAACTTTCAACTTCTCCAAAATTAGGCTACTAAATATAGATTGGAGGAATGTAAAAGGTGGAAAATAGTAAAATGATAGCTCTGTAGTCAGTGATTCAGTGAGGACCAAAACAACTGCTGAGTACTTAGTACTAACTACTAACATTGAAATGCGGGTCCAGTCAAAGTGCCACCCCAAACAGTATTTTACCCTACAAACTATAACCAATGCCAGTAATAGAAGAAATTGACCAATTGACCCAATTGATCCAACCTGAATGACAAGACACCATTTAAAGCATAGAAGGAAAAATCGGAATCGGAATCGGAATCGGAATTGGCCCCGTCCGATCCCGATCCGGATCGGAAAAATCGGTCAGGATCGGCCAAATCGGATCGGAAAATCGGACTTTTTTGTCAGAAGTTTGTTTTATACTAAAAGAATAGAAAAAATTGATAAAAAAATTTAGAAAAATTATTACAATCAAATAATCCACTAATACAATATAATACAAGCATTAACAACTAAAAACACACTCTTTCAATCAAATTTGCTACAAATTAGTGAATTAAAATTGATATATATATAAATTAGTTGTGATATATAACAATAAAATTTGAATGTTGTGGTGGTAACTATCACAGACTCACAGTTAAAGGTCATGGGATCGATTTCCACTTGCTCCAAAAAAATTTATGCTTCATTATTAATATGCGTTTCAGCTGAAATTTGACTGAAATAGGCCGGAACAGTCCGAAATTTGACTGAAACAGGCCGAAATATGGCTGAAACGGACGACATTGGCCGAAATCTACACTACCCGCGTAAATCGTCTGGAATCGGATCGGCACCGTCCGATTCCGCTCCAGAACGGGCGATTTTGCATTCTATGATTTAAAGTATGAGAAACTTGGTAATTAAAACAAATTTAAAACTCACTTGGCACCAGGCTTGGCCACATTAGTAAAAACCTTCCTGGCAGCAATTTTGGCCTCTTGCTCGCTGAATATATGTGTCGAGGAATTCTCCTCCGTCTCTGCAGCTATTAGCGGGGTCCGCTTGTCCTGTGTAGTCAAAGCTCCATACCTCACAATCCGCATTAATCGTTTCATGTTCCACGCAGATATGTTCCCCTGGTTCATCTTATGGAGCTGGTCAATGGTGATACCTTCTTCTCTATTGTTTCCTGACAATGGCCTTGAGAGGTGGATGCCTTTACCTATTTTGCTTGGCATTGTTGCACCGGCCTTTTGAAGCCTCTGAAGTTCAACCATTGTCTGGTTATCTTCACAAACCGGCGGCCCAGAAAGCATCTCTACCACGTATTGGTTGAAAAGGGCTTCTTGGATCCGATTGAAGTATGTGCTGACATGAAAGGAGGCCGACAGTACCTAATTTAATAACCACAAAATCAGTTCTTAGCAGTAGAATATAAGATATGAATTGCTTTCTAAGTTCAAACAATCAATTAGAGTTGCATTTTCCTCAAACTAAAAAAAATAACGATTAATAAGGTGGTATGTATTCAGGTAATAATTAATAAAGGCACATATTTACAACCAAACTACATTCTTTGTGATTAGATAAAATTGATCATTGGGTAGTTTAGTATCTAAAAATGATATTTGAGTAAATTACTAATTTCACTCATGAATTAAGTTGATCAAAATAACAACTAAAGAATTTAAATTACTGAGAATTTATACTTTGAGAAGCAGTTTTTTGAGAAAGCGTATGATAGTGGCGACAAGGAGGCAGAGAAGGATCTTGCTAACATAAGGCAAGACGGGGCTGCGGGAGGTTTTCTGAATGAACAAATAATGCCATGAAATGAGAACAAGGCTGAGCCAAAGACAATTTTGTACAGCACTCTTGACGCCGTAAACAAAGTACAATACTTTCTTCCTCAGTAAAAAATTTTGTTTAATGAAAAACAGGGCCACACGAACAAACCAGCCGGAGACGAGCCGGCCACATAAAAGAGTCAAGACTAGCACAACCCATTTCCACAGATGGAGACTCCGAACGGTTTGTCTCATTAGCCGGGGAATCACTAGGCTGCACACCAATGCTGCAATTATCAGTATCAGACTGAGTGATTGTAAGATGGTCCATGTGTCAAATTTTGTTTTCATCAATTCATTGGGTATGTCAGAATCCATGAGGGGGTCATCATCATCCTCGTCAGCGGGGACTGGTTTTCCGCCCATCATCTCTGATCTGTGCAGTGGTGACTGGCATGATCTCCTTGCCGGGTCAGGGTTTTTAACGGGTGATGGGAGGTTCAGTGGTGATGGATCCATTAAATGAGACCAGGTCTTGGCCCGAGGCAGAGAAGATGATTGGCTGATTGATGGATTGGATGTGCAACGGATAACTTCACCGTCACCACCGCTGGCACGATGACCGTTCATATTCTTCTCGTCAGATGAGGAGGAAGACTTATCATCCCATTCGCAGGGAAGTGACTGGGACTGTTCCAAGGCATCTTGGAACAAAATGCTTTGATTCTTTGATTCAGAACCTTGAGAAGAACCCTTGTTCAAGAAGTCCGTCTCTGCTGGCGACATTGTGACACCAGTGGCTTCTCTCTTGCATAAGGTGAACCCGCCATTGTCAACTCCGCCTTCTTGTGGGAAGTCATAACTGCTTTCTCTCCACACTCGGGAGTTCAGAGAAGAGGTGGTGGCTGCTGAGGTGGTCTCGATGGGGTTTTGGCTGTAGCCATCTATCTTCACGATCACCTCGTGTTTAACGTGCTTCAGGAGGATCGGAAGCTTCTCCTGCTGGCTGTCGTATGGTTTCGGTTTAACCGATGTGCGCAGTGTATCCATGACGAGAAATTTTAGTACAGTACTAAGCACATATATAAGAGAGAAAAGGTGGAGAAAGGAGATGAAAAGTTTAGAAAGAGATGAAGGAGGAAGAGAAAGGAAAGGATGGTTCAGTTATAGGGTTTTGGAACTAAGTGCGGCCTTGCTTAGTACAAGTTATTCGGGTCGGTGACTCACTTTAATCAGTGGCTTACTGGCAGAGAACAATTATCTCCAATAGAAAAGTACCGTCGCAAATAAAAAAAGCACGTTTATGACGGTTTATCCTCGCGAAAAGTTATTTTTTATCCTCGCGAAAAATGTCTGTCTTTTGTCGTGATATAAGATTGGATTTTACTTGACAGTCAAATCTTGATCGCTGTTTTGTTAATAGGCCCAGCCACTGTACTTTTTTCCCACTTTGAAATTGCTCATAATGGTGATATAATAAAGTTTGTTCGTACATATAAATTTTTTGGGAGGGCCTAACCTTCCCCCGCCATCCATCTCCCACTTTTCCCCCAACTGAAAATAAGTAGGGGACCACAGTAAACCGTTAATTATTGGGAAATAGAAGGAGACCAAAAATGCCTCCACAGCATTACAGGCGCAGAAGTATTCACCCTTGTAAACTCAAGTATTCATCCATGTAAAGAAAAATACTAATCTTTGAGAAATAACTATATAAGGAAACATTACCACCCATCTTTGACACGTTTTTAGAGGTGGTTTTTTTTTTTTTACGTTCACTCTAACTAATTTTTCCGACGATCTGTGAGGAATTTTTCAAATTTAAAACCACGAAAGTCTTCTACACAATTTTCTCTTTCAAATAAGATTCATGATGACATACTTTCGAGTTGTCCGTTACGCAAGTATTCACACCTCGTACGCAAGTATTCATCTCTCATTGAACAAGTATTCATTCTCGTCGTGTAAGTGTAAAGAGTACATGAAGGTATGGTGGGACCGCACAACCGCGACTTCAGATAAGTAGGGGACCATAGTAATATGCGAAGATAAGTGGTGGAATTAGTAGGGGACGATTTGCGAAAAAGTATTGACACTTAACACGAGTTGTATTCATCCATATAAATAAAAGTACTAATCTTTGAGAAAGAATTATATATGGAAATATTACAACATTAAGAACATTAATTATGCGGAGATAGTAGGGTACCACAACTGCCGTCCGCTAAAAACAAAAGAAAACGCGTAATTAAGTGGGGGGACCGCACAACCGCCATCACTAACTACCGTGGGGACCGCATAACCGTCACTGCAAGTGGAAACAACATCAAGTATTCATCTATAATACATGAAGTATTCACATGTAATACATCAAGTATTCACCCTGATATATCAAGTATTTTTAAAAAAAACTGGACATATCACACCCATATTTTACACGTTTTTAGAGGTGGTTTTTTTTTTCTCCGTTCAATCTAACTAATATTTCTAACGATCTGTGAGAAATTTTGCAAATCTAAAACCACGAACATCTTCTACATAATTTTCTCTTTAAAATGAGATCCATGATGACATACTTTCGAGTTATTCGTTGCACAAGTATTCACCCTCGTCATGCAAGTATTCATCTATCATTGAACAAGTATTCACCCTGATATATCAAGTATTTTTAAAAAAAACTGGACATATCACACCCATCTTTTACACGTTTTTAGAGGTGGTTTTTTTTTCTCCGTTCAATCTAACTAATATTTCTAACGACCTGTGAGGAATTTTGCAAATCTAAAACCACGAACGTCTTCTACATAATTTTCTCTTTAAAATGAAATCCATGATGACATACTTTCGAGTTATTCGTTGCACAAGTATTTACCCTCGTCATGCAAGTATTTATCTATCATTGAACAAGTATTCACATGTAATACATCAAGTATTCACCCTGATATATCAAGTATTTTTAAAAAAAACTGGACATATCACACCCATCTTTTACACGTTTTTAGAGGTGGTTTTTTTTTCTCCGTTCAATCTAACTAATATTTCTAACGATCTGTGAGAAATTTTGCAAATCTAAAACCACGAACGTCTTCTACATAATTTTCTCTTTAAAATGAGATCCATGATGACATACTTTCGAGTTATTCGTTGCACAAGTATTCACCCTCGTCATGCAAGTATTCATCTATCATTGAACAAGTATTCATCCTAGTTGTGTGAGGCGGAGGCGGAGGCAGAGGCGGAGGCGGAGAGGGAGAGGCGAAGGTGGGAGAGGCGGGCGAAGGCAGAGGTGGAAGAGGGAGGCGGAGGTGGAAGAGGGAGAGGGAGGGAGAGAGGAAAGAAATAGAAGGAGAAAATCTACTAATTAATTTGTAGGGGCCACTAGTTAGTTAAAATTGATTATTATAGTTAGAAAAGGAAGTTAGTTAGTTGGAGGAAAAATGGAGGAAGGAATCAAGGGGTAACATATAATTACCCAAATTTTTTTCTTTACTTCAATTCCTTCACATAAAAAAGCTTAATTGGGTAGTGTTATGAGGAAAATCAATCTGCTGCGATTTCAAATCCCTCCCCTCATCTATTTTGAGATTCGTACATAGAAAAACTGTTCTTGAGATTCGTGCATTCCAAAAATGAAAGTAGGAATTTGGAATCGCAGGATCCGTGTGCGATTCTTTGATTCACATGTAACTGTACTTCATTCGCTTAAAAAAGCTTAAATGTGTAGTGTTTTATATATATGAGACCTCCAGATTATTGATTTGTGAGAAATATGTTTTTGAATTTTAGTTTTTCTTTCAAATATTAAAATTCATAAGACAATCAATTTATCCTACAACTTTTGTAATGCTAATACTAGCAATTTGCTTGTGTGTTGGTACGGATAGTTATTTTAGAAAAAAATCAATATTGTTAAGTAATTTTATTTTAGTTGATATTGGTAATTTATCCGTGTGTTGCTGAGGATGATTTTTTTTTTTTCAAAAAGATCAATATTCATTAACTAATTTTATTTTTTGAAAAAAGAAACATGATTGCACATGATAGCAAAGAATAAATCAGGGATATTGTTGTCTCTATGGTTAAACGAAACGGATGGAAGGGAGAGAAAAATTTGGATTTCATATTTAATATTTTGTTAATAAATTTAAAAGAGCATTTTGTTTATTAAAAAAAAAACAGAACATTTCATAAAATGTCTCAATAAATCAATATTAAGTGCATAGTAATCTATCACCTATCATAAAATATTGAAAATTTTGCTAAACATGGGATCTAAGCTGTCCTAATCTCTCTCCTACCATATCTAATTGGCATAGTAAGTGCATGCATGTCACCTCAATTACGAAAATGAAGTGATTAAAATATAAAATAACAAAATATCCAATTTTCTTTTAAAACATTGAACATATCCAATTTGCTTTTAAAAAGAGAAGTCTTTCTTATATCCTTACATAATTTTTGATTAATTTTGAAAATTCTCAAATTTAATTGATCATTTGTCTTTTATTAATTGTTAAAATATCTAATTTACCCTTCTTTAAATGTTTACTTTACCGAGTGAGCTTCCTATGCCTCATGGGGTAAGGTTACTCAAAATTGAACTGGATAAAGAATTTGGACCTGATCAAAATTCATGGGGTCTCTTTTGAGATTTGTGTCAATTTATAACTAATGGTTCGGATCTAACTTCACACAATGAGGTACCTCATGAGACCATGAATACCCTTGATCCTCTCATGCCCAAGTTAAAGATAAAAGTAACATGCATATGATTCACTAATTAATCAACACAAGGAAAAATAAAGAACTGAGGGATGATCCATCTCTATCTCTTCCTCTCTCACCAAAGAGGCATTCTCTTAATTAAGGTTGTCTATGAACTCTTTTATTCGTTTCATGTATTCATATTCCATTCGATAAGGCACGTATGTGTAATAATTTTACTCCATAAAATATTTCCAAAATAAGGTGTCGCTCATCTTCCGACATTTTTAAAAATACCCCAAGTTAATTACAGATTAATAAATATGCCCACGGTTCCCGAAAAATTTTAAAAATGTCCAAACCGGCCATTTAATGGCCGGTACCGAATAAATCTCCCAACCGGCCATTAAATGGCCGGTACTGAATTTTTTTTTTTTTTTTAAGCTAAAATACTGAAATCTAACACTAAAAAATCGAATTGTTTTGTTAAATATTTGTTAGATTACTTTTTTCATAGCATATTTATACTAAAATACACTATGAATAGGGCCGATTTTGTGCTAAAATATGCAAAATCCGAGATTTTTATTTTTACCCAAAACAGAAAATATATATAAAATAGAAAACATATATAAAAGATACAGAAAATATATATAAAAGATACATCAAAGACCCTAAAAACTTTAAAATTATAAAAAAAGGTCCAAAAGTCCATGAAGGAAGACTCGGATCGCGAATCTGAGCCCGCAAAATGGGCAAAACTAATCATAGATGGGTTTCGGAACCAGTTTTGGGCTGTGGAGTTCCTGTCAAAATTTCAGCCCGATCCGACGGACGGATCAAAAGTTACGCTCCTTTTCATGAAGCATGCACAGGCCCATATTGCATCATTTCCGATTAAGATTTTCATTTTTATTCTTCAATCTACGTAGCTCAGTAAATTACCGTATTTTAGCATAATTCTACATAATTATTGTAATTTCAGCATTTTAGTAAATTTACTGTATTTTAGCATAATTATTGTAATTTACCGTATTTTAGCACAAAATCGGCTCTATTCGTAACGTATTTTCTAACAAATATTTAACAAAACAATTCGATTTTTTAGATTTCAATATTTTAGCTATCTTTCTAAAAAAAAAAAAAAAAAATTCAGTACCGGCCATTTAATGGCCGGTTGGGAGATTTATTCGGTACCGGCCATTAAATGGCCGGTTTGGGCATTTTTAAAATTTTTCGGGAACCGTGGGCATATTTATTAATCTGTAATTAACTTGGGGTATTTTTAAAAATGTCGGCTCATCTTCTATGGGTCTCTCCAATATTTTATATTATTTTTTCATAAGTAAAATTGATCATGTCAAAACTTTCTTATGCATGCAACATCTTATATCATTTCGTTTATTAAAATATTATAATTTTGAAAATAACGGATTGAATAATTTGAACTTTTATATTTAATGATATTACATACAAATGTGTTTAATGTATATATTTGTTATATTATTTTTAAGTTAAATTGTATAGTTAAGTTATCAATTTATTTGATAAATATTTGTTATTAATTTCTTATTCGTTAATCTTAATGGATATATGTATGATAAGAATAAAACTAGTACTTATCATGATCATATAAATAAGACTTAGACCCATTAGTATACATTGACACTCCTATTCCTCCAACTCTTTAATTCTTTCAATTTAAAGTTTATAATATCCATCACAATGTTCTCGGTCATTTCTTTCCAGACCAAAGAATAAACTTCAGAACAAAATTATTAAAGGATCGATGCATGAATGTCCATTAAAATGGGTAACAACTAAGAACAGCGGAAGTGATATCCATCACAATGTAATCCGTTCATAGGGAAGATAAAACACTAGGACATTTTGGTGGATGAGGTCATAATGCAATGGATGATTCTACTTTGATTTCTCGGCCATTATGTTTGATTCTAGCAACTTTTTAGGTTTTTTAATTTGCTAATTATTTGTTGTTATCTAAGAGGATTTTTTTTTTTAAATTCGCTTTTAAAAGAAAACTTTATTTTTCTAGAATAAAGGTTTTTTTTTTTTCTTTTTTTCATTTTTATAATAAAGGTGGCTGAACCTTTTTTTCTGTAACAATCCTTCAAATGAATAAAATAAACAAGAATTAGATCCTTGTTTTCCAATAAGCAAGGTGTTGCTTATCATCTATATATAAGGGTCCCTCCAATTTGTACTATAAGACCTAATAATGAATTTAGTGGATCATGATGGATATGGATTTAAGCTTAGCAACTTACAGAAGCTGCCATTTTCTTGTGCATTGAAAGAAAAGAAAGGTACATTAAACATTTTAGCTTTCAATAAAAGATAAATGATGAATTATACTCCAAATTTTTCATTACGATTTTGAATGTTATAAAATTAAATAAACTAAGCTCGTTTAAAAGGAAAGTGAAAGAAGAAAATGGAAGATGGTGATCAAAATGTGCACTGCCTAATAGATAAAACCCACTAAGATAGCATTATATTAAGCTTTTGACGCCTCTTTCAGGCATATTACGGCCTAATGATGATTCCAGCTAAATGCGAATTATTGCATATCGTTATCAATTCATGATATTTTCTTATGTCGGAAGTGCACCTTTACAAATTAAAGACAAATACTGCCTAAAATTATCGTATATTAATTATTTTAAAGTATAAGGATTAGGCAAATTTATTTGGCGATTTTTTATTTTTAGACCTTTTTTTTTATTTGCAATATTTTTTCTCTTTGTATTTTTTTTTAAATATGAAGCAAATAATGAAAAAAATAACCGACACTACTACAAAAACATTAACCATGCATACACGGCATATCATATACAGATACGAAAAAATTCTACATTAACAGTGTGTAACGGGAGGAGACGCTTGCGCGAAAAAAAACTAATACATATCCAGACGGTCATTTAAAACCAAACCGTGTACTAGTCACCAATATTTGTACACGGTTTATTATTAATGAACCGTGTACGACTAGTGGCCTCTATACACAGTTATTAGTTTAGAAACCGTGTATGTTTTTGTACAAATATCCAAACATGGATTTATTATTAATGAAACTGTCATCTTTTCGCTTTCATCATGCCAACACAACAATTTTACATCTTTGAAATTTGTAAATAACCATTTCAATCTAGGTATGATGGGCAAATACCACACTATTTTAGCTAGAGTTCCATTTTTCATCTTACTGTTTATGACCCTTCGTTTGTACCGCGGTGCTTTGCATACTATTGATGCACTTTCTTTTGTTGGAACCTTATTATTACACTAAAACAATTCGGTCACATAAACAGTTCAATTCAATTCAATATGCCACTATTGATCTACCTATGCCAAAATGGCCATCATGCAAAAATCATCAATTCTTATGGAGCAGACGCAATACCTGATTCCATTAGCGTCTTTAAGCAAAGCTTCACTCAAAAGCGGTTGATGAACTTGTGGGACAGCGGCAAGAAAACCTTCGTGTCGATGTAGATGTTGAAGCGTCGGCGGCCTCCTCAGTGGTAGGATGAAGCCTTCCAAAGCTACAAGACTACCCTTGTGAGATCGTGTTCACAATTCCTCAATGATCTCACCTCTCTATTCTTTAATGGAGAGAAGTAGAGAAGGCCACAGAATTGACTAGATTGACGGCTAGAAAATTATGCAATTGTATCTTCTTGTGCTTTGGGGACCAATCCTATTTATAGAGATGTGGAGTCGGCATATTGCCAAACCCTAACTCAAAACCGACTTTCTGGCCATATGCCAACTTAAAAAAGGTATTTTGTGCTACTGCATCAAAAACCGTGCAGTTGCATCAAAATCCGTGCAGCCGCTGCAGAATCGGTTTCCTTAATTGCAAATTTTAGAATCAGTCCATCAATGATTTGATCTTTAATGAATATATATTGATTGTCTATTACCTTATTTGATCACTTTAATTGACAATCATATATGACAGTAAACAATCCATAATTAGATACATATATGCTCAATGTTGGCATTAAATCCAACGAGGTTGGTAATAAATCCAACAATCTCCCACTTGAGCTATATGTTATGACTTTTTAATTATGCATTGTGTTCCTTATGTGCGCACATTTCTTTACTGTCTTCTTTATATATATTCCAAAACCAATTCGGTCCATCAACTATATTAGCAAAGAACTAAAGCGGCATTCGACGCATTTATTCACAACTAAACCCTCAATAATCACATCACTAATACAGTTGAATGACATGAATCATGATGTGGATGTGTACCATAGAAATTACATGCAATTGTGATCTTCACATGCCTATTTCTAACTTGGTCTCCTACTTAAATCTTGAAACTAAATTTCATAAATTAACTGAATTAGAGGTCAAACATAAACGAGAAACAGAATGTCAAAACTTCATAATATATATAACACTTGTTACATGTCACAAGTTACATATCCAAAATTAAAATGAAAAATAGAATATTAAATTACAAATAACAGACTCCCACTAAAACTGAATATCCTCAATAGAGATTACACCCATATGAGCAACATGCTCTTCAAACTTAGCTGGTGTCAATCCCTTAGTAAGAGGATATGCTAACATAGAGTCTGTTCCTAAATGTTCTATTTTCAATCCACCATTCTGTACTCTTTCCTTTACTTTACCTTACTTTATTTTAGCATTGTTCCATATTCTAAATGATGCATCACTAAGATCTTCCATCTGTAAATTCTTTATCAGAAAGTTCTTAGTTTCTTGCAACATATTTATATCGATATTGGCAAGCAATATGATATCCATATAGAAATACAAACTTACTCCCACAGAACTCAAGATATATAAATTTATTTAATAAATTTATCTCAAAACCAAACGAGATAATATCACTATAAATTTTGCAATACCATTGTTGAAACACTTTCTTTAGTTCATAGATGAATTTCTTAAGATTGCACACCATAGACTTTGTGTCTCACGATACATAGTTTTCTAGTTGCACCATATAGATTGTTTCATTAATGTATTTAGAAACGCTCTCTTAATATCCATCAACTAAAGCTCCAAATTAAAGTGCGTAACTAATGCTAATATACTATTTAAAGAGACTTTCGAAAATAGAGTATTGATGATTCAAATAACATATCAATCAATATGCATTCCTTTGGGCTGACAATATTGATTATACGTAAAACATAATAATCATCACTGTACTCTATGTACACATAATTTTAACAATCATCAACCTTCCTTTGGGCCGGTTAATGCTTGCATTCATTAAATAAAACCAAAGAGAAAGTCTCTAAAACCTTAAGTGACAAGACGAACTTTATATTACTCCTCATTACTTTTTGAATCCCTGTTAGTTTTAAATATCCATTTGAAACTAATTGGTCTCGTATCTTTAGGCAATGGGGTAATTTTTCCAATGTCATTGTCAGCCATTGATTATATTTTTTTATTGGTACTTCTGAATTTTTTCGAGGAATTTCAGCATTATCTGAAACAATCTGGCCTATAACAACATCTTCCAGAGATACTAGAATCTGACTTTGTGTTGTTTGATTATGTTGAGTTTGGTCTTCAATAATGGTTTTGTTTTTTATACTTGTATTTTGAGTTAAAATGAGATCTATATCCATAAAACTCTCAACACTTGTGGGAATATTTGCATACTCCTTTTTGAATTCAAAATTCATTATTGTATCTCCCCCCGCAAACTCAACATCCTAAAAAAATTTGCATTTTTCGTCTCAAATACTGAATGTTCTGTGGGATCATAAAATTCCTTATAACAATCAAATCTAAAATCGCACATCTTAATGGACCTCTTCATTATCATAAGACACATGTAATTTGATTTGTCTCACTTTTCATTTTCCTTCTGATCATCATAAGTACTCTTATCCATAAGTGTGGGGCATACCTCCTTAATGCAAGGTCTAGATCCTTGACAACGAGAACTATTACTAATGTTCTCATGTCAAAATTTGAAGTTGGTTCCATTCAACATAAAAAAAATGTTGTTTAGGCCTTCAACAATGCTAACTTAAAAATTGCGAACAAAAAATCACAAAGAACAACACGAATAAAAAAAAATTATGAATTTATAAATTACATTCAAATAAAGGCTCAGCTTGCTCAAAATATATGAGATGATTTTCCCTTTTGTTACTATACACATCCAAATTTCACAACCAGGTAAGTTCCCAGGTAAGTCAGGGATTACAAGGATCTGCTTCGAATTCCGACTTGCCTAGACAGAACTTGCCTAGACATTGTTACGTTCATAGTGTTGCAACTTATCTTAATAAATCACCATATATTTTATGAGTCTTAATACCATCATAAAACCAAAGTATCAGATTCCATTAAGCAGCTACCTTTGGGTAACGGGTCAATATCTTATAATACTTTGGCGTAATAATAAAGTACTGATAACCTAGAACATACCGAACAACATGCCTTCCTTTGGGCCGACAATGTTGATATATGTGTAAAATTTTGGTCATCACTATACTTTATTATCACTCACTTGCACAAATAATTTTGTAACCATTACCTTCCTTTGGGCCGATAATGATTAGATCCATTAATTGCACCTTAACTTCCTTCATAAAATGCATTTGAATTAACCTCATCAAAAGAGTTACCTTTGGGTACAATTAGGAATCAATTAATTCAAATCCAAATTACATATCCCTTTGCCTTTAAAAGAATTATAATTTATACCCTAATTATATAATCTAAATGTGCAATCAAACTAACGCAAAAGAAAAATTTAATTGCCTTACAATAATCTGCAGTTATTTTCTTGAAATCGTTTTCCAAAGCCTTCGTGCGGCCCACATGGTTTTTTTTTTGGCTGCACGAAATATGGAAATTCTGAAATTTGCGAAATCCGGTGGGTATTTTTCTGTAAAGCTCCCGTACGGCCCACACAAAAATTCATGCGGCCGTATCAAATACTACAGAACCAAAACAACTGCATTCATTGTACTGAATTTACACTATTGACCTAGAGATTCCTTGACAATATCTTAATTGTCCATAATTTACTTTATAAAATCTAAGCTGAATTAGAACTCACGGTTATTGAAAGCTAACATCCAATTCTAAATAAATTATTGATTGTTGATCCCCACAGTAGCAATTATTGAAAGCAAACAATCCAATTCGAAACAATCAATTATTGATCCCCACATTAGCAAACAAATGCAGAACAATTGAAAAATTAACAATCAATTGCTTATTCTCTAGATCAATTCTAAACAAATAATCCAAATTGACATAGGAGTGGCTCTGATACCACTTGTTGGAACCTTATTATTACACTAAAACAATTCGGTCACATAAACAGTTCAATTCAATTCAATATGCCACTATTGATCTACCTATGCCAAAATGGCCATCATGCAAAAATCATCAATTCTTATGGAGCAGACGCAATACCTGATTCCATTAGCGTCTTTAAGCAAAGCTTCACTCAAAAGCGGTTGATGAACTTGTGGGACAGCGGCAAGAAAACCTTCGTGTCGATGTAGAGGTTGAAGCGTCGGCGGCCTCCTCAGTGGTAGGATGAAGCCTTCCAAAGCTACAAGACTGCCCTTGTGAGATCGTGTTCACAATTCCTCAATGATCTCACCTCTCTATTCTTTAATGGAGAGAAGTAGAGAAGGCCACAGAATTGACTAGATTGACGGCTAGAAAATTATGCAATTGTATCTTCTTGTGCTTTGGGGACCAATCCTATTTATAGAGATGTGGAGTCGGCATATTGCCAAACCCTAACTCAAAACCGACTTTCTGGCCATATGCCAACTTAAAAAAGGTATTTTGTGCTACTACATCAAAAACCGTGCAGTTGCATCAAAATCCGTGCGGCCGCTGCAGAATCGGTTTCCTTAATTGCAAATTTCAGAATCACTCCATCAATGATTTGATCTTTGCCTAAATTGTTCTACACATTTGTGGACCATATCATAATGAATATATATTGATTGTCTATTACCTTATTTGATCACTTTAATTGACAATCATATATGACAGTAAACAATTCATAATTAGATACATATATGCTCAATGTTGGCATTAAATCCAACAAGGTTGGCAATAAATCCAACATCTTTTGCATACACAGTCATGTATGATGCATTCTTTTAATTTTCAAACTCATTAGACATAATTTTTTTTGCATACTATAGATGCACTTTCTTTCGCATACGCATTCATGTACATCATTCAGACATTCATGTATTCTTTTAATTTTCAAACCCATTTGACACATCATTTTTTTTCACTTGATATACTGAAACGATGTAGCAATTCGTTTTTTTCAGGGAGTATATCGTGTAAAAGCTTTAGTAAAGACGTGAAACTTTTATCAATCCAACTATTTTTGGCTTTTAAGTTGAATAATTTTAACACAACTGCGGATCAAATGCTCTCTAACCTTCGCAACCGTGTGTTTATGAAAACTATTAATTACAATCTTAAAAAGGATACCAAATTCTATCATCTTCACTGCGTTTAATTTCTTTTTGTAGCATTATCCTTTACAGCAGCTCCCATAAAATCTTCCTACCCGACGACATATGCAACATCACTGCGTGAAATTTCATACATCCAAGTATAAGGAGACTTTATCTGTTATATAAAATTTGAATTTAATGTATGATTAAAATTCACCAAGCTTTTGATTTAAGACTTACACATGGTCGGTTCGCAATCCTAATCCACTATTTAAATACTTTGTCTCAGTAGTGAATATGTATTAGCGGATTTATTATTCAAGAAAAATTCGATATCATTTCTCTATAACTCCCCAAGTATGCGTACGACCCACATACCCGTAAGAGCAATAAGGAAAATACTACCAAAATTTTCTGAAATGCTAAATCCTTTGATACGTATTCACATTCTAAATGAGACAAAGTATTCAAAGGGTAGTTCCAAAACGGGAACTATTTAAAATTAATCTCTAGCTATTAGATTAATTACGAATAAGTATGGACCTAGAGGCATACAAAATAATCGGTTATTTAGATGACAATACAATTAATAATACTACCAAAAAGATGCATAAAGTTATATCATAACCAAAAAATAGCAAATTATATATGTATAATTAATAATCTAACCTTATCTGATCAAAATGAGACAGAGATCTGCAGGTAATCAATATGGTCGGGTGAAGAAACTGATTAAGGAGGCCTCGCTCTGCAGCTGATCAACAGTAGCTAGTAATAAATCAGAGAGTATAAATTGTGCGCGTAAGCATTAATGAGATAGTACGTAGAAGAAATTAAATTTATGATGTGTACTTGCATTTACGGCGCAGGAAGAAAGCTTGAAATGCTTATATATTAGGAACAAATACACATTCACACACAGTCCACATAAAGGATAAGCGTACAAATAAACACAGGTTGTTCTGAAAATACCCAAGCTAGACATTAACCATACACGGTTAAATCTAGGAAACTGTGTAAAGAATTGTATTATATACATATACACGGTTGAACTAAAAAAATGTGTACAATTGATCTTAATCGTACATGGTTCATTACCAACAAACTGTATACACATATATGTGCCTTTTGTACACAGTTGCGTTTTAACTAACCGTACGTGTGTGTATAGTTGAGCTCATTTTCCTGTGAGCTCCTCATCCCTTTACACAATGTTATTTTTGATATTTATCGCAACTGTGTATGATATGTCGTGTATGGTTAACATTTATGTAGTACGTAGTGTATGTTAGCACTATATATAAACGGTTCCGAAACCGTGTACAATATATAGACCCTTTTATACACAACACGCTCGGACATAGTCGCAGAACTGTGTGTCATTAGCTTTTTGGACCGTGTATAGTCCCGTTTTATGTAGTAGTGGTATGAGCATTATAGGATTGGATTTTGTCCATGTAGACGGTACATATTTTATTCAAAGTCCGATTATATTCCTGATTCATGCAAACAGCTGATTATATCCCCATCAACGTCATCAGTTAGTTAAATCTGAACAGTTGGTAAAAAGTTTCAAGTAATTACTCTAGTTACAAATATCATCAGTGTCATACACCAACCGATGATAAAATCAGTGTCAAACACCAACCGATGATAAAGAAGAACTGGCGAATGTGTTTTTTCATAGTAGTGACGTATCTTTTCCCATTTCGTAAAATAAATTATTTAAACGAAAAAAGAGGTGATTTCTTAATTGGAAATAAATACGCGGTTCATAAGTTAATTTCACTTTGCAAGGCTAGGTAAATTTCATCGAACACTTGCAGAAAAATTTATTATATAATGATCCTTGTTGAGAATAAATTAAGTTCTAAGGTTTTTTATTCGTGACACATCATTGCACTTTAATTCGTCCGATCTTTCTTACCTCTCCTCTTTTATTCTATTCAAATGGCGTTTATATTCTCCTACTTCCCTTCCCTTATTTAAAAGGATATTAAATATTAATTCTCGGCAGAAAAATTATTAAAATAATAGAATCTTTTATATTTTTTGTAAGAATTTTTCTACAAGGATTCAACATTTTGAAAGATATTAATTTGTGTTTAAATCTACTAAATACAAAATATTTTATATAAATTAATTCTCTCATTTTGAAAATTCAGTTTTTTATTTAATAAATATATTTTTCTCAAGTGAAGCTCGAAAAATGATCCTAGTTAATAATAATGAATAAAATAAATAATCATCCCTCAATGAATATCACAAGCAGGGGCAAATCCACATTCAATGAATGGGGGTCAATTGACCCCATTCATTTTCAATTTTTTTGTATTTATACCTTATTTTTAATATAGTTTAAACTAAAATATTATGGATAGTGTGAAATTGATCCCTATTCGTGGTAGAAAATTTTTATATACTTGACTCCCATTCACATTTGACACCCATAGTCTGAAAGTCTGGCTCCGCTCCTGATCACAAGTATATAAGGAAAGGAAATATTAAATATAATAAGAGTTACGTTGTATACTTATATATCATATGCATGCTTTGCATATTAATAATTTACAATTCTTTAATTAATGATGAAAGTATATAGTAACCAAAATGATTTTTAAGAAAAGCCCGTAGGCGTCACATTAATATAAAGCATAGCAATGTGTGTACATGCAATCTAAAAGCTACAGTTCCTACAAAATTTCTGATCATGCCCAACAAAAGAAATCTGAGTCTCACTGTGTCAACACATTAAAATTAAGGGTGCTTGCTTCTCCATTTGAACATGTGAATTGTTGTCCAGTCCTTGCCCAATTTGCCAGAAAATGAGGTTCTTTGACCGCTTTTCTTGGAGCTATTAGCAGTGTTATTTCCCCCTTCTTACTGGGGTAGATCCTCACACATTTTGCTACTGTCTCTACCGGCCCCATGATGGTAGTTAATTGTAAACTGCATTGTTGGATGAGCTAGAGTGTGTTTTAGCACGTTGAGGAGAGCTGTCTGAGAACAACGCTAATTGATTCGTTTGAGATTTCTTCCAACACAGCTCCGATCTGATGAAGTTGATATCACTTATGTCATCTACATATTATGACAATTTATTCGAGACCCCATTGCTTATCTTTTCTCTTCCTTAACCCTCCGCTATCTCGCTCGCAAGAGTGATTGCAAGAAATCATTATTCTTTTTTTTTACAAAAAAGAAAAGAGAGAAAAAATGTTTTTTTGTCGGATTTCCGCGTGCCAACACAGTTGCGATCACAAATGTTATCCCCAATTAACACAGTTGTCGGATTTCCTGTGCAGACTACAACAAACTTTCCTCTATTCTTCAAACCCCAGAAGGCTCGAGTCGAGCTTCAGGCCAACAACTGCTATCCCCGACAAGGGGTGGATGGATCACAAATGTTACTCTCCTCCCCAAGGCCCAATTACCAGTCATGAAAATGGGCCTTAAGAGACAATTCACTCTGACGGAACCAACAAGTCTGAACCCACCTCCACCAACAGTTCCTGATCAGAATGACCCAACCGTGAATTTAAATGAGATAGTCGCTGCTTTAGAGGGGGAAGCAGCGTCTGGTACCTCTACCTCTCAAATCAAACCCAAGAAGCCGAGGTCAGCGGGGCGTGTACTGCTGACAGGGGATATATGAGTCTAATGGCTTGGAACTGTCGAGGGAGCGGAGGCTCGACAGTCCAGACGCTAAACCGTTACCTCCAATGTACGGGTGCTCAAATTGCCTCTGATCCCACTCGGTAAAACTATGACAAGAAGGCTTCGAAGAGGTGATCCGGTATGTCAATTGTGTGGACTGATGGAGGAAGATGAATTACACCTCTTTTTCCAATGCCCGTTCACTAGAGCTTGCTGGTTTGCCGGACCTCTAGCTCTCAAACCGGAGGGTTTCAACTCTACCATAAAAGACTCCCTACTCCGGCTCATCAATCTAGTTCCCAAAGATCTGTGGCAGGTAGCCGCTACTACCATTTGGTCGATATGGCGTTGTAGAAATGACCTGGTGTTCCAAGCAAAGCCCGCCACTTTCAGGTCCTTTCTTTCTTACTCAGGCCTGATAAACACTGAGATCATGCTTTCCAATGTGACGGCGTCCGTTGCCCGACCTCCAACGGGCACTCTGATTAGAGACCCCGGACGAGTTCTTCCAACCTTCACATGCCATATTGATGGTTCGTGGGTGACAGGATGGAGGGGAGGGATCGGCTTCGTGTTCAAGGGGGAAGCCAAGCTGGTCACATACAAAGCTACAAGGGCGGTTGTGTGCTGTCCACTTCAGGCGGAGGCCACGGCGCTGCTGCAGGCGGTTACTTATGCAATTTCAGAGGGCTTTCAGCAATGCTGCTTCTTCACTGATTGCCTGACCTTGGCGCAGGCCTGTGCTGCACTAAATCCCCCAATGGAGGTCGACTGGAGGGCATACCAAGAAGTTTTTGAAATCTGGAAAAAGCTTAAGTGCAACAGGGGGTTTACATGCGAGCATGTGGAACGCAATCAAAATGAGCTAGCGGATTCCCTGGAAAAATGGGGCACGGCAACAGGAGACACTTGCATAGGCTTTACTTTTCCCATTTTTCCAAATAGTCCAGTAGTTTAGGATTCATGAACTTTGCTTGGCGTACTTTAAAAAGGAGCTCTATATGTCTCCTATCAGAATAGAATTGTAATAGGAAAGGCTCGCACAGATGTTTTGTTCTCTTTTTAAGTTGTAATCAGAGGCCTATGGGCATGAATTAATCAAAAAAAAAAAAAAAACACAATTGCGATCTAACAAAGTTGACATCGCTTATGTCATCACATTGTATCAATTCGTTTGAGACCGTGCCTATTTTTTCTCTTTAGTAGCCGTCCGTTATCTCACTCGCAAGAGAGTTACGTTACAGCTATTTACTATTTCAAATGTACAGTCCAAACAACTTTTTTACTAATCCAAATAGCACCACATTTCTTACTAATTTGAAAATTACTATTTTATCTCTATTCTTATCTACTAATTCCAATTGCACTATTCTGGCAATTATCCTTGCATGATATAAATGTACAAGCTTTCTTTTCGTAACCTTGGACTATTCTCGCACTAAGCCCATAACTTTCTCTTCATAAAATAGTACTTAAAGTGCAGAGTGCAGACTTTTACTTATGCTGAGAAGCAAATCTGTATAAAGATTCGTATGAAATTTACTTTCTACGGGCTTGTGGTAGAAAAAAAAAAATTACCTGCCAATCAATATTTGACGTGGTATATATATATATATATGTATGTATGTAGGCAAAGATGGACGTCTCACGGAATAAATTAGAGCCTTGCATGTGATACTCCAAGACAAGGCAATAAGGGGATGTGCACCTATGATGGCGTGATCGAACATGTCCAAATTCCTCATGATCACCCTCTATATATATTTTCTTAAATATCATGTCACATCTTATAATCTAATCTAATCATGTACCAGACAAGAATGCAAAAAAGATCATAGAGCTCTATAGAGATAAAGGGTTACGCAATACAACTCAGCTAAAGTAATTTAAGCTCAAACCCAAATTAATTTTATCTCAATTAATATTTACAACGAAATTTACTAAGCATCATCAGCAGAAAGTCTAGATTTAGAGCATGAACAAAACTATTCTTTAATACCTTAACCTCCTCTTTACTGGGACCAAGTGGAAGGTAACCGTGCTGAGTTTACAGGGGGCAAATTGCGAACATTCACATCAACAGGTATCATGCGGTACTCGATATCAAGTTCCCTAAGAACCCGAATCATCTCTAGTACCACTAGCTCTCTCCTCTCAAACCTCATTCCCATGTCTTGGTAGTTGATTCGTTGCCGCATCCAAATTGATACAGTCAATTTATTACTGTCTTCGACATCTCTCAATACGACCATCGGGCCCGGATACCAATGCTCCTTTTTGTTCTCCATGAACCTATTTAAATTTCAGGTTAATATGATTTGCCCCACTCAAGCATCACAAACTAAAATGAAAGGTAAAATAAAAAAATGCTTAACTGGATTATTTTCTCCTTCATCTTTGCAATCTTCTCTAATGGCGTGGCGACGTGAATGGTGAAGTCGATGGAATCTCCCATGTCGGGGCTTCGGTAGTAGTTGCTTATTGGTTTGGTGGCAAGAATGCTGTTAGGATAGTAGATCTTCAAGTTATCATCTCTCAAAAAGACTGTCGACATGATATTCATCTCCTCAACAACAACCTAATATCAGAATAACCACGTAAATTCATTAATATATTCAAAGGTTAGTCTCACAAAATGTGCTTCAAAATAAAAAAATGTGTTAGTTTTAACATAACGTGTTCATTCTCTAATTACTTCTAGATAGAAACAGCCAAGATACGCAATAAATAATAATATATTAAAAATAACAACAAGAAGTTGAGAAAAAATTGCCACAAAAAATAATCTTTTTACCTCAACTTTATCAATCTCACATCGGTCACCGACATCAAAGGGATGCATCACAAACAAAAAAATAAGTGCTTCAAATAATGTCTTCAAAGTGTTCCCAAAAATGAACACTGCTAGTACAAGCTGGGAGCTAAGGAAAACAAAGAATTGTGTTGTAGCTATTCCCAAAATCAGAAGCCAGAGAACAAAGACAATTACTCCCACAACCACATTTACTATCTGGTGAAGTTTATTCACAGCTGTTTTTGTGTCGTTAAGTGTCAAGGCAAGAGCCTTGCGCTCTCTAAACGCATTCACCTGCAGTGCGTATAAGCAAATTGGTGTTAAATAAATGTAACCGCTAAGAGATATAGATTGATAAAAAAAAAAATTAGCAGAAGCCATTACTGCCCAGTATTTCAGTGCCCCTTTGCTAATTCGTCTGTGTTCATGTGCTCCTTCGAAAAGATTCATTGTTTTTGTTGCCTCTTCTTGCCTCATAAAACGCAAGAGATCTTGGTAGTAAATGTACCTAGCAGTGCCACATGCTATCTATTAGTAAAGAAACAATACATAATTTGGTCAACACCAGCCTCAACCATTGACTTCAAATTTGAATTTTACTGAAATTAAGCCATTATATATATCTCCATTTTAAACTCAAAGTTCAAGTAAAATTACAGGTCTTCAATAAAGCATAAATTTCCAATTTGGTTATATATAAAAATTCAATTAATTCCTATCATCTAGAACAACTTTCAACTTTTACAAAATTAGGCCACTCTAATATAGATTGGAGGAATACAAAAGGTGGAAAATAGTAAAATGATAGCTCTGTAGTCAGTTCAGGAAGGAACAAAACAACTGCTGAGTACTAACACTGAAATGCGGGTCTAATCAAAGTGCCACCCCTAACAGTATCTTACCCTACATACTAATTAACCCAATGGCCAATCCGACCAACCAGAAACTCAAAAAGCTGAGAATTTGGATGCACCAAGACCCAATATAATAAAACTCAAATATTGATCCAACCTGAATGACTAGACACCATTTAAAGTATGAGAAACTTGGTAATTAAAAGAATTTTAAAACTCACTTGGCACCAGGCTTGGCCACATTAGAAAAAACCCTCCTGGCAGCAATTATGGCCTCTTGCTCGCTGAGTATATGTGTTGAAGAATTCTCCTCCGTCTCTGCAGCTATTAGCGGGGTCCGCTTGTCCAGCGTAGTCAAAGCTCCATACCTCACAATCTGAATTAATCGTTTCATCTTCCACGCAGATATGTTACTCTGGTTCATCTTATGGAGCTGGTCAATGGTGATACCTTCTTCTCTTTTGTTTCCTGACAATGGCCTTGAGAGGTGGATGCCTTTACCTATTTGGCACTTGTTTTGGCACTTGTTCTTAGCAGATAGCGTCGTCGCCTGGTGATCGCTCAGCATTGTTGCACCGGCCTTTTGAAGCCTCTGAACTTCAACCATTGTCTGGTTATCACAAACAGGCGGCCCAGAAAGCGTCTCTACCACGTATTGGTTGAAAAGGGCTTCTTGGATCCGATCGAAGTATGTGCTGACATGAAAGGAGGCCGACAGTACCTAATTTAATAACCACAAAATCAGTTGTTAGCAGTAGAATATAAGATATGAATTGCTTTCTAAGTTCTAACGATCCATTAGTCAATTAGAGTTGCATTTACCTCAAACTAAAAAAAAATAATGATTCATAAGGTGGTATGTATTCAGGTATTGAAGGAACATATGTACAACCAAACTACATTCTTTGTGATTAGATAATTCATTGGGTAGTTTAGTATCTAAAAATGGTATTTAAGTAAATTACTAATTTCACTCAAGAATTAAGTTATCAAAATAACAACTAAAGAATTTAAATTACTGAGAATTTATACTTTGAGAAGTAGTGTTTTCATAAGGCATAGGACAGTGGCGACAAGGAGGCAGAGAAGGGTCTTGCTAACATAAGGCCAGACGGGGATGTGGGAGGTTTTCCGATCGAAGAAATAGTGCCATGAAATGAGAAGAAGAGTGAACCAAAGACAATTTTGTAGAGCACTCTTGACACCGTAAACAAAGTACAACACTTTCTTCCTCAGTACAAAATTTTGTTTAATGAGGAACACGGCCACACGAACAAACCAGCCGGAGATGAGCCGGCCGCATACAAGAGTCAAGACTAGCACAACCCATTTCCACAGATGGAGACTCCGAACGGTTTGCCTCCTTAGCCGGGGAATCACTAGGCTGCACACTAATGCTACAATTATTAGTATCAGATTAAGTGATTGTAAGATGGTCCATATGTCAAATTTTGTTTTCATCAATTCATTGGGTATGTCAGAATCCATGAGGGGGTCATCATCATCCTCGTCAGTGGGGCCTGATTTCCCGCCCATCGTCTCTGATCTGCGCAGTGGTGACTGGCACGGTCTCCGGTCCGGGTCGGGGTTTTTAACGGGTGATGGGAGGTTCAGTGGTGATGGATCCATTAAACGAGACCGGGTCTTGGCCCGAAGCAGAGAAGGTGATTGGCTGATTGATGAATTGGATGTGCAACGGATAACTTCACTGTCACCACAGCCAACACGATGACGGTTCATATTCTTCTCGTCAGATGAGGAGGAAGACCTATCATTCCATTCGTGGGGAAGCGACTCTTCCAAGGCATCTTGCAACGAAATGCGATGTTCTTTTGATTCGGAACCAAGAGAAGGACCCTTGTTCAACAAGTCCATCTCGAGGTCCACTGCTGGCGACATTGTGAAACCGGTGGCATCTCTCTCAGTAGGGCTAGTGCCAAAGGTGAACCCGCCATTGCCAACTCCACCTTCTTTTGAGAAGTCATAACTGCTTTCTCTCCACACTCGGGAATTCGGAGAAGAGGCGGTGGCATCTGTGGTGGTCTCGACGGGGTTCTGGCTGTTGCCATCTATCTTCATGACTACTTCGTGTTGATCATTCTCGGGGAGGATGGGAAGCTTCTGCTGCTGGCGGTCGTACAGTTTTGGTTTCAACGATGTACGCAGTGTATCCATGGCAAGAAATTTTAGTACAATGTAGTAGCATAAGAGAGATTAAAGGATGGAGAAGGGAGATGAGAAGTTTAAAAAGAGAGAAAGGAGGACGAGAAAGGAAAGGATAGGATGGTGCAGCCTGTAGGGTTTTGGAACTACGTTCTCTTTTGGCACATAAATTTGTAATTGCGGCCGAGATGATTCACATTTGCGGATGCGATTGGTGTTGTTATTGTAATGAGCAACTTTTTATGCCTTAAATTGATGTCGGATTTTTCTTGGAACATATTAAGTTATTAACAGACCCAATTGTAACCGGATCCGTATCCTCCCAGGTACCTGATTGAAGACAATTACGATCGGACGGTTTTTTTAACATGGCACGAATCTCAAAACAGACCTCCTACAGTCTCCATAAGCACCGGATTGAGTTTGACCCAAATAAGATTAATCTGGGCCGTCCGATCGTAATTGTCTTCAATCAGGTACCCGGGAGGATACGGATCCAGTGTAACCATGATCATTATGATCAGAAGTAGAATTTATGTTTTTTTTTTTTTTTTGTGTTTTCATCACGTCTCTACTATTTAATTTTTAAAATTTATATGTCAAACACAATTGTTGAATGTGATCTATATTATTTCTTCTACATACATGTACATAGAAAATTATCACTTCTCGATTTTGATTTTATACAAATCAGTAAGTTGAAAAATCAATGTTCATATTTTATCCACATAAGTATATTTTTGAAGCTCTTGATATTAATCAAAATAAAATTGAAATATCATGATCTTTTATGTATACATAAAAAAAATGTTATAGATCATATATATTTAACAATATTATTTTGTCATTTAAGTTTTAAATTTAAGTTATTGCAGTTCTAAAAATAAAAACATAATGGATGCACAATCAATTAATGAAGCCATTTGGACTCTCCTCTTTATTATTTGCATTTTGCAATTAAGGGCGTGGTCCACAAGGAGGTACATGAGGGAAAGGGAGGGGAACAGAGGGAAACTGAGCTCTCACCGAATCTGATCAAGGTCGTTTACTTACTCCATAACGGTGAATTTCGGAGGTGATCGAACGGGTGACAAGGAAAGAGGAGGTGAAATATATATAAAACTTAAGCAAAATTTTAATAATTTTGTCACTTCCAATTTGGAGATGCAGAGAAGATGAAATCATTTGCATGGTTCAAAAAATCGGAATCGGAATCGGAATCGGATTTTTGACCACCAAGTCAGAATCGGATGAATCGGCCGGAATCGGAAGAATCGGATCGGTAACTCGGGTATTTTTGGCAGAAGCCTTGTTTTGTAGCCAAAAAATTGGAAAAATTGATAAAAATAATTTGTAAAAAAACTATGTTAATTAAGACAATATTACACTCAAATAATCCACTACTTATATAATTCATTACAAACATTACAAATAGAGCACACTTTTATAGCCAGAAGCTATGCCGAGCTGGCTGGATCATCTCATCGTTCTCTGTATTAAAATAAGAATGTAGAAACATACATTTACATGGAACTTTTACAATGCATCAAATTTAATAATTTTATTTAGTTAGTACATTTGACAAGACTATTTAATTTTATTCAATATATTGTATTTACTGTTATATTCCAAAATTTTAAAACATGATTTATTGCTAAACTGATCTTTAAACTAAATAAAATTTTCTAACTAAATTAATGACCGATCAGAATTATCTGATTAATCTGAAATGAATCTAAAATTTAAAATATAAACGAAATATGATATTATGTATATTAAAAATATTATTATTATTATAGACCTAAAATAATTTTTATAACTACCCGCGAAAATTCATTACCAGATGTAAGATTTAGAAAAGAAGAGTAAAAAACAAAATAAAATGATACTATTCGTATAAATAAATAAAATATAAGAATTGAATAGATAAATATTTATATAAAAACATACATGATTAATATCGAATCATTCGAGATTATTCGAGATTATAGTTGAGATTAAACATGTGAAATATTTGAAAAACATAATATTATAAAATTTATAAATATCGATTTATTATAAATTCTAGAAGTATGGTTAAATAAATATTTATATACGTATATATATTCTAATCGATTCGAATTTATTAAACAAACTTGATATTTAAAGGGGACTTAATGTTAATAAACAGACTTTATTTTTATACTATTCCCTTTGCTTCCCGTCGGAATGAATTCACACCATATACAACCATGTATGAATATTTATTTCTTTTGGAAAATCTCAACCGTTCATTGTTCAATCAGCACAAATCTCAAAGGCTTGTTTTAAATTAAAGAATTGAAATTAATCAAATATAATTTTCAGTTCGGGTCCGCCCAAATGCCTTAACCCGATCAATTATTTTAACCATTGGATTACATCTAGCACGAATCCTGAAGCAATATCATCCTTTGATCTTTGAAAACATTTGAAATTGGAAAGTTAACTCCATTTAATAAAAATTACGGGTCCACAGACCCTCTCCCTCTCTTCGTTTCGCGCAAGGAGGCAAAGCTTCCCTCTCCCTCTCTTCTCTCATTCTCCCTCCCAATTTCCTGCACCGCCTACGAGAATCGGACAAAACTCGCACAGGTTAGTGAGAATCGGACAAAACTCGGTGTAACTCGGCCGGAAAATCGGAAAATCGGCCGATTCCGTCACTGTTCATCCGATTTTTTCTGAGAAAATCGCATAGACCCGAGAATCGGGTAAAAATCGGCCCGGTCCCGTCCGATTCCGAGTTGAATCGGCCGAGTTGACTCGGAATCGGCCGATTTTTTGAACCATGATCATTTGTCTGCTCTCCTCTTTCATCCCTTCCTTTTTTTTTAATAAGCTATTTTCTGGAGTACGCTATAAGGTGATCTCTTTGACTACTTGGGCAACAGGATCCCCACAAAAAGGTGCTATAGTATTCAATTTCAATTGATGATCACTTATATGGTAGTACGTACCGTTTGTAGCATACAAGATCCCGACTCGACCAAAATTTGATTCCAGTTCCGGGACCAGGTTTTTTTTTTTTTTCTGTATTGTAATCAGCTATGTTGCATGGAAAACGATGGTATGGTTATCGTAATTTTAAAAATTTAGAATACGATGTGGTTATTATATATATTATTTTTTATTATTTTAATTATATTATTAATTCAACACTTATATTATACCATACTTGCATATTTTAATAACAAAGACTAGCTAGTGTTGTACATGGTAGATACTTTGGTTCTCAACTAACAGTTTCATGGTTTGATTCACACTGTTAGCAAAATGGGTAATTTTTTGGGTGTTTGCGCAGTTCACGATGCACCTAAGTCGCGTGATGTATGGGCGTGCATGGTCCACGTGATTTCACACTGTAGACAGGTATTTGTGGCGTATTGAAAAGTATCGGGACGTATTAGTGGAGTATTGAAGATGTATAGGATATGCCACGTAAGCTGATACGCTAGCTAGCATATCTCAAACACATATCGGGGCTCTATCGAATGTGTATTCGTATCTAATACATACAGATACGGAACCTAGGTGGAGTTGGAAAGTCGTAATCAGTGCCTTACTGGAAGAGAAGAATCTGGAGTTGTGGAGGATTGTCCAAATGGAAGATCAAATTAAGGTGGTCTCGTGAGTTGGAATATTAGATCGGATTTACTCGACAGTGAAATCTAAAGAGAGCTTTACAACACATGAACGCATGATCGTTGTTTTGTTATAGGCCCAGGCACTGTACGTTCCCACTTTGAAATTGCTCGTAATGGTAATATAATAAAGTTTTCGTACATATAGATTATTTTCTTTACTTCATTCACATAAAAAACCTTAAATGGGTAGTGTTATATATGAGACCTCTAGATTATTGATTTGTGAGATATATATTTTTGAACTTTTAGTTTTTTTCAAATATTAAATTTCAATAAGACAATCAAATTATCCTAAAACTTTTGTAATGCTAATATATATGATTTTATTTAGAAAAGATCAATATTCATTAACTATTTTATTTTTATGAAAAAAGAAATATCATTGCACATGATAGCAAAGAATATGAAATATCATGTTTTTCTAAACATCAAACAATTAATTATTTTAATTTATTAACAAAAGGAAAAAAATTTATTGCAAATATATAACAACAAAGAATAAATCAAGTGAAATTTTATGAAATATCCTGATTTTTCAAAATATTAAACAAAATATTCTTCCTTCAGATTTATTAACAAAAATCTCAAAATTAGGGTACAGCATAGAACCCGGACTTAGACATTGCATTTTTGTTATTTGAAACCCGTAGGTAACATAGACATTGCGTTGAATTGTTTTTGGCATTGGACCTTTTGATATTAAGGGTCTACTCCAGAAGGAAGGTACACGAGGGAAAGAGAAGGAAGGGCAGGGAAACTGAGTCCTGACCGGATCTGACCAGGGTCGACGTTTACTTACTCCAGAACAGATCAATAGTTAATTTCGGAGGTGAATGGATGGGAGAGAAAGGGAGAGGAGATGAAATATGTATAAAACTTGATCAAAACTTTGAAGATTTTGTCACCTGCAATTTGAGATGTAGAGGAGGTGAAATGACTACCTATTCTCTTCCCCTCCCATCACTTCCCTTCTTTCCTTTAATGAGCTCATTGTGGAGCACAGCCTAAGGTTAAAGTTTGAGAATAAATCAATTTAGTCTAGTTTGAATTAATGAAGTTCTCCATATTGTTGTAGTTATTATTTTTTTAAATTTTTAAATAAGATAGGTATTAAGCCTCTAATTTTATATTTTATTGATGAATTTAAAATAAGATACAATCAAAAGAGTCAAAAAAGTATGGAATTGCTCAATGGGTATTGAGCAGAAAAAAAGAAGTAAAAATTACATCTTTTGTAATACTTGATCAACTAATTCAAAAATGAAATAAAAGTTGTCTTTAAAAAATTTGATTGCATCTTTTGTCTTCTCATAACAAGTCATCAGGGTTCAAGAGTCTAGCTACTGCATTATGGCTTTCAGATGATCTGAATGCTATTCTCATTGACAGCTGGCACCTAAATGTCTATCAGATGTTGTTGTATGAAGGAGACAAGACTCTTGCCCCATGAAGACAACCAGGTGGTGCTATGTGCCAGCTTTTGTTGTTAAAAGATCTTACCTCATGAGCTCTCAATGTGTGTGGCTTAGAACTTGTTATGATTTAGATAATGTAGTTGAACAATTCTGTGCGTTTCCAGCTTGTATACAACTGATGATTTTGTTGTGTCAGGGTCATATTATATACGCTGAGTAGTATGTGAACTATGTTCCTCTGGTTGTAAGTTAACAATTTCTTTAATGAAACGGGTTTAGTTCTTTTTATCAAAAAAAAATGGACACAATTGTTGTAGTTCCCTCCAATTATATTGAGCACTAGAGTATGATAAGTACGTAGTTTAATTCTTTGGATCAGATTTGCAAGTATGGTCATTAATTAGTCCTTATTGTCAAATTTTAATAAAGGCAGTAGTAGTATAAATAAAAGGAGAAATATAGGATTGGTCTAATTTAAGAAAAATAACTGAAATATAGGGTTTCTGCAATTAATAAAACCTTGGAAGCTACTGTGCTAATTTGCAAGAGTGAAGAAGAAGAAAGGGTTTCTCTGGAAGATAATTTTAATGCTACTTTTGTAGGAATAATTCCCCATCTTTAGTTTTTGTTATTTGTAGAATCATATATCCACATTAAAAGGAATAGCAATTAAGAGTTGGCCTTGATGGGGACATTAATGTCATAGTATATTGCCATACTATATTGGCCTTAATTAATGTATTTCTAGCCTTAATGTCATACTATATTGCCATACTATGGGGACAAATTAAGTATTGATTAAGGCCACATTAAAATGCCATACTATATTGCTATTCCTTTTTATTTCTTTTTCTTCATGTAAGAGTTGGCCTTGATCCGCTCCAATTGTGATGTCGAAGATCCTTAATGAACTGAGTACATTATTTCTAGCCAGACTAAAAAAGTAATACAATATCTATTTAGATACACAAAATCCGTTTGAGATTCGTGCCAGATTAAAACTTACTCAGATCTCATTGTACTCAGTCAGGTATTGCATAGGATATCTGAATTCCTCAATAAAAGTTTTTTTTTGAAGGTTGACAGCAATTGCTACTAACGGATATATTTAAGGATATATATATTAAAAAAAATTATTTACATGTCGTTTTTCATTTTCAATTTGCAAACTTGCATGCGTGGAGTTTTTAAGATGGAATTATAAAGTCTTGGCGTCTTGCTTAATAATGTCGCTTGTGTTGACTATATCACTATATCAGTACTAGCTAGTACGTACCAAAGGCTGTGGCTAATTTGCTGCTGGCAGCAGTTCGGCCGAGGTGCTGCCGGGGCTATATTTAGCCGTGTGATGTCCAAACAACAAATTCAAACCGTTAGATGTTTAATCTATACTATAATCTACTTGGAGACCAAATTTTATATTTTTTGGAATTTTTTTACTGTATATTAAGATGGTTTGAAAACCGCTGTTTTTAACGTTGCAGAAATTTACTAAAAACAGCGGTTTTCAAACCAGCTTAATATATAGTAAAAAAATTCCAAAATATGTAAAATTTGGTCTCCAAGTAGATTATAGTATAGATTAAACATCTAACGGTTTGAATTTGTTGTTTGGACATCACACGGCTAAATATAGCCCCGGCAGCACTTGGCCGAACTGCTGCCGGCAGCAAATTAGACGGACCCCGTACCAAAACTACCGATATATAACGCGTTGATTAGTACGAGCTGTATATATAGTCAGAAATTTTAGTATGTATGAGCTGTATATATATAGTCAGAAATTTTAGTACGTATATGAGCTGTATATATATAGTCAGAAATTTTAGTACGTATGAGCTGTATATATATAGTCAGAAATTCATCTCAACTGTGTGGTTTGAGAATAGCGCTAACTTTGAACTATTCGGGTTAGTAAAAATATCGTTTGGATTGTATAATTGGAATAGCGATGGAAAGAATGAATAAAATAATAATTAAACTAATCTAATATTTGAAACTAATATTATATTACATTTAAACTAATATTTTTAATACTAATATAATATAATATAATATAATATTTATTTAATAATTAATACTAATATAATATTTAAACTAATATTATATTACATTTAACATTTAAACTAATATTATATCACATTTAATATTTAAACTAATATTATAGTATATTTAATCTAATATTTTATTTAATACTAATCTAATATTTAAAATAATATTATATTACATTTAATATTTAAATTAATATTATATTATATTTAATATTTAAAATAATTTTATATTATAATTAATCTAATATTTTATTTAATTCTAATCTAATATTTAAAGTAATATTATATTCCATTTAAAATTTAAACTAATATTATATTACATTCAACACTTAATTAACATTTACGCTAATACTATATTACATTCAATTATTAAATTAATATTATATTATCTTTAACCTAACATTTTATTTAATACTAATCTAAGTTGATATTATATTTATTTAATACTAATTTAATATTTAAACTAATATTTATTTAATACTAATTTAATCTAATATTATATTTAATACTAATTTAATATTTAAACTAATAATTATATTACAATTAACATTTAAACTAATATTATATTACATTTAATATTTAAACTAATATTATATTCCATTTAATATTTAATGACTACAATATGATTTTTAATCTAACATTTTATTTAATATTAATTTAATTTGATATTATATTTTTTTAATACTATATTTTAAATTAATATTATATTACATTTAATATTTAATACTAATCTAATATAATATTATATTAATAAAATATTTTATTTAATACTAATTTAATATTTAAACTAACTCTAATTGAGAGGAATCAAATATTTTATTAATATCACTAACCCCACTAGCTCTATTCTTGTTAACTCACCATTTCTATGAGTTAGTAGAATAGAGTTATTCTTGAGCTAATCCAATTTGTTAATTTGTGTTTGGATTATCAAAGTTTGAGAATAGTGGAGTTAACTCAAAATTCGCTCTATTCTTGAGTCATCCAACCGCACCCAAAGAGGAGGGAGAGAGAGGAGTAACAAGTGAGTTACATATGATGAGGAATCCAATAATTTGGACTAAGAGATCTAATAATGAATTTAGTGGACCTTGATATGGACTTGGATTTAAGCTTAGCACCTTAGAGAATCTGCCAGCACGACTCAGTACTAGTTGTCGACTGTCATATGATGCCAACTTCAGGTTCTTACACTACTGGGATCCACTACTCTGTTAATATATCCGTGGTAGACAGGATTCACATGCATCTAGCTCAACCTAAAGTTGTATTGGGCTATTTGTTCATTGAAAAAAAAAAAAAAGTAAATTAAACATTTTAGCTTTTAATCAAAGATAAATGATGAATTATACATAGTAAAGTTAGGGTGTGTTGTGCTCAATAAAGAATTTGGTGAGCATAACTTCAAACGAGACGAATTCAAACCGTTGAAACCAATCTACTTTACGAGTAATGTGTGTACATGTAAAATTTTAAAATTTTCGAATTTCTTTAGTATTAAGTCAAGCACTCAAGAATATGACTTTGTACATGCAAAAAAAAAATGTTTTACAAGTTATTTTAATGCATTCATTTTTTATTAAATTTTTACAGCTTAACTTGTACTAAATGAATTCGAAAATTTTAAAATTTTGCATGTACATGCATCACTCATGAAGTATATCAGTTTCAATGGTTTGGATCCGTCTCGTTTAAAGTCAATCAATATATTTTAGAGTTATGCTCACCAAATCCTTTGGTAAGCACAACACAGCTATGTAAATTAGATAATTTGTATTTTGATGGTATATTGGAAATAGAGGAGGGTTCAAATGCCTCCATTTTTCATGCCTCCACCATGCCTCCATTTTTAAAAACATTAATAACTCAAAATTTAAAACTTAAAAGTCAAAATAAAACCGTTGGATATGATCTACATCATTTTATCTATGTGCTCATAAAAAATTATCACATTTTGATTTTGTTTTTATGTGAATCAATAAGTTGAAAAATCAACGTCTAGAAATTATCCACATTAGTACGTTTTTTACAAGCTCTTGATGACAACCAAAACAAAATTGAAATGTCATAATTTTTTGCATGTGCATAGATAACATGATGTAGATCATATCCAACGGTTTTATTTTGTTCTTTTAAGTTTTAAATTTTGAGTTATTAAAGTTTTTAAAAATGGAGGCATGGTGGAGGCATGAAAAATGGAGGCATTTGAACCCTCCTCTTGGAAATATTGAATGTTAATTAGAAAATTAAATAAACTAAGCTCATTTAAAAGGAAAGTGAAATTAAAAAGAAAAAGGAAGTTGGTGATCAAAATGTGCATTGCCTTGTAGATAAAACACACTATGAGCAAATAATGACACCCTTTTTCATTGCATTACGGCCTAATAATGATTCCAATAATTATTGCGTATCGTTATCAATTCATGACATTTTCTTTTGTCTGAAGTGCCGTGCCTTTACATATTAAAGACATTTACTGCCTAAATTTGTCGTTTATTAATTATTTAAAAGTACAAGGATACATTTGAGGCAAACTTATTTGGTGATTTGTTTAATTTTAGACCGTTTATTTATTTGCAAAAAAAATTCTCTTTGATTTTTTTTTTAATATGAAGCAAATAATGAAAAATAAAAATAGATCCTTTACAAAGTAAAAATATCATATTAGCGTAGTTAAACCATATTATCAAATCGAACGGTTAGAATAAATTCAAGCTATGTACATTAAAATTATAAAAAGGATATATTTAGAAGTACAAGGATGGATTGGAGGCAAATTTATTTGGTGCTTTGTTTGTTTTTAGCCCGTTTTTTATTTGCAACATTTTTTTCTCTTTGTTTTTTTTTAATATGAACCAAATAATGAAAAAAAAAAAACAGATCCTTTACAATGGAAAAAATATCATATTAGCGTAGTTAAACCATATTATCAAATCAGACGGTTAGAATTAATTCAGGCGTTAACTTATCAAATGACAAGTTATTGACATCATATGGATGAAAATCAATACTGATTTTAAACTTTTTCAATCATAGCAAAATGCCAGGATCTAGATATTACGTACTTCAATCTTTTCATGTATCAAGTATAAATACTTTTCAGATTTTGTTTGTACTTCCATTCTTTATAGTATTGAATAAATTTCATATTTAGTTTAAATATTTTTCTAAGCGATTGTACGCTTGTTCAACCTTTTGTTCATATGGTATAAGCGAAATTTAAGTATGAATAAATTCAAAACTTCATGCGTACCTCTATCAAGACAGATTTGATATATTTTTATTCAGTAAATAATTAGGTATAGATTTTTTTTTTTGTCAAAAGTGAGATATTCCTTACTGATTTCAATATCTGGTATCAGATAATTAGGTGTAGATATTTTTCACGAGGCAAAAAGTGCTTGAATGATTTACCACTTAAGAAGAATCTGAAGGAAGAATTTAGAAGCAATAATATTTTATTTCTCTTCTAAGTGATATTTGTTGAACACTCAATATATTGCTCGCAAAAACAATTCATGGAAATACAGCGCAGATCGAGAGGCCCAATAAGGAATTTGGGCCGGATAATGTTAGAGAGAGTATATATACTTGGATCAGGCCTTGCCGTTCTCTCGTGTTATGTTTGTGCCCTGGAATGTAATTTCTTATTAAATTTTCAATCTTATCTCAAATATTTGAAAAATATTGTCAAACTAAACTATTAATGGAAAGTATGTTTAAATGATTTTTTTTCCTACTAAGTGTTTTTCTTTTCTTTTTTCTCGAAAATTGAGCATATTTATGGTTTTCCTCGGATGGACTAAAGAAACCCAACATAAAAACAAAACAAAATTAAGAATTCACGCCCTTTCGGAACATGACCTTAATCGAGTGCCGGTTGAATTGAAAAAAAGAAAAAAGAAAAAAGAAAATAGATGTCAAGTATTAAATAGAAATAATCTAATGTTAATTTCTGAACAATCATACCGTTCTGTGACGACCCTTGTACTCAGAAATGGCTTAATTCTCACAAAGGTAAGCTTAAACTAATCAATTTCGATTAAAATCAAGAAATTGGGTTACAGCAGAAGAATTAGAAAGATAGCTAAAATTAGGAAATTAGAGAAATCTAACAACAGAATACATAATCTAACTCTCCACACTAGTTCTAATTATATAGGCGAAGCTCCTAAAACTGAAATCAATCTAATCCATCGATTAGATTGTTTGATCAATTCTCCGCTTGCCATCTAAGCGCCTATGTGGATGAGATTCAGTATCTATCCCTCTGATGCGTTGGTCCCACTTCGCAGCCTTTGCTTCTACATCTGAACGCTTCAACGGTCTCCTTCCCTTCATCTCTTTCTGGTCCCACTGTCAGTGCTTCAATTGGTTTAATTGCGCTGACCGTTGCAGCAACTGCTTTGCCCGTCCTGCCCAATTTCTCTTCTTCCCTATTGCTTTGTTTGACTGAGTCAAAATTGGGTTGAATAATCGCTAAATCAGATCCTGGTCGTGACATTCCCCTCTCCTTCAAAACATTCTCGACCTCGAGGATGAACTGTGGAAATCGCTGAGCAATAGAGTTGTAATTCTCCCAAGTAGCATCGTCAACCTCATGACCAGCCCATTGAATCAACACCTGAGACTTAGCGGCATTGCGTTTCTTTACCATGCGATGAGCCAATATAGCAATTGGGAGGGATTGTAAGCTTCCATTCGGACCCATCACTGGAAGATTGGGTGTCACTGCTTGATTTCGCCCAATCCGCAGTTTGAGTTGAGAAACATGAAATACGGGGTGAATTGCTGAACCTATCGGTAAATTGAGACGATAAGCATTGGTGCCAATCTTCTTCAATATTTCATAAGGGCCATAGAACCTTGGACTGAGCTTCTGGTTTTGCAATCCTGCAACAGTGACTTGACGATAAGGTTGCAATTTAAGGTAAACCCAGTCACCAGTACTGAATTGACGTTCACTACGATGTGCATCAGCAAACTGTTTCATTCAGTTTTGTGCCACTGCTAAATTGGACTTCAATTGGTGAAGTGTGGATTGTCTATCTCTCAATAACGAGTCTACGGCCTCGACTTGACTCCTTGGATTGCTACTTAAACCCAATTGAGGTGGGGAGTACCCGTAAAGCGCTTCAAAAGGAGTCATCTTTATCGCACTGTGGTATGAGGTATTGTACCACCACTCAGCCAGTGTGAGGTATTTTGCCCATTGCTTTTGCTTATCAAAGGTCATGCAACGAAGGTAATTTTCAAGGCATTGATTAACCCGTTCCGTTTGACCGTCCGTTTGAGGGTGGTAAGCTGTGCTGAGATTAAGCTGGACTCCCAATTTCGACATTAACTCCTTCCAGAATCGACTTGTGAAAATTGGGTCTCTATCAGAAATGATATCATGAGGCATGCCATGGTGTTTGTAGACAAAATCAAAATAGGTCTGTGCCACATCAGCTGCCTTGTAAGGGTGTGAGAGGGCAATGAAATGGGAGTATTTGGTGAGGCGATCTACAACCACCATGATAACTTCTTTGCCTTCTGACTTTTTGGCAGACCTGTAATGAAATCAAGGCCCACACTCAACCATGCTTCAGTTGGAATTGGCAATGGTTGTAATAGGCCTGGTGAATGTACATGTTCTGGTTTGTTCATCTGACACACATCACACTCCTTGATGAATTGGTGCACATCTCTCTTAAGACCTGGCCAGTAGAAGGATTTCTTTATCCTTTGATAAGTAGATGTAATTCCAGAATGGCCTCCTAAGTTTGATGCATGAAATTCTCTCAAAATGGTATGCCTCCAGTTGCCAGTGTTGCCCACACAAATTCTGCACTTGTATCTGATCAGATCCTGGTGTTGACTGTATGGGTTGACTGCTTGGCCATCCTGTTGCTCATCCACCTTCTCTTTGATTCCTTCAATCCATGGGTCTGCTACATAGCTGCCTTGAATGTCACTCACCCATTGTGGTTTTATCTCACTTAGAAAATTTAAAATTGCACCTGTTTCATCAAAATTACCACTTTGCCCCTCTTGTCTAGAGAGAGCATCAGCCACAGTGTTCTCATTACCCTTTTTATACTCAATTGTATAATCTAGTCCTAATAACTTGCTTAATCCTTTGTGTTGACTTGCTGTATTGATCTTTTGTTCTAAAAGGTATTTTAAGCTTATATGATCTGTCCTTATAATGAACCTACTACCCATTAAATAATGTCTCCATTTTGTAATAGCTGTTAATAAGGCTAGAAACTCTTTTTCATAAGTTGACAGTAGTTGGTTCTTTGCTCCTAGTTTCTGACTTAAAAATGCAATTGGCCTTTTATTTTGGATCAATACAGCACCTATACCAGTGTTACAAGCATCAGTTTCAACTATAAAAATTTGAGAAAAATCTGGTAAGGCCAATACTGGGGCTTGGGTCATTGCAGTTTTAAGTGAGTCAAATGCTAGTTGTGCTTCTCTATTCCACTTAAAGGCATCTTTCTTTAATAGTTCAGTTAAGGGCTTGGCAATCACACCATAATTTCTTATAAATTTCCTATAATACCCTGTGAGGCCTAGAAATCCTCTCAAAGCTTTGGTGTTCATTGGTATAGGCCAATTCTTCATTGCCTCTATTTTTTTTTGGGATCAGTAGCTACTCCATTACCAGAAATTATATGACCTAAATACTCCAATTGTTCTACTGCAATGTCACACTTACTCCTTTTTAGGAATAATTTGTTTTGCCTTATCAGTTCAAAAGCAGTTCTTACATGCTGCACATGTGTCTCTAAATCAGTACTATAGATCAATATGTCATCAAAGAAAACTAATATGAATTTTCTCAAATATGGCTTAAATATGGAGTTCATTAGAGATTGAAATGAAGCTGGTGCATTTGTAAGGCCAAAAGGCATGACTTTAAATTCATAAAGGCCCTCATGTGTATGAAATGCAGTTTTATGAATATCTTCCTCATGCATCCTAATTTGGTGGTAACCTGACCTTAAATCCAACTTGGTGAATACCCTTGCATGCTTTAGTTCATCCAACAAATCATCAATTATAGGAATTGGGTATTTGTTCTTAATTGTATTATCATTTAATTTCCTATAGTCTACACACATTCTCCAAGTATTGTCTTTCTTTTTTACTAAAAGAATGGGAGAGGAGTAAGGACTGCATGAAGGTTGAATGAAGGAATTTTTGAGCAATTCTTCAATTATTTTATCAATCTCCAGCTTTTGGTAGTGAGAGAACCTGTATGGTCTAAGGTTGATTGGTTTTGAACCAGGTTTGAGTGGAATTTTATGATCAATGCTTCTTTTAGGGGGTAGGACAGTAGGTTCAGCAAAGAGGTCTGAAAATTCCTCTAAAACTGGTAGTATAGAAGGATGTACCTCTCTTTTAACCTTGCTGTCAATATGGAAAATCTGAGCAAGTAAAACATGCCCCTCTTCAAAAGACTCTTTCAGCATGCTTGAAGATTGTTCAGTGACAGTGAGAAGGTTCAGTTTAGCATTCACATCTTCATTTTCCAGCTTAATGAATTTATCTCCTCTCTTCAATTTCATACTGCCTTTGTTCCAGTCAACTAGTGTGAGCCCAAGCTGAGTTAACCAATCCATGCCCAGTAATAAGTCTTGTCCTTGAACATCTAAAACCCTCAAATCTGTACTGAATTCATTACCCTGCAAAGAGAATTTGAGATTCTTGCAAAGCATGTCAGTACTCATCTTGTTTCTATTAGCCACACTTACTGTTAGGGGTTTTGTTCTCTCAACTGATAGGCCTAAGTTAGAAACAATATCTGGATTTATAAAAGAATGTGTGCTGCCATTATCCATGAAAGCACAGATGGGAATTGATCCTATTTTTCCTTTAAATGTCATGGATGTGTTGTACTGGCCATTGCAAATACTAATGAAAGCTGTTTCACCTCCTTCATACTCAATATAATCATCGAATTCAGGTGTATTTTGCTCTCCTGTGGGTTCAACTTGGTCATGTTCAGAACTACTTTCAACCTCAGCTTCTATAGTGTGCAGAACTTTTAGTTGACATTTGTGCCCTTGGTGCCATTTCTCATCACACTTGAAGCATAATCCTAAAGCCCTTTTTTGATCTAAAGTCATGGTGTTATGTGGTTTATTCAGGAGTTTAGGAGGTTCAATTTTGTGTTCCATTTTCTGGTATGGTTTACTCAACAATTGATTTCTTTCCTTCCATCTAACATCAGTAACAGTGTTATGGTTTTGAGGCCTAATGGAATACTGAGTAGGTTTAACAACTGATGCAACCTTCTTAATGGTACAGTCAAGAGATAATTCAATTTGTCTAGCACACTTGATTGCATCATTCATGGTACTGGGTCTAAACAATTCTATGGTGTGCCTAAGTTCTTCCTTTAAACCACTAATGAATCCCTCGACATAAAAATCTTCACTGGTAATTCTTCTCTTATAGGTGAGTCTAGCTCGAGCTTGCAAGAAATTGGCTATGTAATCTTCAAGGCTGCCCGACTGATGCGCCCTCTTGAATTCGTCTACAAGTTTGCCAGTATCATCAGAGAAAAAATCAATGAGTTCTTCCACCAAAATTGGCCATGGAGGGTGTGGATGAGCAATCTTGAAACACCTGTACCAATTCTCAGCAGCACCTGTAAAATGCATTGTCGCCATCCTAGATTTGTAAGCCTCAGGAATTTGATACATATCAAAGTAAAAGTTGCAACATTCCACCCAGGATGTAGGATTGAGGCCAGAGAAACTAGGGAAATCGATGCGAGGAAGATTGATTCTTTGTTGGCCTTGGTCTCTTCCTTCTTGTCGAAATTCTTGCCCCAAGATTACCCCTTGATGAGGCATCTCTCCACCTCCTGCATTGTCTGTGCCATTGTTTTGATCTGAGTTGCTGTTTTGGGGAGTGGGGTTATGCAAACTCGCTGTGATTAGCCTAGCTAGCTCTTCAAATTTGGCATTTAAATTTTGCTCCAAGGCGGCTGTTGCTTGAGTATTAGCCTGAATGCCTTGATTGTTGAGGGCGATAGCTTGATTGGTCGTTGCGGCCTGTCGTTCCAGTTGAATTAGGCGGTTTCTCATCTCTCGCTGAGCCGATTCTGACTGTGTAATTCTTGCCGTCAATGCTGCCAAATCCATTTCTTCGTCAGTGTTAGTGCCTTGGCGTGGTTTCACCATTGTTGGTCGTCTGAAACTCTTGGCACCGTGCGTTTATTCTTCCCAGAAGCGATATTTGATGCTCTGATACCACGTGTGACGACCCTTGTACTCAGAATTGCTTAATTCTCACAAAGGTAAGCTTAAACTAATCAATTTCGATTAAAATCAAGAAATTGGGTTACAGCGGAAGAATTAGGAAGATAGCTAAAATTAGGAAATTAGAGAAATCTAACAACAGAATACATAATCTAACTCTCCACACTGGTTCTAATTATATAGGCGAAGCTCCTAAAACTGAAATCAATCTAATTCATCGATTAGATTGTTTGATCAATTCTCCGCTTGCCATCTAAGCGCCTATGTGGATGAAATTCAGTATCTATCCCTGTGATGCGTTGGTCCCACTTCGCAGCCTTAGCTTCTACATCTGAACGCTTCAACGGTCTCCTTCCCTTCATCTCTTTCTGGTCCCACTGTCAGTGCTTCAATTGGTTTAATTGCGCTGACCGTTGCAGCAACTGCTTTGCCCGTCCTGCCCAATTTCTCTTCTTCCCTATTGCTTTGTTTGACTGAGTCAAAATTGGGTTGAATAATCGCTAAATCAGATCCTGGTCGTGACACGTTCTCCAAGATTCAAATTTTTTTAAGGAATAAGATTTAGAGATATTTAAATGAATTTTAGCAAACTTGTATGATACTACTACATATGCATGTCTTTGTTATTTTCTTAATTTATGGCATCAAGTAAAATTTCTTCATATATAAATGAAGTTAAAAAATTAGGAGATCTCACTAAATACCAATAATCATATCAAGATACTGGTAACTAGAAGCATAATTACATATTCCTAATTTACTGAAACCTATTGATTACATATCAAGAAGAACTATTCAATACAGATAAAATCTGATGCCTCTACCCATTTAATTTCTCAAAAAAATCTGATGCCTCTACCCATTTAATTTCTCAAAAAAATCTGATGCCTCTACAGTTGTTCTTCATGAAGGCTTGATATAATCCAAATCTTTTTTATGTTTTTGCCAACCCAGTAGTATCAACACACATCTCCAGAAAATATAAAGCCGTGACTGATGCTCCGTAGCCAATGAGACACATTCGGTTTTCTCAGGAGCTCTTTCTTCATCACCGCTCTCTTCTCGTCTTTTTTTCCTCAATGCACATTGACCCATGTGGGCACAAGTGGAGAGCAAAACCTTTTGATAAAACAGATCTCTACGAAACTGGAAAATTCTGTATATCAAATATAAGAGAAGCCATTTTTTTTTTCTATTTCCATCTTTTAAACAAGAATAGGAGAATGTGGCAGGAGCGTTCTATTTAAAGAAAACAGTCGTTATAACTATATTTTTTTTCACCTAAGAACGGAAGTCTCTGCTTGTATCAAGGCTTGGATAGAAGCATATCAGTTTGGATTTTTCAATAGTCGAATACAGAGATATTCTGGAGGCACGGCGAGGCGTACCTGAACCGGAAAATCAGAGAACCTCCAATTGATACACTGTTACCAACTTACCGCCCCTTTTCCAACATACATGGAATCTAGAACTATTATTCCCTTTTTTGGTATTTTTTCCAAAAGTAGAATATTTATTGTATTGTTTGCTCTATCTCAGTAGAGCATAAAATATATATAACTCTAAGTCAAATTTGTAAGTGAAGAAGCTAGTTAATGTTCTGCACACTAATAATTTTCCTGTCAAATTTGGATAACATAGTTCAACGAACCCATTAATTTTTGTCAAATGTTTGACAAATCAAAGTTCCGTCATCACGATCACTAACAAAAACATTTAATTTCTAATAAAAGAAAAATTATGATGATAGCGTATCAAGAATTATATCATGATCTCTTAGGCTCAAGATTTGCAATTTTGCATAATCTTTGGGACAACAAGGAAGGAACAAATCAGCAAGAATTCCATTGTACCACGTGTTTGCAGTCGCAAGGGATGATCTTCTGTACGTACTACTCCTTCGCATAACGCTTCATGAACTTATCCCATTCAATCACATTCTCTTCCATCTGTTTAATTGTCGGCAACCGAAAACCACCATCGAGAAATTCCGCTACCCACTTGGACCTCAGCTCGGAGACGTACAAGTTAGATAGACTCTTTGAGTAGCCAATTACCACCAGTTGTGGAATTCTTGGATGGACTACTTCCTGCTTAAATGCAACATGCCTAATTGTTGTCAAATGAATTAAAGTAATATATTTATGTAATGCTATGTAACAGTTATTGTAACTTGCACATATTCAGTACCTATAAAGAGGTACAGTACGTGGTTGATGTCGAACCGGCAACTATATTTGCGAACAATGGTGATTGAAATATATCTCGGAGCTTCTTATCACCCTTGAATCTAGTGGCAAGTATCACACTGACAGCCTCTATCGGTTGATTCAACCCTTCAAGAACCACACCATTCTTAAAAAACATAAATTTTTTTGTTTTTTTCAAAATAATGCTGCCTTCGGCCACGTATTCAAAAAATGTCGGGGGCAGAATAGCAATCAAGCCAGACGTTATTCCTTGAAAGAAGTTTTGATCTAGGGATTCAAATCTGCTGTTATTTTAAGAATAATAGAAGCACCCCCGCTCTCCCACTTTTCTTTCTATCTCTATCTTCAAAAGAGGAGACGGAGATAGACATTGAGAGGAGAGCAGGGAATAGCAGGAATTTAGAGAGTAGCGGATCTCATTTTCGACAACATTAGGTATCTATCCAAAGTAATTTCAAACCATCACACGTGATAAATAATATTAATAATAATGATTATGATGATGCAACATCAAGCCTATTTGAACATTTTTTATATGAATTTCCATTTTCCAATTATGGTAAAAATACTGCATTGTTATCCATTGTGGTACGGCGATGAGGTGGTAGTTACGTAACAACTAACAAGTATATATGTGTGATATCTTCTACTTGATATAAGATCAAAATTTTGAAAACTTTTGCGAGATAAAAGGGCAAGGAATTGGGACTAAAATTGGGAGCCCAAATCAATGACCAACACTACCATTAATGTAGATTGGGGAATTCAGAGTCGGTCCGTCTCGACATGAAAGTACAACAGTGTCTGGGATTAAGCGAAAAGGATGACAAAATAAATAAAAAATGAAAAATGTTGCCAATTTTAAAATTGTGATCACTTCTCTATATATTCCCTGTGTCAAGAGAGTGCGAGAATGAGATCGCAAGTGAGCAACTGTACAAACTAAATTAACATTGTTGTAGCTTTATAGTTCTAAAGAAAAAAAAACTCACACATATGTAGGGATCAAAGGGAATGAATAAGCTCCCCAAAAAACACTATTAAAGAAGGTAGCCACAGATAGCGAGAGGGGCATATACTCCACACTTTTTGTTTGGATCACCATTTTCTGGAAGAACAAAAAATTTTAAACAAAATAAAGTAAAACAAATAGCACTAGAATCCTACAAAATAATAATAGTCATTTTTTTTTAGTTGCTAAATAAGCTAGACACGTGGTTTCTCTTAATGAATCATCCACAAGTAACCATTGCTTTTACTAATGTACATGTAGGTAACTAAAACTACATCATGCAGCTTGAGCAACCCTATGAAAGCCGAAAGGTAATTTAACTAGTTCATTAACAAAAAATAGAGTGGTATGAGTTGGATTTGCATAATAATCTAGCATTCTAGCTAGCTTCGGTATCATGTTCTTATATTTTCCACCAAACTAATGATGATCAAAATCATTACCGATAATGACATGCATGATACTTTGATAAAATTAAACAGTAAAAAAAAGACATACACTCATTTTATAGACAAAATGGTGTTACTTAAGAAGATTTAATATTTTAATATCAAGTCATGCCTGATGCTGTGAGGAGATGTGGCTGATCCACATAATTTGAAGTACAAAACAACTGTTAACAAGTTAAATTATAAATTTGGAGTATACATTCCGATAGCCAAAGCCCCACCAAGTATCCCCACGATCATTGACCGGCGCTCATGGGTGTGCACAAGCATGATTACAACTTACAAGCAATGCAAATATACCAACAATGATGATCTAGGCAACAAGCATGATCAAAACTAGCAACCTCTTTCTCCCTTGGGAATAGAAGAGGAAGACGAGAACATAGCAGAGCTCAACAACTAGGCCTGAGCCAGAGGTGGTTATGACGAGAGTGCTGTGTGGATGCACAACGGGGACCCCATACAGCACCCAAATCATGCAATTGATTACAGTGACAACATATGGAATTGCAGAGAATTGCTCCACTGATCCTTTCTTCCAAATTCTATAGAAGGTTGGCCTGTGACAGCAAATAAGAAAAATAAATCGGTAGGAAAGAAAAGAGTTGGCCTTGATGGGGACAAATTAAGTATTGATTTGTAGGAGTGAAATAAACTGAGATGAGGAAAACTATACTTACATTGGTGATAACACCCGAAATGCTGAAGTTATATTTCCTGCAAAGTTAATATAATTTAATGAGTGAGGCTATGGTGCTATGCATAGCACCAATGACTAGTGTACTACGGCTCAATATGGTACTTTTTAAAATCCTAACGGTCGATTCGAACCGTTCAATGTGATATCCATATGAATATGTACTTGCAAACTAAATTTTCTATTTTTTCGAATTTTTTTACTATTTTTTTAGATAGATAGAAAAATCAGTGTTTTCTGAAAATTCTGGACCATCAAAATTCTACCTATCTAAAAAAATAGTAAAAAAATTCGAGAAAATATAAAATTTAGTTTGCAAGTACATATTCATATGGTTATCACATTGAACGGTTCGGATCGACCGTTAGAATTTTAAAAAGTACCATATTGAGCCGTAGTACACTAGTCATCCGTGCTATGCATAGCACCATAGCCTCACTCTAATTTAATAATGAACATTGGTAATTAATGTAATTAATGTACAGAAATTACTCAGTCTTGTGACTTATCAATATGTTTACAAGATGAAAAAGATTAAATAAGAATAGTACATCACTAGAAGCATACTCTTTTTTGTACAGGCACCAATTTAAAGATTATGCAATTTCTATGTATACACCGACCTAAAGCACCGAGAGCAGTCCGAATGGTATTAGGAGAAACCATGGCTAAGTAACTATGTGTGATATATAGAGAGAGAGAAAGATAGAGAGACCCCAAGTTTGGTGAGAGTATGGCATCAGGAACTGAGAGTGGCCTTAAATAATGGGACAAGGATACCTCTGCTTATTATATGTATCATGTATGTCTCTTTTGACCGTGCAGTTTTAGCTTTTACAGATATTAGAAAAAAAATGCCCCATTAAACATGCTCCAGAATATTACTAATTAATTAGGATATTAAATAATTTGTTAGTTGTGAGAAATTCAAGGCTAGGCCAAGGTAGAAAGATGACACAGAAAGGAAGGAACACAGACTAACGACGAGCCCGAGCAATTTTTTTATCAAACGTGTTCACAAAGTCAGATTCAATCCATGCAAAATAGTATTTGTCTACATTTATATAACAAAATCGTCAAGTATCATTTGAGTTGTCAGTTTTCTCCTATGTGTAATGAAATCAGATTTCTTAGAAAAGTATGAGATGATTATGAAATACTGTAACTTATTAATGTGTATATTTGTCCTAGCTTAATGACAATTTCAGGCATGAATTACCTTTTTAGAGTCTAGAAGTGCAAAAAAGCTATGTAAACTGCACAAAACCGTTGATCATGTTTTGTGTTTATTGTGCTTTGTTTACCAATGGTGGTTCAATCTACATTGAACCTATTTGTAATTTTCATTTCTTAAGGTTTCTGTAATGAAACCGAAAACTTTTTTTAAACCCAATCAATAAATGCAAATAAGGACTATAATCCTTATTTTTCCTCAAAAAAAAACCGTGGATCATGGTCAACACAATATTTTTGCGACAAACAATTACCCCCTATTAAATGAGACATGGGGATCGAACGAGTAATTTGAGAATGTCAGAATGATTCTGTTACTCTGACTTCCTCTGCTTTCCATTTTAGTAGATTTTAAACACAACATGTTAATTTAGAAGACAAAAATATTAATTATTATTATTATTAACCCCGTTGAATCCATGTCAACACAATATTGGTGCATTATATGCTCACTAAGCATATAATGCACCAGATTTAATTCTTGGCCCCTCCACAAGAGACTCTGGTGACATTGGTGCAGTATCGATAAGGAATTATTTCCTCAATTTGCAAAGGTAAATGCTTCTCCATTCTTAGTGGCAGACTTTGACCATATAGATTACTCAAGTAATGACAAATGTTAGTGCCGAACCAATCAACAATAAAGCATTCCATTATCCATAAATCATAACCAATTTTGTAGAGGATGCATATTCTAATATATAACGATTACAACATATTCTCCCACTTATAATTATATTATTTTATTTAGTGATAGACTAATATTAGGTTGAGTACTGGCATGTAAATTTGTCGGCATAGGTGTGCATGGCGAAAATTCTTCAGTTTCGCAAAGGTACCATCCTCTTGCTCGGGAATAACATATATCATATATATATGCCTTTAAAACTCTCCGTGTGCAAAGAAGTTCTTATTAGTCCTTAATTTATTTATATCTAATAGTAGTCTTTTCATATACTGATCATATCAGATGATGACAAAGTTGTCAATCATAGTGTTCTTAAAAGGCATTATGCAAATTAAAAGCAACCTCTGCAACAGTATATATGCGATGCAAGTTATTTGAAGGACATTTGCTTGGTTTTGCTCCCTATAGGTTGGTTTTTAAGACGGAACATTTAGTATTTATTTTTGGGTTTCTTAAGCTTTCGGTCGGTGTATGGATAGATCGATTTACTTGTCAAACAAATATGTGATTTTCTTCTAAATAATAACATCAATCCTCTTTATAAAATGGGTCCTTGTTCGGGACGCTTCCTCTAAAACAAGAAAAAAAAATTCTTAACAATTGTTTATTCTGCTAGAGTTAATTTAATTTGCATATGCAGACTCATATTTATTCATGCAACTGTAATGATTTGACAGTGTCTCTTAAACCTTAATTGGCATCATCTTTTATGAGAAAGTTATATCAAACACCTTACCAAAGTTTTAATTAAGGGTACGTGTATAATATAGACGTATGGAACTCATAAATTGGTAAGGTCATTTGCAAAAGCTCCTCTAGGGGCAATAAGCACTTGTTTGATAAGGAAAAACATTTTTTGAGACCGAGTAACATTTTAAGCAATATTAGTGGTGACAAGCACTTGTTAATAAGAAATCAGATTCACCCCAAGATTGTGACAAGACTAGAACCCACAAGATTGTCTTTCATTATCTACTGGTTGTCTTTCAGCCCCTACTTGTTGTATTTCATATTTTTCATGTTGCATTTCTTCTTCTTCTAGTTGTATTTCATCTTCTTCTATGTCTTTCATTTTGTATTGGATGTCTTTCATGTTCTACTAGTTGTCTTTCATTTCTACTGATTGTCTTTCATCTAGTACTGGTTGCATTTCATCTTCTTCTGGTTGTATTTCATCTTCTTTTAGTGGTATTTCATCTTCTTCTAATTATTTTTCATCTTCTACTAGTTGTTTATTCATATTCATCTAGTTGTCTTTCATCTTCTACTAATTATCTTTTATATTGTACTGGTTGTATTTTATATTCATCTAATTGTTTTTCATCTTCTAGTAATTATTTTTTCATCTTCTTCTAGTTGTCTTTCATCTTGTACTAGTTATTTTGCATGTATAACTAGTTGTCTTTCATGTTCCATTGATTGTCTTTCATTTACTACTGGTTGTATTCATCTTCTTCTGATTGTATTTAATCTTCTAAGTCGTACGCCCTAGCTCTGCCCTCTTGCCCACGCCGCTCTCTCTCTCATTCGAATTTTCTCTCTCCCGGGTGTTATATCCATCTTGTCTCTCTCGGTTTATTTTTCCTCTCTCACTGTCACCTTCTTTCTATCTTATCTTTTGAATTCCTCACTCTCTATTTCTCTGTTCTCCCTCACAAAACAAAATTTGGGTTTTCCCCCTCATGTTCTATTACAACTGCCTCTCATTTTCACTCAATTTGGAGTTCTTGTGTTTCCCTTGACGAACATATACTTGGACGTCGAGGTCGATCGAGAAGCAAAGACAGAGAAGACAATAGCAAGCAAGGAAAAACCTCCGCTTTGGTACCCATCGGCTCATGCTACAAATCGATTGGAACAAATTTATGGTAATCTCACGAACATCTAATATTTCCTTTTTGATGCCTTGGAATGGCATGTGAGTCGAGCTCCTCTCTATTTGAACTGTTTGTTTGAGTTGCTTGATATTGTTGCTCGAACTCGTATATGAGTTTCTCTTGTTTGTGTTAATTGTTCGATCTATTTAGATAAGGGTTGACCCCCCTCTGATTTGGGTTTGACAATTCGATCGATGTTTGCTCTCATTTGCGCATTTCGTAAATGTGGTCTAAAGCCCTTTTGTAAGAGTATTGAATTGAATTGAGTCATTGATATGAGCCATTGATATGTGAATTAAGTTATGAATTGAGTTAATGAAATCGAGTATTGAATTGAGCCATTGATATGTGAATTGTCAAAAATTTCTTAAGATTTTTTGTAAGAGTCGAACCCCCTTCTTTATGTTGTAAATTGTTGTTGATTGGTTGTCGCGGCCCATTTACTTGTGAATTTAGATGCTGAATAGTTGCTCGGTTACATTTTATTGGTTCTTGTTTGACTTCAAAAATGTGTGAATTTGAAACTCAAAACTGAGCCACCTCATTTACTGTTGAATGTGAGTTTAATGGTGAAATGCTTGTACTGCATGTCTTTCATGTTCAACTGGTTCTCTTTCTTTTTTACTGGTTGTTTTTCATCTACTATTAGTTGTATTTCATCTTCTTCTGGTTGTATTTCATCTTCTTCTCGTTGTATTGTTTTAGTTGTCTTTATTCTTGTACTAGTTGTCTTTGATGTTTTACTGGTTGTCTTTCATCTACTATTGGTTGTATTTCATCATCTTTTACTAGTTGTTTTTCATTTTCTACTAGTAATATTTTATATTGTACTAGTTGTCTTTCATGTTCTACTGGATGTCTTTTAGGATGTAGTGGTTGCCTTTCATCTACAACAGGATGTATTTCACCTTTATTTAGTTGTCTTTCATATTCTACTAGTTGTTTTTTCATCTTCTTCTAGTTTTCTTTATGTCCTACTGGTTCTCTTGTATGTTCCACTAGTTGTCTTTCATGTTATACTTGCCTTTCATCTACTACTGATTGTATTTCATCTTCTTTTGGATGTATTTCATCTTGTTCTAGTTGTCTTTCATCTTGTACTAATTGTCTTTCATCTACTACTGGCTGTGTTTCTTGTTCTACTGGTTGTCTTCATTTTCTTCTAGTTGTCTTTCACCTTCTACTTATTGTTTTTCATCTTCTTCTAGTTATCTTTCATCTTATACTTGATGTCTTCTTCTAGTTATCTTTCATCTACTACTGGTTGTATTTAATCTTCTTTTCGTTGTATTTCATCTTCTTCTAGTTGTTTTTTCATCTTCTTCTAGTTGTTTTTCATTTTCTACTAGTTATCTTTCATATTGTACTGGTTGTCTTTCATGTTATACAGATGTCTTTCATGTTGCATTGGTTGTCTTTCATCTACTACTGGTTCTATTACATGTTCATCTAGTTGTCTTTCATCTTCTACCAGTTGTTTCGTCATCTTATTCTACATGTATTTCATCTTGTACTAGTTGTTTTGCATGTTGCACTGGTTGTCTTTCATCTACTACTGGTTGTATTTCATTTCTTCTGATTGTATTTCATCTTCTACTAGTTATTTTTTCATCTTCTTCTAGTTGTTTTTCATCTTCTACTAGGTATCTTTCATCTTGTACTGGATGTCTTTCAAGTTGCACTGGTTGTCAAACATTTCCAACTAGTTGTCTTTCATCTAGTACTGGTTGTATTTCATCTACTTCTTGTTGTATTTCATCTTCTTTTAGTTGTATTTCATCTTCTTTTAGTTCTCTTCCACTTTGTACTGGTTGTCTTTCATGTTCTACGGGTTGTTTTTCATCTACTACTATATGTCCTCTACTATTGGTTGTATATCATCCTCTTCTAGTTGTATTTCCTCTTTTACTGGTTTTCTTCTACTAGTTGTCTTTCGTCTTTTTCTAGTTATCTTTCATATCTTACATGTTGTCTTTCATCTTCTTCTAGTTGTCATCCATCATCTAATTGTTGTCTTTCATCTGCTTCAAGTTGTTTTTCATCTTATTATAGTTGTCTGTCATATTCTACTTGTCGTCTTTCATATTTTTCTAGTTGTCTTTAATCATGGACTAACCGCTTTCATGTTCTAGTGGTTGTCTTTTATCTATTGCTAGTTGTATTTCATCATCTTCTACTTGTCTTTCATCTTGTACTGCATGTCTTTCATGTTCAAGTGGTTGTCTTTCTTATTTTACTAGTTGTCTTTCTTCTACTACTGATTATATTTCATTTTCTTCTGGTTGTATTTCATTTTCATCTTCTTGTATTTTATCTTGTTCTAGTTGTCTTTCATCTTATACTATTGGTTGTATTCCATTATCTTCTGGTTGTCATTCCATCATCTTCAACTAGTTGTTTTCCATCTTCTACTAGTAATCATTCAAATTGTACTCTTGTCTTTCATGTTCTACTGGATGTCTTTCATTTTGTAGTTGTCTTTCATCTATTAGTTGTCTTGTAGGTTCTACTGGTTGTCTTTCATGTCTACTGGTACTCTTTCATCTACTTCTGGTTGTATTTCATCATCTTTTGTTTGTATTTCATATTATTCTAGTTGTCATTCAATTTCTACTATTTGTATTTCATCTACACTGGTCGTAATTCATCTTCTTCAAGTTGTCTTTCATCTTGTACTGATTGTTTTTCATGTTTTACTGGTTGTTTGTCATCTTCTTCTAGTTGTCACCTTCTACTTGTTATTTTTCATATTGTTCTAGTTGTCTTTCATGTTCCACTTGTTGTCTTTCATCTCCTAGTGGTTGTCTTTCATCTACAACTTGTTGTATTTCATCTTTTTCTAGTTGTATTCCATTTTGTAATGGTTGTCTTTCATGTTCTACGGGTTGTTTTTCATCTAATACTGGATGTCTTTCATGCACTATTGGTCGTATTTCATCCTCTTCTAGTTGTATTTCATCTTCTACTTGTTGTCTTTCATGTTCTACTAGTTGTCTTTCATCTTTTTCTAGTTATTTTTCACGTCATACTTGTTGTCTTTTTATGTTCTACTGGATGTCTTTCATGTTAAACTGGTTGTCTTTCATCTATTACTGGTTGTATTTCATCTTCTTCTAGTTGTCTTTCATGTTCTACTGGTTGACTTTTATGTTATAATGGTTGTGTTTCATCAACTACTATTTGAATTTCATCTTCTTCTACTTGTCTTTCATCTTTTACTGCATGTCTTTCATGTTCAATTGGTTGTCTTTCTTATTTTACAAGTTGTTTTTATTCTACTAATGATTGTATTTTATTTTCTTCTGGTTGTATTTCATCTTCTTCTTCTTGTATTTTATCTTGTTCTAGTTGTCTTTTACTTTACACTGGTTGTCTTTCATGTTTAACTTATTGTCTTTCATCTACTACTGGAAGTCTTTCATCTACTATTGGTTGTATTCCATCATCTTATGGTTGTCTTTCATATTCAACTAGTTGTTTTTGGTCTTCTACTAGTAATCTTTCATATTATACTTGTTGTTTTTAATGTTCTACTGGATGTTTTTCATCTACTACTGGTTGTATTTCATCTTAATCTAGTTGTCTTTCATCTTCTACTAGTTGTTTTTTAATCTTCTTCTAGTTTTCTTTCATCTTGAACTAGTTGTCTTATATGTTTTACTGGTTCTCTTTCATGTCCTACTAGTTGTCTTTCATCTACTCCTGGTCGTATTTCATCATCTTCTGATTGTATTTCATCTTCTTCTTCTGTCATTCAAATTCTACCATTTGTATTTCATCTATACTGGTTGTATTTCATCTTCTTCTAGTTGTTTTTCATCTTGTACTTGTTTTTTTTTCATGTTCCACTGGTTGTCTTTCATCTTCTTCTAGTTGTCTTTCATCTTCTACTTGTTGTTTTTCATCTTCTACTAGTTGTCTTTCATATAGTACAGGATGTATTTCATGTTCCACTTGTTGTCTTTCATTTCCTATTGGTTGTCTTTCATCTACTACTTGTTGTATTTCATCTTCTTTTGGTTGTATTTCATCTTCTTCTAGTTGTCTTTCATCTAATATTGTATGTCTTTCATGTTCCTCTTCTTGTTTTCTTTCATTTCTAACATGTTGTCTTTCATATACAACTGGTTGTATTTCATCTTCTTCTCGTTGTCTTTCATGTTATACTTGTCTTTCATCTACTACTAGTTGTATTTCATCTTCTTCTGGATGTATTTCTTGTACTATTGTCTTTCATCTACTACTGGTTGTCCTTCATTGTGTTCTACTTGTTTTTCATCTTGTACTGGCTGTGTTTCTTGTTATACTGGTTGTCTTCATTTTCTTCTAGTTGTCTTTCACCTTCTACTTATTGTTTTTCATCTTCTTCTAGTTATCTTTCATCTTATACTTGATGTCTTCTTCTAGTTATCTTTCATCTACTACTGGTTGTATTTAATCTTATTCTCGTTGTATTTCATCTTCTGCTAGTTGTTTTTTCATCTTCTTCTAGTTGTTTTTCATTTTCTACTAGTTATCTTTCATATTGTACTGTCTTTCATGTTCTACAGGATGTCTTTCATGTTGCACTGGTTGTCTTTCATCTACTACTGATTCTATTATATGTTCATCTAGTTGTCTTTCATCTTCTACTAGTTGTTTTGTCATCTTATTCTACTTGTCTTTCATCTTGTACTAGTTGTTTTGCATGTTGCACTGGTTGTCTTTCATCTACTACTGGTTGTATTTCATATTTTTCTGGTTGTATTTCATCTTCTTCAAGTTGTCTTTCATCTTGTACTGGTTGTCTTTCATGTCTTATTTGTTGCCTTTCATCTTCTACTAGTTGTCCTTCATCTTATACAAGTTGTCTTTCGTGTTTTATTGGTTGTATTTCATCTTCTTCTATTTATCTTTCAAATTCTACTGTTTGTATTTCATCTACTATTGGTTGTATTTCATCTTCTTCTAGTTGTCTTTAATCTTGTTATGGTTGTCTGTCATGTTCTACTAGTTGTCATTCATCATCTACTAGTGATTTTTCTTCTTCTTCTAGTTGTCTTTAATCTTGTTCTAATTGGCTTTGATCTGCTTCATGTTGTCTTTCATCTCATTATAGTTGTCTTTCATCTTCTACTTGTTGTCTTTAATCTTCTTCTACTTGTCTTTAATCATGGACAGCTTGTCTTTCATGTTCTACTGGTTGTCTTTCATCTGCTACTAGTTGTATTTCATCTTCTTCTACTTGTCTTTGATCTTGTACTACATGTCTCATGTTCAACAGGTTTTCTTTCTTTTTTGACTGGTTGTCTTTCATCTACTACTGGTTGTATTTCATCTTCTTCTGATTATTTTTCATCTTCTTCTCGTTGTATTTCATATTGTTCTAGTTGTCTTTCTTCTTGTACTGGTTGTCTTTGTTGTTCTACTGGTTGTCTTTCATCTACTATTGGTTGTATTTCATCATCTTCTGGTTGTCTGTCATCTTCTACTAGTTGTTTTTCATCTTCTAGTAGTAATCTTTCATATTGTACTAGTTGTCTTTCATGTTATACTGGATGTCTTTCATGATGTAGTGGTTATCTTTCATCTACTAGTGGATGTATTTCATCTTCTTCTGGTTGTCTTTCATGTTCTACTAGTTGTTTTTTCATCTTCTTCTGATTGTATTTCATCTTCTTCTAGTTGTATTTCATCTTGTACTAATTGTCCTTCATGTTCTATGGGTTATTTTTCATCTACTACTGGATGTCTTTCCTCTACTATTGGTTCTCTTTCATCCTCTTCCGGTTGTCTTTCGTCTTTTTCTAATTTCCTTTCATATTATACTTGCTGTCTTTCATCTTCTTCTAGTTGTCATTCATCATCTACTTATAGTTGTCTTTCATCTTCTTCTGGTTGTCTTTCATCATCTACTAGTGATTTTTCTTCATCTTCTAGTTGTATTTTAGCTTGTACCGGTTGGCTTTCTTCTGCTTCTAGTTATCTATCATCTAATAATAGTTGTCTTTCATCTACTACTGGTTGTATTTCATCTTCATCTAGTTGTGTTTCATCTTCTAATAGTTGTTTTTTCATCTTCTTCTAGTTTCCTTTCATTTTTGTACTAGTTGTCTTGTATGTTCTACTGGTTGTATTTCATCTACTACTGATTGTGTTTCATATACCACTGGTTGTATTTCGTCTTCATCTAGTTGTGTTTCATCCTCTAATAGTTGTTTTTTTCATCTTTTTCTTGTTTTCTTTCATTTTTGTACTAGTTCTCTTGCTTGTTCTACTGGCTATCTTTCATGTCCTAGTGGTTGTCTTTCATTGTGTTCTACTTGTTTTTCATCTTATACTGGTTTTGTTTCTTATTCTATTGGTTGTTTTCATCTTCTTCTAGTTGTCTTTCACCTTCTACTTGTTGTTTTTCATGTTCTTCAAGTTGTCTTTCATCTAATATTGTATGTCTTTCATGTTCCTCTTGTTTTCCTTCATTTCCTACTAGTTGTCTTTCATCTACTACTGGTTGTAATTCATCTTCTTCTAGTTGTCTTTCATCTCGTATTGGTTGTTTTTCATGTTTTACTGGTTGTCTTTCATCTTCTTCTAGTTGTCTTTCATTTTCTTCTGGTTGTATTTCACCTTATTCTAGTTGTATTTCATCTTCTTTTAGTTCTCTTCCATTTTGTACTGGTTGTCTTTCATGTTCTACGGGTTGTTTTTCATATAGTACTGGATGTTTTTCCTGTACTATTGGTTGTATTTCATCTACTTCTAGTTGTATTTCATCTTCTACTTGTTGTCTTTCATCTTTTTCCAGTCATCTTTCATGCCATACCTGTTGTCTTTCATGTTCTACTGGATGTCTTTAATGTTGTACTGGTTGTCTTTTATCTACTACTGGTTGTATTTCATATTTTTCTAGTTGTCTTTAATGTTCTACTGGTTGTCTTTTATGTTATACTGGTTGTGTTTCATCAACTACTAGTTGTCTTTCTTATTTTACTGGTTGTCTGATTGTATTTTATTTTCTTCTAGTTGTATTTCATCTTCTTCTTCTTGTATTTTATCTTGTTCTAGTTGTCTTTTACCTTACACTGGTTGTCGTTCATGTTCTACTCATTGTCTTTCATCTACTACTGGTTGTCTTTCATCAACTATTGGTTGTATTCCATCATCTCCTGGTTGTCTTTTATCTTCAACTATTTGTATGTTTTGTCTTCTACTAGTAATCTTTCATATTATACTCGTTGTTTTTAATGTTCTACTGGATGTTTTTCATCTACTACTAGTTGTATTTCATCTTAATAATTGTCTTTCATCTTCTACTAGTTTTCTTTCATCTTGTACTAGTTGTCTTGTATGTTTTACTGGTTGTCTTTCTTGTCCTACTGGTTGCCTTTCATCTACTACTAGTTATATTTCATCATCTTTTGATTGTATTTCATCTTCTTCTTGTTTTCATTCAAATTCTTCTATTTGTATTTCGTCTATACTGGTTGTATTTCATTTTCTACTAGTTGTTTTTCATCTTTTACTTGTTCTTTTTCATCTTCTTCTAGTTGTCTTTCATTTTCTACTTGTTGTTTTTCAACTTATACTAGTTGTCTTTCATCTTTTTCCATTTATCTTTCATGTCATACTTGTTGTCTTTCATGTTCTACTGGATGTCTTTCATGTTGTACTGGTTGTCTTTTATCTACTACTGGTTGTATTTCATATTCTTCTAGTAGTCCTTAATGTTCTACTGGTTGTCTTTTATGTTATACTAGTTGTCTTTCATCAACTACTAGTTGAATTTCATCTTCTTCTACTTGTCTTTCATCTTTTACTGCATGTCTTTCTTATTTTACTGGTTGTCTGATTGTATTTCATTTTCTTCTAGTTGTATTCATCTTATTCTTCTTGTATTTTATCGTGTTCTAGTTCTCTTTTACCTTACACTGGTTGTCCTTCATGTTTTACTGATTGTCTTTCATCTACTACTGGTTGTCTTTCATCAACTACTGGTTGTCTTTCATCTACTACTGGTTGTATTTCATCATCTTCTGGTTGTCTTTCATCTTCAACTATTTGTTTTTCGTCTTCTACTAGTTACCTTTCATATTATACTCGTTGTTTTTAATGTTCTACTGAATGTCTTTCATCTACTACTGGTTGTATTTCATCTTAATCAAGTTGTCTTTAATGTTATACTCGTTGTTTTTAATGTTTTTTCATCTTCTTCTAGTTTTCTTTCATCTTGTACTATTTGTATTTCATCTATACTGGTTGTATTTCATCTTTTTCTAGTTGTTTTTCATCTTTTACTTGTTCTTTTTCGTCTTCTTGTAGTTGTCTTTCATCTTCTACTTGTTGTTTTTCAACTTATACTAGTTGTCTTTCATATTGTACATGATGTATTTTGTGTTCCACTTGTTGTCTTTCATTTTCTACTTGTTGTCTTTCATCTAATACTTGTTGTCTTTAATTTTTCTTCTGGTTGTATTTCATATTTTTCTAAATTGTCTTTCATCTAATATTGTATGTCTTTCAGGTTCCTCTAGGTTTCTTTCATTTCCTACTAGTTGTCTTTCATTTACTACTGGTTATATTTCATCTTCTTCTCGTTGTATTTCATCTTATACTAGTTGGTTTTTCATTGTCTTTCATCTTATACTGGATGTCTTTCAAGTTGCACTAGTTGGCTGTCATTACCTACTGGTTGTCTTTCATCCACTACTGGTTGTATTTCATCTTGTTCTGGTTGTATTTCATCTTCTATTAGTTCTCTTTCATCTTGTATTGGTTGTCCTTCATGTTCTACGGGTTGTCTTTCATCAACTACTGGATGTCTTTCCTCTACTATTTGGTTATATATCATCCTCTTCTAGTTGTCTTTCATCTTTTACTAGTTGTCTTCAATCTTCTACTAGTTGTCTTTCGTCTTTTTCTAATTATCTTTCATATCGTACTTGTTCTCTTTCATCTTCTTCTAGTTGTCATCCATCATCCACTTGTTGTCTTTAATCTTCGTTTGGTTGTCTTTCATCATCTACTAGTGATTTTTGTTTTTCCTCTAGTTGTCTTTTATCTTGTACTGGTTTGCTTTCATCTGCTTCAAGTTGTCTTTCATCTTCTACTTGTTGTCTTTCATATCTTTCTAGTGGTCTTTAATCATGGACTAACATCTTTCATGTTCTACTGGTTGACTTTCATCTATTACTAGTTGTATTTCATCTTCTTCTACTTGTCTTTCATCTTGTACTAAAATGTCATTCATGTTCAACTAGTTGTCTTTCTTATTTTACTGGTTGTCTTTCTTCTACTACTATTTGTATTTCATTTTCTTCTGGTTGTATTTCAATTTCATCTTGTTGTATTTTATTTTGTTCTAGTTGTCTTTCATCTTATACTGGTTGTCTTTCATGTTCTACTGGTTGTCTTTCATCTACTACTGGTTGTATTTCATCAACTATTGGTTGTATTCCATATCTTCTGGTTGTCTTTGATCTTCAACTAGTTGTTTTTCATCTTCTACTAGTAATCCTTCATATTGTACTCCTTGTCTTTCATGTTCTACTGTATGTCTTTCATCTTCTTCTAGTTTTCTTTCATCTTGTACTAGTTGTCTTGTAAGTTCTACTACTGGTTGTCTTTCATATCCTACTAGTAGTCTTTCATCTACTACTGGTTGTATTTCAACATCTTCTGATTGTATTATATATTTTTCTAGTTGTCATTCAAATTCTACTATTTGTTTACATTGGTTGTAATTCATATTCTTATAGTTGTATTTCATCTTGTACTTGTTGTTTTACATGTTTTACTGGTTGTCTATCATCTTCTTCTAGATGTCTTTCACCTTCTACTTGTTATTTTCATTTTCTTCTAGTTGTCATTCATCTTGTACAGAATGTCTTTCATCTACAACTTGTTGTATTTCATCTTCTTCTGGTTGAATTTCATCTTTTTCTAGTTGTATTTCATATTCTTAGTTCTCTTCCATTTTGTACTAGTTGTCTTTCATGTTCTACAGGTTGTTTTTCATCTACTATTGGATATTTTTCTGTACTATTGGTTGTATTTCATCTCTTCCAGTTGTATTTCATCTTCTACTTGTTGTATTTCATCTTCTACTAGTTGTCTTTCATCTTTTTCTAGTTATATTTCAAGTCATACTTGTTGTCTTTCATGTTCTACTGGATGTCTTTCATGTTGTACTGGTTGTTTTTCATCTACTACTGGTTATATTTCATATTCTTCTAGTTGTCTTTAATGTTCTACTGGTTGTCTTTTAGGTTATACTGGTTGTCTTTCATCAACTACTAGTTGAATTTCATTTTCTTCTACTTGTCTTTCATCTTTTACTGCATGTCTTTTTTATTTTACTGGTTGTCTTTTACCTTACACTGGTTGTCTTTCATGTTCTACTGATTGTCTTTCATCTTCTACTAGTTGGTTTTTCATCTTCTTCTAGTTTTCTTCATCTTATACTAGTTGTTTTGTATGTTCTACTAGGTGTCTTTCATGTCCTACTGGTTGTCTTTCGTCTACTACTGGTTGTATTTTATCATCTTCTGATTGTATTTAATCTTCTTCTAGTTGTCATTCAAATTCTATTATTTGTATTTCATCTATACTGGTTGTATTTCATCTTCTTCTAGTTGTCTTTCATCTTGTACTGGTTATTTTTCATGTTCTACTAGTTGTCTTTCACCTTCTACTTGTTGTTTTTCATCTTCTTCTAGTTGTCTTTCATCTTGTACTTGATGTCTTTCATGTACCACTAGTTGTCTTTCATTTCCTACTGGTTGTCTTTCATCAACTACTGGTTGTTTCATCTTCCTCTGGTTGTATTTCACCTTCTTCTAGTTATATTTCATCTTCTTTTAGTTCTCTTTCATCTTGTACTAGTTGTCCTTCATGTTCTACGGGTTATCTTTCATCTACTACTGGATGTCTTTCCTCTACTATTGATTGTATTTCATCCTCTTCTAGTTGTCGTTTATCTTCTACTGGTTTTCTTTCATCTTCTACTAGTTGTCTTTCGTCGTTTTTTAGTTTTTCATATAATATTTGTCTTTGATCTTCTTCTAGTTGTCTTTCATGTCTTACTTGTTGTCTTTCATCTTCTACTAGTTGCCTTTCATCTTTTTCTACTTATCTTTCATCTTGTACTGGTTGTCTTTCGTGTTCTACTGAATACAAACAGCTTATTCTAGTTATCTTTCAAATTCTATTGTTAGTATTTCATCTACTACTGGTTGTATTTCATCTTCTTCTAGTTGTTTTTCATCTTATACTGACTGTCTTTCATGTTCTACTGGTTGTCTTTCATATTCTTCTAGTTGTCTGTTGTGTATTTTAGGTATTGAAATATAGAGCAAATTTAATACACTTTAACTTTTAAAATTTATAAACCTTCGTACACAATAAATAGGTTATTTGCAAGTGCACAACCTATCGATTGTAGTATGTAGGTGTCGATCCGCAGGGAGGTAGGGCAGTACTAATTTTTACTAAAGTAAACTACTTTTAAAACAAAACAATAAAAGTAAAAAAGGGGGGTTTTGTGTAATTTTGTTTTTAATGAAAATTAAAAGATCGTAGCAAAGTAATTAAAATTCGGATGTGATTCGAATTGGAGAAGTCTAGGGGCTTTTGGCTCACAATTCATTGGTTAATTTCTCATTTGTTTGGTCTCTAAATTCATGTTTGCTTTGATGGGGTTTCTAACCTTATGATGTGCCTAGATAATTCAGATTTCACGATTAAGTACTTCACCCTAACTACCTAGATTTAAGCGCGTGTTAGCCTATTTCAACTAAGTATTGATACAACTATTTTGGTGCGATGAGTTAACGTTCCTCTAGTTTTAAGGCTGTCACGATCCTAATAGGGATATTTAACATTACATGCACACAAAATAATATATCAATATCTAATTTAATCTAGGGTTCCCAATTAGGTTTTAGTCTTCACAATTAAGTCATTCACCCTAACCTAACCATTAATTCATGTGGTTCCGGATAAAGATTAGAATGGTGTGTTGCTAATCTAAAACCCTAAAATAATTCAAGCACATAGTAAGGTACCGTCAAGCAATTGTTCCTAGCAATTCAAGTTGTAAAATATAAACGAAATACTATCAAGTACACAGATTATGCAATTAGCGAGAACTTATCAATCAACAATAATAAATCATGCAAGCAAAACAATCATCATAAAGAGAGAATCAAACAAACTAGAAATTAACGCAAGTTCATGTTTAACGCCTAAGCCCCTAGAGAGGAAATCTAGCCTCTCATGGGTGCTTTAACATCCACAAGAAAACACAAAATAAATATGATAAAAACTGAGAAAATACGTAAGAGAAAAGAATATAACCAATCTCCTAGTTTCTACCCAAGTTATTCCCTTGTCGCTCAAGTAAAATCTCAATTTCTTCCTTCTCTTCCTTTGAAATTCGCAACTTTGATCGCCGCAGAGAGTAATGGCTTAGAATCTTCCTTGATGAGCAGTGATAATTTCTCATGTGATCTCCTTAATCTTATATAGCATTTTCTAAACTTGGGGATCAAGTTGTTCTATTTTCGGCACCCACTAATCCACTAACTTCCATATTTAGCAGTTTTTCATGCTGGTGCGGCCATTTGTGCGGCTGCACAAAATTATACATTCTGAATTTGAATTTGTTTACTTCATGAAAGTTGTAGATCTTTTTGTCCTGGTTTTTTCAAGCTTTGATTCACCCAAATCGGAGTTCGTATGACTAAGATATGGCTAAAATACGAACTGTGTGTCGCAGCTTTGATTCTGTGTGGCTAGTTGTGCGGCCTGCAGATAATTTTTGTACAGGCCGCAGGAGGCTTTGGAAATTTTCAGTAAACTGAACTTCAAACGGGCATAGATCATGATCCGTAACTCCGTTTTCAGTGTTCTACCACTTTTCGGAAAGCTTGCGAGAAGATCTACAATTTGTTATATTTCCTGTAATTTAAATAGAGTTTGGCAGTAACTTGGTTCTTGGATATATTTGACACAAAATTATACTAAAATACAAGGAAATTGGCTAAGTTTTTTAGGTTAAACCTTAATCAAAAGTATATATAATTTAGGCTTATCATTGTCACTTATCTTATACTAGTTGTCTGTAATTTTTTTTCTGGTTGTCTTTCGTCATCTTCTAATGGTTTTTCATTTTCTTCTAGTTGTGTTTATTGTTCTACTGGTTGTCTTTCATTTACTACTGTTTGTATTTTATCTTTTCTAGTTGTATTTAATTTTCTTCTAGTTTTCATTCATTTTATACTAGTTATTTTTCATCTTTTTCTGGTTGTCTGTCATCTTTTACTAGTGGTTTTTGAACTTCTTATAGTTGTCTTTCATCTTGTACTGGTTGTTTTTCATCTGATTCTAGTTGTCTTTCATCTTCTTCTAGTTATTTTTTATGTTGTACTAATTGTATTTCATGTTGTACTTGTTATCTTTCATTTTTTTCTAGTTGTCTTTCATTTTCTACTAGTTGTTTTGCATCTTCTACTGATTGTCTTTCATCTACTATTGGTTATATTTTATCTGTATTGATTATCTTTCATGTTCTTCTAGTTGTCTTTAATTTTTTTTTAGTTCTTTTTCATCTTTAACTTGTTGTGTTTCATTTTCTTCTAGTTTTGTTTTATATTGTACTGGTTGTCTTTCATGTTCTACTGGTTGTTTTTATCTACTTTTGGTTGTATTTTATTTTTTTTAGTTGTCTTTTATCTTGTACTAGTTGTTTTTTTATCTTCTTTTTGTTATATATTTTTTACTTTATTGTCTTTCATTATTTTCTGATTGTCTTTCATATTTTACTGGTTATTTTTCAATTTCTATTTGTTGTCCTTCATTTTCTTTTTCATTGTCTTTCATTTTCTTCTTGTTGTATTTTATTTTGTACTGGTTGTCTGTGATATTCTTCTGGTTGTATTTTATCTTCTTTTGTATGTGTTTCATCTTTTGCTGGTTATTTTTCATTTTCTACTTCATTATCTTTCATCTTAGTCTGGTTGTATTTCATCTTCTACTGGTTGTATTTCATCTTGTTGTTGTTGTTTTTCATCTTTTACTGGTTGTATTTTATATTTTTCTAATTGCCTTTGATCTTCTACTGATTATTTTTATTTTCTACTTCATTTTCTTTTATTTTCTTATAGTTGTTTTTCATCTTATTTTCTTATTGTATTTCATATTTTTCTTGTTATCTTTTTTTTTTTTATCTTTATTCCTTTTCAGGTTATATTTAATCTTCTTCCATGTTGAGTATTTTAGGTATAGGGTTTTACGCTTATTTTTATACTCTTTGAACTTTTAAATTTTTATAAACCTAATACTCAAAGATTGGTCGATTGCAAGCGCACAACCTATCAATTGTAGCATTTAAGTATCGATCCAAGGGATATCGGGAAACACTAATTTTAAACTCTATTAATTCAATTCAGATTGTGCAAGAAAGTAAAGTTGATTTGGGGGGTTTTAGTTCTAATTTCCTAATTGTTGGGTTCAATACCATAAAATGAGAGATTGTAACAATTAAACTAAAACTAAAAATTAAAAGAGAGTTTTTGGTTGCTTTCAAGGTTTGGAAGTCTAGGGGCATTCGGTCTACAATCCCTTGCTAATTCTATCTACTCGGTTTGTTTAAATTCATGTTTAATTTTGACGAGGTTTCTAACTTATGTTAGCCTTTGGAACAAATATTGATACAAATATCTTGGGTGGATGGATTAATATGGATTAATGTTCCAACAATTCTAGGGCTGTCATTACCTAGAGGGATATTTAAGTCACATGCTTCAAAATATATGTTAATATTTGTTCTAAGGTGTCCTAATTAGGTTTTGACTTCAATTTAATACTTCACCAAACCCTAACCTTAATTTCTGGAAATCCGGTTTAGATATCGAATTGGTCCTAAGATAAACTAAATCCTAAGATATATATTTATGATTTCAATTAGTACTCTCCTTACCTTGACCCATGCTAGAAATTAAAGCGGAAAGACACGATCAACGTGATTTCAAGCTACTTCAATTCATCTTACCAGGTGAACTTATAATTTAAGTACTAATGAAACTCATAAAGAATAATTCACAGAAATTAACAATCAAATCAAACAATCATAATAAAAACTAAGATCCGAGTAAAATAGAATTAAACAAGTTCATGCATAAGACCTAAATCCCTAGAGAGAAAACTAGCCTCTCATGGAGATACAAGAATTCATTAAAAGATTAAAACAAAACATGGCTAAAACAAAGAGAAATTAAATAGAGAAATAATTTACACCCTTCTCTAGATGAAGAACCTTGATCTTGCCTTTGTTTGCTCTGAACTTTCCTTCTCCTTCCTTGATTCGTCTCCAAGAGATGAAAATTATGACTAAGTATTGAGTAGTATGGTGGATTGTAAGTGGATGATTTGGAAGGGAAAGTTCTAGCCCTTTTATAGGAGAAGTACTGCTTAATCTGGAGCCAATGGACGTGGAGAGTCATTAGATACTTGCCCCACATGTTTTCCCACGTCCCCACTTTCCATATTTCACTCCTGGGTCGTTTTTAGAAGCGCCGGAAATAGAAAACTTGATTTTTAGGCTGAATGCGACCTTAGTGCGTCCGCACTGCGCTTAGATGGTTCAATTTCTGCTTCTGCGGCATGAGTGCGTCCGCACTAGTGGTCCGTGCGGCCGCATCCTAGATTGGTTTGACATCTGAATTTTTCGCTAAGTCCTGGATGCGTCCGCATTTGGGCACAGTGCGTCCGCACTAGGCTTGGACTTTTCTTGCTTTCCTTCGGGAGTGTGTTGAATTTTGACTAAGTCTGGAATGCGGCCGCATTACAGGTCTGTGCGTCTGCATTCAGGTAAGCATTGGTTCTCCAAATTTTGGCTAAGTATGGAGTGCGTCCGCACTGGGTCTTGTGCGTCCGCATTGGGCTCGGACTTTTTTCTCCTGTTGTATTCTGAGGGCTCCGAATTTGACAAAGTCTTGAGTGCGGCCGCATCAACGGTCAGTGCGTGCGCATTTAGGGTCATTTTTCCTCTTTTTGCCTCCTTTTCTGTAGATTGAAAACAAACAAACGCAGTAACTGATAAGCATAAATTATATACACATTTGATCTAGTTTTTATCATGGAATAACTCTAATTATCATGTATTTTGAATATAAAATGAATTAATTACACTTAGAATCAAGTTACTGCGTTTGCTCGGCTTAAATTTGCAGGAAATGAAGAAAAATGTCCAGTGCGGACGCACGGATTGCGATACGGCCGCACTGAGTACTTAGAAGGATTTCTGAACACGCGCCAATTTGAAAAAGGTATAATGAGGTTTTCATCAAAATCCGTGCGGAAGCACGGATATCGATGCGGACGCGCTCTGGTCGCACAGGAAAAGTCCGAGCCTAGTGCGGACGCAGTGAGAACCAGTGCGGATGCACTCTGGCCGCACTTAAAACGCATTGAAATTTCAGCTTCCGACACACAGTTCGTATTTTGGTCATAACTTGGTCATACGAACTCCGATTTGGATGAATCAAAGTTTGACGGAATCAGGACAACAAGATCTACAACTTTCATGAAGGAAAAATATCCAAATTCGGAATGTAGAATTCCGTGTGGACGCACTAAGGTCGCATTCAGCCTAAAAATCGAGTTTTCTATTTCCGGCGCTTCTAAAAACGACCCAGGAGTGAAATATGGAAAGTAGGGACGTGAGAAAACTTGTGGAGCAAGTATCTAATGACTCTCCATGTCCATTTGCTCCAGAATTAACAAGTACTTCTCCTCTAAAAAGGGCGTCCACTAACTCCACCTTCTAGCCTCTAAATTGGGTATGATCGCTTGCTATAAAAAGGGCTAGAACTTTCCCTTCAAAATCATCCATCCACTACCAATCTCTCTCTACACACACACCCTAGCCATATTTTCTGAAGAAGGTGAAGCTTTCAAGCAAGGAGAAGAAGGGTTTCTTGAGCAAGATTCGGCAAGATTGAGGTTCTAGATTCAAAGGGTGTAATTATTCTTTATTTCATTTCCTCTTGTTATTTGCCAAACTTTGCAATGTTTCTCTCCAAGAGGGAGTAGTTCTCTCTCTAGGGGTTTAGGTCAATGCATGAACTTGTTTAATTCTATTTTATTCGATTATTTGCTTTTATTGTGATTGTTTTATCGGATTTGATTGTTAATTTCTGTGATTTTAATAATTTGTGTTAGAAACATAATTAGTACTTGAATTGTAGCATCTCGTTTTGGTTTCAAAAGAACCAAAATTGACTAGGATCAATAGGATAGTACCAAATTATGAATGCAAATATCTTAGGTTTTAGATTAAGATTCTAACCAATTTAATCTAAGCCGGAACTACAGAAATTAGGGTTAGGGATTTGGTGAATAACCTAAACGAGAAGTCAAACCCTAATTACGACATCTCAAATCGAGTCGGATATTGGTATCATGAACTTAATTGAGAAGTACCAATATTTGATGAGAGGAGAGACTAACAAGAGCTTATAGTCTAGGTAGCTAGGATGAAGAACCTAAAAAGTGAAGTCCGAATTACTTAGACACGTTATTAATTCACGAAAGTGACCCTTAATGACATATTAGGTTAGAAACCTCATCAAATCATACATGAATTTAAGCAAATACCGAATGAATAGAGTTAACAAGGGATTGTAGACCAAAGACCCCTAGATTCTCTAAACCTTGAAAACAAACCGACTTTTCTCTCTTTTACTTTTACTTTTAATTGTTTAAAAACTCATTTCTTAGGGTATTGAACCCAACCTTAGGATTTTTACTACAAACCCCCCAATTTACTTTATTGCACTTTTCTTTCTTTTCTGAAATTTATCATCTAAAGTTGAAAATTAAGTATTTATCTTACTCCTTGTGGTTCGATACCCGATAATATACTACACGGTAGGATTGTATACTTGCGATCTAAACCGAAAGTGTATTTGAGGATAAAGCTTTTTACATATACCATTTGCACGTATCAAGTTTTTGGCACCGTTGCCGGGGAGTATAGTTTAAATACTAAGTTTTTACTTTAGCGATTTATTTCAGATTTTCTTTTACTTTTTGGAAACTAATCTAAGTTCTTTTTCAGCAGTCTATGAGCGCAGGAAAAACCCCTTTTCCGACGATTTTCGACGACGAAGAAGAGCATCTAAGAATGGACCCACCAATCATAAATCCAGCCATCAACGGAGACGACCAATCGGTCCATGACAATCAAGGAAGTAATCAAAGCCCCCGTACGAGGAATGACCCCACCTCGTAACGGGAACCACAACAACAATGGCCGAAACCATCAACATGGCCACCGCTTCGGCTTCATTCCTCATGGCCAAGAGCCACGAATATTAAGCCCTCTCTCATCCATTTGCTTGGCCAAAATCAGTTTGGGGGAGCCCTCAACGAAGATCCACACGCCCATTTGGCGGTTTTCGAAGAACACTGCGGCACTTTTGCCCGAGAAGGAGACGAGCTAGACAACCTCAAACTCAAATGCTTCCACTTGTCCCTCCGAGACAATGCAAGAACGTGGCTAAGGACCGTCAACCGGGACAATATTGACACATGGGACGACATGGAGAAATTGTTTTTAGGAAAATACTTTCCTCCATCCAAGACCCAACACTTCCGGTCGAAGATCACAACGTTCAAGCAAGCCGAGGAGGAGTCTCTAACCGAGGCATGGGATCGATGGGCGGAGCTCCAACGCTTGTGCCCTAACCATGGCCTTGACATGTGGTTGCTCTTTCAATTTTTTTATGGAGGTTGTACAATAGCTACTAAAACTCACTTAAATTCTGCTGCAGGTGGAAACATGTCAAGGATGGATCCCGAGCAAGCCATGCTAATGATTGAGGATATGGCGATCAACCAAAGGGAGTGGACAGCCGAAAGAGGTGGACGAACCTCCAACACACCGGGGATCATAAAAGTCGATGAAGTTACCGCCTTGAGAGCACAAATGGAGGCCTTGCAACATCAAATGACACAAATGCAAAACGTCAAAGCCGTGACGAAGAAGGCTCCATGCGGCATATGTGGAGATGCGACTCATATCACCGCCAATTGCCAAGTCCTTATGGAAGGAGAGGAAGTCGAGCAAGTGAACTCCATGTTCTACAATCAAGGTGATAAGAGGAATGACCCGATCTACAATAAGGTTAGGCACAATTATAATTTCAATTCAAATGCATACAACCCTAACTCAAGGTGGAACCATCCGAATTTCAAATGGGAGACCGAAAATGACAACTCCAACCAATTCCAAGGTAATTCCAACCAATATCAAAATTGGTCAAACCAAAACTCTTACCAAGATCCCTCCCAACTCTCCAAGTTGGAAAAGATGATCGAAGAGTACATCGATTACCAAAGGAACACCAACAACGATTTCAACAAAAGGTTTGAGTTCTTAGAGACTAAGACAAAGATGCTAGAGACACAAATAGCACAACAAGCTTCTTCATCCTCTCGCCAACAAGGCACACTTCCGGGCAAGCCGGACATCAACCCTAGGGAGCATGTGAATGCCGTGACGTTGAGGAAAGAGAAGGACTATGAAGGCCCTATGATGCCTGACAAAGAAGAGCAGCAACTTCAAAAGGAGACACAAAACGCTTCAGCTTCTCTGAGTTCAGCCGCAAGCCCCACGAGTGCCGACGCACCAGCATCGGAAAAGGTAAAACATGCTGAAACCACTAAGTATATTCCACCACTCAGGTTTGTACCATTTCCTCAAAGGTTAGTGAAGAATAAACTAGACCAACCAATTACCGAGACAATATCTCAAATGCCAAATTTGTCCAAATTTTTTAAAGATGTATTAACAAAAAAGCGGACAATTGAGGATAGTGAATCTGCGGTATTAAATGAAAAATGTAGCACAATCTTTTCGTCTAGTTTACCCCCAAAACTGAAAGATCCTGGTAGTTTCTCGATACCTTGCTCTATAGACACCATATATGTTGAAAATGCAATGTGTGATTTAGGGGCAAGTGTAAGTATCATGCCTAAATCGGTTTATGACAAACTTGAGTCGGGTAATTTGGTACCAACCAATATGACATTAACTCTTGCCGATGGGACTGAACGATCTCCACTTGGTATCTTGAAAAATGTGGTTGTGAAAATTGGTAAGATTAAGATTCCTGCCGATTTTGTTGTCATTGAAACGGATGCTCAATTAACAGTTCTCTTAGGTCGAGCTCTATTGGCAACAGCAGGTGCCAGCATCAAAGTCAAAGAAGGGGAACTTTCTTTCTCCGTTGGGAAGAAGAAAGAAAAATTTCAATTTCATAAACCATTAAAACCTCCTAACAAAAATTCAGTTTGCATGATAGAAGTTTCACAGGTGAATATAAAATCGATGCAAGAGAAGTCAGTGGCAACATCTGAAACTGACAAACCACGAGATGTCGACAAGACGAAACAAATTTGGTTCATGAAAGACAAATCCATGAAATTGATAGAAAAACTCAAGAATAGGAGCAAGAAGAAATTTAAGGAGAAAGACAAACCAAAAGAAGCAAGTTGCGGAGGAATCCCCTCCTTCTAACATAATGAGCCTCAACAAGTCGAGCTCACGACGTAAAATTGAGCGCTTCTTGGGAGGCAACCCAAGTCCTTCTCGTTCCTTCCTTCTACTCGAACCGCCGTCTCTTCGCCTCTACGACGGTTCTTCACACAAGGTTCTTCACACAAGTTAAGCTTTCATATTTCCTCTTATTTACTTTAGTTTATTTTAAAGCATTGGGGACAATGCTTGATTTAAGCTTGGGGGATGAGAAGAAATTGTATCTTGCATTTAGATTAAATTTTTAAATTTTTTGCATTTTTTAGGATTTATAACCTTGATTTTTACTTGACCATGAATAGGGTTAGTAATTTTGAACTTAATTGATTGAAATTGCGAACTTGTCAAGATGTTTTACGAGGTTATGAAAAATAGAGTCTTGCATAATTGGACTTAATTGTCTAAAAATGCATAAAGTATAAAATCACGTTTAATTTTTGTGTTAAAAGTTGGCAAAAATAAAAGTTTTGATAAAATTTGAGTGATTTTTCCAAAATTAGATATTTTAATGCGAATTTTAACAAATTTTTAGAAATATCCTTGGAATAGTTTGAAATAACCACATAATTTGGCGAAAAACTTTGTGGAAATAAAGGCGTACGAATTTGAAACATTAGGAATTTAAATTTATTAAGGAAGCAATTTAGATGTGGTGTGAATTAATACCCTTAGATGTGTGAATTTTTGCAAAAATTGTTGAAAACATTTTAAAATTGAAATTTTTGACTCCTCTTACCTATGATACGGCGACATGACGTACTTATGGTTATGAGTCATTGGCACTCCTGCTCCACTAGTCTCCCGATAAAATTGACATTCGTGTTGGTGGAAGGGTTAGACTATGAGCATGCAAAGCACCCTTGAATTAGAACGGTTGGGTACAGTTAACTACTTGTAACTAACCGGTGCTTAAATGAGGATTGGGAAAATAGTGCCATAAAATAAAAGAAAAATAGAAAAATCAAAAAGAGCAACAAAAATGTGAATTTTGCAATATACCAACACAAAGCTTAATCCAAGTTTGGGGGATTTCTTTTCGTCACAAATAAAATGCATGTCTTTTAATAAATTTGGATGAATAAAGTTTGCAAATTCTAAACCCTTTAAGGAAATAAAAGTTAGAGTAATCGAATTGTGGGGTGAAGTATGATTAACCAAGGGTAGAACTTTAAACTTGTAGAAATTTACATTGAGATTTTTAATTTTAGCAAGATCATACAAATTTTTCAAAGTATACTTGGTATAGGGGTTAAATTTGAGATCGAATTGTAGTCCAAGTTTAGATATTGCTTGAGGACAAGCAAGGTTCAAGCTTGGGGGATTTTGATAAGCATAAATTATATACACATTTGATCTAGTTTTTATCATGGAATAACTCTAATTATCATGTATTTTGAATATAAAATGAATTAATTACACTTAGAATCAAGTTACTGCGTTTGCTCGGCTTAAATTTGCAGGAAATGAAGAAAAATGCCCAGTGCGGACGCACGGATTGCGATACGGCCACACTGAGTACTTAGAATGATTTCTGAACACGCGCCAATTTGAAAAAGGTATAATGAGGTTTTCATCAAAATCCGTGCGGAAGCACGGATATCGATGCGGACGCGCTCTGGTCGCACAGGAAAAGTCCGAGCCTAGTGCGGACGCAGTGAGAACCAGTGCGGATGCACTCTGGCCGCACTTAAAACGCATTGAAATTTCAGCTTCCGACACACAGTTCGTATTTTGGTCATAACTTGGTCATACGAACTCCGATTTGGATGAATCAAAGTTTGACGGAATCAGAACAACAAGATCTACAACTTCCATGAAGGAACAATATCCAAATTCGGAATGTAGAATTCCGTGTGGACGCACTAAGGTCGCATTCAGCCTAAAAATCGAGTTTTCTATTTCCGGCGCTTCTAAAAACGACCCAGGAGTGAAATATGGAAAGTAGGGACGTGAGAAAACTTGTGGAGCAAGTATCTAATGACTCTCCATGTCCATTTGCTCCAGAATTAACAAGTACTTCTCCTCTAAAAAGGGCGTCCACTAACTCCACCTTCTAGCCTCTAAATTGGGTATGATCTCTTGCTATAAAAAGGGCTAGAACTTTCCCTTCAAAATCATCCATCCACTACCAATCTCTCTCTACACACACAACTCAGCCATATTTTCTGAAGAAGGTGAAGCTTTCAAGCAAGGAGAAGAAGGGTTTCTTGAGCAAGATTCGGCAAGATTGAGGTTCTAGATTCAAAGGGTGTAATTATTCTTTATTTCATTTCCTCTTGTTATTTGCCAAACTTTGCAATGTTTCCCTCCAAGAGGGAGTAGTTCTCTCTCTAGGGGTTTAGGTCAATGCATGAACTTGTTTAATTCTATTTTATTCGATTATTTGCTTTTATTGTGATTGTTTTATCGGATTTGATTGTTAATTTCTGTGATTTTAATAATTTGTGTTAGAAACATAATTAGTACTTGAATTGTAGCATCTCGTTTTGGTTTCAAAAGAACCAAAATTGACTAGGATCAATATGATAGTACCAAATTATGAATGCAAATATCTTAGGTTTTAGATTAAGATTCTAACCAATTTAATCTAAGCCGGAACTACAGAAATTAGGGTTAGGGATTTGGTGAATAACCTAAACGAGAAGTCAAACCCTAATTACGACATCTCAAATCGAGTCGGATATTGGTATCATGAACTTAATTGAGAAGTACCAATATTTGATGAGAGGAGAGACTAACAAGAGCTTATAGTCTAGGTAGCTAGGATGAAGAACCTAAAAAGTGAAGTCCGAATTACTTAGACACGTTATTAATTCACGAAAGTGACCCTTAATGACATATTAGGTTAGAAACCTCATCAAATCATACATGAATTTAATCAAATACCGAATGAATAGAGTTAACAAGGGATTGTAGACCAAAGACCCCTAGATTCTCTAAACCTTGAAAACAAACCGACTTTTCTCTCTTTTACTTTTACTTTTAATTGTTTAAAAACTCATTTCTTAGTGTATTGAACCCAACCTTAGGATTTTTACTACAAACCCCCCAATTTACTTTATTGCACTTTTCTTTCTTTTCTGAAATTTATCATCTAAAGTTGAAAATTAAGTATTTATCTTACTCCTTGTGGTTCGATACCCGATAATATACTACACGGTAGGATTGTATACTTGCGATCTAAACCGAAAGTGTATTTGAGGATAAAGCTTTTTACATATACCCTTTGCACGTATCAGTAACTTGATTCTTGATGTATTCTATCCTTTTTGTATGAAAATACAAGATATTTGGTATTGTTTTGTAATAAAAATCGGATCGAATATGTATATATTTTAGACCTATCATTCCACCACCTCAAGATTTTGTAGTCTCCCTTCTTGCTATTCTGCATAACCAACTTCTTTAGTTTCAGACCGAAAGATATAATTTAACAGTTTATAGCATGAAAAATAAATCTACTGTCAATACAAATATGTTGTCGAAAAAGACGGACAACCATACATTTGGCCAAGTATATATTCGTTTCCTATAATAAGTACAACCTAAAAGAGATGCAACAAATGCCCGTGAAATTGACATGTCTTTACTAAAATTTGGACATAGTCAGCAGGTGAAAGTTACCAAAGAAAACAAAATTTAGGTAGATTTGTCCTTTTCCTAATAGACCAACAATTTTGTATTTGTCGGAAACTGGAAAAAAAAAAATCCTTAATAACGAAATTAGCTAACAGGATATACAATACCGGTGCATAAAGATTTGTGTTCATAGGCACAGGCCCTATTAGTTTGCTGCCCGCATTGCGGGAGGTGGGAGCGAAATGAGACGAAGGAATGCAACGATGTGGGAAATGACGTTTCTACCCTCTATAACACAGGAGTATCTTCTTTACTAATTGAAATGAAGGAGTCGAAGATCGACATGAGCTATTCCTTCTTCGATACAAACAAAGTTGTGCTTCAATATGTCAGCCAACCGCAATTGCACCATCGGCAATTGCACCATCCTAAAATCCAACCACAGGAACTCTCAGAATTTGTATCCTCTGCATTAACTAGAGAATCTTTTGAGTTAATGAATCTTGACCGTCTAATTTATTTTAAGATTCGTGCAAACTAGATCTACACTAATATCAAAGAGTCCCAATGTTATAGGCATGAGCTAGATTGACTCCTTTTCAAATCAAACGGTTAAAATTTATTAATTCAAAATATTCTCTTTTAAAATATTCTCTTTTAAGTTAATGCAGAGGATACGGATCCGAAGTCTCAAGGACAAAATCTTAATAGGGGTTTTTTCAGTTGGGTTCTGATTAAAAATTGGCATGACCCGAAAAAGAATAAGGCGTGGTTGAATAAGGGTCAAATTATATATGGGCCTTGTGAAAGCTATGTAATATATGAAAATATATCGGGCCTATTAATTGTTGGATGACATATGAATTTATGAACTATTGGCAGATTTATTCACGTGAGGGGGCGAGGCCTCTGATGTCTGGTTGTTCAATTTTCGTTAAGATCTGTGTGAACATGATTCAAACAAATTTTAAAGTTATTTTGTAAATTTTGATGTGGATAGAATAGCTCCGATAAGATATCGAACTGAATTTGATGTGATATCTATCATACTGCTCCGGATTCACATATTTTCACCGAAAAAATATATACATTTTTAAATATTTGAACTGTCTAATAACAATTTTTTCTATCTATAAAATAGAAAAATAAAATTTAAAATATGAAATTTGGTCCCTTCACAATCGTCCATAGGTGGAAGTAAAATACGATTGTATGACTTGTATAAAATTTCATTTCATAAAATACGAGAATAGTGCGTAAAAGCTGAATGAATGTTAAGGTCACGGAGATGACTTGAGAGCAGGTCCGACGGGCATCGAACCTACTTTGGTTTGATAGATTTAATCACTGTCGATCTGCTTTAAGATTCGTGCGAACACTTTAATTTTCGTGCTGTCTGTTTCAATTATCGTGCAGACAAATCTTAAGTTAGATCGGACGGTTATCATGCTCATTGAATCTAAACGTAGGTCCGATGGGCATCGGACGTACTCCGTTCTCCACCGAGATAGCTGCTGCGCTTAACATTTTAGCTTAAAAATTTCTGATAAATTTGAAACATCAACATCCAAATTATGTGAACATAATCTATTTTATGGCCGATATGTTACCTCCTAAATTTCTAAATTTTAAAATTGTTTTCTGCATCATTAAGAAGTTAGAAAATATAAGTTAGAGAAGTTTCTTCAGCACATTTAATTTTCAAATTTATAATTTTGGAATTATATTAAGCCCAATTATATGCAAGAGGTCGTCCTTCACATGTATAACCATACTACTGGGCGTTTGATCTTGGAAAATAAATTGAATTTGTGGTCAAAAAATATTTTAATTTTTCTTAAATTTTGTTTCTTTTGAACGATCTACAGATACTTAAAATGCAAAAAGAAAATTTTTCCGCATCAAGATTCGTGCAAACTTCATCCAAACAAATATTTAAGTTGGTTGTGTGAATCTTAATGCACATCAGATGACTCTGACGTAGCATCAGACCGAACTTAATCCGATACTCATTGGACTGCTCATGATCATAGTAACAATACTTGCGAATAATTCGCGTTTAATTCGCGAATAAAACGTTTTTGGGGTGTTTTCGAACCGAATGGCGTATTATTCGTTGACCGAACACAACGCGAATAAAACGCGTATTTAACGAATTTAACGAATAAAACGCGTTTTTTTCAACTTTTTTTTCGAAAAAAAAAAAAAAAAAATCGCGGTACTGTGCGCTCAGCGCTGTGCGACTGCGAACTGCGCAGGTTTCCTTCCCCAGGCTGCCTGGCACCCCACGTGATTCATTTCCATTTTCATTTTAATATATTTTTTACTGTGCTATTGATCTTCTGTGGCAATGAGATCATTTCTCCAATCCCATTTCATTTTAATATATTTTTTACTATGTTATTGATCTTTTGTGGCAATGAGCTCATTTCCCCATTCATTTTAATATTTTTTTTTACTATGTTATTGATCTTCTGTGGCAAGTTCTAGCAGTATATCTTATACTAAATCATCGGTAATTAATTAAATATGCACTGAGGTCTCGTACTGTAATTCCGAATTATTCCCGAATTATACCCGAATCACGAATTTTTGACCCTGCCGAACCGAACCCGAATTATTCATTTGTTACTATGCTCATGATTACATTACTTTAAAGTTTAAATAATTCTTTAAAAGTATCAATTCACCCCCTCTAGAGTTCGGATCTCCTAAAGTAACCCAATTCACTCCACCTCGGGCCGGATTGATGCGGATTCGAATCAGATGGTTCAGATCTAAACTAAAAAATTGGGTTACTTTATGGGATCCGGAAAACCGCCCACCCCCCCCCCCCCCCCCCCCCCCCCCCATCCATGATTTTGTATATTTAATCTAAATATATCTTCTCTACTATCCACAAGATTCCCCAAAAAAATCTCATCCAATGGGGGCCAAGTTTTAAATACACGGCCCAACTCAACCCAAATCTCAAGGCCAGAATGAAACATTTCTCTCCCTTATCTAGCCTTCCTTCCACGTGTCACAATTCTACTGGCTCCTCAGATTCAGGGTTAATCTCACAAGCTTCAACCTCATTCCAGAATTAGATTTCCTGGGGCCCACTCCTTTGTAGTCCATATTTGTTTCATACTTGCAAGTGATAATCACACACTTTTTTTAAAATTTAGTACCAAGAAAAATCAAGAGAAAGAAAGGTGAGAAATGGCAACACAAGCTATTCTTTCTTCAGTGGAGGCTGGAAGGCAGTTGCTTGGAAGGAGGCCATTTAGGTCAATTTCTACCACCAGAAGAGCTTCTTTTGTTGTCAGGGCAACCGCTACACCTCCAGCCAAGGTTCAACATAATTAAAAGTTTCAGTTTTGTGCTTCAAAAATTATAATTTGTACAACATTTTATACTATTAGATCTCTCGTAAAAAAAAATTACAGAATATTAATTTTCTGATTTCGCTCCTGCTCTTTGGTTTCAGTAATGTATAGTGACTAATTGATCTCAAATTAAGTATCAGAACCAAATGTTATGTTGAACTAGGATGCAATAATTTCCTTGTTTAATGATCGATTGATAGAAAGATTCGGTGGTTATTCGAAATGCTTTTCGAAACATCTGATTTTGATCTGTGCAACAGATTAGGTAACAAGGCATGACAAATTGTAACAATAGTAAGATTGGTCTTTTTTGTTGCAGCAAAACACAAACAGGCAGCTATGGTTCGCATCGAAGCAGTCACTGTCTTACCTAGATGGAAGGTAACATACATGAAATATCATCTATGAAATACAACTTTCAAGTATCCTACTGAAAACCCACTCACCTCACTGCTTACTCATATTTTTTACAGCCTGCCAGGTGACTACGGGTTCGACCCACTGGGCCTTTCTGACCCAGAGGGCACCGGAGGTTTCATCGAGCCCAAGTGGCTAGCTTATGGTGAAATCATCAACGGTCGGTACGCTATGCTCGGTGTAGTCGGCGCCATCGCCCCAGAAATTCTAGGCAAGGCAGGTCTAATACCAGAAGAAACTGCTTTGCCCTGGTTCAAGACAGGTGTCATCCCATTTGCTGGCACATACAACTACTGGGCTGACCCGTACACGCTCTTTGTCTTGGAATTGGCTCTCATGGGCTTTGCTGAGCACAGACGGTTTCAGGACTGGGCCAAGCCTGGGTCAATGGGGAAACAATACTTCCTTGGGTTCGAGAAGTTCTTGGGTGGGTCCGGTGACCCGGCGTACCCTGGTGGGCCCTTATTTAACCCACTAGGTTTCGGGAAGGATGAGAAGTCCATGAAGGACTTGAAATTGAAGGAGGTGAAGAATGGGAGACTTGCCATGTTGGCAATTTTGGGTTTCTTTATTCAAGCACTTGTGACTGGCGACGGGCCATACCAGAACCTGCTCGACCACTTGGCCGACCCAGTCAACAACAATGTGTTGACTAGACTCAGCTTCCACTAAGGTTACAGTCGGCAATCCGAAGAGCTTACAGTTCTGGTATCTGTTGATTTGTCGATTTGTACTGTTAATGTGATAACACTTTTGTGGAGGCTTGTATTGTTTGTATCATATGATTTGCAGGAAGCAATTCTCAGGAGAAATGTAACTTTATTGGCAGACTTCTACTTGTGTTAATATATGCTATTAAATCAATTTTTCATTACAAAATTTTCTCCTTTGAAACAAAGTCCAATCCATATTATTTTTTTTTATATTAACTATATCTTTTGGCATAAACATAAATTTTGTTTAGCCAAAAATTTATGTCTCAAGAAGAAGTAGATTTGTTTCCATCTGAGATAATGAGACAGAACATTATGTTGGTCTAGTAGAATTTTAACAGTCAGTAGAGCATTAGGTCTAGGTCTTTCAGCGTTAAAGCATAACTCAGGAACTGACATGACTATTTGTTATTATACCCTGTAACATTTGTGTTTTATTGTTGATTACAAAATCTACAAGCCAGGTATGAAACAATACGATAAAGCCCGTCAGTTCGGCTGATGCCTGGTTCCCATACAAAAAAAGTTCAGCCGAAACCCAACTTAATTTTCTTTGCAGTACATGACAGGAAACCAACTCAACCTAAACCCAAAAAATCCACACCCTTAACCTGACAAGACCAGAATCCGAGCTTATCCATAACCCGAGCTGATGCTTTTGCGGTTAAAACTAAACCCGAGTGCAACCATGGAGCACCACACCTCACCATGCTCAACGACTTGTGACTTGGTTCCAACTAGAAAAAGGGTCAACCAATCCAAAACAACGCAGGTCTAATACCCAATAAACTTAACATCATAGCACACCTGTGTCCAAAACCCGAATGACCCTGAATCCAAATCTGATCCCAAATAATTCAGATCAGAGAACAACCAAAATCAAATATCTGACTAATAAACAAAACCCTAACGATCTGAGACCCAAAAATCAATCTGAATCCTATAGCCCGAGACCTGAACCCAAGCTCACTGAAAATCAAAACACTCCGACTTGTTCACTTGGGCCACCTGCCGGTACAAGTTCATCACAATCCACACTTTTGTATTGTAGATAACAACAGCCTACAGATGCCTCCATCATGAAAATGGAAGTTGGTAATACCAATATATAAAAATTTGCCGACATTAACTGGTCGACAATTGCATTCACTGGTGTATCCCATGCAGTCCTGTTAGGCTCAAGTTTATCTCTCTCAGCTTGGCTATACTATAAGTTTATAAATTGTTCTGTAACTCAATTTTATATTGTAGTCCTGACAGAATATCATGCAAATGTTTAATATGAATTGATAAATTTATACATTTGTTCCTATAATTATAAAACATGCCTTGTAGAATGAAAACCTCAGTCTACTTCTATTTATCAAACAAAATTTGTGCAAGTGTTAAAAAATAACCAAAAATTAACAACGCAAAATAAAGGTAATTTTACCATAAAGATAATCAATCACTAATTAAGTCTAGTAAAAGCTAGTGCGACTCAGGAAAAAAATCCCATGCCGGTCAAACTAGTCTGCAACAAGAAGCAAATTGTGGTCAAACCCAGCAACAGCTTGTAAAACCCTAAACCCCTCTAAACTCTCATTAAGAGCAGGCTCCGGTTCATCCATTGAGTGCCCCAATCCCAGTCGTCCATTTCGACCAGAACCCCATATGAACACCTTCCCTTCTTCAGTTAAAGCAAGGGAATGGACACGTCCAGCTGAGACTGACAGAATGTGTTCTCCTTCCAAACCCTCAACTAAACCTGGGACTTCATTGTTGCCACTGCGGCCTAACTGAGATCCTATATTCCAACCCCATGAGAGAACGACAGTTTTATAACTAGTGTTGTTTTCGGTAGTAGAACTGTGGCACAGCGCTAAAGAGTGGCCAAGGCCAGATGCCAGAGAGATTGGGTTAAAGCTGCTGATGTCAGCAACTGGGAGGAGACTTGGTTCTCCAGTTTTGCGGGCCAATTGGCCATATGTGTTTTCCCCTCCGCTTAATAGTGTGCCATCACCTAATACAGCACAAAACAAGTAGAAAAAAGAATAGTGTTATTCATTTATTATGCAAGGGCAAACCGCAATTCATTCACTACACAGAAAGAGAGAGAGAGAGAGAGAGAGAGAGAGAGAGGCCTCACCACATAGCACTAGAGAATGGTCAAGACCACATGACACGTCAGAAACTGTAACATCGCTTGTTTCCTTAACAAGGCAAGGCTCCCAAATTATGGGCATATTATCTTCTCGCTTAATTCTCTCTTCAACTAATTCCTTTACCAATTCAAACATAGGCGTCTTTCTCTCAACATCTGACAACCCTGCAAGATTTTCATATATAGAGGGGGTTGAGTGAAAAATGGAAGCCATTTGACCCAATCTCCCTTCATCTGAGTAGCCCCAACCGAAGAGCTTTCCTTCTCTTGTCACCGCTAATGCATGACCCCACCCTAAAGATACCTATATCCAATCATCATTTTACCATATCCATGAAACTAAAGTTTTGTTTTATGGGTCAAATGTAATATCTTGGGATTAAAAGTAAATACAAGGCCCTGAGATTTTTAAGCTAACCAAATATCTTTCAAGTGAATTTCTACTCAACTTCAATTTTGGTGTTTCTTGAGTTAAAAAAAATGGATCAGGTGTAGGCATTGTTGGGCTTTCTTGGATTTGTAGTTTTTATATTTCAGAGCAGAGACACAAGTTCTAGAGCTTCATCTCAGGTTCTCTAAGTCATGTAAAGTTCTACTAGATATGGGTCATTTCAGTTACACTTTGTTCCGAAATTCTGGTCATATTTAGGTCAAGTCAGGCTAGTTGACTTCTCAAAAAACTAGTCTGTCAGGTTCAGATTTAAACAGGCTGGGTGGGTTCTCTAACTAGGATCCAAGTCTAGCAATCACAGATATTGAACAGGCTAGATGCAACAAAACAGATTAGTCTGGTTTAGGTTTGTATAAGTATTGTACATGTAAACTATTGTAATCCTATAATTTAGTACCATTTTACCCTTTTGTAGTAATCAGGATAACAGTATTGATCAGCACAAAGGCACAATTACTACATACCTTGAGTATATCACAGCCGATAAGGGACTTGACCCGAGAAGGTGCCTTTACTTCAATTACATCTCTACCAAGGCCGAGTTGACCACGCTTTGATCGGCCCCACACCCACAACGAACCATCTGTTCCAATAGCTGAAGAAGTAACACCAGATGCTGAGACTGCACGGATCTCAACACCATCCAAGCCTCTCACTCTCTCGGGTTTACTCCAACTATTTCTACAAAGATTTAAAAAGGAAAAAGACAAAGCCAGCTTAGATTATCCTTCATCTAATCAACTTTGGAGTTTGAAAAGTATCATATAACCTCCATATAATGAGAAATTATTTCCACTTTCTCACTCTATAAGAAGAAAAATTAAATTAAGGGAAAGAGGAGTTGTAACCTCGGCGAATCAATGCATCTGCCAAGCTGGCCCTCCTCATTGCGGCCCCACGCCCAGACTTCACCCTCTGCAGTTACAGCAAGTGAGTGATAATGTCCTGCCGCCACTTGTATGATATTACACGGAAGCTCAGGGACCTGTATGTAAGTTGCGATTATTAATATCAGAAATTTCTTTTCTAGCGGGACCATTTTGTAAATTACAATATAGAAGCGAAGAAAGTGTGAAAGTGGAGACCTTGGTGGGCTCGTAGGCATCGGTGGAGGGGGCAGGGAGCCCGAGAGCGCCATTGCTGTTGTCTCCAAAGCTCCAAACGGATCCCCATTTCTCTCCAGTACAGAAGCAACGGGAGAGAACCAATCTTAGCTGAGGATAGGATAGTCGATCTCTTGTGAGGAGTGATGATCGCATGCTTGCGATTGAGAGAGCGAGAGACGAGAACTGAAATTAAAGAATGTTATCGGGTTCGTTCGATGCAAATTAATCTACGAAGATTTATACCCGATTGTCGGGAAACCGGGGACGCAGTTACGCACCACAAGGGAGGGAAATAAATCTGCTGTTCTTAAGGGAATAACAGGAACTTCTTGTTCAGACTCTAACCGTTCAAATTTTTGTATGCGCGACTCTCAACAAAATAACTTTTCCATGCACGAATGTCAACAAAGATCAACGGTTAAAATCTGAATAACAGGTTCATGTTATTCCTTTCGAATAACAGCAGATTTATTTCCACAAGGGAGTGCCACAGGATCTGTAGTCTGTAGTCTGTACTGTTGTAAAAGCTGTGAGCCTACCCCACCAGTAAATATTTGAACAGGGCACTTTTTACTTCATGCAGCGCACGAATTATTTGTAACGCAGTTTTGATTCTACAGTCCATGCGCTGCATGAAGCTAAAACTACTTTGTTAAACTCTTTACCCTACCCCACCAAAACAATCCTGAGTGGGCCCCACCTCCTAGAAAAGTGCTCGTAAGCCAACATTCTGCGCGTGCGTATCCTCTGAGATATCTCATATTTTGCGTGACCGACGTGTCCGGTGCCTACTGGCGGATGTGCAGGGGCCAGTATTATTTGAGCCTTGAGATTTGTGCAGAACGTATTTGAACGGTTGAGATTTTCTAAAAGGTCATGCAAAATATGAGATATCTCAGAGGATGGGAATTCACATTCTGCCGCACACGACACGGCAGTTATCCAGAAATTGATATTCTGGACCTGGTCTATTCACAAGTCAATAGAGCCGAATGACTGAAATCCGGGCCTCATCTGATCTTCTATCCACATACACTGGGTCCAGGAAAAATTCGGATCCCATTTACTCAAATTTTGAGTTTGGATCCTAACCGTCCGATGTGCTTTGGCACGAATATTAAAGAGGTTCCGTGGATTCCACATCTGATCGAACGGTTGGGATCCAAACCCCAAAATTTGAGTTACTTTAGAGTATCCGGACCCGTGGAGGTAAACGGTAAAAAATGTAATATATAATCGATATAGTTGTTATCTGATTATCTCAGAATCGATCCGTTCTAAATTCTGAAAAACACACATTATAAAAACTAGAGTTTGATAGCGACCGCTGGGGAGAGGATGAGGTCGGAACCGTTAGTGCCAGAAAATAAAAGTTTCCTCCATACGAGGCACGAAAGTCGACAAAAGGCATTCATTCAATAAAAGTGCTTTATATAGCATACAATCGGTTCCCCAACCCACATCGATAATTGTCCTTCTTTGTTTAGTTCTCTGTTCTCTGTTCTCCCCCTTTTTAACCTCTCAAGGTACGATCTCAGATTTCTCTTAAAATTTATTGCTGGAGTTAAGAATTTCTTTGCTGTCAGTAAGCGGTTGGTATTTCATATAAAAAGATTCTCTTTAATTTTGTAGAAGAACCATCTCCTCACCAAAGATTTGTCCTTTGCTAATCTTGTGTTCATTTAATAGTATTATGAGCTGCTGCTGATTAGTAAGTGGGTAATGGTGATTAATATATTTGGTATTATTAACAAAAACATTTGAGTTTGTTTAAAAGAAAGACACTACTACTACTAGAGCAGTAAAGGTTTTTTTTTCTCTTTGAAAATCTATATGCCCTCCAAAGCCTTTTGAAAGTAAAACTTTCCCATATACCCCTGTAAACCCTGTAATTTTTCCATGCCATATTTAATCTCAATACTTAACAAATTTGGTTTTGAATTAAACAATTGTTTTTCAATTTGTTCTTTTTATAGGTTTTGATTTGATCAATTAACATGACATCTACTGCAACTGCCGAGCTGTGCGACACCAACCAGCGCTTGGTTAAAAGTGGAGAAGTGAGAGTCCTTGAGCCTATATTCAAAATTTATGGGCACAGTCACATTTTTTCAGGCCCAATTGTCACACTGAAAGTTTTTGAGGATAATGTGATTGTCAGGGAAGTTTTAGAAACAAAAGGAGAAGGTAAATTGTCAACTTGAATCTTCAAATTTGGTGATACTTCGAAGAACCAATTGCTGTCTTGTTAGGTTGTAATTTATCAGTAGAGTATATACTGGTATCTCTGACTTTGTACTTGGTGGTACTGTATGTCAGAACAAATCCATTTTTAGGCATAACCTTCGGTATCTGACTAAAGACCTGACTTTGCGAAAATCAAGTTAAGAATAAGAAAGAAAACTACTGACAATATCTGATTTCTCTTTAGTACCCTAAATTTATCGAAACCTAAGCCCAGGGGCAAACCCAGAAATTAGGTCAGGGGTAGGCAAGAAAATAAGTTGCGCCAGGAAGAAAATGAATTTGGTCCAAGGGGTGAGCAAGGCAATAACCCAAAAATACACGGGTCAAAATTATTTTTCAAAATCCAGTTGTGGGCCTTACTGGGTCCGCCCCTGCCTAAGCCATACAGTACTGAACCCCCTAAGGTAACGCTTGATGCTAGAACACATAAAGGCTTTCATCTCTACATATTTAACAGTTGAACCAATCAAAAAATTTAATACCCTACAAAACGAAATTACAACTCCAAAACAGTTTTACCCCAAATGATAGCCTACAGATATAAATAGCCGTAACCAGAACACAAAAGCTTAGTTTGCCTGTTTTTCACATCTGTGCCATGAACTCAAATTTCAAACCCAAACCAGTTTTAATCATTATATTATGCTTATCTGACACAAACACAAATCCTAATATACAGAAAAAGCTCATAAGGTGTATCATTGCAAATTTGCAATATCGATCAATTCGGATGTTTACCTCTTATTTTGCATTTCAGGGAGAGTGCTAGTGATAGATGGTGGAGGCAGTCAGAGGTGCGCTTTACTTGGTGGTAACCTCGCTCAGCTGGCACATAACATGAGCTGGGCCGGCATTATAGTTAACGGCTGTGTCAGAGATGTCGATGAGATCAACATTACTGACATCGGTGTCCGTGCTATCGGGTCCAACCCTCTCAAATCCAATAAGAGAGGCATAGGGGAGAAGAACATACCGGTTTCAATGGGTGGTACCTTGATTTTTCCAGGGGAGTGGCTTTATGCTGACAGTGATGGTGTTATAATTTCCAAGAATGAACTCACTGTTTGATTTTCTGATTTTTTTTTTTTTTAATGTCTCCATCTCTCTCTACCTGGCAATAAATAGAGATTTTCTTTTGATAGAATATTGAAAATAAAAGTATGGATTATGGTATTCAAATCTAAAGTAACTTCTTTTGCCGGAACTCTAATAATTTGATATTTATCAAACAAATGTAATTAATTGCTAATAGTTAGTAACTTCCTTCTTTTATTTGGCCAGTGCTACATCTGATATTTTGTGGATATGTCGTCTGCTGGGTAAATTTTTTAACAGAACAGTTTTGGCTTCATGCAGCCAAAGACTAGAGAATTAAAATAGTGATGCATGTGGTTTGTGCGCTGGATGAAGTCAAAACTGCTCTGTTAAATTTTTTATCCCATCTGTTGGAGATAAAAATTAGGAAATAACACTAACGGCTCTTAGCCTTGTAAAAAAAAATATATATACTTCAAAGTGGATATTGTAAATTATGATAAATCAATAAAGCAAACAATTCTCGGGCACGAACGCCCCAAATGGTAGAAATACCTGGAGGAGATCATTCAATCATGCTGGTGCCGTATCCATTTCTAGGTAAGAAAGCAGGAGTTGAAGAAGCAATGTGTGGGCACTATCCTCGCCTAGTCCGCGCCTGACCCAAGTCGTTTCCGATGATATCGACGAGTCAACGCTCAAATAGACTATGAAAGTCAAATCGACCATGGAACCGATAAGGCGACCCTTCACCATGGAACCGATAAGACGACCCCGTAGAAGGGTGGGTGATTTTCGGAGACAGGCTGTCCCCTCCCAATGTAGGAAAGAATAGCAGTGGGGATACATTTAATGTTAACAATAAGACAGTTAAGGAATGAGTGAGGATACATGAGTGGGCCCGTTCGGATTTTTTACTGTTTACGAGTGAAATTTTTTTTTTTCTCATGAACAGTAAAAAATCAGTTCAAATTTATCCATTCCTGTGTCCATTCCCTCGGAGGCCGAATAGGCCCTAGTGTTAACAATAAGACAGTTAAAGAAATGAGAGAGCACGTTATTATCCCTGTAAGTGCAAAAGGTGTACTGTACTAATCATAATAAATAATAATATGCTTACTTCTCAATAATACATAATCAGTTACTAAGGTTGTATATTAAAAAAAAAAAAGTTCGAGAATTATGCATTTTGTAAATAACATATTGTTGAAAAAATGACATCATTGAACATATGATCACCAAAATTTGTTACATGAAAATTTAGTTTCAAATATGAATTTTTTTTTTTTGAGTAAAGTTAGGTGTCAAGCATTTCAAATATGAATATTAAATAAAAATGAAAAAATATGATTTTTTTTTTTTTTTGAGTGAAGTTGGGTGTCGTGTCATGCACACATGACATTATACATAGTAAAAGTTGAATGGGGTGTCGGATGTCGCTTAAACCACATCACCGTAAAACCATAATCATGTAAAACTAGAAAATGTAGAACCATAATTAAACCATGGGGTACTTTCCCCAAAAAGCTGGAACAATATTTAGCTTTTTTTATTTTGACAAAAATAAAAGAACCATCAGTTTACAAGTGTTGCTGACATTGTTCAATATTAACGTGTATTTAGTTTTTATGCATGTTAACGCTTTTTAGGATCGCACCTTTTGTTCTTCACAAGCACCAATCAATACCAGGTTGAAGTTTCTAGCAGACACTGGCACTCTAGTTTGATACCCTTCCAGATAAATATTTACATAAACATAATCATAATCATTTAATAAAGTGAATAGAACTAAAGATAAATTATCTCTAAACAGTACAATGATTTTTCAATATTTGTCTAGCAAGATCTACTGCACCACTCTTTTTGTATATCAAATGTAAATTATAAGCTGCCTCTCGGCGTAGGTCACAATAATTTGACTTGGCATCTTGCTGATCCGGCAGTGGTTTTTCATAAGGAAGCTTAGGGACTGGTTCATCTTTTTCCTTCATTGCCAAAACCTTTTCATAGTAGGAAGCAGCAAGTGTGACCAATCCAACATGGTGGTATGCCCTAGCTATGTTGTAAAACGCTTCCTATAAGAGAAGACATCGGCAATATTACAATTTTTCCCCTAGCTAATCAATAATCTGACATTGGGTTTACATTGCATTCTTGCACAATGCAAGAGCAACAGAGTTTTGTACTTACAAAATGCTAACTAATTAATAATATGCCCAATTGAAAAGAATTATACTAGATCAATGTGTGCATGAGTATACAGACAGACACACACACGTATGCTACATTGTAAAGCATGCGCTAACGAAAAAGGTATAGCAGCAGTAGAAATTTTTCCCTGGAATTTGCTGCCAACAACATCTCCAAAGGACCAAAATGATAAAAGTAACAACAAATGTAACTGTCACTGTAAAATTTTTATGTTAACACGATACCTGGCTGTTATCACAAAGACGTAAATACTTGTAAAGGAAGGCAAATCCTTGGAGAATGCAATGATGCTTATTCTTAAGCCGAAAACCAAGAGCTAAGTTAATTAAAGATGTACCTATAATGTTGCAACAAAAAAAAAATTAAGATTATTACTCTTTATAAATAGAAGTTCTTCTGAAAATACTCTTTTTAGTAAAATAATAATTAAAGCTTATATAATTAGTTAATTACCAATGCAAAGGTTAATAAGTGGGTTATCAGGTTGAATTTTATATGCCTCCAAGTAGTCAGCAGTGGCCGCTTGATGCTGGCTAAGAGAATTAAATTGGTGACCACTTATTATAATAGGCTGTATGCAATCATTCCTTATATTCCTCATATTCCGTATGAACTTATTGTGCCTTGAATATCGGTCCTCTAATCTGACAAATAGAAAAATAAAAGCAAAGAAAAGAAGATATCAGATTAATAGAACCCTGCCAGCATATCCACCATGAAAACTAAAGTTTAGAAAACGGGATACTTTCATTAACTGATAAATTGTCTACATATACAATTCACTCTTACACTTTAGTCCCTATAACTATTATATTCACACTTTTACCTAAATAACCCTATATTAACAATACCATATCCAACACTCCCCCTCAAGATGATGCATAGATATTGATCATGCTCATCTTGCCTATTACATTGGAGAAGTCTGTGACACTCAACCCCTTTGTGAAGATATCAGCAATTTGCTCCTTGGTTCGAACGAAAGGCATACATATAACGCTCTCGTCAAGTTTATCCTTGATAAAGTGTCGATCAATCTCCACATGTTTGGTTCTATCATGTTGTACTGGGTTGTTTGCTATATTTATAGCCGCTTTGTTGTCACAGTACAACATTATGGGTTTGTTCTCTAATAACCCCAATTCCGATAGCAATCTTCGTAACCACAACCCTTCACTCACACCTTGGGCCATGGCTCTATACTCAGCCTCTGCAGTGGACCTTGCTACTACATTCTGCTTCTTGCTTCGCCAGGAAACTAGGTTACCCCCAACAAACGAACAGTAGCCTGAAGTTGACTTTCTATCATCAAGACACCCTGCCCAATCGGCATCTGTATAGACTTCAATCCTAGTGTGCCCATTTTTACTGAGGAGCACACCTTTTCCTGGACAGCTCTTGAGATACCTCAGAATCTTATACACGGCCTCTTGGTGTGGAACTCTAGGGTCGTGCATATATCTGCTCACTACGCTCACAGCGTATGCAATGTCAGGTCGAGTATGTGCCAAGTAGATTAGTCTGCCTACTAGGCGCTGATACTGTCCTCTATCTACTTGATCACCTATTCCTCCCCTCAACTTATTATTCGGGTCTATGGGTGTATTGACAGGTCGGCACCCAAGCATCCCCGTGTCGCTCAGCAGATCCAGAACATACTTTTGCTGTGAGAGAACTACCCCTCTTTTTGAACGAGCAACCTCAATGCCTAGGAAGTAGCGCAATTCACCCAGGTCTTTCATTTCAAACTCTGTGGCTAAGCTGGCCTTAAGCCTTTTCATCTCAACCGGATCATTACCTGTCAACACTATATCATCCACATACACAACCAGAATACAGATCTTCTCTCCTTTCCTTTGGATAAACATGGTGTGATCGGCACTACTTTGCTGATAGCCTAGTTTTTTCATTGCCATAGAAAACCTGTCAAACCAGGCACGTGGTGACTGCTTCAACCCGTACAGAGAGCGCTTCAGACGACACACTTTGCCCTCCAGTTGTTCATTTTCAAACCCAGGTGGGATCTCCATATATACCTCTTCTTTTAGGTCACCATGAAGAAAGGCATTTTTAACATCCAGCTGGCACAAATCCCACCCAAAGTTTACCGCACACGAAATGAGAGTTCTGACAGTATTCATTTTTGCCACAGGAGCAAAGGTCTCTTCATAATCCACACCATATGTTTGTGTGTAGCCCTTGGCCACCAGCCTGGCCTTGAATCTGTCCACTTTTCCCTCAGGAGTATATTTTGTCGAGTATACCCACTTGCACCCTACAGTGCTCTTGTTGGACGGTCTAGGGACCATATCCCAAGTGTCATTCTTGATTAGTGCTCTTATCTCCTCGAACATTGCTTTCTTCCACTTTGGGTCCTGCATTGCTTTCCTCCAGTCACATGGAACAGAGTTAGAGTGTAAGGAGGTTACAAAAGCTTTGTAAGTAGGGGAAAGTGTCTCAAATGAGACATAGTGAGAGATAGGATGCGATGTTGAGACATCTTCCCCTTGCTTCAAGACAGTTGATCGAACTCCTTTGCGCAAGGCAATAGGAAGATCGAGATCAGAGAAAGAAGGAGTACCTGAGGGTAACTCAGAGTTACCTGAAGGCTGTGGTGTGAGCGAGCCGTCGACAAGAATAAGCGATTGGTATTGATCTTGGGCCTGAGGTTGCTCAACATCCTTATGGCGAGGTTTTCGAGTGTAAACCTTGTTGATCTGCCTATTAGGAGGTGGTAGGCTTCCCTCCATGCTTGAGTCCAAATCTTTCTCTGTAGCTGGACTCAGGCCCATAGTATCAGCGGCCACACTGTTGTCAGATCCCTTACTCTCCCCCTCTCGACCAACTTGGTCCGAGGGATGGGTGACAACCACCTCAAGAAGATCATGAAATGTGACTGAAGATGCATTGGACTGTGCATCGGAGAGAGTAAAATAGGGTTCTGTTTCTCGGAATGTCACATCCAAGCTTTCCAGCATCCTCTTTTTTACAGGGTCATAACACCTATACCCTTTTTTCCCACTAGAGTACCCAACAAACACACATTTGTGGGCCTTCGCATCAAGTTTACTAATACCTGGATTTGTGTTATGAACAAAACACACACAACCAAAAATTTTTTGGGAGGTACCTTAAATGAGGTGGTCCCTGTGAGCATTTCAAGTGGTGTACTGAAGTCCACCGCTCTCAAAGGCATTCTATTGATCAAATATGTAGCAGTCTGCGCTGCTTCTCCCCAAAGGTACCTCGGAACATTCATGGCAAAGAGTAGGCACCTCGTCACTTCCAAGATGTGCCTGTTCTTCCTTTCTGCAACACCATTTTGTTCAGGTGTATTCACACAGGTAGTTTGATGTACAATACCATTACCTCTTAAGAAGTCTTGCATTGCCCTGTTGGTGTATTCGGTGCCATTATCTGAGCGTAACACCTTCACTTTCTTCTCAAACTGGGTTTCCACCATCTTGTGAAAGGTCCTGAAGCACTCCAGAACTCCATCTTTACTCTTCAACAGGTACAACCAAGTCATCCGGCTATAACAATCAATAAAGGTGACAAACCACCTTGAACCAGATAAAGAAGTAACCCTCGAGGGCCCCCAAACATCAGAATGAACAATATCAAAGCAAGAAAAACTTCTATTACCAAAAGAGGGATACATCGTTCTGGTGTGCTTAGCAAACTCACACGCATCACATACTAGTTTAGTCTTGCTACACTTAGAGTACAACTTGGGATACAACCTTCCAAGTACAGTAAAAGATATATGGCCTAAACGGCAATGTAACAAACACATCTCCAACTCTGGAGTCTCTGCCAAACAGGCTTTTGAGTCCAAAACTTCTCCTCCTTGCTTGAGTCGGTACAAGCCTTCACTCCTCTTGCCAATACCAATCACCCTTCCTGTCTTCAGCTCCTGCAACACAACATGAGTAGGAGACAGAGAAACAACACAGTTAAGGTCATCTACCAATTGACTAACTGATAGGAGGTTGTTGGTAAAGTTAGGAACATGAAAGACTGATGATAGCTGAAGGTCTGGAGTACATGTGACATCCCCAACTCCTGCTATTGAACAAAGCGAGCCATCGGCTGTTTGTACCTTTTCTCTCCCAGACATAGGCTTATAGGTTCCAAACATTGTGGGGTCAGGGGTCATGTGTTTAGATGCCCCAGAGTCTACAATCCAGGACTGATCAGGGCTAGACTCGGCTATTAGGGCTTTTATAATAGTGCCAACAGGTCTAACTACAATAGTAAGAAGAGAAGAGAAAATGTAACCGTCAGCCCCAGATGGAGCAGCAATAGGTGAGGCACTGCTAGCTGAGGTAGTGGACAAGAACCGAGCTGCAAGCTGAGTCATCAGCTGAGTCACCATATCATCAGTGGCTGAACCTGGCGCACTAGTGCTGTCAGCCACATGTGCCTTTTGGTGTCCTCCACTACGTCCTGGTCCACGACCTCTACCTTGTCCTCTGCCACGGCCACCATCACGACCTCGACCTCTACCTGGTCGTCCATGCAAGTCCCAGCAAGTCTCCCGAGTGTGATTCTTCCTATGACAGTGATCACAGACTTTGTCACCCTGGGAGGACGCTGTGTGTGGCTGGCTCAACATAGCTGAACCCTCCTGCACTGGCAAGGATATCATTGCCTTCCTCCTACTTTCCTCTTGAACCACTACTGCAAAGGCATCACGAAGAGCAGGTAGTGGATTCCTCTGCCAGAGACTCTGTCGAATCTGCTCGAACTCAGAGTTAAGGCCAGCAAGGAAGCGAAAAGTCCTTCTTTTTCCCAACCAGTTTGTGAAGGCTAGTGTATCTGCTGAGCATGTCATCGCCACAGGATCGAAGAAATCCATTTGCTCCCACATAGTGTTCAATTCTGAGAAATACTCAGTCACACTCATTTCTCCCTGTACCAGACTGTCTGACTTAGACTGAAGGTGATAAATCTGCCCATTGTTACCCTTTTGAGAGTACATTTCGGCCGCCCGATCCCACACTTGTCGAGCAGTGTTCAGCATCATAAACTGACTTTGCAGTCTAACCTCCATCGAATTGACCAGCCATGACATAACTTGTCCATCGTCTGCCTCCCACTTCTGAAACTCAGCGGTGTCCTCTATCTTCTCCTCATCCTTCTTAGCTTCTGGTTTCTTTGTCGTACCGGTAACATACCCGGTTAGTCTCTGACCTTTTAAGTGCATAAGCATCTGTCTTGACCACAACAGATAGTTCTCAGCCCCATTCAGTCTCACTGAAATGACATGAGATAATTTAGAGAAGTTTCTGTCTTCTGCCATTTCCTTTTTTTTTTTTTCTTTTTTTTTTTTCTTTTTTTTTTTTTTTTTTTTTTTTTTTTTAATTAAGGTCAGAAGAGTGAACTGCTCTGGGAGAGAAAAACGGCTAAGCGCTGGCAGAAGCGAACTTTTCTTTTTTTTTCCTTTTTTTTTTTTTTTTTTTTTTTTTAGGTCAGAAGAGTGAACTGCGCTGGGAGAGAAAAAAAACGGCTACACGCTGGGAGACGCGAACTCGCGCGGGGAGAGCAGCGCACGGCGACTCGCGCTGGGAGAGCAGCGCACGGCGACTCGCGCTGGAGCAGCAACTCGCGGCTGACTCGCGCTGGAGCAGCGAGCGACTCGTGGCTGACTCGCGCTGGAGCGTGACGGAGGCGGACGCGCTAGCACAGCGGCGGCGGACAGTGGCGGACGCTCGACTCACGCAGCGGAGAGAAATTTCTCCCGCTCTGATACCATAAAGTTTAGAAAACGGGATACTTTCATTAACTGATAAATTGTCTACATATACAATTCACTCTTACACTTTAGTCCCTATAACTATTATATTCACACTTTTACCTAAATAACCCTATATTAACAATACCATATCCAACAAAAACTATTCCACTGCACCCCTCTATCCTGGTTTCATTGAAAATAGCAAAGTCATCTTTTCATCCTCATTTATGTAGGATAGGACCTAAAGAATTAAAGGTAATTCTGGAAAATTTGGACTTAAGTGGGAAAGAGAGGTAAAATGCATAGTTTTCACAATTTTTGTGGGGCTATACGAACTATGTAGTGTGAAATTACTACAATTGTTTCATGTTATTACTCTTTTTTAGTTTTATAATAATTAGTACGATTATAATATAAAACAAAAAAGGGTGTTTAAATTGTCACCTTGAAATAACTTTGTAGTAGCAGTTCCAAGCGGCATTGCTATAGGGGTGTTGTTGCACTATGTACTTGACATAGTCAAAACCATGCTTTGGATCAGTCATACCATATGCTATTTCTGTATACAGAGTTGCAAAAAAAGAAAAAGGGGGAAGAATATTACAATTTTGAGTTTACCAACACTTTTGTTGCAAATTGCAGCTTCATTTTGTAACCCCTACAAAACAAAAGTTAACAAGTCCTCTGGCGACAAAATACAGGAAATGTTAGGCAGATGAATGTCTATAACAAGAGATCCTCTATGGGCTTCACTTCCACATTTTTCCAAAAGCTGTCCAAGTGCCTTTGGTAACTTTTTCCCAAAATACAAGAACAAGTATGAAGGAAATACTTTGGTAGCTTCTGAAACAAGTGATGAACATCTGAAATTCCTTCTGCTTTATAAGCACCCATAAATATTTCATCGACTTAAGAAGTTGAGTTGCAGCCCTCTTCTCAATTTGGGCAGGGAAAAATAGATTTACAGGGACACATTTGATATTAGACAATAAAAATAGACTTACGTGCACCCAAAGATCTAAGCTCCTCCTTCCTTTGACTTGAGATGATATCATCATGTGCTACTTTCAGGGTTTTGTTAATGATCTCCAATGTCTCCCAGTATCTATGCAAGGATGCCAATGCCTTGCAAAGCTTTGCATTGAAACATTTTAAAAATGCAAAAATCATTCTCAAACATTATCTACATTCTGCAACACGCTTAAAAAGGAAAATATTAAAAATTTGATTACAAGCGCCAAGGATATCTTTTCAACTGTTAACAAAGGGCACCATCATGAGGTAGGAACTAAACCAAATAATGTTCAAGTTGAAACACGGGCATTTCCATGTAACCAATGCTGGTACAAGTAGGTTGAGAAACTAATATTTTTTCATATCCTAGAGAAAAGTAATCCTTGATTTCACAAATTACATCATAAAGCTCATACAGAAACACACATACATCCACTAGCAGTTGATGGTTCTCTTGTTTCTGAAGGAATCCTGGCAATGGAGGCTCTTGCTTTTCTCTTCTCTAAAATGCAAAGAAAAATAGGTAAGACAAATGCAAACTGAATAGTAGGAATACAAACATTCATTGCTTGACATATAATATGTCCATTGTTACAGATACCAGTATTACATAGGCAAACCAATTCTTGTTTTTTCAATTCAAGGTCTGAGCTGAGATTTTTTTTTTTTTTAAATAAAGCTGCATCCAATATCAACTGATTTGCAAATTTAGACCCAATTCTTTTCTGGGTTAGTTGCAGATATTATGCATGAAATAAAGAAAAAGTTACCAAGCAAATTGAAAAGAATGATTTGATGTTAGCCTTTTATTAACTTGGTCAATTTGCTTAATATCAAAGATTGTGCCAGCTTAATTAGCTCGAGTTTAGTCAAGTTTGTGCTTAGGGGAGAGGGGCTCGTTTGAGTTGGGGGACCAGAATCTCAAATATTAAAAAGAAGATTTATTTTCCATTCAACCTGATTGTCAGTATTGAAGTTGCTTTTTGTATATATAATAAAAAAATAAAAATTGTACTACTGCCAAAATATATCCAATTTAAACCCCAATCTAATAACACCAGAAAACAAACTAACAGAATACATGCTTTGCAAAATATTATAATCGTTAAGTACTTAAAATGAGAAGCTGTAACAGTTAATTATGTGTCAAAATTTGAGAAGGAGCCCTTACCTGGGGCTCTTCTTCGTCAGAATCATCGCTATGCCACTCCATACCAGACGCTATAGCAGCTACCTTTTTTTGTTCTTTTAAATCTGCTCTTTTCTGTAGTTCTTTCTTTGCTCTATTAGCCTTAAGCCTATACTAGCAAAAAAGAAGAACTCTATTATTTCTCATGAAAATAGGAAATAGTCCAAACTTTCATTTTTTTTTTAAATAATTTGTATATAAAAGAACACAAGTTGTAAGTCTGAAAGCTTGAAAAGGAAATAAAATTTCATTTGTTTAGATTTCTACAGAGATTTTGTTATTAAAATGACAAAAATTATCTAGTAAGTTCAATACAAAAAAACTAATAGCTCTTTTATAAAGCTCTAGTGAAAATTAAAGAACCGAACACTGTCAGGTTCTTGTTAGCTAACAACTTTGCTCTTCAGATGCAAGCTTACAGAAAAAATGGTACTCTCCTAAAAACTGAAAAAAGAAAAAGTAACATACAAAAGGAAAAAGTACTCACAACTCAGGAGGAGTAGCAAGAGGTTTGAATCCACAAAAAATACTGTCAGGTTCTGGGTCAACTACCAACTTTGCTCTTTCATCTAAGACATGCTCAGACAGCTCTTTCTTTGGTCGCACCTGTTAAACCATGGAACCATTAGTGAAGCAATAAAGTGGACATCAGCATCATCGTATCTTAAAAATAAGACCATTGCATACAGGTTAGCATATTCACGCTTTTTTGGATTATTCTGAAACTTGTTGACAGCTTTGAATTGCATATGGGCTTAATTGAACTTGAACATTCAGCAAATTTGGAAAAAAAAAAGAAAAAAAACTCCTAGAAATGTTATTGCAAACATATACCAAACTTTATTGGAAACTAAAAAGTACATCTCTACTCATAATTATCTTTAGTGCCTTTGCTTTGCACTTCAAAATTATGACAAAGTCTATTGAACACTTCCAGTCCCTTGAAATATATCAATGTACTGTACCAAGCAGTGTAGAAAGGTCATTCTACTCAGTATGTAGTACAATTGCATTAAAGATCAAAAAATAGTATGACTTAATGAAAAGGTTTGAGCGTTACTCGTTATTCTATGGTACGGACTTCATTCCAAGGTTTGTTAGCATAAGGTTCAGACAAAATTTGTACCTTCTGATTGATTAATTCAATGATAAATGTGTCTTGAACTGAAGAAAATATTGTGTTAACGAAACTTTCCAACATTCCTTTGCTATGGTAGATTCTTGCAAGCTGTATCTTTATTTGACCGTTAAGCCACCAAGATTTTGATTGTGAATTTAAATTCTCTGAGTTCGAAGGGGGTGAGAGCAAAAGAACTGTTTCATCTTCCTTCCTTTCTTCTAAGAGGAAGGAGGCTAGAGTCAGCCGAATTTCAACATTTTCCTCCATTTTATTCAATGCTGGAAAAATGGCAGGAAATACATATCAAACAAAGTAGAGAAAAAAAAGAAAGGGAAAAAAGAAAAAGAAAAAGAAGATTAAAAAACTATCAGATACTCTCAAAGTCAATAAAAGAGAGAGAGAGAATAACATTACGAGCTTTAGCTTTTACGAGTTATGATTGAGGCTGTTTGCAAAACCGTTGTAGGTATTAGGTGTACATTGGGTTTAAGTATAGGTGTATAGACAACAAAGTTAATCATTTGAATAAGGTTATATTATACTCACTAACTACTCTTTTGTATTACATCCAAATTTCTCAAGGAGTTACAGAACATTTGAAAGAACTTGGACCTATTGCACTTTTCATTTAAGATGGGAAGAAAAAAAAAAGGAATTGCAAAGAGGAAAACCTTTATAAAAGAAAGGAATGGCTTTACTTCTTTCCTTCAAAGATATGTAACACTGGGCAATTTTCTTATACAAGTCACCCTGCAGATATTTATTTTTAACTAAAAAATAATAGCAAGAGTACTGAAAATAGTACATTCTTAAAGTGACAACTGTGATTATTAATATATTTTGGCTTCTTTCTGTTCATTCTGGAGTTATGGAAATATCAGTAAATAACTAACAGTGCCTGTTCCCTCCTGTCTCAGCATGTACTGGTAGGTATCCTGGGTACTACATAATAGCTCTAGTCTGGATTAGAAAATAAATTGGAAGCAAAAATGTAGTATAGAATCTTACATCAGGATCATCAGTAATGCATTCCAATTTGAAGTAAAACTTGAGGGCACAATCATACTTTCCCATTTCAAAGAATGAATCAGCTACTTCAGCTACCACGTCTATGGTTTCTTTAGTAGCCTCCAATGGTACATGCTGTAGGAAAACCTAAGAAATTATAAGCAAAGGTCAAACCTCTCTGGAACTGTCAATTTTCACAACTCACTCATTGCAACAAGGGCTAAAGGCCTCACCTCTCATAACGCACTCTTTCCTTTGAGGTGAGAAATGATGTCACGTGCATAACCATACTTATTGGTTCTTTTCTTCTTTTTTTCCTTTTTGTTGGTGTGTAATTGATATCTTCCAGGCTTTAAAATGACAGTAATATGTTTAATATTTTGTTTTCCATGGGGATACAACTAGACACTGTAACTTTTATGTTTCCAGCAAAATATAAATGATTCCTTTTTAATTTGACTAGTCTACAAGTGCTGTTCCTCATGTATATGGCATTTTCATTTTGACTATATAATTAATCAAAATAAAGTAAGCTAAAAATAACCTCAGCATGACCCATATCACCAAGATGAGCACGGCACATAGTGCCCTTCGCTTCTAGATGAAATGGAAGCTTCTCTGATTCAAGAGTAGCAAGATATTTCTCAATCTGTTTAAGTGCCTTAGTGTGTGCATTATTTGACATGTACAATGTTATTAGGAGGTCAATCACACTCAGATCAAATTTCTGCTTGTCAGCATTGACGTAATCCTTGAGAATTTGGATTCCTTTCTCAGTTCTGCCGCATTTTCTGTACATCTGCATTAGTCCAAAGATAGCTAGTCAAGACATGGAGGAGAGAGGAAGAGAGGGCTTTATGGTAACAAAGCAAATTGATGCTTTCTTTTCCCTTTTTGCATATCAAACTCAGCATTTCCAACATTATTATTTCCAAATAGCACCACCAATACTTGCCAAGAGTTAAAATCAATGTTAAGTCAGGCAAAATATAGCATCCCCATGATGTTGCCTACATTAAACAGATCTCTTAATGACTAGCCTATGAACTTGGGATCCTACACCAACATCAGTTTTTTTTTTTTTTCATTCATTTACGTTTAATTTGGATTTAAAAATTTGAAAAAGTTGTCAAACATGTATGTCTTCCCATCCAACTACGCTTGCCAAACAGTAGGTGATTTTGCAAATATCTAAAAGAGCAGCACGGTGCTCACTGCATAAACAATAAGATTTTGCCTATTGAATGCAAAAGTGAGAAATGAATGAATCCATCAATAGTTACCTTTGCTGCCATTTTACGGGCCTCTACATTTTCAGGAGTCACCCCGAGTATCTGCTCATACAGCTCAGCAGCCTTCAGAAACTCCCCAGCCTTGAAATACAGCAACGCCCCATCAAACTTCAATCCAACATCATCAGGGTCAGCAATTATTGCCTTGGAAAGACAGTATTTCACCTGTGCCACATCTCCCTTCTCAATCGACCAGGCAACGAGTTTTTTCCAGAGAGAGGCATCCTTACGGGAGAAGTAGGCTGCAATCATGTGGAAGTTTAAGGCCCTCTTACGGTCGCCCCGGGAGTCATGTATCAGCCCAAGCAGATAGTACCCATCTGAGACATTTGGTGCTAGCCTTACCACTTCATGTAATAGAGGTATAGCCTGAATTGGCATATAATAATAAAATAAACCTTTAACTTTATTTCCAACATTATTGCTTGACTATTAAAGACAAGTACAATATAACAGAAACTTGAAATTCCTAGGTCATATGCACCTTGAAATGAAAGCTGTAACAGGCTTATCAAAATTCATATATCTATAAACACTTTTTGTGAAAAACAGCTTACGACTAGTCATCATTGTCTATCTACCACCTTTTTTTAGGTGCCTCATTATGACCACAACTCTTTCAGTATTAATAAATAAAAATCTAAATTCCAAAAAGGAATGTAAATCATAAATATTGTTTTATTCCCAAAATAATGCATTCGTCTCAAAGTCACAAAAACTTGAGTTCTCTTTGTAAAATATCAAGAAACCGAAAAATTCAATGGTTAATTGTAATTAATTTCCACCGTAGTTTTTCCAACTTGTAATCTTGTACAACACGAATTCAAAATTCTAGAATTTTGACATGATGCATTACTTTAAAATAAAACAGATCAACAGTTCACATTTACAACAACAACAACAACAACAAAGCCTTTAGTACCAAACAAATTGGGGTAGGCTTCCATAAAAAGGCTGTATTTTACGTTGGCTCGCCACGTCTATCACAACCCTCCTTTTTCTTGGCTTGGGACAGTGCAGAGTTATCAACACTTCACATTTATTGTTTGAAAAATTAAATTTTGAATTATTAATGTAAAATGGAATTGTGGTCAAGATGGGGCACCAAAAACACCCTCCTATTAGTAGTTTCCCCTCTTTATCCCAGAGAGAGGGGTTAAGGTTTATCTTCCATATGGTAAGATACCTAGTTAAAACAAAAGAGCTTTTGATTACCAACACATGGAATTGATTATACTCCCTATCAAGGACAAGTAACCGCAATTTGACTAATTACAACAATTAGTCTACTACAGCCCCCGTACACGAGATATATACATGGTAAAAAAAGAACTAGTAGAGAGATTGAATTAAAAGAATGCTTGAAATCCAAACCTCTTTATACTTTCCCGATGCATAGTGAAGAGTAGCATCACCAATTTTTCGACTTACTTCAGGCTTTAACTTTTTTCTTGAACCCTTCCTTCTACCCTTCTTCCCACGCTGATAGCCCAAGAAACAACATTGCAACAGTTAGAAAGTGTATAAAAGAACTTCAGTATTATAAAGCATTTGGCAAGGTGCGTAAGATACCAAAGCACAAATCCAATTTTCATTTTGGTCTTTATTGCTTCAAGTTCCTATTTTGGTTCTTAAATACTTATTCTATCTTGGATTTCAACTTCTAACATTTTTTTGTAGTGAAAACATGGATAAATTCCCAGTAAGTGCATATATGAAGCAGGATGGTGGGACCAGAAGGGTATAAATTGGATTTTTTAAGGGAACAAAAAGGGAAATGGATATCATACCGAACCACGGGACCGTCTTCTACGAGAACCAAAGTTCATCATTTCTTCAATCTCCTCCATGGTTGCCCCAAGAAATTCATCTTGCCTTGGCTTTTTTGAAGGCCCTTCCCTGCCAAAATAAGCATACAAACCATCAATTAGCAAACACTAGTAGAGCACTTGAATATGTAACAACAATTATTTGTTTAACATACCGATCTAAAGCCTTGCGCTTGCGCTCAGCGAGAGCCTCGTACTTTAGCTGCTCGAAGCGGTGGAACAGCTCGACCCCGTCATGGGCCTCCTGGACCAGGTCTATCGGATCGGTTCCGTCCCGAAACTTCAATTCGCATCTCTCCTCCCACTCTTCCTCGTCATCCTCCGCTTCCTTTTCATCTCCTTCCTCTTCTCTCTCTTCTTGCTCCTCCGTCGGTGCCGCTTCCACTTCCATCTCTACTGAAACGGGTTCCAGCGCTAGGCAGGTTCTACTTCTATTGTTGCCACTTGCCAGGAATTAAGACAGCGAGAAATAAGAATTCACATCCTCTGAGATATCTCATAGTTTGAGTGCTTTTCTAGAAAAATCGTAACCGTTCAAATACGTTCTGCACAAATCTAAAGCACAAATAATAGTGGCCCCGCGCTTTTCCCGAATAGGCACCGTACACGTCGGTCACGCAAAAATTGAGATATCTGAGAGGATACGCACTTCTAATTGGGGGAATTTCATCTATACCCTCAAAAACTTCGAAAATAAGTATTTCTCCTCTAACATTTATAATATCTCTATTTCTCCATTCTATTATTAAGCACGTTGGGTGTCCGATCCGCCAACGGCTACGATTGAAAGATTAATTTTTGGATTTTATCTCAGCTCTCCAATCACATAATCTATCTTCTTTTGATTAAATGCATATGTTTTATGTATAGAAGTTTAAATTTAACTACAAACATACTCGCCACACATACCGCCACACGATGCGTTACAATTAAAATTAAACAGACTCTAAATTTAGCGATATAATTCTCCATTTCCTTATTTATTTGTTTCCTTATTTTTCACTCTCCAATTGAAATTTTCTATACGGCAGATCACAATGCAAATCAATTTTTATTCACTTCCTTATTTCTATACATATTACTGTGATAAATTTATAATATATTTCTAATTTTATTTTTTTATGAAAATTTGTCATTTTGTATAAAGAATTGATTTTGTTATCTTATCATATATTCCGTTGCAACGCACGGGCACAATACTAGTTATATTTTACTCTTCTAAACTTCAAAAGCTCACTTATTTCCCCTCTAAAATTCATAATATTATATTTACCTTTCTAAACTTCAAAAACTCGTAAATTGACTCATTTTTATGTCTTTTCTATTAAATCTCATTTTAAATTTATAAAGTTCTATTTTACCTTTTATTAAAAAAACTAGTAGTATGTTTCATAAAATTGCCAGTCTTCTAATTGGACGGTTTATGAAATAAATGATCATTTCTCTATTTCTAATGCTAACAGATTGAAAAAAATTGAGTTGGAGAAAAGCAGCATAGAAAATGAGTTCAAATGTGAAACAGATTTCCATAAAATCTATTTTTTAATTAGAGAGATTTCGTTATTGATATGTAATGGGTTCAAGAGATTTTTTTTTCTTTAATTGCACTTTTTTATAGCTGTCATATGAGAGATGGTATCAATATATGTACTACATCTTGGAATATGCTTTTGCTTTTTTTTTTATAAGGAATGAGATTATAAAAAAATACAAAATACAAAATGCTTTTGCTTTTTCTTTTTAGTATCTCTAAAAAAATACAATATTCAAAAGACCGTCAGAATTTTGATAGGGACCGCTGAAATTTCTGTTAGTCTTGGTTTTTTTTGGAAAATTGTGAAGTAATTGAAGAGTAATTAATAAGTAAAACTGTTCATTAATTATTTTTTTAATAATTAATTTCAAATGGATAATATAAAATTCTGACTAAATGACAGAACAAAACATAAACACTATATTAGTTCAATTAAAAAAAATTAGAAGCATTTTTATTTCAGATAAATATATATATGAATGTTTCAACAATTGTACACGATTTCATCAAACATGAAAATTATACATAGTTGCTTAATTCAACCACTGACATCTTTCATGAAACTTTTACCTTTGTTTTGTTTTTCTTCTCATATTTTTTTTGTGTTATTTTTCTGCAGCAAATTCCATATATTATTATGTCCCACTGTCTACAAAGCATGGGCCTGTGCTTTTCATTCAGGTACTTCTATTATTACTATTTGTTGTTTATATTATTTATAAGAACATTATTTCACCTAGGGCTGCACAAAAAATTCGTAGTTCGTAATTCGATTTGATTTTGATTCGAAAAAGTTCGTAAAAAGTTCGATTCGAAATTGAGTTCGTTCGAAATTAATTCAAACCAAACTTAGTTCGAAATTAATTCAAACCAAACTCAAACTGAACCTAGTTCGTTCGAAATAGGTTCGCAAACCAAATTTAGTTCGAAATTAACTCAAACGTGAACCATTGATTTCTGCTGATAACTTATGTTCGCTGATTTATAAGGCCGCTCAGTCCATAATTGCTCTCAGTTCTAACTTAAATTGTACTTTGAATACTTTGGATATTTGAAAACTTTGGTGATGTTGCTCCTGTTGGCTATTTGGAAAACTTTGGATACTGTGATTGTACTGAACTTTGATTGATTGTACTAAACTTTGGTGTTTGATATAAATTTTGGTATTTGTAATAAACTTTGATATAAACTTTGGTGTACTGTGTAATTAGAATTCAGAATGCCTGAGTTTTTATTGAAGTGCTGTAATTTCGAACTATGATCCAGCCATAAGTCATAAGTCGTAACAAAGTTCGTAAAAGTTTGAAATTGAGTTCGTAAAAAATTCGATTCGAAATTAAGTTCGTTCGAAATTAATTCAAACCAAACTCAAACTGGAGGTAAGTTCGATTCGGTTCGGTTCGTTTGCAGCCCTAATTTCACCTATCATGTTGAGATGTATTAATTGATCTTTAGACATACATTTTTTATAAATATGCTTATAGTACTATGATTTTTGCTTAAAAAGTTGTAAAAATATGCTTGTAGTTCAAAATAATTATAAAATTATGCACATTTATTGAATGGGTTGAGCTGAGCATCTACCGACATGAACATGATTATCTGTATATCTCTATCACATTTATTATGTGCTGGTAAGAAACTAGTACTTAGTTACTATAGCCCGAGCTATGGATGTTCTACAATACAAGAGTTTATGTTCGCAAACTCAAAGAGGGTTCCCGACCAATCGACACGGACCCGATTAAATTGTCTAATTGATGGGTGTAATTGTGATCCGGTTAATAAAATTTATAACTCGGTTTGCTATTGACGGTTTGCTATTGAGTTAGATTACAAATGCATAATACTATCGAGTAGTATACACGTCGATCCATAGAGAATAAGATTTAAGGTTTTAAGCGATTAAATCACAATCTTTCGAAATATTTGATAAAATATGAAATAAAAGAGTAGTTGTTTTTTATCAGTGTATTTGGCAAAATAAAGATGGAGATATGAATTTCAAGAGTTTTGGCATACCGTTGTTACTTTAATCCGCTTTAATTCTTAACTTATTTTATGTTATTTTCAGTTTTTGTATGAGGGTTTCTAATCCAATTTAGTGATTACTGCTTTCGCCTAGCAACCACCCTACTAATTAAGAGATTCCGTTAATGCTTGTTTTGATTGGTGCAAAGAGATATGTGACTAGCCCAAAAGAATTCACACTTCACTTATTGGGTATGTCGCCCGACTATCTTAGTTATATTGGGTGTCCCCATTATAAGGCAAGACAATCGACATTCGTCTATGAATGTCGAGACTCTCATGAGTATTTTTATTGATCTAATTAGTGGTTTCTCTGGTTAAGGTCTCCACCACTAATTTAGTATTTTTATTCTCCTTTATCTCAATTCGATTAGCCGAATGATAACTAACTTTTATGTGTGGCCATCACATGACGGTATAGACTAATAAACAAAATCAAGTAAGATACAAATCTCCTCTAGCTTCCTTTGAATGAGTCGTCATCGTGATTCAATAGGAAATTTGTTGGAGAGAGGTTGCCACACACGAACTGGAGGTTGTTTGACCACATCAGTGAATAGTTTTGGACCCAAATTTGACGCCATTAATTGTTGGGCATGGAGCTCTGGGCCTTTATTAAAAGAGAGATTTATAAATTTCTGTGAAAGGCGATCCATCTGAATCTGATGGATCGACATAATCACAGAAAATAAAACTGTTTTTGATTTTTCTTTTTTTTTCTGGATTTTTTTTCTCTGTTTTTTTTTTTCAGATCGCTTTTTTATCGCCTAAAAAAGATAAAAGAATTGAATTTACCTAACAGTACTAGTATGAATAAAATCTAAATCAAAGTAGCCGATTTGGATATATTTTTATATTATTTCTACATACCAAAATGTAACTAGTTTTTTTTTTTTTTTTTTTTTATTTCAAGCCCGTAGGCATAATGTAACTAGTTTTCAATTTATGAGTCACGCTACATTAAACAAATCATGTTTAGACAAGTTCATCGTATATTTTTTTTATGTTACATGTGTATCTAGCAACGACATTGCTTCTTATGAAATCGAAATTGATTGACTCAGTACACTATAGTAGCGGAACCCTTATGCGACCGGCCAAACCGGTCATAGAAGGGTAAGGCGCCGATCGCAACAGGGAGCGTCGGTCGCAGTTGCTCCGTCGCTAATGCCCACCCCGCTGACGTCACCAGTCGCTGAAGGGTTGAAAATCAGTCACAAATGACCCTATAGCGATCGATGAGATCGGTCGCTGATGGTATATGTTGACGTGGCGGAAGACCATCAGACACCGATTGAGCGATCGTTGATAGGCCCAAGGTCAGTCGCATAAGGGTAAGATTTTTTTTTTTTTTTGGTATTTGTTGTTATTTTTCTTTTTCCCAATTGGTACGAAGTGTACCAAACAAATATAACAACCATTGAACTCATTATGTTCATTTATATTTTCCCAGCCCCAATTGGTACGAAATGTACCAAACAATTCACAAGTAATTCAAATATACAATATAAAATACTGGTACAAAATGTACCAAATACCAAGTAATTTAAAAGTAATTCATAAGCAATTTAATTGGTACGTACCAAGCAATTTAATTGGTACGTACCAAGCAATTTAATTGGTACATACCAAGCAATTCACAAAACGACATAAACATGAAATATCTAAAGTACTACATAAATATCAAATAACAAATATCGAATGTACCACATAAAAATAAAATATCTAAAGTACGACACAAAAATCAAAGTGTCTAAAATTCATACAAAATGTTCGAAAACTAGATATAATCATCTCCCATATCATCCCGCTATCATCCTAAGCATTGGGGTTCGATGCATGGTGCGAGCTAGAACCTCCATGTAAGAATATAACTAACATTTTTAGGATGTCCTTATTGGATTCAAACATACCCAAAAATAGAATTTCGTACCTGATGGGGCGAAGAACGTCCCACGCTATGCCTCAACTCCTCCATGAATTGGTTGATCTATGGTTGAAGCACGTCCAACTCTTGAAAGACATACTAAATGTTCCAGTTTAGTTAGATCATAAAATAATAATATATTAATAACTAACGAATTGTAGTACACAATTAATAATATAATTAACCAGTATAAAATTAAGAAAGAGATAAAACTTGACTCCCTTGAAGATTGGGCTTTCTCCTTTCCTTCTTTCTTCCCAAGGTTAAACTAACTTCTACAACTCCTAAAACCAATTAACCAATCAATTAATCAAACCAATTAACCAAACTAATCAAACCAATTAATCAAACCAATCAATCAATTAACCAATCAATTAATCAAACCAATTAACCTAACTAATCAAAGCACATTTCAATTTAACCCAATTTTTTTTCAAACCATGTGATGTCCTTGCCATTGCAACAATCGATAGTAGCTAGGTTGGAAAGTAGTGTGTATACATAACATAGGACCAGGCATGACAAAACGAAAAGCTAAAAAGCAAACAATGCAAAACCAGAAGCAAAACCATGCTTACAAATGGTAGATTCCTTTCTTGCTTTAACCCCAATACCCCCCTCCTATTGCCGAGAGATCTAGAGAGACAGAGACAGAGACAGAGAGGAGAGGTCGGGCTATCCAGAGAGAGAGAGAGGAGAGGTCCGGGTGGCCGGGAGTCAGGAGGTAGCGGGGTCCGCATTTTTTTTTTTTGCTAAACCTAAGTCGCGGGAAGCAGAGAGAGAAGAAAGACTTTGGGCGCCGGTCGCTGAAGGTTTCGTTATTGAAACTTTTTTTTGGGTCTTCAACGACTGGCGACCTAACCAGTCGCTGAAGCCCCTTTTTGTTGTATACGTATGAATCAGTCGAGTTCGTATCACTAACTCTGAATTTTTTTGGCAAAAATATTGTTTAAAAGAAAAAAAAAAGACGTATATATAATTTATAAGAAATATAAAGTACTAGTTTAATATAATTCAACACAAGATAAAAACCCGATGAATTAGTTTTAAATTTGAAAGATAAATAGAAGTTAAATGCTGATATATAGTTGATAAAGATCTAATACATATGATGTATTTTTAATTTAAAAGTTAGATCATAAATGAAGTAGTATGGGAGCATATATTTTTATAATAAGAAGCATCGCATTAACTTGGTCGCACAAGTTTCAAAATAGGAAAATTGAAAAGTATTAAAAGCTAATAAGATGGGTGAAATTTTGTAATGTTCATTATTCTTTATAAAGTAATTTGTTTGTGCTATAAAACCTGTTACTTTTGGTTATTTATCAAGTTAATTGTTACACTTTTAGCCAACGATTGAATAATTTTTCTCTAACAAGTTAAATATAACTAATACTTTTAGCATGTTATTATCAACTATCGATAATCAGGGCCAAAACAAGAAATCATACTATTGCTGGGATTAAATAATATTTATAAAGAACGTGGGCTAGGTCTTATTTCTTTGTGAATTTGGAAAGTCCAACTCATCTGGCGCTTTTTCTTTCATTTGTCTTTTGAGATTCTTGATCAATGCATTGCCACGAGCTCTTGTTTCTTTTTTCTTTTTAAAAAAAAAAAAAATACAGATTCAATTTTTAAAAATAGTAATAATAATAAAAAATATCATAAATAATAATAATAATAATAATAATAATATTTATAGAATGCTGAAGTAAGTCCAAATTAAAATCTCAAACTGCTACAAGAGCCTTAATTTCATGAAAATAGTTAAATCAACAATTAACTATTTCTCAAATTTACAAGTATAGCTATTTAATCAATAATAGCTCAACGCCAGCAATTACATAATTATGACTAATTGAATACAAAGGAAAATAAAGTCGGGGGTTTCATTGAATGTTTGCTTTCCTCTATTAGATGTACCATTGAATACAAAGGCTAGTGATAGGGCCATGTACCAAAGACCCTCATAGAACCAGTTTTGGGTCAAAAATAGTCCGGGATTCGGACCCCATTCGAGGCCAATCCGAGATCAAATGAAATAGGACTCATGATCCGGCAACAACTCGGCCCAGCAAGGCCCAATTAGATTTTGTCCGACAAAACCTAACTGGGTCTTGCCCGACAAAGCCTAACCGGGCCTTGCCCTACAAGAGTCCAGCTCGGGCTCGGCTTACAGTCACCGCTTTTGTATCCGTACATTACGGGTGCGATTTAGTGATCGTCTTCTATGCGAGCGTCACCGCTCCTATGCGAACTCCCCTAACCGCTCTGACAACGTGGAATGACGGTCAGGGAACAACCTATTTAAGGAAAAAAAAAGCTCCATTGAACAGGGGCTGATTTTTCCGACAATGCGAGATATCATATAGAATAGAGTCCGAATACCTCATCACTTTCCCACTCCGGGAACCGACAATCCACTTTCCAAACCTTGACCTATTTCCTCGAGACGGGACGAGCCCAAATCCAGGTATTCTCACGTACGGCCTACTCTCCCCTAGATAGGACGTATCAGCTAGTATATATGACTTTAGTATTATTTCAGCCTATATAGTATATATCACCAACTCCAAAACCTATCGAATTGATTTCAAGCGACAAATCCAAACCGTTTAAACCGATCTACTTCTTTAGTTGTACATTTACATGCAAAATTTATATTTTTTTAAATTTATTTAGCATTAAATCAATGTGTCAAATGTGGGACTTTTTAAGTTAATTTTGAGGTATTCATTTTTCACATTTTTTTACCACTTGGCTTGGTACTAAAATAACTCGAAAAAAATAAAATTTTGTATGTAAATGCATCACTCATAAAGTACATCGGTTTGAATTTGTCGATTGAAGTATATCCAATAAGTTTTAAAGTTAGTGTCATATGACACCGATGTTATACTAGTCGGACTTATAAATACTTATGTACTTTTAGAAATAAAAGATAAATTTCAATATAGATGCTCCAACAAGGTAATTGTAAATTGAATAAAATATACGAGCAAATTATAAATATCTCCTAATAAATACTTCACCAACTATATATTTATAGCTCCAATCATAAAAAAATAATTCAAAAATAATTCGATTTAATTGGTTTCCATTTAAATAAAAATTAAACTTCATAAATGATAGATTTCAATCAGATCGATCCTTCGTCGGTACATTGGATTTGGCTAAATATTAAAGCAGCAGGAATTATATATATATAGTTGTAAGTTGTAACCTATTAATTATACTACCTCCAAAATATTAGGTATGCCTTGGCCTGGCGATCCTTCCATCCTACCAATAAATAGATCCATACCTACAATCCAATTCATTGAACATATATCCAGACCCCAATCATAATTTGAGTACTACATGATTTAACATTTTCGTCTAATAACGGTCTACTTCATGTGTTAATTTGTTGTGCTATTCTCTATTCAAACCTTCACCTCATGTGCAGTTGGCACGCTACCACCCTTATTTAATTAGGTACTATTTATGATCTTGATAATGATTCCTGGCGGCAAAAACTTTGGTTAGATACTTATAATGGAAAGTATATATCTAGATCAATGAGATAGATATTTCGGTCAAACAGTAATGGCAGTTGTTGGTTCCCGTCTCATAATGGAAAAATTTATAATTAAACTAATTTGTACATAAATACATATTTACATGTAACATAATTAACCTAACAACATACATACAAAATACATGGATTCACAAATATGCAATGTACAAAATGAACTTTCTAGTTATTGAATATTAAACAAATCAATTCATGATTGATTTTCCTCTTCTCCGTCTGAAGATGGTGGAGGTATTTGGCTCATCATAGTTTTGGGTGTCATCATGTCAATCCTCGACAAAAAAAAAAAAAGGTTGCACACGAGGGAGAAATGAAGATGAGAAAAATCTCGACCTACAACCATTAGAGGAAAGAAAAAGAAAATAATGAGAAATGAGCAGAAAAGGGACTGGACTGGACTTAAATGAAAGAGGTGTGAAGAGGCGGTTGAGGGGCGATCTCTTCAAGAAATTAATGTTTAAAAGCGGTTGATTGAGATACACTAATAAATCGTACACAACTTTTACTACAGAACAATGTTTGGAAATTGAGAAAAAGCATACACAGTTTGTTCAGAAAAAAACCGTATATGAAGGAGTACAACCGTAGATAGTTTCTTAGAAACCGTGTATGAATGTTGGGACCTTGCATACACGATTGCGTTTGATATGACTGTGTGTGTATGATTAAGCTCATTTTCGCATGAATGTCTCCTCCCTTTACATAATGTTTAGAATTTTCTCACATTCATATATAATATACCGTGTATGATTAATGTTTTTGTAGTAATGTTTATGAGTGATGTGTTAAAATGAATAATTTATAGAAAGAGGTTGACTTATTTTAATTCATTTATTCATTTATTTTTCATTTTTTTTACTAGATTTTATTTATACTTAATTTATTCGAAATTTATTTATATAAACACATTATTCATATTCATAGGGTATATATATGTTTTAACAGTATTGGATTAGTAAACTTAAGCTTATTAAATTTATTTTGAAATTAAGCTTATAAAGAAATTTAATGAACGTAAGAACACTATTTTGGTACATAGGCAGAAAATAATTATTTTTGTATGATCTAGAATCTCAATAGACTTCCTATACATATCTAATAGTTGAATTTTTTTTTTTTATATATAATTTTGTTTCCTAGTACATTTTCCGACAAAGATCATGTAGTTGTTGAGGAATTTAAGTAAAACATATACTCCACGTTGTAAAGCATCTTTGTTCATCTCTCTGCATATAAAGAGAACGAATAAAGATTAGACACACGGAAACTAGCTACCATTAATTCGTTCTGTTATTGTTTGATGATATCGCACGAATTCTAAAGCACATCTAACAACTTAATAGAGCAGTAGCACTTAAGATGAAATTCTATATATATGATATGTTTTGCTATTTTACTAATTCTAGACGGTTGGGGTTTCGTAGGTTTGAGTTTTTTTTATTTAATTGGGAAATTAAAGTAATAAATAAGACTTCATAATGGTTTTGGTTGAATCAGAATAAGGAGTCTAGGGGCTTTTGCCTTTCCTATCCATTGGTTAGTTAATTCACCTAATATGTTATCCTAAAAAACAATAAATTGGTACAATTACAGAGGCCGACATTTCTATTAATTATATCCAAAGTTAATTACAAATTAATAAATATACCCAAGTTGCATTGGAATTTATAAAGCTATCCATATCGGTCATTTTCTGGCCGGTTTTAATTATTTTCGGTACCGGCTAGAAAATGACTGGTACCTTTCCTTTTTTTCTTTTTTCTTTTTTTAGAGAGACAAATAGCAAAAATGCTGAAATCTAACACTAAAAAATCGATTTTTTTAAAATATTTGTTATATTACTTTTTTTGATATACAATTAGCATATTTATACTAAAATACACTAAATTACTTGAAATTATGTTAAATTATGCTAAAATACGGTAAATTATGCTAAATTACGTATGAAAGATGGCACCAAATCAGCACAAAATCGGCCCTATTCATACGTAATTTAGCATAATTTACCGTATTATTGTAATTTAGTGAAATTTAGTGTAATTTAACATAATTTCAAGTAATTTAGCGTATTTTAGTATAAATATGCTAATTATATAAAAAAGTAATCTAACATTATAACTATAGTAGAATAAATAGAAGTGTTTAAAATTATTAATGTTTGGTTGAGGAAGAGGAGCACAGCACAGTGATCTTTGTGATAGAGGAGGACAGCACAGTGATCTTTGTGATAGAGGAGCACAGCACAGCACAGCACAGTGATCTTTGTATCAATAGCGTTAGCACAGCACAGTGATCTTTGTATCAATAGCGTTGTGAGTTGCTTTGGGGCGTTGATCGTCTTAATCAGCTAATTAATGACACAATAGAATATGATATCATTTAGTATCATCAACTCTAAAATTTATTAGTTTGGCTTGAAACAATAAGTCCAAATTATTCAAAGCAATCTATTGTAGGAGTAATGCATTTACATGCAAAATTTATAATTTTTCTAATTATTTTAGTACCAAATCAAAACATAAAAATAAAAAATTCATTTATTAAGATTAACTTAAAAATGAGCAGGCATGGCTCGTTGTAGGCCTCAGCCGTAGGCATTGTTGTAAAATATCACATTTTTTTTTTTAATGCATACCACGTACTGTCTGCCAACTGCCAAGTCTAGAAAAATGAGGTCAAACCAACCACAAACAGTCAATAAAAATGGAAACCAAGTTTGAAAGCTCTCAACATTAATTAACTGTGTACTTGAAAAATATCATATATGGTTGAAAATAACATCGATCACTATTTTCTTCAGTATTTCAAAACCATGCACGACACCTCAGCCAGACATATATATCACCTCTATAGCAAAAATTGAAGGACTAATCAGCAATTAAGGACTCTTTTAAGTAGAACTGTACAACACGTTGGATCGAAATAAATTAGTTGACAGATTTAAGTGTCCCCTAAAGTCGTTTCCGACGCATTCTGAACCGAATTCAGAGTAAGTCTGATGTCCCGTGCGCTTTATATTAAAATCCGTACGTGTCTGCTTTAATTTTCGTGTTCACAGATTTTAATACTGATCGGACAGTGTTGAAACTAAATGGACCTAAAAGTAGATCCGATGCCCATGAGACCTACTCCTATCTCTTCTAAACCAATATTGTTATTCTTTTTTAAGGCTCTGTCGATCTTCTATAAATTCCTTTTTAGCAAATTTCATGATTCTTCATTATATATGTGTTTTCTCTTTTATCAAAAATCTTTTTTCTCTTATCAAAAATCTTTTTTCTCTTCACATTCATATCTTGAAAAAAGTTCTACAATCTGAATCTTTTATTTTTAGAAGATCTTTATAGATCAATAATTAATATTTAAAAAATGTGGTTACCATCGTTACCGTATAGAAGTTTAGACAATTATATACTCATTAATTAACATAAACACCTAACACTACTACAAAAACTAATTATACACGACACATCGTACACGGTTTCGAGCCATTTCCAATAAAACAGTGTGTAATTAAAAGATGGATGCATTGGCGCAAAAATGAGTTCAAACCACACACAAACAGTCAATAAAAATAGAAACATGAGTCTGAAAGGTCTCAACATTTATATATGGTTTCTTATGAAGCAACTGTGTACGATTGAGATTAGGGCTGTAAATGAGTCAAGTTTGAGCGAGTTACCTCCAACTCGTGTTCAACTCATTTAGTTAATGAGCGAGTCAAATCGAGTTGGGATGATAATAACGAACTGTAAAGCCAACTCGAGTTCAGCTCATTACCAACTCGAGTTGGCTCACAACTCGTTTAACCAGTCAATTTCCTTAGTTATAGTTACATGCTAGTAAGAGTTTATCTAAATATGAATTATTTAAATGACTTAGTAAGAATTTATCTAAATACAAACAATTCAAACATAATTAACAAGATAACTAACAAAACAAACAATCCAAACAATAACTTAGAAGTCATTTAGAAGGGCGTGAGATTTATTGTGACGACATTTTGTGTAACTCGAGTTGTTAGTGAGCGAGTTGGAGTTGCTTAAACTCAGCTCATTTATTAAACGAGTCAGCCAACTCGAGTTGGAACTGACTCGAGTTGTAAATAAGCGAGTTAAAGTGAGCAACTAGTGAGCGAGTTATGATTGAGTTACAAGTATTAGCGATTTTGTACAACCATAATTGAGATCAACTGTTGAATTAAATGATTTGTTTGCTAAAAGGACAAAAAAAAGGCAGGAGGATAAATAGAGATGTTTGTTCAAAAATGGCTTAGAATGCAGGAGAGAGAGCGGTGTGGATGGGTAACTGGTAGGACAATAAAGAAGGCGGGCCCAAATAGATTACTTGTTCCGGCTCGACCTATTTTAGTGCAGTTGGCAGTTGGCACGGTTAGGTACAACCGTACAATTTATGATCTTGATACTGATTCCTGGCGGCAAAAACTTTGGTTAGATACTATTTATGATCTTAACATTGATCTCTTTAATTTTCTTCAAAGAACTTGTCCTAGCTCCTAGATATACGGCTTCTCATCCATTTGGAATGTGATAGGTCCAGATCCTATCAGGACTGATGTAAATATAAATTAGATAACTAGGAAGGAGTATGCTATAGCTTAGCTTTCCAGAGAAGGTAGTTAGGGGAATGTTTTTTATAAACCATAATTAAAAAAATATTTTTACGAAATCAGCATGATTACCATTTTTTTTTTGATTTTCTGTGGTGGCTCATATGAAAACTTGTGAAACCAGTACCACAGAAAAACCAAAAAGGAGATCAGACCGAAATAACATTTCGGTCCAAAATAACATTTCGGTCCAAAATAAACATTTCGGTCCAAAATAAAAAAAAAAACTCATGTTTTATATAAAAAAAAGTAATCATATTGGTTTCGTAAAAAAAAAAAATTAATTATGGTTTATAAAAAAAAATTCTAATTATGGTTTAATTATTGCTTATAAAAAAAGTAATCATTCTCTCTCTATATATATACAGGGAGAGAGCAGGTTGGCTAATATCAAAACGTTTGTTCCTAGACCTTAGAACAAACGTTTTGGTTTTTACATTTTTAAAGTCCAAACTGTTCAACATTCAATCTATATTGAAATGTACTTGGAGACCAAATTTTACATTTTTCGGAATTTCTTTACTATTTTTGAAGTCAGTTTTAAAATCGTTGTTTTCAATGAACCAAAATTTTTCACTGTTGATTAAAATTAGTGATTTTAAAATTGACTTAATAAATAGTAAAAAGTTACAAAAAATCTAAAATTTGGTCTCCAAGCACATTTTAATATAGAGATCACATCTAATGGTTTGGATCGACTGTTTGAACTTTGCAAATCGGAAAACTAATTGATATCACCAGAGCTCCGGAACAAACGTTTTGATATTAGCCATCATTACAGGAAGGTCGATGCATGGACGATTGGGGGATTGGAAAAGAGGAACTCATATAATTATTTTTTTAATATATTTAATTTAAAAACAATTAAAATGATGCTGACATTTCCCAAACTAATCCCTCTATTTAAAGCTTTCCATATCCTCATCTTTATTGCACAAGTACAAAAACTTCTCTAATTTCTTAAACAGTTCTAGCAACATATATTAGCCAAATCATAAAGCTAACAAAAAAAGGTTTTCATAATGGATCTTGTGCAGCAACGGTCTGAAGGTTTTGCTAACATCCTTGCAGTAGGCACTGCAGTTCCACCCCAAAAGTTGTCTGTAGATTACATCCATGACCTTCACTTCCGAATCACCAACACAGAGCACCTAACTGAGCTCAAGAAAAAGTTTGTCAAAATTTGTAAGTGGTCCTTAAATTTTTATATATATTTCATTTACTATATATATATATATACCTGTACGTAATTGTTCCATTTGTCTAGTTTTACATATGTGGAGTACAAGTGCTAAATTGCCAGATTAGTCAACTAACACCCTTATGTGCATATATAGTCACTACCGTTTATTTATTTTGAAGGACGTTCTTATTATGATAAAATAATATCTTATTAATTATATTTTTGGCACGGACCATCACAGTCTTCACAGATCGAAGGTCAATCATGTTAATATAACCAAACAAAAAAATTCTCGGCCAGATATTAAAAAAAATGTGAAAAGTGGCTATATATAAGGAGATAGGTTATGATGAGTTGCAAAGTAAGAATCTTATTTTACTTCACGTTCATATCTCCAGTTTCAAAGACTAAACAGTCTATCCGAACTACTCAACAAGATATCCATATTGAAATGTGCTTGGAGACCAAATTTTACATTTTTTGAAATTTTTTTACTATTTTCTAAGTCAGTTTTAAAATCGCTGATTTTAATAAACAATGAAATTTTTTGGATCATTGAAAACAATAATTTTAAGAGTGACTTAATAAATAGTAAAAAATTCAAAAAATATAAATTATGGTCTCCAAGTACATTTTAATATAGATTGAATGTTGAATGGTTTGGACTTTGAAAATGTAAAAACAGAAGTGTTTGTTTCACGGCCTAGGAACAAATATTTTGATATTAGCCAACCATTAGATGTGATATCTATATTAAAATGTACTTGGAGACCAAATTTTACATTTTTTTGTTACTATTTAGTAAGTTAGTTTTAAAATTGCTAATTTTAGTAAACAGTGAAAAATTTCTGGATCGATCATTGAAAACAAAGATTTTAAAACTGACTTAATAAATAGTAAAAAAATTAAAAAAATGTAAAATTTGGTCTCCAAGCACATTTTAATATAGATTGAATATTGAACGGATTGGATCGACTGTTTGAACTTTGAAAATGTAAAAACCGAAGCGTTTGTTCCACGGCCTAGGAACAAACGTTTTGATATTAGCCAACCTATATATATATATATATATATATATATAGGAGTTGGCTACGGTGCTACGCGTAGCATATAGGGCCTTCGTGCTACAACTCAATATTTGAGTTTTCAAATCCTAACGGTCAATCCGAACCGTTCAACATGATCTCCATATGAATATGTACTTGCAAGCCACATTTTACATTTTTTAGAATTTTTTTACTATTTTTTTAGATAGGTAGAAAATCACTTGATCTGAATGGTACAGAATTTTCAGATCAAGTGATTTTCTACCTATCTAAAAAATAGTAAAAAAATTCTAAAAAATGTAAAATTTGGTTTGCAAGTACATATTTATATGGAGATCATTGAACGATTCGGATCAACCGTTAGGATTTTGAAAACTCAAATATTCAGCCATAGCACGGGCCCTCTATGCTACGCGTAACATATTAACATTTTCCTATATATATATAGTCTGGCTAAATTGCTTCCGGAAGCACTTCGACCGAAGTGCTTACGGGATCAAATTTTAGTATTTGATGTTCGAACAACAAATCCAAATCGTTAGATGTTCAATATATATTAAAATGTGCTTGGAGACCAAATTTTATATTTTTTGGAATTTTTTTACTATTTATTAAGCTGGTTAGAAATTATATGCGTTGAATAACTGAATAAAGTTGCAGTCTAATACATCATGTATATAACTAAGAGAGAGTAAATTTTAAAACTTCGCATTAAAAAACCTAATTAAGTTCCCTTCTTTTATACAAGAGAAAACTAATTAAGTTCCCTTGTTGTTGTTGACCAAGTTTATGTTATAAATATTTGGCATTTTGAAACCTCCAAGCCAACATTCTTTTATTAGAAGTAATTAGGACATATTTTTTGGTCAAATAAATTATTTTGTTCCCAAAAAACAATTTCAGTAGTGAAGTAAATACAATACTTCCAATATATATCATGGATCCTTGTTACTTGATCTTCGTAATCCAAATAACAAACAGTGATATTAATTCCTCTCCTTTATTTAGACTCTCAGTAGCTACCAAACATCAGAAAATTAGAAATAGAAAAAAAAAAAATGTGACTTTAGTGTATTAGATTTTAAACAATTTTCATTAGTTTAGGTTATTGGATTTTTGAAAGTTTGAGGTGGTGGTGATAAGTGCAATCAAGGTAAATGTTAAATAGTAGATAGAGAGCATCTAAGATTCAAGTTTCTTATCCTTCTTAATTACGTGAGTACAAGTTCCGACGTTTATCTACGTTGCATCGGTACTAACACTGTCGCATGCAGCCTAGATTGCCCCATAGCTACTCTGCATGTGGCACTGTCACTACCCGCAGGGCGTGCTAGGTGTTTGTTTATGTGATTTGAAAGGTTTTCCGATCTTGCGATCGGATTTTGGGCTACCAAGACTAAAGTATTAATTTTAGGTACGCAATTATATTATTTCCCTATACTACCCTGTAGTTGAAATATCCCAAAGACCCACTAGTGGAAAATATGGAATCAGGATCGGTTATATATGCATATTAGTATCGGAATGCAACCGATCCTGATGGAGGCGATACTGATACTTACAATAATCTGGATCGGTTAAATAACCGATCCTGATAGTTACTATCAGGATCGGTTGTTTCAACAAAACCGATCCTGATAGTAACTATCAGGGTCGGTTGTTTCAAAACAACTGATCCTGATAGTAACTATCAGGATCAGTTTGTTTGAAACAACCGACCCTGATAGTTACTATCAGGATCGGTTTTGTTGAAAAACCGATCCTGAAACTCTTTTTTTTTTCTTTTTTTTTTTTAATGTTGGTTCTGAAAAAAAAAAAAAATCAGGATCGGTTGTTTTGAAATAACCGATCCTGATACCTTTTTTTTTTTTTTTAATGTTGGTTCTGAAAAAAAAAAAAAAGAATCAGGATCAGTTTTTTTGAAACAACCGATCCTGATGTTATATTGGATCTAAAAAAATATTTTTTTTTATTTGGCCAGCTTCCATATATATTTGCTGGCCAGCATAAATTTTTTTTTTTTATTTACCATTGATTTATTGGAGCTCAAAACCAATTAAGAACACAAAATAAAATTCATGAAACACAAAAAGAAGTACAATAGTTGAAGAAATTTGGTGCAATAGCAAAATAAAATTGAAAATACAAATGAAAAAAGATAGTTGATCGGTCGGATAATTAAGATAAATAAAAAGATAGTTTCAAAAAGCCTTGCTCAAATGAAAAAAGACAAATAAATAAATTGAAAATACAAAAAAAAATGTGTTTTAAAAGTATAATAATGAGAAAATTAGATAAAGCTAATACCGTGATAGTTGATCGGCCGGATGATTAAGTAACTTGAGCGAGATGTCCTCAAGACTGAAAAACAATATACAAACACCATTAATTAATTTTTGAAACAATACAAATAATTAAAAATTGACACGGAGGTTCGAGAGGTTCGAGAGGCTCGGCTTTGAGAGGGAGAGACGGAGACAGAGAGAGCAGAGACACGGAGGTCTGAGAATTTGAGAGGGAGAGACGGAGACACAGAGAGAGAGAGAAACGCTAAGTTGAAAATGAGAGGCGCGAAATTAAAATAAGAACTCAGCAGGAGTTATCAGGATCGGTTATTTCGAAATAACTGATCCTGATTGTTTTTGTAAGTACAAAGGCGCGAAACAGAATTAAACCCTAGCGTCAAATTAGCATTAGGATCGGTTATTTCAAAAAAACCGATCCTGATACCTTTTTTTAAGTTGTTTCTGAAAGAAAAAAAAATCAGGATCGGTTGTGTTGAAAAAACCGATCCTGATACTTTTTTTTTTTAATTTTGGTTCTGAAAAAAAACAAAAAAAACAGTATCAGGATCGGTTCTGTAAACAGAACCGATCCTGATACTATTTTTTTTTTTTTTTTTAATTTTGGTTCTGAAAAAAAAAAAAAAACAGTATCAGGATCAGTTCTGTCCACAGAACCGATCCTGATACTGTTTTTTTTTTTTTTTTTAATTTTGGTTCTGAAAAAAAAAAAAAAAACAGTATCAGGATCGGTTCTGTCCACAGAACCGATCCTGATACTCTTTTTTTTTTTTTTTTTTTAATTTTGGTTCTGAAAAAAAAAAACAGTATCAGGATCGGTTCTGTCCACAGAACCGATCCTGATACTGTTTTTTTTTTTTTTTTTTTTTTAATTTTGGTTCTGAAAAAAAAAAAACAGTATCAGGATCGGTTCTGTCCACAGAACCGATCCTGATACTGTTTTTTTATTTTTTTTATTTTTTTATTTTTTTTTATTTTGGATCTGAAAAAAAAAAAAAAAAAACAGTATCAGGATCGGTTCTGTGGACAGAACCGATCCTGATACTGTTTTTTTTTTTTTTTTTTTTTTTTTAATTTTGGATCTGAAAAAAAAAAAAAAAAAAAACAGTATCAGGATCGGTTCTGTGGACAGAACCGATCCTGATACTGTTTTTTTTTTTTTTTTTTTTTTTTTTAAATTTTGGTTCTGAAAAAAAAAAAAAAATATCAGGATCGGTTTTGTTTACAGAACCGATCCTGATACTTTTTTTTTTTTTCAGAACCAACATTAAAAAAATAAAATAAATAAAAAAGTATCAGGATCGGTTCTGTTGTAACAACCGATCCTGATTTTTTGTTTTTCAGAACCAACATTAAAAAAAAAAGAATTAGAATCGGTTGTTTGTTAGAACCGATCCTGATACTATCAGGATCGGTTTTTAAGAAATAACTGATCCTAATATGTGTTCCATTAGGATCGGTTGTTTGTAAAAACCGATCCTGATAGTATCAGGATCGGTTCTAATAAAAAACCGATTCTAATTGTTCGTAAATTAGGATCGGTTAACCATAAAACCCGATCTAAATAGTTTTTAGGATCAGTTTTCTAAAAAAAAACCGATCCAGATAGATATTAGAAGCGGTTGTTTCTTATAACCGATACTATTAGGCCGATCCTGATTCCAGTTTTTCCACTAGTGACCCTACTTAATCGAAGTGCTTTCTAATGTTATTTAAAATACAATTTACATTATCTTATCAAGAGAGTCCACTAGGTTCTAACTCTAGTTTTTAAACCGCTGTCAAACCTCGTTAGTCAAAGTATTTGGAGTACTTACATGCATTTATCCTTCTCATACAAGGATGCAACGACTTAACACCTATTAGTATGTGGAAATCATTGGCATATAGTAGACATAACTATTTATGAAATGATATAATAAAAATAAATTTAAAGTATAAAGAAAAACTCAAACCATAACATAAACAAAACATAAACATATACTAAAACATAATTAAGAATTCTAGTACAACTCTCACTCTAGAGATGAGAAATTTAGCTTAATCATGCTATGGCAAAATAAAAGAAACAAAATAAAAAGAACATAAATTACAATCCAACCACAAACAGTCAATAAAAATGGAAACCTAGTTTGAAAGCTCTCAACATTAATTAACTGTACTTGCATATATGGTTGAAAATAACATCGATCACTATTTTCATCAGTATTTCAAAACCATGCACGACACGTCAGCCAGACATATATATCACCTCTATAGCAACAATAAATATTGAATTAAGGACTAATCAGCAATTAAGGACTCTTTTAAGTAGGACTGTACAACACGTTGGATCGAAATAAATTAGTGGACTTCCAACAGTGTCCCCTAAAGTCGTTCCCGACACATTCTGAACCGAATTCAGGGTATCGGACCTACTTTGGTTTGATGGATTTATTCAATTAATATTAAGATGCGTGCATTTTACATTAAAATCCGTATGTATCTGCTTTAATTTCGTGCGCACAGATTTTAATACTGATCAGACAGTATTGAAACTAAATAGATCCAAAAGTAGATCCGATGCCCATGAGACCTACTCCTATCTCTTCTGAACCAATATTGTTATTCTTTTTTAAGGCTCCGTCGATACTTCTATCCATTCCTTTTTAGCAAATTTCATGATTCTTCATTATATATGTGTTTTCTCTTTTATCAAAAATCTTTTTCTCTTCACATTCATATCTTGAAAAAAGTTCTACAATCTGAATCTTTTATTTTTAGAAGATCTTTATAGATCAATAATTACTATTTAAAAACTGTTGTTACCGTGTAGAAGTTTAGACAATTATATGCTCATTAATTAACATAAACACCTAATACTACTACAACAAACACTAATCATACACGGCACATCGTACACGGTTCTGAGCCATTTCCAATAAAACAGTGTGTAAAAGATGGATGCACTGGCGCAAAAATGAGCTCAAACCACACACAAACAGTCAATAAAAATAGAAACTGAGTCTGAAAGATCTCAACATTTATATATGGTTTCTTATGAAGCAACCGTGTACGATTGAGATTAGGGCTGTAAATGAGTCAAGTTTGAGCGAGTTACCTCCAACTCGTGTTCAGCTCATTTAGTTAATGAGCGAGTCAATTCGAGTTGGGATGATAATATAACGAACTGTGAAGCCAACTCGAGTTCGCTCACAACTCGTTTAACCAGTCAATTTCCTTAGTTATAATTATATGCTAGTAAGAGTTTATCTAAACACGAATTATTTAAATGGCTTAGTAAGAGTTTATCTAAATACAAACAATTCAAACATAATTAACAAGATAACTAACAAAACAAACAATCCAAACAACAACTTAGGAGTCATTTAGAAGGGCCTGAGATTTATTGTGACGAATTTTGTGTAACTCGAGTTGTTAATAAGCGAGTTGGGATATGTTTAAACTCAGCTCATTTATTAAACGAGTCAGCCAACTTGAGTTGGAACTGACTCGAGTTGTAAAATGAGCGAGTTAAAAGTAAGCAGCTAATGAGCTAGTTATGATTGAGTTACGAATTTGAGCGATTTTGTACTAACTCTAATTGAGATCAACTGTTGAATTAAATGATTTGTTTGCTAAAAGGAAAAAAAAAGAGGCAGGAGGATAAATAGAGATTTTTGTTAAAAAAATGGCTTAGAATGCAGTGTGTATGGGTAACTGGTAGGACAATAAAGAAGGCGGGCCCAAATAGATTACTTGTTCCGGCTCGACCTATTTTAGTGCAGTTGGAAGTTGGCACGGTTAGGTACTATTTATGATCTTGATACTGATTCCTGGCGGCAAAAACTTTGGTTAGAAACTATTTATGATCTAAACATTGATATCTTTCGAAATATATTTTGTAGTTGTTGGTTCCCGTCTCATATAAATATGTCATTCAAATTTATTATCTAAGACATTTCCAGAACACTAAAGTCAAAACTGTTCAACATTCAATCTATATTGAAAATGTACTTGGAGACCAAATTTTATATTTTTTGGAATTTTTTACTATTTATTATGTCTGTTTTAAAATCTTTGTTTTCAATGAACCACAATTTTTCACTGTTTATTAAAATTAGAGATTTTAAAACTGACTTAATAAATAGTAAAAAGTTACAAAAAATCTAAAATTTGGTCTCCAAGCACATTTTAATAAAGAGAAATATCTAACGGTTTGGATCGATTGTTTGGACTTTACAAATTGAAAAACCAATTGATATCATAGGGGCTCCGGAACAAACGTTTTGATATTAGCCATCATTAGAGGAAGGTCGATGCATGGACGATTGGGGGACTGGAAAAGAGGAACTCATATAATAATTATTTTTTAATATATTTAATTTAATAACAATTAAAATGATGGTGACATTTTCCAAACTAATTCCTCTATTTAAAGCTTTCCATATACTCATCTTTCTTGCACCAGTACAAAAACTTCTCTAATTTCTTAAACAGTTCTAGCAACATATATTAGCCAAATCATAAAGCAAACAAAAAAAGGTTTTCATCATGGATCTTGTGCAGCAACGGTCAGAGGGTTTTGCTAGCATCCTTGCAGTAGGCACTGCAGTTCCACCCCAAAAGTTGTCTGTAGATTACATCAATGACCGTTACTTCAAAATCACCAACACAGAGCACCTAACTGAGCTCAAGAAAAAGTTTGTCAAAATTTGTAAGTGGTCCTTAAATTTATATATATTTCATTTACTATATATATGTGTGTGTGTGTGTGTGTGTGTGTATATATATATATATATATAGAGAGAGAGAGAGAGAGAGAGTGGCTAAGCTCAAAACGTTTGCACCAAGGGTTTGGTGCAAACAATTTGGTTCTCCTATTTGGAAAGTTCAAATGGTCGATCCAAACCGTTAGATATTTAATCCATATTAAAATGTGCTTGGAGACCAAATTTTATATTTTTTGGAGTTTTTTTACTATTTATTAAGCCATTTTGAAAGTTGCTGATTCGGGTGAACAGTAAAAACAGTGCAATCAAATTCTGGACCGTGTGATCAGCAATTTTCAAAGTGGCTTAATAAATAGTAAAAAAAAATCCAAAAAATGTAAAATTTGGTCTCCAAGCACATTTCAATATGGAGAACAACTTGAACGGTTCGGATCGACCGTTTGGACTTCGAAAATCTGAAAACAAATCGTTTGCACCAAACCCTTAGTGCAAACGTTTTGAGCTTAGCCACTCTATATATATATATATACCTGTACGTAATTGTTCCATTTGTCTAGTTTTACATATGTGTAGTACAAGTGCTAAATTGCCTGATTAGTCAACTAACATCCTTATGTGCATATATAGTCACTACCGTTTATTTATTTTGAAGGACGTTCTTATTATGATCAAATAATATCTTAATAATTATATTTTTGGCACGGACCGTCACAGATCGAAGGCCAATCATGTTAAAATAATATAACTAAACAAAAAAATTCTCGGCCAGATATTAAAAAAATGGGAAAAGTGGATAGAGATGTACTATTTTGAGTTGCGACGTAAGGATCTTATTTTATTTCACGCTTATATCTTAGTTTTTAAAGACCAAACAGTCGATCCGAACTACTTAACAAAATATTTATATTGAAATGTGTTTGGACACCAAATTTTACATTATTTGTAAAAAATTTTATAAGTCAATTTTAAAATCACTGATTTTAATAAACAGTGAAAAGTTTCTGAATTATTGAAAATATCGATTTTAAAACTGACTTAATAAATAGTAAAAAATAAAAAAATGTAAATTATGGTATCCAAGTGCATTTTAATATAGATTGAATGTTGAACGGTTTGGACTTTGAAAATTTTAAAGCGGAAGCGTTTGTTCCAAAGCCTAAGAACAAACGTTTTGATATTAGCCAACCATTAGATGTGATCTCTATATTAAAATGCGCTTGGAGACCAAATTTTACATTTTTTAATTTTTTTATTATTTATTAAGTTAGTTTTAAAATTGCTAATTTTAGTAAACAGTGAATTTTTTTTGTATCATTGAAAACAACAATTTTAAAACTGACTTAATAAATAGTAAACAAAATTTAAAAAAAATCTAAAATTTGGTCTCCAGTCACATTTTAATATAGATTGAATATTAAACGATTTGGATTGACTGTTTGAATTTTAAAAATGTAAAACCGAAGCGTTAATTTGTTTCACGGCCTAAGAACAAACGTTCTGATATTAGCCAACCTCTCTCTCTCTTTATATATATATATATAGAGAGAGATGGACTTAGCTAAGCCATGGTGTAAAACGACTTGGTACTCCACGTCATATTTTCATTTTGAAAATCCAAACTACCGATCCGAACCGCTCAAGTTGTTCTCCATATTAAAATGTGCTTGGATACCAAATTTTACATTTTTTGGAATTTTTTTACTATTTATTAAGCCACTTTGAAAATCACTGATCCGGATAAACAGTAGCAAAAACAGTAAAAAATTCTGGACCAATGGATCAGCGATTTTCAAAGTGGCTTAGTAAATAGTAAAAAAATTCCAAAAAATGTAAAATTTAGTCTCCAAGCACATTTCAATATGGAGAACAACTTAAGCGGTTCGGATCGGTAGTTTGGATTTTCAAAATTGAAATAATGAAGCGTGGAGCACCAAGTCGTTTTACACCATGGCTTAGCTAAGCCCAGCACTATATATATATAATATTGATCTAATTAGATGAGTTCAATTGTTATGAAAAAGATTTCATGATTATTATATATATAATAGACAATATATAAAGTGGCACTGGATTCATAATTCGTTTGTAGAAATTGTATTTAATCAATATATATAGTTATATTCATCTTTTTACAGCACGAGCAGTAAACATTCATGATAACCATTTATGGAGACTTCAATAAAAATAATTAAATAATTAAATAAGCATAAAAGAAGAAAATATAAACAGTCTGTCTACTGGAATGATCAATATTTCTTTTTTATATGTCACTGATCTGAACAATCGTTTCTAGATCTGTTCTGCGCATTAATTTACTCTGTTTTTAATTTTTTTTTTTTTTTAATTTACTCCAGCCAAGGCGACCACAATTCAAAGCAAATACCTTTATGCAACAGAAGAGATGCTGAAGGAGCACCCAAACATTGCAGCATGCATGGAACCATCTCTTGATGACCGACTTGACATTCTAGTAGAGGAAGTGCCCAAGCTGGGACAAAAGGCAGCTCTGGCAGCCATCAAGGAGTGGGGCCAGCCTGTTTCTAAGATCACCCACCTCATCGTTGCCACTAATAGCGGTGCCAACTGCCCCGGCGCTGATGCCAGACTTGTACATCTTCTTGGCCTGTCCCGAACTGTCAAGCGCGTCATGCTTTACTACCAAGGATGTCATGCCGGTGCAACTACTCTACGTCTGGCCAAAGACCTTGCTGAGAACAACCGAGGTGCACGTGTCCTTATCATCACTTCTGAGAACATCCTCCATGCATATCGTGGTCCTGATGAAGCCTACGCTGATTTCCTAGTTTCCACAGCATTGTTTGCTGACGGTGCTGCTGCGGTTATAGTCGGTGCTGATCCAGACTTAGAAGTTGAGCGTCCACTGTATGAAATTGTGTCTGCAAGAGAGACGCTGATTCCAAACACAATGGACGAGCTCGGGATGCAACTTCGTGAGGTGGGAAACCTCATCATTTTGTCGCCTACAATACCGAAACACATATCTGCAAACATCGAAGGTTGTCTTATCGAAGCATTCTCGTCACTAGGCATTACAGATTGGAATTCCCTTTTCTGGGTTTCTCATCCAGGGGGACCAGCAATTTTGAACCAAGTAGAGGCAAAACTCAAGCTCAACAAAGACAAATTGCGCCTGTCAAGGAAGGTCCTGAGTGAATATGGAAATTTGTCGAGCCCGACAGTCCTGTTTATTCTAGATGAGTTGCGGAAGGAATCGGTTAAGGAAGGAAAGTTAACAACCGGTGGAGGGCTTGAATATGGGGTGCTTCTCGGCTTTGGACCCGGCCTTAGCATTGAGACCATCGTTCTACGTTCCATTACTATTTGATCAGTAAGATCATCTATCTATATATCAAACGTATGAAACACTTGGTTTGCTTATCGCTTTGCTTGATTTGCTTTAATTGTGTAATATATGGTATTTGTGTTTACGTTTCCTCAATGCAATGCATTGTAAATGTTTTATTGGTTATTACTTATTACTGAAGATAAGAGTGGTAATCACTAGTTATGTGCTTACACGTTGTGATGGTGGAGATTGATAATATTACATTATTGTAATTTTTCAATATATGAAAATTAACATGATATATATGTTGTCATTTATGAGCTCTTTAGTTTTTTTTTTTTTTTTTTTTTTGACAACTATCTTTTCTTCTTTCTTTAGTTTTTTAGCTCTGAAACTTTTTTAATTTTCAATAGAATTTAGAAATGACATGCGTTGAATAACTGAATAAAGTTGCAGTTTAATACATCATGTATATATATAACTAAGAGAAACAGTAAATTTTAAAACTTGGCATTAAAAAACCTAATTAAGTTTATCATCCATCTTCTTTAATATCGTTCTCCTCAGATCATATGTATAAATTCTATCCCATAACAAATGCCAATAATTCATTGCTTATCAACGCGAAAGCATATTTGAATCCTTCTCCAATCCTATTTCAGCCAAGCTAATCCATTAATTGAAGCAACTTCCATTGTGCACTTGTCGCGAGCTTAATCTCCCATAATGTGAAAACAACATCGGATTTATCATGTTGCACCAAACACAATGCCACTTCTTCATATTTTGATATACAAATATGAAGAATGATATAGAAAAATTTCTTAAATGAAGATACATAGAATGATATTTAAAAAGATATATGGAAAGAAATAAAGACACACAAACAATATCAATTATCAATCAATTTAAAAATTCATTAAATAACATTTAAAAAATGGAAAGAGATCATGACTAATGAGAAAATTGTGTGGCAAGTACATGTGGCGAGAACATGTTTAAAAAAATATTTAGACTTCTACACGTAAGAAAACATAAAAAAATGCATAAAATCAAAAGATGGTAGACTACACTATAGCAGCAAAACCCTTATGCGACCGGCCAAATCGGTCACAGAAGGGTATGGCGTCGGTCGCAGTTGCTCCATCGCTGATGCCCTCCTCGCTGATATCACCAGTCGCTGAAGGGTTAAAAATCGGTCACTGATGAGATCAGTCGCTGATGCTATATGCTAACGTGGCTGAAGCCCATCAGAGACCGATTGGGCGGTCGCTGATGGGCCCAAAATCAGTCGCAGAAGGGTAATTTTTTTTTGGTATTTTTTTGTTATTTTTCTTTTCCCCAAGTGGTACGAAATGTACCAAACAAATATAACAACAATTGAACCCATTATGTTCATTTATTTTTCTCCGGCCCCAATTGGTACGAAACGTACCAAACAATTCACAAGCAATTCAAATATACAATATAAAATACTGGTACAAAATGTACCAAGCACTAAGCAATTTAAAAGGAATTCACAATATAATTAGTATTATGTTACAAGTTCCAATACAAATTTACAATTTTAAGTATGTGTATTTTACCTAGAGCACCAAGATCATAGTTATCGCCGTGAGCATTATTGTCTATGTTGCCGTACTAGATGTCTGCGTCAAAAGAGGGCCAAAGGGCTCGATCAAGCCCATAATTAATAGAGCATTATTGTATAAACATGACCTATCAGCATTCTCACTAAAACTTTGACTCAAATAAAAAATCCAAAACTATACTTTAGACTTTGCAGATATCATCAATTGATAACGGACCCTCTAAAGCAAGTCATGGAAGAAACACAAAATCAAATCAAGTGTTGCATCATCCATGCAACAGGACTTGTATACAACTATATAAGCGGCATCTACATAAGCTATGAATTTAAACGTACGTACTAGAGAGAGAGAGAGAGGACGCTTCCCTTGCCTTGATTAGTTCTAAATATAATAAAATGCACACGAGGTCAAAACTAAACTTAAAAGGCATACTAAATGTTCCGGTTTAGTTGGATCATAAAATAATACTATAATAGTAACTAAGAAATTGTAGTACACAATTAATAACATAATTAACCTGCATAGAATTAAGAAAGAGAGAAAACTTGTCTTATTACAAGCAATTACCCTCTTGAAGATCGAGCTTTCTCCTCTCCTTCTTTCTTGCAATATTAAACTAACTTCTACAACTCCTAAAACCAATTAACCAATCAATATAATTAATCAAACCAATTAACCAAACTAATCAAACCAATTAATAAAATCAATTAATCAAACCAATTAACCTAACTAATGTTGCATGATTTTGCATTACTAGAACAATGGGCTAATAGTAATTAAAATCCACAATTACAACCATTTACAATAATAATTTATGAACATATGGACACACACATTTATTGGTGGACCTGCCAAAAGCGAATTTAACATCGGTTTTCTATTTCAAATATTCTGATTTTGGAATCGTGAAAATGAAAATCTTTCCTTGATAACCGCTTGTTTTTTTGTCATCAATAGTAATTATTCTTCCGCGTTTCTTGGTATAACTATTTAATCGACAGATAGTATTATTTGCAACCAAGGACCCTAAAATATTATCAAATATTTTAGTTGATATACAGAAATCAAGTAAAAGAATGTGAAGTGTACAGCATAATTTTTTCACCTAATTACTATTACGATTACGAGCTCACCTAATTTTTTCAGCAAGCACATTTCAATTTAACCCAATTCTTTATCTGACCTTTTGTGCTCTATGCAGACCTTCATCGTGCAAGAGCAGAGATGTCTGACGCGAGTCTGGCTCACTAATACCCCTTCTTGGAGCACCCAATATATAACAGAGTTTAAGAGAGCAAGTATATATTGCAAGCTTGCAGAGGCAGGAAAGGGAGAAGGGTTCAAAGGAGGCAAATACATCACTGTCTTTTTTCACGACTTTTCCAATCTGGATTATGTTCTTTGCCCTTGGCATTGAATCTGACAAAGAGGTGCTTCAAGTGATAGGAATTGAGGACGTAGACGCCTCGGTCAACATCATACTGGCAACAGTCAAGGAGGCCAGTGAACATTGTGAGGATTTCAGGCAGGCTGACAAGGCCAGAGAATATGTTGACAGCTTGGTAAAGAGCTCGATGTTCCCACCTACTGAGTCATTTGATGAATATGTTGACAAATATCTTTTCAAAGGTATCAAGGGGTTAAGAGAGAAGGCACTTTTCCTTGAATACATGGTCAAATGTTTGCTTCTCGGATTTGCAGGGAAGCGAAAATGCGACAACAAAGATGATTTCAGGTTGGCTATGCAGTCAAATATTCATTGACAATATTCTGATCCTTAAAATATAGCATTTACAACCCTAAATCCATATAGAATGACCATTCTTCCTTTTAGTTTCAAATTTAGACAATGACAGCTATTAAAAATGTCTAAAATTTAGACAATGCATCTTCAAGCATAAACCATCATATTGAAAAGGATTCAAAATTCCAAATGGCAAATTCAAAGAATTTCGTATAGGATTACAAGCTACCCTAAAATTAAGTTTTCACTTCTGATCTGTAACAATATCAGCAGTCTTATATTGGCATCTTTAAGGAATTTTTTGGAGGACATTGAGAAGAAATTCGTTAATAATGAAAAGTTTTAGATTGATACATTATTTAACAAACTCATCTCAATGAAATATTAGGAAGTACATTATGGAGATATCTAATGTTGTTTCAAAACTAAGGGCACTCAACTTTGAGATCTCTGATGATTTTTTAGTGCACTTAGCATTAATATTATTTCCCACACACTTTGGTCAATTTATGGTGAGATATTAAACACATTCCACATTGTGTAGGAAGAGGAAAGACTGAAACAAATTCAGACAAAATGACCCATGTTGCTACAATCTCCAAAATTAAAGTTTAAGAAAATAAAAAACAATCAAATAAGATTAGGGATAATAAGAAAGCTGCAGAGTACACTCAAAAGAAACCGAAAAAAGAGGCAAGACAATTGCCAAATTGGATGATGCCAGTTAATTCTTTTGTGGTGGAGTTAGACACAAGAAAGAACATAGGCATTATTTTCATGCTTGGCGTGTTGGGAATGACATGTTTTTTGGTTTGGTTTGTAAGGAGGTTTATTTAATTTCTATATCTAGATATAATTTGTGGCTATATTGCAACTATTCACATAAGTGTATCTTGTAAGACTGCATAAATTACCAAATCCGAGTGATGATGAAAGACTCATCTTTGTGGGCAAATGTAATAAACTTAAAGTGAAAGCTATTGAGACTTATATAAATTACTTTTTAAAACTAAATTTTATTTGAATTTAATATGAGACATTTATGGTATTATTTTTTTATAATTTATATATTATGTATTGAACTAGTATGGATTTACTTGTATTTTTGGAAATAAAAAAAATTGATTTGTTTCATAATTCAAAATAAGTTGATTCTAGTTTCTTTCAGATTATGATAATTTATAATTTTTTGATGTCAATAGTTCCTATTTAGAAGCCTTGTATATAGATAAAAAGAAGTATTAAGAGAAAATTAACTAATGAGAATTCAGATACATTATAGCACAAGACATTAAGTAATTTTAATTGAAGAATTGAACGTCTTGTTTGTAATAATATTCTCAAACCCTTTGAATTTTCAAATCTTAATGATTATGTTAATTGCATAAAAAGAAAACAAACCAACTTAAGGAAATATCAAGCTAGAAAGTGTTCGGAAGTCTTAGAATTGATACATACGGATATCTGTCGTCCGTTTTCAACGGCCACAAGAAACGGACACCATTATTTCGTTTCTTTCATAGACGACCATTCGAGATATGGCTATGTCTATTTGATTAAAGAAAAGGCTCAACCCTTGACATGTTAAAAAGTTTCAAGGCCGAAGTTGAGCTACAACTCAACAGACGCATTAAGGTCATCAGATCTGACCGTGGTGGAGAATACTATAGCAGATTTGATAAATTAGGTGAACAATATCTAAGGCCTTGTGCACAATTCATAGATAAATGCGACTTTGTGCCTGAATATATATTTTCTATGATATGAAGCCTTACGAAATGCAGCATATATCCTAATTAGAATACTCACTAAAGTGACTAACATAAACCCCTTTGAGGTTTGGACTACGTGAAAGTCTAGTTTGAAACATTTATGTATATGGGGATGTCTAGATAAGACAGTCTTATAAGGCCGCATAAGATGAAACTAGACAAAATAAATGTTAGTTGCTATTTTATTGAGTATATCGAGTGCTAAAGGGTTATAAGTTTTATAATCCCACAGAACATTCAGTATTTGAGACGGAAAATGCAAATTTTTTGAAGATGTTGAATTTGCGAGGGGAGATACAATAATAGATTTTGAATTCGAAGAGGAGTAAGCAAATATTTCCACAAGTGTTGAGAGTTTTATGGACATATATCTCACTTTAACTCAAAATACAAGTATCGAAAACATAAACATTTTGAAGACCAAACTCAACATAATCAAACAACAAAAAGTCAGATTCTAGAATCTTTGGAAGATGTTGTTGTAGGCCATATTGTTTCAGACAATGCTGGAATTTCTCGAGAAAATTCAGAATTGCCAATAAGGAAATATAACCGAAGACTGACAATGACATTAGGCAAATACCCTGTTACCTAAAGATGCAAAACCCATAAGTTGCAAATGGATATTTAAAACAAAAAAGGATTCGAAAAGTAATGAGGAGTAATATAAAGCTCGTCTTGTCAATTAAGGTTTTAGAGACTTTCTCTTTGGTTTCATTTAATGAATGCAAACATTAACCGGTCCAAAGAAAGGTTAATAATTGTTAAAATTATGTGTACATAGAGTATAGTGATGATTATTATGCTTTACATATAATCAATATTGTCGGCCCAAATAAAGGCATATTGATTGATATGTTATTTGAATCATCAATACTCAATTTTTTAAAGAATATTTAAAGATTATATTGGCATTAGTTACGCATTTTAATTTGGAGCTTTAGTAGATGGATATTAAGATAACGTTTCTAAATAAAGATATTAATGAAACAATCTATATGGTGCAACTAGAAAATTATGTGTCGGGAGACACAAAGTCAATGGTGTGCAAACTTGAGAAATTCATCCATGAACTAAAGAAAGTGTCTCAACAATGGTATTGCAAAATTCATAGTGAGATTATCTCGTTTGATTTTGAGATAAATTTATATACCTTAAGTTCTGTGGGAGTAATTTGTATTTTTATGTGGATATCATATTGCTTGCCAATATCGATATAAATATGCTGTAAGAAACTAAGAACTTTATGATAAAGAATTTAGAGATAGAAGATCTTAATGATGCATCATTTAGAATATGAAACAATGCTAAAATAAAATAAGGTAAAGTAAAAGAAAGAGTACGGAATTGTGAATTGAAAATAGAACATGTAGGAACATAACTCTATGTTAGCATATCATCTTACTAAGGGATTAGCACCGGCTAAGTTTGAAAAGCATGTTGCTCATATGGTGTGTAATATCTATTATTCAGTTTTAGTGGGAGTCTGTTATTTGTAATTTAATGTTTTATTTTTCATTGTAATTTTGGATATGTAACTTGTGACATGCAACAAATGTTATATATATTATGAAGTTTTGACATTCTGTTTCTCATTTATGTTTGACCTCTAATTCAGTTAATTTATGAAATTCAGTTTCAAGATTTAAGTAGGAAACCAAGTTAGAAATAGGCATGTGAAGATCACAATTACATGTAATTTCTATGATACACATCCACATCATGATTCATGTCATTTAGATGTGTAATAGTTATGTGATTATTGAGAGTTTAGTTGCGAATAAATGAGACGAATGCCGCTTTAGTCCTTTGCTGATATAGTTGATGGACCGAATTGATTTGGGAATACATAAGGAAGACATTAAAAAAATGTGCGCACATAAGGAACACAATGCATAATTAAAAAGTAATAACATATTGCTCAAGTGGGAGATTGTTGGATTTATTGCCAATCTCGTTGGATTTAATGTCAACATTGAGCATATATGTAATCTAATTATGGATTGTTTACTGTCATATATGGTTGTCAATTAAAGTGATCAAATAAGGTAATAGATAATCAATATACTCATTAGGATGTGGTCCATAAATGTGTAGAATAATTTAGGCAAAGATCAAATCATTGATGGACTGATTCTGAGATATACAATTTAGAAAACTATCATTTAAGAGGATTGCGTGGGTCACACGAATATTAAATCGGCTGCACGGATTTTGATGTGACAGCACGATTTTTGCTGGAGTCACACAAAATACATTTTTCAAGTTAGCAGATAACCAAATAGGTTACTATATATAAGGATTGGTCCCCAAGGCATAAGATAACACATAAAAATACAGAAACTGGATATACATTTTTCTCTTTAGAAAAACACAACTCTTTGTACCTTCTCTTCTTCTTCCACCGTCAAACAATAAAGAAGAGAAATCTATTAGGAAATTTGGAGATGATTTCTCAAGGGCCATATCTTGCTGTCTTGGAAGACTTATTCCTACGACTATACGACAAAACAACAAGAAGGGCTTCTTGCCATTAGAGTCTAGTCTCACGCTCACGGAGACGGTTGGTGATCTCTCAAAGGATCGAGTTACTCCATGGAAACATCTATAGAATCAGGTATTAAGTTCCGCACTTAAGATTTATGTTTTATGAGTCGGCTTTGGCATAAGACGATTCTTAGGTTAAGGTCGGAAACTGTTTCTCCATCTCCGGGGTGTAAGTGTTTGACCCCTAGATGAGATGCAATTGTTTGATCTCTAGATAAGACGTAATTGTTTGGTCTTTATGATTCTCCAACACCACATTCTACCAGCGGCTTAACAAAATGGCCGAGGACTAGGTGAAGGTCCGCAACACTAGCCCTGTCCATCCGCTGACACGTCAGCCTGTGGCCGACCGCAAATGCTTTGGTGGTGTCAAGTTTGAGGAGATGGAGCATGACTTTCTCCTGGGCCATGGTGCTGCTGCTAATGTCCATGAGAGGCTCTTCATGCTCAGTGACTTCTCCCAGATGCACATCTGTCAGACGTGCAAGAGAGCTGCTAATGTCCTCATAAAGCCACTGAGTGGAGGGAAGAAGGTGCGGGGGCCATATTGTAGATTTTGTGAGTTGGCTGAAAATATTGTGAGGACCAATGTGCCACACGGAGCTTGGTTACTATACCAGGAGCTCTTTAGTATGGGGATTTGTTTGAAGTTCGATAATGAGGTTTGCTAGTTGGTTTTTCATTCCATCTTCATGGTAACTCTAAATCTGGTTGTTTCTAATTGTAAATAAATCTGACCTGTGGTTTTGGTTTTGGTCTTATGTGGGTTAGGGTCATGCTTGCTGCATCTGATCTCTAACTTTTACGATGCAGGTCATGTTGGATGAAGTGTTTCAAAACCTTAGTTATGATTTTAACTAACCTTGTTGTTATTGTTAGTGTTACCTACTTTGAATTGATCAGGTCACTTCACCTTGCATGTGATAGCTGGTGTAGTCTTAGTTTTATTTTAAATCCTGCGTATGAACAAACACTCATTAAATAGCTTGTAAGCCGATTAAATAAAATTAAGCCATCATTGGCCCAACGAAACTCTAAATAGCCGGCCCAAAAGTTTGTTTCTTTTATTTTCCACCATCTGAATCGGAGCCCAGCCAGCAGACCCATCTTCTTTTGGAAATAAATCTGCTGTTATTCCCAAGGAATAAAACGAATCTGTTATTTCGATCCCAACTGTTGATCTTTCTCGAGAGCTTGCGTGTAAAAGTTTCTTCATTGAGATTCGCGCTTTAAGAAATGTGAACGATTGTGATCAGAAACAGGTTCCTATTCCGATTTTTTTATTAATCCCTCAAAAAAAAAACAAATATCAAATATGCCGAGGACTTTTTTTATTTTTAAAAATGCCCTAACCGCCTCTGAAGTGGGCGGTTCACTCTTCCCACCAAACCGCCCCCCTGTGGGGTGGTTAGCCAGTGTATACTGAACCGCCCCACAAGAGGCGGTCTAGTTTTTTTTTTTTTTTAGAGACAATAGCTAAAATGATAAAATATAACACTAAAACATCGATTTTTTTTTCTTTGTCAAATTACTTTTTTGATAGCATATTTATACTAAAATACGCTAAATTACTTGAAATTATGTTAATTTATGCTGATTTACACTAAATTACTTGAAATTATGTAAATTTTGTTTTAAGAGACAAATAGGTAATATGCTGAAATATAACACTAAAAAATCGAATTTTTTTTTTAAATATTTGTTATATTACTTTTTGGACATATAATTAGCATAGTTATACTAAAATACGCTAAATAACTTGAAATTATGTTAATTTATGCTGAATTACACTAAATTACTTGAAATTACAATAATTATGTAGAATTAAGCTAGAATATGGTAAATTATGCTAAATTACGTATGAATAGGGATGATATCTTCACTGAGAAGGCGAAAAACGACGACGAAACTTCAAACGGTTATAAAACGGTGCTCGAGTGTCCAATTTCAGCAAATAATCACTTTTCGGAAAGCTTGTGAAAATACATATGCATTAAAATTGGCAATGCCAAATTTCCAAATTCAGATCGCCAAAAAACAAAGAGAAGAGTCTCAAAACTTCAGTTGAAGTTTCCGATTAAGATTTTTATTTCTATTGTTCAATCTACGTAGCTCAGTAAATTAGTTATATAATTAATTTGTAAAATACCAATTTTTATTATTTTTGAAATTTTTTTACTATTTTTTTATGATTTATGAAAGATGGCACAAAATAGGCCCTATTCATACGTAATTTAGCGTAATTTACCGTATTTTAGCATAATTATTGTAATTTCAAGTAATTAAGTGTAAGTCAGCATAAATTAACATAATTTCAAGTTATTTAGCGTATTTTAGTGTAACTATGCTAATTATATATGTCCAAAAAGTAATCTAACAAATATTTAAAAAAAAATTCGATTTTTTTGTGTTATATTTCAGCATATTACCTATTTGTCTCTTAAAATAAAATTTACATAATTTCAAGTAATTTAGTGTAAATCAGCATAAATTAACATAATTTCAAGTAATTTAGTGTATTTTAGTAAAAATATGCTATCAAAAATGTAATTTGACAAAGAAAAAAAAAATCAATTTTTTAGTGTTATATTTCATCATTTTAGCTATTTGTCTCTTAAAAAAAAAAAAAAACTGGACCGCCCCCCCAGGGGGGCGGTCCAGTATACGTTGGCTGACTGCTCCACAAGGGGGGGTTTGGTGGGAAGAGTGAACCGCCCACCTCAGAGGGTGGTGAGGGCATTTTAAAAAAAAAAAAAAAAATCGAGGACATATTTGATATTTTTTTTTTTTTTTAGGGTATTATAAAAAAATCGGGTTCCTGTTATAGCCTTGGAATAACAGCTGATTTATTTCCTCCTCTTTCTCCTTTTAATATGCGAACCAATGAACCATACACAGAGAAGGAAATACGTGACACGCCGTGACGTGACGTGACAAACACGCCGTGATTTGGTCACGTGATGTGATCAATGTTTTTTTTTCACGTGACGTGACGTGACGTGATCAAAATAGTGGCAAACGATCACGTTACGCGAATGGTCACGTCACGCGTAGTCACGCCGTGATATGACGTGACGTGATATTAGTCACATTGAACTTTTTTTATATTTTAATTTAAATTGTTGAAAATTCAGAAAAAATTTGTAAAATAAGTAAATAATGTTGCAAAAATTAACTAGTAAATAATATTCTAAAAATTGTCAAATTTTTTGGATAAAAGATATTTAAACCCGTTTCATTAAGAAACATAGTTTTTACAAACAGCCACAAAAGAAAAGTCTGAATATACTACAGAAACATAGTCTAATAGTGCTAATAGGAATATGGACTACTAGAGTTTGTCCTCAAAACATGCTAGAACTGACAAAATATAACAGTACGTGATCACGTGATGTGTTTTATAACGTGACGTGACGTGACGTGATCACGTGACGTGACGTGCCGTGATCACGTGACGTGACGTGACGTATAATTTTTGTTAAATACAGTCACGTCACGCGAATAGTCACGTCACGCAACACGTGAGTCACGTCACGTAATCGACACACGTGACGTGACTGATCACGCCGTGACAAATTTCCTTCTCTAACCATACATCACCGCTTCGAATTCAGATCCAGTGCAATACTTTGATCGTTAAAATCCTTCGGCTGGGTGTATTATATTACGTGCGATGATCTTAGATCCGGACCGTCCAATCTGTTTTGGCATGAATATTAAAGTGGACCAGTGCATTGCACTTCTGACCGGATTGACCCTGATTCTTATCAGACGGTGCTCATGCAAACTCAAAATTTAGGTTACTTTAGTGGAACTGGCCCCCTTTCTCCTCACTGTATTTTCTGTGGTTCTCAGAGGATACGAATTCCTTTCCCCACCCCCAAATCTCTCTTCCGATCATCAGTCACATAATCTTTCAAGAATCGGTTAATTTGAAATTTGAAGAAGAATCAGTAGGTGACAAACAAACTAGAAGGAAGAATCTGGTAACTCAATCGGTGAGTCTCTTTCGATTCAAGAATTTTGTTTTTTTACTTGCGAAGATATCAATTGAGATTCACAAATCGTGAAATCAAGCAATCCAAATTTCTTCATAACAACAAAACACAAGAAGAAAATCAAGTTAAAACCAGTGGAGCACAACCACAGCGTTCATAGCAATCGTCACTAAGACACAATACTGGCAAATACATAACACCCAGTTTAACAATTGACCACCATGTCAGATCAACTAAACCATTACCACCTAATCATCATAAAAGGCAACACTAGCCATAATCTTCATTCAGGATGGAAACGAAAACGGTGCCAGAAGGGTAGACATTTGGATGGAAGAATCCTTGTGGGAACTTACACTTCGGAGGTTTGCTTGGGTAGTCCTCGGAGAAATGTAGAGTTAGTGGGTAAAAAACCCCTTCCCAATCAGTCGCTTGTTTGCCAGGTATGAGGCAGTTCCAGACCATGAGATTGACCGATCCATCTGGCAACGTCTTAGGCCTCGCCACAAAACCATGGGGGTGATTCTTGTGCCAAGATTTGCGCTCTTCTGTGAGTCGACCACGAGCGATACCACCTGACATCAGCAAACCTTTTTTTCCTTGTGTGATGGTCGTTTTTTAGTTCTCCTCTCAGCGAGAAAGGGGAAAGGGACGGAAGAGCAATTGGTGGAGTAGAGACGAAGAAAGGAAAGTAGGAATATGTGCGGGCCGAATGCAAACCTTTCCTTTCGATTCAAGTATTCTTCATCTCTACTCCACCAATCGCTAACTAATCGGTTAGATAATCATTAGATAATCCGATTGTGGGGTGCCGATAGAATCTAGTTGGAGTTCATACCTAATGGTAGCTTAGAAGTATTGTTACATCCGAATTTAGCATTTACAAGTTAGATTTTGAGATGCCTCGGCAGATATGCACATGACTGGTACTGTTCGGTACCAGTTTCAACTGGGTTATAAGACCGTTACTTGGCACACACGACTGGTATAGTTCAGTACCAGTTTCAACTTTCAACTCAGTTATAAACCCGTTACTTGGTGCACACGACTGGTACAGTTCAGTACCAGTTTCAACTTTCAACACGGTTATAAACCCATTACTTGGTAGACACGACTGGTACAGTTCAGTTTAGTTTCAACTCGGTTATTAACCCTTTACTTGGCACACACGACTGGTACAGTTCAGTATCAGTTTCAAGTCAGTTATAAATCCGTTACTTGGCGCACACAAGTGGTACAGTTCAGTACCAGTTTCAACTCAGTTATAAACCCGTTACTTGGATCATACGACTGTTACAGTTCAGTACCAGTTCAAGCGTGGTTATAAACCCGTTATTTGGATCATACTTAAGATTGTAGAATCAGATCAAGAGCCGTGGGTTCTATGAACAAGGTGTTGATCAAGTATTTGTGTCCAAATTGGTTTTGATTTATTAGCTTATAGTGAAGAATAGAATTTTTGTAATTCTACCTACAAATATTTTTAATTTATATTGTGTTTATCTTGTAAGAGCATCATGTAAGCAAAAAATAATTAAATGGATTATGTTTTGTCTACAAGCACATACATTTTTTAATGCTATTTACATGGACATACAGGTAAAACATTACCATCAAAAGATTTGGTTTATGAAATCCTCTTTTGGATCAAGATTTTATGATTTTTTATGTACTTTAAAGACTCAATGTCAGGATTCTACTAAGACTACTCAGTTTAAGTAATAATATTTGAGTCATTTTCCAAATTAGAATTGTAGAACTGTAGTATCCTGAGATTCTGATACCTTGAGAAAAACTAATAGTAGTTCATTCAATTTCGCTTTGTATGGCTGATGTTTATCTTACCTCTGATATTATTCCTTAAACTTTGATTTAGTATGCAGAGCTAATTTTCACCCAAAGTTTCACTACTTATCTTTCAATTATAGGGTTTGAAATGGTAGGGTCACGTGGAGTTGTTGGGGAGAGATGGTCTCAAAAGATCCTTTGGTGTTGTGCTATTGGCACTGCTGTCAGTATGTACCTCTTTCTGTTCACCATTTTTTTAATAAATCAATTTATTTATTTATTTAGTCTTTTTTAAGCAACTTTACTCGGCGCTCACTTCAATAAATACCAAATTGAACCAATTTATTTATTCTTCTAATTTTTTTGCAATGGCACTATTACTCTTTTGAATCCTCACCAAGGGATCTCTCTTACAAATTGTAAAGCCTGTGCAGTACCTGTTGCCAGAAAGCACCACCACCTTACTTGGTACACTACCAGAATACCAGCACAGCACCTGGCATGTGCAAACTGCAATGTCACTAGAGCCTAAGTTAAAATAAATATCTAATTAGTTCACCAAATCATTTCTAATACCTGTAGAAGAGTAATAATTGAATTTATGATTCGTTTTGTCAGGTTTGTATTTTGTGGCAGTAGAGAGGCACGCACAGAACAGACAGCGGGCCATGGCCCAGGGTCTCAAGGCCTTAGATTCCGACACCTCTTGAGGAGGTGAAGTTGTTTGAAACTTCAATTTTGATTTTGTATTTTTGATAAATGATGTAACAACTTCCTTTTGAAGTGTGGAGTTGTTTCATACTCATCTGAATTAACCAAGTTTGACAAGTTAGGAATAAAAGTAACTGTAGTGAAAATTTTCTCAAGAGAGAAAAAGCTGTTTGATTCTTACCAAGGTTCACCGTACCAGATACAGGTACAAACAGCATACTGCTCTTTGCACATATCTTATTCAATTATAGGTCTAGTTTGGAATCGTATTTTACTAGTTGGGCTGATCTCTGCTTGTTTTTTATGTTAAAGCCTGCTTTGTTAACAATTATATGGCGAAATTTCTTTGGTACTTTGCAAAGCATGGATCGATCCGTGCTATGGATCAATATCTCCGTTTTTAAAGTCCAAACAGTTGATCTGAAACGGCTCAACACATGTGAAGACTTGGAGACCAATTTTTACATTTTTTTTGAATTTTTTTTTTATTATTTTTTTAAATAGATAAAAAAATTACTACTTTTGAATAATTCAAAATATTTAGATATGGTGTTTTTCTATCTATCTAAATAAATACTAAAAAATTCTAAAAAATATAAAATTTGATCTCTAATTATATTCATATGGAGATTATGTTCAGCTGTTCAGATCAATTGTTTAGACTTTAAAATTGCATCTTTATATTCATAGTACGGACCGTTTCACACTTATTGCAAAGTACCCCTTACTCTTTATATGAAATACTCTAGAAAACTTGAGAGGCTGAGACATCTGTCACCTCCAAATATTCGCTTCTTTCTCACCTCTTTAGTCTTCTTAACTTTTTGGGGAAGCACATCAGACCGAATTTTTTATTTATATCCAAAAAATAAATTAAATTACAAAAAATAACCATGTTGGCAGTGAAATTCGAAATATACCTAAACCGGAAAAAATATTTCCGGAAACTCAACTCAAATTCCGGAAAAAATTTATCCGGATTCTAAATCCGAAAAAAATTTTCCAAACTGAACAATTTTTTTTTTTTTTTTTTTTTAGAGAAAAATAGCTAAAATACTGAAATCTAACACTAAAAAATCGAATTATTTTTTTAAATATTTGTTAGATTACTTTTTTTGATAGCATATTTATACTAAAATACGCTAAATTACTTGAAATTATGTTAATTTATGCTGATTGACACTAGATTACTTTAAATTATGTTAACTTTTTTTTAAGAGACAAATAGTTAAAATGCTGAAATCTAACACTAAAAAATCAAATTTAGTTTTAAATATTTGCTAGATTACATTTTTTTATATATAATTAGCATATTTATACTAAAACACGCTAAATTACTTGATTTATGCTGAATTACACTAAATTACTTGAAATTACAATAATTATGTAGAATTATGCTAGAATACACTAAATTACGGTAAATTACGTATGAATAGGGATGATATCTTCACTGAGAAAGCGAAAAAGGACGACGAAACTTCAAACGGCCATAAAACGGCGCTCGAATATCCGATTTCAGCAAATGACCACTTTTCGGAAAGCTTGTGAAAATGCGCATGCGTCCGAACTAGCTTCGTCAGATTTCCAAATTCAGAATCGCCAAAAAATAAAGGGAAGATCCTCAAAACTTCAGTTGAAGTTTCCGATTAAGATTTTCATTTCTATTCTCCAATCTACGTAGCTCAGTAAATTAGTTATGTAATGAACTTTTAGAATACCAATTTTTATTATTTTTGGAATTTTTTTTACTATTTTTTATGATTTATGAAAGATGCCACAAAATAGGCCCCATTCATACGTAATTTAGCATAATTTACCGTATTTTAGCATAATTCTACATAATTATTGTAATTTCAGCATTTTAGTAAATTTACCGTATTTTAGCACAAAATCGGCCCTATTCGTAGTAAAAAAACAATTTGATTTTTTAGTGTTAGATTTCAGCATTTTAGCTATTTGTCTCTTAAAAAAAAGTTAACATAATTTAAAGTAATCTAGTGTCAATCAGCATAAATTAACATAATTTCAAGTAATTTAGCGTATTTTAGTATAAATATGCTATAAAAAAAAGTAATCTAACAAATATTTAAAAAAAACAATTCGTGTTAGATTTCAGTATTTTAGCTATTTTTCTCTTAAAAAAAAAAAATTGTTCAGTTCGGAAAAAAAATTTCCGGATTTAGAATCCGGATAAATTTTTTCCGGAATTTGAGTTGAGTTTCCGGAAATTTTTTTTCCGGATTTAGAGGTTGAATCCGGAAAAAAAATTTCCAGTTTGGGTATATTTCGAATTTCACCGCTAACATGGTTATTTTTTGTAATTTAATTTATTTTTTGGATATAAATAAAAAATTCGGCACATCAGAAAACATCACATCCACTAATTCATTATTTAGTATTGCTGTCTCTATGAAGTGTTCTTTTTAAACAAGTGCCAGCTTAAACAAGTACTAGATACTAGACTTAATCATCAGTTGGATGCGTTTCACTTGTTATGGATTCAATAAAGTTTGAAAATCTTGTTTGTTTAAAAGAGAATATTACAAATAATTTGGGAATCTTCAAAAGGTGCAGAGCCCACTAGAAGAAAAAAAAAATTGTCCAGATTTCGCATGTTAATTGACCCCCACAATATCTTTAGTGATAATATATCATATGGAGCATCTGATTAGTAGTAATATTAAATGAATAATTGTATTTTTTTGGGTGATGTTGTTTCCCTCAAAGATGCACTCTATTGAAACAATTGTTGATTTATACCGGTGTTGTAAAAAACGGTTATTTTAGGCCGATTAATCAGCCAATTATTTCCGATTATGACGATTATTCCTGATTAATCGCTTGACGGTACTTTGTCCGTCTGACAAACGCATACTATTATTTACAACACTGATTTATACTAGTGAACGTCAGGAGCGAAACTAGAAAATTTAAATTCAAGTATTTATAATCACCAATTAAAATTGTAAATTCTAACTTATAAGCACATTTAGTACCTCTTGGTTTGGCTTTAGATCCATCCCTATTGAACGTAGGTGAATAGTTGTATTACAGTTAATGGTGATACAAGTGGGACCAACATCTTGATAAAGTTTATCTTCTAAGATTTAGAGGAATACTTTTCTAATTCAACTGAGAAAATTAATCCAAAGTTTATTTACTGATGGGGATGCCACTGGTTATTTAACACTAGTTCCTCAATGGGTACTTTCTGTACCTAAAATGCCATGACCGAATCCAATTTAAAAAATAATAGGAACTTTCTTGTTTTGAATTTGTATTCATACACTTAACAATATATAGTATGGTGATGTATGCTCTCATCATTCCCCTGTTGTCATCCATTGCTCTCTCCTCTTTTTTTTTCCTCTTAGGTAAATAATAATATTACATCAGATTTGAGGAAAGTTTTAATCTCTGTCTGAAATTTTAATTCTCTGCCAGAATCTTATAGAGTATATCTACTTCTGAATTAAGTCTTCTTAACCTCAACCTATGAATTAAGCCTCTTTAAAACAACCAAATATTATATCAACGTGAATTAAAGTTTAATTATAATATCCTTTCCGAACAACCTCATTGAAGTCAATTAAAATACTGACATTTTTTTACACAAGCTATTAGTTATTGTTTTTTTAATAAAAGATAAAATGGGTACTTCATAAATTTAAAATGAGTTTGAATAAAAAACAATAAAATGGATAAATTTGTGTGTTTTTGAAGTTTTAATTATAAATTTTTGAGGAAGAAATATATAATTTCAAATAATTTGAAGGGTATACATGGAATTCTCTCTTTGAGGAAAGTCTTATTGAAATCGGTTAACTATATTAATATTCTTATACTTCTTTTGCTTTAAGAGCATGTGTATTTTAATTTTTTACAATTGAAAAACTGATCTCTTCTGCTGCATCAACAATTGTTCCTCAAATTTACAGGAGCCTAGCTACTTGATGAATCCAAAGTTCAACGCCAGCAATCACATAGTTGTCTGACTGATTGAATAAAAAGGAAGATGAGAAATTGAATTGAAACCCAAAAAAAAAATAGAGAAAAGTTATCAGTCCAATCCAACCAACTGCTTATGGGACCAAGTACCTCTAATAACACATGCTACATTCTCTTTAAAAAATTGCCTTGAAACAGACTTCCAATGGAAACAGCTAAACATGCTGTACAAAAGCCCCTTTTCTTATCATATGAGAAGGCAATATAGGGTTAATTTCTAGGGTACTTTTAGAAATTTTCCTAGTGCAAGGGTCTATATTGCAATTTTTGCATTGCTTTTTACTTTTTATCAAGTAGATGCTTCTTCAGAAAATCAAGAGGTAGCTAAGCTAAGAGGCACTTAATTCTTTCAAAGATGCTCTTAGTGCCACCACCATTTTTAAATCCTTTCTTTCTCTCTACTTAACCCACAATGGTGGCGTTTTTTTCTTGCCACTTCTATTAAAAAAAAAAGAACATAAAATCTAATGTCACAATCAAACTGGATCTCTAAGCATCTAAACCATGATCTAACTAGACTCATCTGGACCACACTAAATTTGACTTTAAAGTCCACAAAGACCAAAAAATTTAATTTACTTTCATATTGGGTTGTTTAATTAGACTAAATGCAGGTTAGGGGAAAACTTCAACATGAACAAAATTTAGGAAGTTTTCAGGGGCGGAATTAGAAAATTGAGATCGAAGGTTGGAAAATTTAGTGTAATGTAACACTCAATTTGACTTTAAAGTCCAGAAAACACCCAAAATTTTAATTTAACTTTTTATTGGGTCATTTAATTATATTAAAAACACATGCATTAGGGGAAAACTTTAATGTGAACCAAACTACTTGGGCATTTTGTTTGCCTAAAGACAATTTGAAATATATATTGGGTGTTGTTTCATAGAGCTCTAAAAAAAGTAAGATAAAAAAACATGATAGTCATGCAACAAGTGTATTGTGCATAGATATATAGCAATGAAATTGTTTTACTATAATTGTCAATAAGTAAGAATCAACATTTGTTTTAGTGATAAAAAGTAATGTTCTCCATATTGAAGGTTACAAGTTCGAAATTCGGATGTGATCCTTTAGAAATATTGATTTTTGAAAGACTAGACTACCATCTTTCTTTCAAAAAAAAAAAAAAATTGTCAGTTAGTAATCACTAGTTAACTTCTATAAAAATATTATGTAAACAAAATAAATATGGAATTTGAACCTTCTTCATTTACTAGAAAGGAAAATTATACCTGTGTTTAAAATAATTATACAATTATGAACAAAGGGACTATATTTTCAACAATTCAAGAGCTTATATGTGAATAAACATAAAAGTTTACTGCAGTAAACAGATGACGAGGGAAAAAGGAAATTTTTTATTTATATAAATTATTAAATTCAGACGTACGGAAATAGAAAGAATGTCTTGTTTCCAACAAATATAGAAAGATCTGACTCATTGAGTCTGATCCAAAATATATGGATCTGACTCAATAGTCCATACCCAAATATTATACTTTTCTGAAATCATCTGTGGACCAGAGCTTGATTCTTCTCTAATCGGACGGTCCAGATCCAAACTAAAAAAAAAAAAACATGGATCTGAATTATTGAGTATGATCCATAATATTTGGATCGGACTCAATGAGTCAGATCTTTCTATATTTATTAAAAATAATATACTTTTTCTATTTCCGTACGTCTCATTTTAATAATTTCTACGGTTAAAAAAATTTCAAGGGAAAAAGGCAGAATATATAAGAAAAGAAGGATCTCTTGGCGTGCGATGCCATAATGACCTAAAAGAGACAATTTGTGATATATTTAATGAACAAAGGGGAATAGGCGATTGAGAGGGATAAGGGGAGTCTCTGTAAATTATATTATTTTTTGTAATTAATAGTTCGTTTAGCTAGGGTGGGGATCTGGGACCAATTAGTTATGTTTTGTTATTTAATGGCATGTTGCAAGGACAAAACTTGAAATAAAAATATATAACATAACTTTTTCTTTTTCACCCTTGCAAATTTTTAGTTCCTTTTCACCTCTTGTGTGTTATTCAACATTTTGAGATAAAATATAAAAAGCTTGTTTATATTTTATTACATATATAATTTTTAAAATAATTAGAAAATTATGATTGATCAATTGGTCTAAAGAAATATTAAAATCATACAGAAAAATAAATTTAATTGTTTGTTTGACAATTAATATGGTATTTTGCAAATTGACCAATAACCAAGATCATCTTATAGAAGTTGAGTCAAAGTATCAAGGTGTGATAGAATATTAATCATTTTATGATTGTTCCAAAAACTTCTTGACATTTTTATTTTTATTTTTATGAAAAGTGCTTAATTTAGAGTCAATATGTTCCATCCAATCTATTGTTAATATATTTAAGCGAATTAAGTAGCATTTCCCTCAATTTATTTAGTAGTTATAATGCAAAAAAAAAAAAAAAAAAATTGGGAGGAATTTATATAAAGAAACATGTACTAGGGATACATGGTTTGCCCTAAGATTAAACTCAAAATGTAACCACGATTATATACTTAAAAACTTAAGTTAAAGTTAACATTAATATATGTATAAACTTAGTAGCGGATACGAACTTTTAAATTATGAGGATCAAACACATATTGAGTAGTTAATCATATAATTTTTTTTTTAAATATGGGGATAAATATTATAGTACACATAGCATTATATATAGTCTAAACTATACACAATAATCATGTTTACAAAATTTTGAAAATAAATCAGAGTCAATTAACCTCTGTTCTATTTATTTACATCCACCTCTGTATGAACTTAGAACTAGCATTTGATCGGTCGGCTAAATATTAGTATGAGAGATCGCATATTCAGAATCCATATCACGAATTCCATGTGAATATTGGGTGATTTAATCTTCGACTTTTATCAAACAAACAAAAATGTATTGACTGATCTTATTTTTTTCTCCCTATTCATACTTAGAAAACGAAATAATTTTGATAAAATCTCTCTCATTTTTTTCCTTTCTCTTACATAAAAAAATCGATATAGGTACGGTTGCAACCAGGTTAATTCTAGTTTAAAGTTCAATTGTATGAACTGTGAATGTGAATGTCAAAATTTCAGTCCTTTTAACAACCAAATATACATCAAGTACAGGTAAAATAAAATAATGGAGAAAAAAGTCAATAAGATAATAATTAGTATATAAGGAGAGTGGGAAAAATGGCACGGCGGAGCCAGCTCCATCACGGAACGGCACGATTATGGCACGGAACGGTACAACACGCATGTCAGTTACGTACGTGACTCGCGTGTCTCGTGCTGTGACCATTCGCGTGCCGTGTTTATTTTTTGAAACTTTGGCACGGCACGGCACGTAGTCACGCGAGTCACATGTAATTAGGATCATTAGATATTGATTTAATAGTGAATCTTGAATAAACTAACCTAAATTATAATTAAATGGTTACGCGAGTCACGTATGATCACGGCACATTTAGGCACGCGCGTAACTCACGTGACGTGACCATTCGCGTGCCGTAACCACCCTTTTATATTTTGGTTATGGCACGGCACGGCATATAAAAAATTAACTTAATCACAATACAAGATCAAAATTACAGTGTACTAGTCACGTCACGGCACAGCACGGCACGTTTTTTCCACTCAAAAGAAACAACAATCAATCCGGGCTCACCTCTCTTTTGCTTGTTTTGTACCATCTGCGTGAACCCAAATGCACCGTACTTCACTTGACAGGACACAAGCTTTAATTTTTCTTTTTTTTCTTTTCTTCATAGACTAATTAATTAACCTCCTTTTTCTTCTAAAATTAATTCTTTTGTACAATTAATTAAAACTCTATTTGTTGTAACTTTGTGTGGCAGAATTTTTTTATTTTTAATTTTAATAATATAATAATAAATATTTTTCAGGAAGGATGATAATTTCTGTCGTAGAATTTTTTAGGCATTCGTAAGGAACCAAATTAATAATTCAATTTTTTATGGATTGATGCATAAATGTATTCAAATTTGGTCACCTCTGACATACTGGTAGCCACTACTAGATTCATCAAAAAAAACAAAATTGATCACAAAAAATTCTGAAATCTAAAGGAACCGTAATATTTTTTTATTTCTTTAAATTTTGGATTAATTATGACCAAACATTGAAGATATGAAGATATGAAGACATGCAATCTTCTATAAATACTTAAAGGAACCAGAACCAAATTATCAATTCGATTTCTTCCATGGAATTGAATTTTTTTTTTTCGGCTATCTCCTTCCCGACAAACTATCTAATATTTTTCTAAACATTAAAAAAATATTGTTTGACGTTTTTTTTTTTCTTTTCTCGTAATTTCAAGCTTCCATTTCCTTAATTGTTTATTTACCATTGGAAAAATTCAGTTAGAATTGCATTTTTTTTAAAGTTGTTTTCAAATAAAGCACCAGAAAACAACTTACAACATGAGAATGACACAAACATGTATCTTATCTGAGGAGAAAATCCAGGGCAAGTTAACAAATCATAAAAAGATATAATGGAACAATTTTCTTGACCTGTTGGTGCCATATATATATAGAGAGAGAGAGAGAGATGGACTACGGTACTTCGCGAAGTAAAGCGAATGTTTTACTTCACGTCTATATCTTCAATTTCAAAGTTCAAAATGTCGATATGAACCGTTCAAGTTGATATACATATTAAATTGTGCTTGGAGACTAAATTTTATATTTTTTGGAATTTGTTTTACTATTTATTAAGCCACTTTGAAAATCGCTGATCCATTGGTCTAGAATTTTTTATTGTTTTCTACTGTTCACAATGGATCAGCGATTTTCAAAGTGGTTTAATAAATAGTAAAAAAAATTCGAAAAATGTAAAATTTGGTCTCCAAGCACATTTCAATATGGAGATCATGTTGAGCGGTTCGGATCGATGGTTTGGATTTTCAAAATGAAAATATGAGCGTGAAGTAAAACAAATATTTACTTCGCGAAGTACAGTAACCCATCTCTCTCTCTCTCTCTCTCTCTCTCTCTCTCTCTCTCTCTCTCTATATATATATATATATATGGTAAGTTGCGAAGTAAGAGCCTTGTTTAATTTACTTCACGCTCATATTTTCTATTTTGAAAATTCAAAAATGGATCTGAATAGCTCAACATGATCTACATATTGAAATGTGCTAGGAGACCAAATTTTACATATTTTAGAAATTTATCACTATTTGTTTAGAATTTTTTAAATAATTGTTTTTTTATGGTCCATAATCCATTCAAAAACAACAATTTTCTACCCTTCTAAAAAATAGTAAAAAAATCCCAAAAAAATATAAAATTTGATCTCCAAGCACATTTCAATATGGTGACCATGTTGAGCGGTTTGGATCAATTGTTTAGACTTTGAAACAGAGATATAAGCGTGAAATAAAACAAGAATCTTACTTCGCAACTTCTCCAAGTATCTTTTGGCCGTGGAACAAACGCTTTGGTTTTTTACATTTTCAAAATCCAAACAGTCGATCTAAACCGCTCAGCATTCAATCTATATTAAAATGTGTTTGGAGACCAAATTTTACATTTTTTGGATTTTTTTTTACTATTTATTAAGCTAGTTTTAAAATCGTTGTTTTCAATGATCCAGAAAATTTTACTGTTTATTAAAATCAACAATTTTAAAACTGGTTTAATAAATATTAAAAAAATTCCAAAAAATGTAAAATTTGGTCTCCAATCACATTTTAAAATAGAGATCATATCTAACTGTTTGAATCAACCATTTGGACTTTGAAAATCGAAAAACCAATTAGTTGCACCGCAACTCCGGAACAAATGTTTCAATATTAGCCAACCTTTATATATATGTGTGTGTGTGTGTGTGTGTGTGTCTATATATATATATATATATATATATATATATATATATAGCGTGAGGCTATGGTATTATGCATAGCAAGGATTGGTCTGTGCTACGGCTCAATATTTGAGCTTTCAAAATCCTAACAGTCGATCCGAACTCTTCAACATGATCTCCATATGAATATGTACTTGCAAACCAAATTTTACATTTTTTGAATTTTTTTACTATTTTTTTAGATAGGTAGAAAATCACTTGATCTGAAAATTCTGGACCATTCAAAAATAGTGATTTTCTACCTATCTTAAAAATAGTAAAAAGAATTGAAAAAAATGTAAAATTTAGTTTGCAAGTACATATTCATGTGGAAATCATGTTGAACGGTTCGGATCGACCGTTAGGATTTTGAAAACTCAAATATTGAGCTATAGCACAGACCAATCCGTGCTATGCATAGTACCGTAGCCTCACTCATATATATATATATATATGAGATAGGCTAATATGCTTTTAGTAGCATATGGCCCGATATGCTTCCAACTCAAAATCAGATTTTCAAAGTCCAAACGGTCGATCCGAACCGCTCAACATGTTCTCCATATTGAAATCTGCAGCTTGGAGACCAAATTTTACATTTTTTGGAATTTTTTTACTATTTATTAAGGAACTTTGAAAATTGCTGATCCGGTGGTCCAGAATTTGAAAGCACTGTTTTTACTGTTCACCCGGATCAGCAATTTTCAAAGTGGCTTAATAAATAGTAAAAAAATTCCAAAAAATGTAAAATTTGGTCTCCAAGCAGATTTCAATATGTAGATCAACTTGAACGGTTCGGATCGACCGTTTGGACTTTGAAAATCCGATTTTGAGTTGGAAGCATATCGGGCCATATGCTACTAAAAGCATATTAGCCTATCTCTATATATATATATATATATATATATATATATATATATATATATATATATAGAGAGAGAGAGAGAGAGAATGGCTAATATCAAAACGTTTGTTCCTGGGCTCAGGAACAAACGATTCCGTTCTCCAATTTCTGAAGTTCAAACAACAAATCTAAACCGTTAGATGTTCAATCTATATTAAAATGTGCTTGGAGACCAAATTTTACATTTTTTGGAATTTTTTTACTATTTATTAAGCTAGTTTGAAAACTGCTGTTTTTCAATGCTACAGAAATTTCATAAAAACAGCGGTTTTCAAACCAACTTAATAAATAGTAAAAAAATTCCAAAAAATGTAAAATTTGGTCTCCAAGCACATTTTAATATAGATTGAACATCTAACGGTTTAGATTTGTTGTTTGAACTTCGGATATTGGAGAACGGAATCGTTTGTTCCTGAGCTCAGGAACAAACGTTTTGATATTAGCCATTCTCTCTCTCTCTCTCTCTCTATATATATATATATATATACATAGAGAGAGAGAGAGTGGCTAATATCAAAATATTTGTTCCGGAGCCGTGAGTGCAACCAATTGTTTTAATTTTCAAAGCCCAAACAGTCGATCCAAACTGTTAGATGTGATCTCTATATTAAAATGTGCATGGAAACCAAATTTTACATTTTTTGGAACGTTTTTTACTATTTATTAAGCCAGTTTTAAAATAACTGATTTTAATAAACAGTGAAAAACTTCTTGATTATTGAAAACAATGATTTTAAAACTAACTTCATAAATAGTAAAAAATTTCCAACAGATATAAAATTTGATCTTCAATTATATTTTAATATAAATTAAATGTTGCACTGTTTGAATTAATTGTTTGGACTTTGAATATGTAAAAACCAAAACATTTAATATTAGCTGTTTGCTGTATTTTGGCTTTAAACAGTGATGAAGAAAATAAAAGGATGAGCATCTTACACCACAATGAATAAAATAAGTAACTTAATTTGTTTGCTGTATTTTGGCTTTCAACAATGATGAAGAAATGTCATAGCAACACGTACTATCCAATCCCATCATTCATTCAACTGCTCTTCTCCAATTCCCAACGAAAATTAAACACAAGTCAAGAAACCCATTTCATAATCCCAAAAAAAGAAAAAGTCAAAGTGAGAGAGAGAGAAAGAGAGAGATGAGGTTTGATCAATCGTACTATGAATGAAAGACCATTCATAGAAGATCTATCAGCACCAGAAACCCTCAGTTTTTGCACAAATATTTAATAATTCTTTCTTCTTTCAAAGATCCTATCTTGGTTTCCACATAAAATATCACTCTCTCTCTCTAAATAATTCTCTGCACGAGTGGGTAGGAAGAGACCACCCTGGCCTGTGGTTCGTTGTTCAATGCCCAAGAGCAGATAGATAGAGAGAGAAAGAAGGAAACATGAATAAGTGGACTCGCCTTTTATTTGGATTGCTAAGTTTTAATATAAATTTGTGCCGAATTAATTGACAAAATTTTAAGCATATGCAATTTGATTTTGAGCAATATAAAAGTAATGCATGCACCCCTTTGGTCTCCCATGTGTTATCAATGTGTCCCCTTTCCCTCCCTTCAACTCCACTCAATTGATCCTCTCTTCTCTCTCTCTGTTTTTTTTTTTTTTTTAATTCTCTCTCTCTATCTCACTTGAGTAAAAGTTCCTCTCTTTTTTTTTATCTTCTCCAGTTTACATGACTAGAACCTTCTAAAGAATTGAAAAGTTAAGAAGATATATATACCTACCATATGTATATACAAAACTTAATGTTACACACTAAAAACGACTGCATACATTACATGGCACACACCATTGTTGCTCATGCATTTATATTGTTACAAAAACCCATTATTATAAGTCATAATTGAGATCAATTGATTTGGCCTAATCCAGGAGCTCATATTACCTTGACATGGGCTAATAAAGTAGAAAGGATTCAAATTCTTATTAAATCCAATGTAAAAATTAGCTCTTAATTACAATCTTTGTCCACTATATATTGTTATGATACATTAAACCATCAAAATCTAATTTCACAACAGGCGGGTTACTTTTTATCTTATTTTAACCGACCAATTAATCTAACGGATTATGTACGATGTGCCATACAATTTCCTTTTTTTTTTTTGGTAACGAGTGATTCCATATAATTGTTGTATCCATAACAACAATGAACTCAGATCAGGTCTCATATCTGACTGTATTAGGTTAGATTCAGACCGTTCAAAACAAGTTTGCAAGAATCTTAAAGTGGTCTCCCTATATTCTAAATAGGTTCGAATTTTTTATGACACATGCTTTATGTACTCTAATTAGAACGGGAGTGGCTTATCAATTATATCATCATAAAGAATTTGTCTTTGGTCTAGTGACAAAGACACATGGCTCTCATGTGGGAGGTTATTAGTTCGAAACTTATAAAGTAGAAAAATCATCTATAATATGTATAGATGTTTGAAAGTGTGTTTGGTGACTTGACTTCCAACCCAACTCATGATTTTAAAAAAAAATTATCATCATCATAAAGGGCACCTTCCATTGGGTGTCCAACTGGAGAGAAGATGTATTTTAATTGAAAATACGAAAAGTAGGCTTTTACTGATGGACGGTTTGGTCGGCCAAGCCAAAATTAAGGATCCGTCAGAGTGTATTATTACATAACTAATCTCAATAAGTCTTTTTCTGATGAAGAAATAAACTCCTTCACAGAGACAAAGAGAGAGAGAGATTGGACTTTTGTGGCTGTCAAATCGGTACATTTAATGCAGGAGGTATGAAATTCGCACAATTTAAGTTTCTTTTTTCTCTTGTTTCTTTCCTTGCTGCTCTCCCACTTTTCTCTTTTTTCTGGTTTACTTTTGAGATTCTATTTCTTGTTAACTTGAATGTGATTATCTTCATACAGAAAATTAGGGGGGAGATCAGTGAGTGAGAGAGAGAGAGAGAGAGAGAGAGAGAGAGAGAGAGAGAGGAGATTTTCAATTTCAAAAAAGAGAGAGAGAGGAGATCAGAGGCTGGAGGGGTGGAGCTTAGGATAATTCTTTTCTAAAATTTTTGTTTCTTTTCTTTTGAAGTAGAGAAAGTTTTTTATTTTTTTATTTTATTTCTTCAGTTGGCTTGGTACATATATAGCATTTATATTTCCTATGATTATGAATATCTTCAAGCAACTATGTTTTATATATTAAGCAGATAAAATCACTCACAATATAATTGCGTTCCTGCTGGTATATATATATGCTTCTTTTGTTATGGGAGGCCACATCTTGTAATTAATCTGAAAACCAAATAAAAAAAATTCCAAACTTGACCTTAATATAGTTCATAACTGAAGTACAAATTTAATTTTGGTTCATATTAAATTCTATGAGGGCTTTAGTTGTCTGTTTTGCTAACTTATTATCATGGAAATGAGATATATATATACATGCCCACTAATCTAGAGATTCCTAAAATTATATGGCGCATGCAATGTCAGGTAATTATTTTTCATATGTGTAATTTAATATACTTATTATTTAAGTGAATATAATTTGTCCTTTCTATATGCTTTGAATAGCAATAATATAATACTATTTGTTTTGCATAGCATAGCATAGCATCTTCTAAATGCATGTTTTATGTGAAGTTTGTTAGTATATAACTTATATTGATCGTTGGAGGAATAAAAACATTAATTAATTAATTGATGTTTCACCTAGCTTAAATATACCATTCTCTCCTAAGTGAACCTAGGATTTTTTTTTTCTTTATTTCTTTCTTACAAGGCACTACTGAGCTAGATCTTCTTAATTTATATGCATGTTGATCAGTTGTTGTATGGTTGTGCATAAAGATAAGCAACTTGGAATGAATAGGTTATCTTAATCTAATTTTAAAAATAACGAACTACATTCTTATTCGTCATGTATGAAATTAAATACACTGCTATATATACCTTTTGCAAAAGAATTCTCTTTAGCTTGTACCGTTTGTTAAAGAATTAATGGCATTTGATGTATAAACTTGACGTGCAGGTGAATTGTGGAGTAATGATGATTGCTATTTTTTCCTGATTGGGCACCTGGGGCCGAGACCTTCCATCAATTGGACCGAAATGCCCCTCTCTACTGCCATATTCTCTTTGTTTGCTTATGCCTTGTACCCTCATGCTCCTGCTTTCTATCTCTGATGTGAGTGTTCATTACTCTCTCTCTCTCTCTCTCCCTTTCTATTTCTTCCCAACAGAAATTTAAAACCACTTGTTAGTTACCCTCATTTAATATTAGAGGTATAAAATAATATAGTATATATGCACATAGATACATGTAAATATTAATTTGTCACATGAAGGCAGATGGATCTTGATCAGTTTGAATATTCTATACAAAATAGACGTCTTCAATAAGTCATACGTACGTACGTATGGAATATATTTATCTGACTGACAAAAATTAAAGAATGTTATTTTGATGAAATTCTAGATTATTTTTTCCTCATGTTATTTTGCTTCTTACAAAAATATTATGTCACTGTGCATTTCTCTAGGTGTTTTTTTTTTCGAAACTTTTTAATCTACGTACGTGTGTGTATATATATATAGAGAGAGAGATGTTGGTTAATATCAAAACGTTTATTTCGGAGTCATGGTGTGTCAATGGGTACGATACGGGTAGGGTGGAAGCATTTTCATATCCATACCCACTAAGAATTGACCTTATCCATACCCTACCCTTACCCATTAAGAATTGACCTTACCCTACCCTACCCATACCTGTTAAAATTATCGGGTAATGAAACGGTAGCGGGTGGATAACGAATAATAATAGTAATATAATAATTAATTTTATTATGTTTTACATATAGAATATCAAAACTCATCATTTCACACATATGCAATCACATTACTAATAAAAAAAAAAATATGTACAATCAATTTCAACTAAATTGTTTTTTTTATAAAGCAAGAGAATTTGAAAACACAAATATCTATTCGTAAAAATTTAATTATTTAACTAAATAACAAACATGCAAATAAAAGTGATATGTTTAACATTTTTCTTATAGCAAAAAACATACATTAAATAACAAATGTACATCACTAATTATTACAAAAATATTATTATATGAAATATCACAAAAATAAATTTTACCATCACTAATTATTGCTCAAACATTATCATATAATATTATTTTATATAATTACCCTATAGGGTAATGGGTACGGAATAGCTTCTACCCATACCCATACCCGTTTAGCTAACGAAAAAAAAATCGTTACCCATACCCATATCCGATAAGCTAACGAAAAAAAAAACCTTACCCATACCCGCCTTAACGAATACGGTACGGGTAGGGTAAATGGTTAAAAGGGTATCATTGACACCCCTAGGTGCAACCAATTGCTTTTCCAATTTTTAATGTCCAAACGGTTGATCCAAACCGTTAGATGTGATCTCTATATTAAAATGTGTTTGGAGACCAAATTTTACATTTTTTTTAATTTTTTTTTACTATTTATTAAGTCAGTTTTAAAATCACTGATTTTAATAAACATTGAAAAGTTTTTGGATCATTGAAAACAACGATTTTAAAACTGGATTAATAAATAGTAAAAAATTCCAAAAAATGTAAAATTTAGTCTCCAAGCACATTTTATTATAGATTGAATGTTGAACGGTTTAGATTTTAAAAATGTAAGAACCGAAGAGTTTGTTCTACGGCCTATGAACAAACGTTTTGATATTAGCCAACCTCATATGTGTGTGATCCTTATATACTTGTCGAAACTTTTTAATCAGTACTTGCGCCTTTTAATTACTCATCAAATAATTTTGGCCAATTTAAATAGAGGTGATCCTTATATATTATTAGATTAATTAATAGTAGGGGGGAACAAACATATATTAATTAATAGTTGGGTATATTAATTAGTTTCTAATAATTTGAAAATCTGGCCTCAATTAATAAGAAAAAATTAGGTTTCGATCGTTTTCACTTTTTTTAATCAACTTAATTTAGTCCTTAAACTTTCATTTACATCAAAGTACTTACTTTCTCAGACTATTTTTCCAAAAATATCAAATTGCATGGTCTATAGACTTCATTTCTTCCAAAAGTGTAAGAAAAGTGTATACTCCTACGTACATGACTCAACCCATTTGGCATGTCGGAATTTGACTTTGTGTTAACTAATATATTTGATATATATATACTTTAGAGTGTCATGGTTGGAGTAGGGAACGCAATTTTTGGAAACAAGAATTGTGTCCAATGGTTCAATGCTTGATCTAGGACATCACCTATATATATATACACATTGGAGGCATGACACTCGATCAAATGTCTCGTCGAAAAACCGGAGTACGTGCTAGCTAGAACGAAAGCTTTCGCCTTGATCAATTTGAATCTGATCTTTTGCATTTCATTAATTTTCATTAGACACATCTTAATTTGTCCACCTTTACGAAGTTACCCTTTTAATTTGAAGTTAGGGTGATTTGTATGTTATGATGATGAAATTACATAAAAATCAAGTAGCTAGGAACTTCTAATAGACACAAGGAGATCTTGAACAAGCATTTTTGGCTTGTAGTAGAGTCATAGTATGAGTTGTTGCCGGTTTCCACTGTATTGAAGTATGCTTGGTGAGACGAATAGCATATATATATATGTGTGATGATCTTCTCTTCATCGAGCACCTTTGTACTTGAAGACAAGTTGTATCGTGTGGAGGCAATCCACAAACTCGTTGGGTTGCATGTAACCGAAGGCAAGGATGTCGATAGGTCAGTGGCGATAGTCTCTCTGATGACATGAAAATGTAATGGAGGGGACTCTTTGTTGGTAAAAATGGATTATCGATTTGGAAGGGGTGATGTCATTATCGCAACCGCCTCAATCCACGGTTTCAACTTTGGTCAGTGGTTTTCTCAAACCGTGCCTTATTTGGCGATTGTGGCATCGGTAGGAAAAAAATACGGAAATGTACAACACACATGACCAGTGCCTACATAACACAGCCCAAGGACTTGCTCGTGTCGTGTTTAGATGTGTTTGTGTCATGTTGGTGCACATGCGTGATTTGAACTCGAATGGACACGTAGTATTCAAACGCTTTCCATACATGTATATAGTGCCTTTTGTTCTAAATTAAACAAAAAATAGAAAAAAATAAAATAAAAGACATGTGAGAGCATGTGTTGGCACGTCTAAATACACTGTCGTGCACGTAGACGTGCCGTGCCAATTTTTCTGGTGATATATCATTTAAATTTTTATCTAATAATTAGATTACAATCATACTAATAAAGAAAGTAAAACTACTAAAGAAAAAAGATAAAATGTATTCAAGATCCTACTAAATTATCCCCAATTAATACACCGAGTTTTTGTTGGATGACGAGCGGAGCTAGGATATATATGTGATAGAGTGAAGCAAAATTTTAAAATGCATATTTTCATATGAGATATAATTTTATCATTAAATTGAACTACAAACATCTTTTTAAAATTATTTTTGAGAAAGGCACACTAAGAGGAAGCATATATATACCAAAATATTTTGGATCAGGAAGGCAAATGTCAGAGACAAGGCAGAGCTAGACTTTTGAACTATGAAGATCAAACACATAATGGTGGTCAATCATATAAATTTTTTCATACTCTAACCTTATGCGGTTCCGTTACTGCCATATTTATTTGATCACATGATTATGTTTTGAGATATCCTAAATTCAGATAATACGAATACAAAAATAATTTTGCTATGATTCATATTCTTAAGGAATATTTTGTTACCAAAAATTAGTAAGCATTATTATTAGAAATTGGGAAGTAGTATTGAAAGTGAAATAAATATTTCCTTATTTAATTTTTTTGATCTAATTGTAAAAATTAATTATTAAATTTTGTTTCTAAAAACGGGGAGTACGTTGTAATATTGCTCTCATTTAGAAACTGAATTAACTTGGTGAGATTAGATAGTATAGTTCTAGAGTCAAAATACCTCTAAATAAACAAATGGCTTAACTTTAATTTGCTTAAAACTTTTTCAGGATTAAAAATTCAAATCCATTCATTGGCATTAAAAAGCTCATTACCTAACAAACTATAAAAAGAGCATATATATATATATACATGCACCGTACCGAATGCATATGTGCAGCATCTTGGTGTTTAGGGGTGTTCATTGGGTCCGGTTTAGTTGGTTTTGAACCGAACCGAATTAGTTTGGACCAAACGGTTCGGTTTGTTCGGTTTAATGGTTCGGTTCGGTTTACTTTTCAAAACCGAATTATAATTTCGGTTCGGTTCTGTTTGAAAATTTTTAAAACCGAACCGACCGAACTTTTATATATTATGAATTTGGTCCGGACCGTTCCGGTTTATTTCTTAATACTCTAGTTTTTTCTTAATCAATTGCTTTAAATACTTCGGTTTATTTCTTAATATAATTCGGTTTATAAATCAACTGCTTTAAATAAAAAAATTAATATATTTTGGTTTTGACCGAACAAACCGAAATAAAAACTTTGGTTCAGTCGGTTCAGTTGCAATACTAAATCGGTTCGGTTCGGTTCTATTTTAGAAACCGAATTATTATTTTGATTTGTCTAGTTCGGTTCGGTTTCAACCGAACCGAACCGAACCAATGAACACCCCTAATGGTGTTTGTATGCGAGTCCGACTTTGCTGTTTTTCTGAGAGAAAAGCAGGAACCTGCTTTTCTAGATCCAACCATTCAAGTTCGTCGAGATTTGTGCATGAAAAAGTTTATTTATCGAGATATGCCAATTGAAAAATTTGAATGATTAGATCCGGAAAAACAGGAACCTGCTTTTCTTTCGGAAAAGCACATGAGTTCGATTCGTTTGTATGGATGGTTATAAGAGTACTTGTGGTTAGGTGTATAATTTTTTACCTCGTAGAAATTTTTTCTGGACACTGACATAAAGATAGAAAGGAGAGAGAGCAAGGAACTTATCTGAGGGGGCCATGCCTTATGATGGATGAAGAAGGGAAGGGCTGCCACAAAGAGACAAGAGGAAAGTTGGAATTATGAGTTGAGTTGGATGTGTGTTGTGTGTAGTCTCTATTCACTCTATTTAAAGCTTTGCGTGTGTTGCTCTATAGAGAGAGAAAGTGTCAAGTGTGCATGTGTGTGTGCAAAAACCAAAAGAGGAACACCAGAGAGAGTACTACTGTTGCACTAGGCAAAGGATCTCCTGATACTCTCTTTAAAAAAAACTATCTCATCATGTGTAGAAACACAAAAGAAAAAAGGTGTCCTTAATTAATTAATCTAAGAATATTTTTGCATTTACACCCACTAGCTAGAGTACTCTAGCCTAAAGGTGCCTCTAATGATTCTCTCCATAGTGATGGTACATTTTACTAAACGCTGCAACCAGCTATATATTCATGTAATTTCATTATCACTAGCCTTGTTTAGCATAACTGTATATTTATACTAGAAAATAATTACCTTGTCAGATGACACGATTTGTTGTGTCTTGTCTATATATATATCTAATCTTATATCAACTTATATATTTTTAAAAACTTTACATCGATTCGACTTGAAGTAAACGACATGTTAAAAAAACTTATCTTAAGAAATGCAAAAAGTACTTAAACTGCTAAGGACCACTTCCAATAATACCACACATTTTACTGTTAGTCGCCATTGCTAATATATACATATATATTTACAGTATCCACACTTTCACCACACTTTCCTCTTTCCTTTTCTCTTCACATTTTGACATGTACCTTTAGAAGAAATATATTAAGATATATATATGTGAAAAGCTCAGATATCACAAAATTATATACACAATAATCAAATAATACTATCTATGGTCCCAACTATTGCCAATAGTATAAATTGACCATATAGAAAATTTATTATCAGTACGTATGACAAGAGCATCCAAAAAAACCAAAGTCTCTTTCTCTCTCCACTCTTTATGTCACTACTAACAACTACCTCTTATTCATCACCAAATCCTAAGAATGTTTTAGATTCCTCTGACCACCTTCATTTAGTCCCTGATCACATCACCCCATCTTAGCTTGTTTCATATATCTCTCTCTAAACCCCCCCTCTCTCTCTCCCCCCTACTTAAGGCACCAAAGTCCATGCGGATATGGACAAGAACCGCATAATCCACATCTCCTTTTTCCACAGTTATCCTTTCTCAGAGAGATAAGAGGAAGAGAGAGAGAGGAGAGAGACGCCTAGCTTTTGTTTGATTGAAACAGTGCATCTATAACTCTAAATAGATCAGCTGCCACTCCCTACTGACTACTAGTACCAGTACTACTCTCTCTTTCTCTCTCTATCTATCTCATAAGCATTTAAATTTTTTCATCTCTTTAGTTTTGGACAGATCATGTCCTGTCAAGGAAGGCGCTCCTGCTACTGCTGCACCTCCAGATGTGCCTCATCTACCTCCTCCCCTCCTTTTAAACCCGACAAGAGATGCATGCCTTCTCTCTTCCTCTCCTCCTGCACTTCCCCCTCATTTTCTCTCTCTTTCAAAACCCTAACTTGACCCAACTATGCTCTCCTCTCTCCAATCCCATGAAGAAGAAGAAGATTCTACTACTAATCCCACCACCACCTCTTTCATACCAACCCCAGCAAGTCAATACCTCTTTCCGACATCATCGTCACCCCGCCAAGTTCTCATACGCTGTGCTGAGCTGATCCACCACGGCGACCGCCCTGCGGCCCTTCGTATTGCATCTTTTCTCATCTCCGCCGTGTCTCCACTTGGTGACTCGTCTGACCGAGTTGCTTACCACTTTGCACAGGCTCTAATCCGACTCATTGAATCTTCGAATGCCGGTTCAAGTTCTAGTACTAGCATGATCAAGTGCAGCACGCAGTTGGTCCAACCAGCATACTTGGCCTTCAACCAAATCACGCCGTTTCTCCGGTTTGCTCATCTAACAGCAAACCAAGCCATATTAGAAGCCATTGATGGTCATCGTGGGGTCCACATAATCGACATGGACTCGGCGCATGGGTTCCAATGGCCCCCTCTTCTACAAGCAATTGCTGTGCATGGGTATCGAGGAGACACCGGTCCACCATCAGTACGTATAACCGGTGCAGGTGGTGATGTTAATGCTCTCAGACGAACTGCCGACAGATTGCATGCCTTTGCGCGGTCCCTCGGCCTACCTTTTCAATTCAATCCTCTCTATCTTCCCTCCTACAATTTGGGCTCCTCCCTAATGCAATTGCATCAATCCAGTTCTTCAAATGAAAATGGAGAGGTGCTGATAGTAAATTGTGTATTATTCATGCATAAATTATTGTATGGTGATCGTGACGAGAGGCAATTGCACGAGTTCCTTGCTACGGTTCGTGCTATGGGACCCGCAGTGGTGACAATTGCTGAGCGGGAACTCGGAGTAGCCTCAGCCCCTCAAGATTTCTTTAGGGTTTTCTCTGAGGCTTTGGATTACTATACTGCGGTTTTTGAGGCCTTAGAGGCCACAGTTCCACCTAACAGTGTTGATCGAAGAGAAGTCGAGGAGAGGTGGCTTGGGGAGGAGATCAAAGAGTCATTGGCCCCAGCGGGTGTTGCCCGAGGTACCGGTGGTATGAGATTTGAGAGATGGGATGTAATTATGAGAGAGAGTGGTTTTACACCACGCAGGCTAAGTGAGTACTCTCTTTCTCAAGCCCGGTTGCTCCTTCGCTTGCATTACCCGTCGGAGGGTTACCAATTGCATGTTTCGAGAGAGGGTTTGTTTCTTGGGTGGCAAACGAGGCCTCTCTTCTCAGTCTCTTCATGGCAATGACATATGGAGATCAATCGATCGATCGTGTCTAATTGGTTAGTTGGCTAATTGTTATTCCTGTTCTATTATGTGAAGTTGTAGCCTTGTAGGGTTAATTTTGAAATTTTGTAGTTTTTCAGTTGGCCAATTAATTAGGTAAGTAGCATGAACATGAGTACAAACGGTAGTATACATAGCTCTTAGGCTTATTAGGGCCTAACTCTACTCTGGATTTGATTGTTAATGCAAGCATGCAATTGCACTATGTACTGGTGGAACTATATATATTGGTTAGTACTATTTATCAGCTATTTGTTTTTTGTTTTTTGGCAATTTTTACTGCAAAATGTGAAGGGTACGTATATTGTTGGATTCACTTCATATGATATATATTAGAGTACACTGGCTACATATTTTCTTTTTTGTGCTTAATTAAATTTGTCATTTCTATCATATTTGCTCTGATGATGGAGTTATAAGGGAAATAAATGTGTTACCTGAGAAACCCTAGATTATTGCAAGACTATTATATGCACGTTGCATGGGAGGCTTTGAAAGCAGTGAGGCACAAGTCACAGGAAAAATGGCTATTTTCTCTCCCCAATGTTAGTTCGTGTTCCTTCTATCTCTATATTATTCTTTCTTTATTCTTGAAGTAAGGTCTACTTCAAAACAAAGTTGGAGTTGTTTAATTCCTTCTGTTTTTAATAGTGTTGCTTAATTATTTTATCTTCGTGTATTAACAAATGTAAAAGGTTAACATGTTATATGCAAATTTTGCTGCAGCATATGTATATATCTCTCTGTAAAGAGACACTTTCTGATTTTCATATATATTTCAAGCTTACATATATATCAGACATGCAATTGTACAGTAAGCTATATATGACGAGAAATTTGAAGTAAAATTTAATATTTTTCATGCCTAATAAAGTGGACAACTTGACTAATTAATTTTTTTTTCTTGCTGTCCTTTGTTTCAGTGAGAGATCATGAAATGGCACCCAGTATTTGTTTATGAAAAAATGTTTAAATGCTCCTAAGTTAATATGTCCCAACTTGCCCCATTTGCCTCTGAGAAACAGTTCTATATATACTCCCTGTTGTGTTTAAAAAAATCATTGGCAATAGGTGCATCAAGTAGTAGTGCAATATATTGGGGATATTCTCAAAGTAGGGGCACTGGTGAATTTTTTTTCTTATTCTTGGGCCTGCAATTAATAATGGGATTCTTTGTACAAAATTGATGAGATGTACTTGATAAATTTGCATTGTTTTGAGTGGTGTAGATGCAAAAACAAAATAAAGGAGATAAATTGTAGGCAATTGAAGCATACAATTGTGTAAAATCTCTATCTGAGACCATTGATTATCTCATTATAATTTTCTTGTAATTTTAGCAAAGTTCTAGAATAGAAATTTATATGTGAAGTACATATGTCTAGCTATTCTCTGGCAAAAGTTTTCATGAGATAGTAATATTTTAAACTTGTCTTTTTTGCACAAAGATGAAATTAAGAAAAAGAAAATTTCTTATGAAATCAAAATTTATTTTGAGTGCTCTAAAAATATAGTAGCTTCTGTATTACAAAAGTGTTAGAACAAGTGTGTTCCCTCAGCATTTTCATTAATTTATTCGTGTTCATGGTACCAAGATGATAAAAATAAAGAGAGGGAAATCATGACCATGGCATCTTGTTGATTAGTTTAATGTTAATGGATGTTTCTACTTGCACTCTCTTGCTTTGTTGATGCAAGAGAGACAATTATATAATATTCTAACAAATTCTCTCTTATCACCACTAATTATTCTTTTGTGGCTCGCTTGGTATCTATTCATTTTAAGTATTTATTTACATCGAGGGCCCTAATCTCTTGTTAATTCAACTGCATGAAAAAAAAGGGTTGCATATTATACTCTTTGATGTATCTACACGCACTCTCTTGCTTTTTTACTATGCTTGATGGATACAAAATTGTTGTTTTTAAATGGTCCTGACTAGTCTAAAACAATGATTTTTTACTTTTCTAAAAAATAGTAAAAATAATATAAAAAAGTAAAATTTGGTCTCCAACCATATTTTTATATGGAGATCATATTGAGCTGTTCAAAATGACTATTTAAAATTCAAAATAAAAAATATATATAAATGGGAAGTAACAAATGGTTTTTACTTCAAAAAGCACCAAAACCTCACTCTATATTTATGTGTGAGTGTGTGTGTGTGTATATATTCAATTAATTAATGAGTTCATTGAAGATCTATATATAGCATCTTACTAAATTTTTTGTTCACTAATTATTCATAATCGATGATGCCTTGCACATTTATTAAAGCCATGCATATTACTAGAAATTAATTAAAACCTCATAGGTATATAATTATTAATGCATATGCTGAGGTCTGACGCTGGGTAAATTAACTATTACAAGTCACAACAAAAATTGAACTACTTAATTAAGATCTTGAATTTGATCCGTACCTGTAATTATAGAGACAGGTAATTAGTTAAGCACACTAGTTAGATGTAATGATGCACTAGAAGGGTCTAGTTGAGCTGGGTTGTTGGGGGTAATGATCACCTATGCAAAGGCCTCTTGCCCTTTTATCCAGCAAAAGGAGCATCTAGGGTTTGAGATGCTATCTTGTCTTCTTCAAGTAAGGCATCAATGTACAATTTGCAATTCCAGCAATGATTCATACAGACTTTAAAATGAACCATCAAATATAACGTACCTCCTAATTAATTTCTAGTGTATATATCAACTGCGTGTGTGTTTGTATATATATAGAGGTTGGCTATTCTACTTATATAAGCATATGATAGTATATGTTTATAAGTCAATTTTATGTTTTTAAAGTTCAAATAGTCGATTTGAAGTACTCAACATGTTCTCCATATTAAAATGTGTTTGGAAATCAAATTTTACATTTTTTGAAATTTTTTTACTATTTTTTTAGAATTTTTTAAAACAGTGTTTCAATATGCTATAAAATTCAGAAAATTAATAAAAAAATCCTCAAAAATAGTGATTTTGAAAAATTCTAAAAAAATAGTAAAAAATTTTCAAAAAATATAAAATTTGATCTCCAAGCACATTTTAATATGGAGAACATGTTGAGTGCTTCAAATCGACTATTTGAACTTTAAAAACACAAAATTGACTTATAAGCATATGTCATCCTATGCTTATATAAGTAGAATAACCAACCTCATATATATATATAAAGCTTGACTAAGACATCCTAATGATAGTAATTAATCATGCATGCATATATGTTTATTTTTCCTCTCCATATATGGAGATGGGAGTTATATTTTAGACGAGACATTCCGATAGATATAGACGGGAGTTATTTTTCATCTTGTACGTACATTCCGATATCTGTTTTTTTTATCCCCCTTGTACATTTCTCCATAGGGATATCAACTACATCACCAAACATACTATTTGACAAGTACTTTAATTAGATGAACACAATATCAAAAACACAAAATTTTATTTTATTTTAGATGTTAGCTAGGCAGATGCGTTCTTCCTCACTACTGCAATTCAAAGTTATGAACAACCTAAAACAAACAGATATAGTGTAATTTATTAAATGTTGGCAAATATCATAATACTACTTATTAGTAAACTTAATTACATCGACTGAGACATTCAATTGCCCATGTTCCCTCTCTTAAAAAAAGAAAAGAATCCTTGTAGATACATTTTTATTATCTGGAGGATATTATATTATATACATGAAGGTACGTATGTACTAAAGAATTAGAATTAGGGGCAGTTTGGTCCCTGTTTTGTGTGCTTTGCGCCCGCGCCCCAGATTAGGTGGTTAGCTGTGCCTTTAACAGGAGCAGCCAATCCCAATTGCTCTCTCTAAACCTTAAATCCTGCCCCTTTGTCCCCTTGTTACTCCCAAACAAAATCATTGGATTTCTAACAATGTTGTTCCTCTCCCTTTTTCCCCTGAAAAAAGATCTTTCCCTTTTGGAAAGCCAACACACACACACACACACCCACCAATTCCATTTCTTTGGGATCCTGCATTTGCATTGCATGCTTCTTTTCTTCTGTTAATGCATCGATACATGATTCTCTCTCTCTCTCGCTCTATCTTTCTCAACAAGTAGAATATTACAGATAGTTTACAAGGGAAAATAATGACTTTTGGCAGCTAGTTGAACAATTTATTTTTTAACTTTTTTTTGTTTTGATGATGAGAAACCCGTAGGCCTATATATTACTTCAAATAAAAACAGCAGTGCTGTTGTAGTCTTACATAGATTGACAACAGTAAATTTAAAAAACAAAAAACACAAATTCCTAGAGAAACAAATTGAGTGCGTAAAATAAAAAATGAAAAAACAGCTATCTGTGCCTGCCAGGTTGAAGTAAAGAATCTGTAATGCCTGAGTAACGCAGAGAAACGATTTAATTATGTGTCAGATTGTTAGGGCAAAGATTCTAACAGAGCAGTTGTGGCTTCATGCAGCACAAATCATATGCAGTATGTTTTGATTCTATAGTGGATGAGGTGCATACAGCCAAAACTGCTCTGTTAAAATCTTAAGCCTGTCAGATTGGCAATGCAGAATGGGAATAACTAACCGTTTATTTACCAGGGAGACATTTTCTTTTAATGAAGCATGCGTGGATAAAGATTAAGAGTGAGTCTATACATGGTACTACGCATAGCACGGAATGGTTCGTAATACAGATTAATATTTTCGTTTTCAAACGGTCAATATGAACTGTTCAACATGATCTGAAAATCACTTGATCTGAAAATTTTAGACCATCCAAAAATAGTGATTCTCTACCTATCTTAAAAATTAGTAAAAAATTCTAAAAATTATAAAATTTTGTCTGCAAGTACAAATTTATATAGGGATCATGTTAAACGGTTCGGATCAACCGTTAGGATTTTGAAAATGAAAATATTGATATATATTACAGACCAATCTGTGCTATTCATAGTACCATACTCTTGTGAAGATTATACTAAGTTATTTCCCCAGATTAAGTGGAAGTAAAAAAATTCATTTGGGTCTTTTTGATATTTGAGTTCTTAAATACAAATAGCGAGGGATATATAATTGTGCGTGATGTGCAAAGGAATAAATATTATTGCAAATGTTATGCTTCACATATATTGACAATTATTATATTAAAATGTCAGTGATGCATGATATTTGCAAACAATATCAAACCCCCGAACTTAATTTAATTTTGGCAATGAAACTATAATCAATATTTAGGAAAATGGGATTCGCACATATTGGTTTAATGATCTACTCAACATGACAAAGTTTTTTCTTTTTTTTTGATAAAAGACACTTATGGCCCATTTCATTTTCATGAAATCAAGTTAACTTACAGCTGAAAAGAGAGTTGTAAAGCAGTGCTAACGTAAAGATAGAAAGCCCTAACGCAGAGCAAAACACAAAAACTTGGCGTTTAAGAAGCCACCAAAAAACAATAATGGAAAACCAACAAACTAAAACTAAGCCACATATGAGAGGGCTAAGATAACGTAATGAACCTAAATGTGAATCCAAATAAAATAAACTAGTCTTCATCCTGTCCTTAGACTGGAGAACCAGCTGTCCTCAACAGTGGTCTTGCAGTACCGCCATCCTCATCACCTTGGAACTCCACCACTTGGTGGTCCGCAGGATCCCAAACCCTCAACGGTATGGCATTGATATCAACTGGAAGCCACTCTTCGACTGCCTCTTTAACTCTTTTATTCATATGTCCTGTCCATAATAATAATTAATTGATCCTAAATTTTATTGATGTACATATACAAACTAAAATTAATAAATTATAGATGTGTCTCCTAGTAATTAGATAGGTTGTATATCAAATTTGCATTTTAAAAATTTTACTTCAAAGAGGTAGTCAAAATTTGGTAGTTTGGAAAATAAGTACCACACAGGATTGGCTGTCATATGGCAATTAAGAAATATAATATAATTATAATATATTAGAATATCATTTTTCTTTTAGAAAAAAGACAAAGACGTACAATTAAAATACTCAAAAATCATTTGCAGACACGTCCTGAATTATAAATCTGCAACATCTCACATAAAAATTAATGAGTGATCGAGGCTATGGTGCTATGCATAGCACCAATGGCTAGTGTACTACGGCTCAATATGGTACTTTTTAAAATCCTAACGGTCGATCCGACCGTTCAATGTGATATCCATATGAATATGTACTTGCAAACTAAATTTTATATTTTTTCGAATTTTTTTACTATTTTTTCAGATAGGTAGAAAAATCAGTGTTTTTTGAAAATTCTGGACCATCAAAATTCTACCTATCTGAAAAAATAGTAAAAAAATTCGAAAAAATATAAAATTTAGTTTGCAAGTACATATTCATATGGTTATCACATTGAACGGTCGGATCGACCGTTAGGATTTTAAAAAGTACCATATTGAGCCGTAGTACACTACCCATCCGTGCTATGCATAGCACCATAGCCTCACTCAAAATTAATATATACATTAACAAACAATGCTTAGATATGGTTCTCTCATATTCTCTCCATATTAATATATTTCATTTTATTTCATATAAATTCTAGAATAATGATATCATTGCTGGTTGTAAATTTAGCCTTGATTATTTTCTTTAAATTGCTAATATAATGAAAAAAACGATTATAGGAGAGGATCAATATGTTAACTTGTTCCCACAGTTGACATGACATGAGAATGCTGATGATGAGCCAGAAAGGACCATTCTATTCTAACCAATCCAAGGAGCTTCATTAATGATTTTGCACCTATATATTTTCTCTCTTTTCCATCAATGTCACATGTCATTGTGCACACATCTGAGGAAAATATTTCAGACAACTCTGCACTGGAATAAATATTCTAAAAATATTCCATGGAATTTTTAGAATGTCGGTCCAGATTAAAAAAACAAATAAATAATATCTTTGTTTTAGAAAATATGTAAAATATGTCTGAAATCTAATTGCACACATTAAAGGACTGCATGAATACAACTAATTACCAAAGCACACTACTACAAAAAAGCTAATTCTACACTGCACATTGTACACGGTTTTTCTAATTTTATATAAAAACTGTGTGTCAAATATGAAATTGTGAAAGGGTTAAAAATATTGAGGAATTATACACGGACACTTAGTTATAAATCAGTGTATAATTGTTTGAGAGAGCTACACGGTTTATTAGGGCGAAAAAAGCCGCGTGGAACGAAACCGTGTGGAAAAGATTGAGAGAGCTACACGGATATTATACAAAAATCCGTGTATGAATTGCTACACGGATATTTGATTAAATAACCGTGTACAAATATTAAGAGAGCTACACGGTTTTTAGTAACATATCCGTGTACAAATATTAAGAGAGCTACACGGTTTTCTTATCAAATATCCGTGTATAAAGGGTTATTGTACACGGCTTTTTTAATAAATAACCGTGTTTAAATTGTGACAGAGCTACACGGATTGCTAAGTATAAATCCGTGTAGAAAATCCGCGTAGGGTTTTATCCAATATAAAAGGGCCCTTCTCTTCCAGAGACTTCTAGCTCCAGCTGCGCCGTTTTGATCAAGTAATTAATACGCCCTCTGTCTGTGTTGAACTGAGATCTGATTTCCGCAAATTAAAGGCTAGCATAGCTGGAAGCTGTCATCTTTGAAGTTTTTATTTTCTCCTCTCTAAATTTCGAAGGTTAGTATATACATATTTTCCTTTTTCCTCTCTAATTTTCTGTTTAGTAATTATTATTGCTTATTTACTTAGGTGTGTAATATATGCATGCATGCTTGATTTAATTAGTAATTAGGTAATGTAAATATATAATTAGTGTATTGTTGTCCAATAACCGACCTATAAATGATTTTTAGGTCCATGCCCGTTCAAAATTAATCCAATAGGGATTAATTTTGGACAGTCCCCGTTTTGGGACTGCTTTTTGAATATTGTGTCTCATTTAGGATGTGAACACATATTAGTGGGTTTTAATTAGTATTTGAGGAAAGTTCGACGGTATTTTCCCTTATTGCTCCTACGAGTATGTGGTTCGTACGCATACTTGTAAGGGCTTTTGCGAAATATGTTAAAGAGGGAGGATCGCATAACAAGAGCAAGAAAACCAAGTTGTGTTGGAAGTGGCTGCTGGTGAGCACACTATAAATTTATAATTTCATATATATTGTCGAAAAAAATATTATCATTCTAACATAGGCCGCTAAATGCAAATTTCAGGGCCCGCAACAGTTGGAGGGTTGGGAATGCGCTTACTACACGATGATTTTCATGTTTGACTTTGTCGAAAGAATACAATTCCAATTCCCAAACTCGGTATGTAATTCATATTAATTGTTCCTATATAATAGCAATTGATATTTGCGACTGTATTTCATCTACCTTTTCTTGTTACTAACTAATACCAAATTGTAATTGTAGAATTTGCCAAAGCAACCGCATTACACCAAGGAGCAGATCGACGATATCAGGTGTGTGTGGGCAAGGTGGTTTGTATCAGAATTTTGCAATGCTCAACATGGATTTCCATAATTTTGTATAATTTGGTGTATGTGAATATTGTATAATTTATTGCATATGAATTTCTGGCTAATCTGGAAAATATGGATTTATTGGTAATCTGGAAAATATGAATTTCTTGGTAATCTGGAAAATATGGATTTCTTGTTATATGAAATCTGGAAAATATGGGAAATATGGAATAGTTCTCTGTAACAAAACTGGCTAGCAAAACTGGAGGCTAGCCGAAAAACAAAAAATACAAAAAAAAAAAAAATGGTCTTCATACACGGACATTTAACTAAAGTCCGTGTATGAAAGAGGAGAGCTACACGGACATTTAGTTAAATGTCCGTGTATAAAGAGGAGAGCTACACGGACATTTTACTAAATGTCCGTGTAGAAAGGGTCAAGCTACACGGGTTTTTATTTAAAAGTCCGTGTACGAAAAGAATCGTACACGGTTGTTTAGGTAATATCCGTGTAGCTCTGTATCATGGAGAGCGACACATTCTGGGCTTTTTACACGGCTGTTTGTGTAGTTATCCGTGTATAATAGTTGAGATTGTACACGGACAAATGTCCGTGTGTAGTTATTGACCTATTTATACACCCTCGATTTAAACACGGTAGGAAATCCGTGTAGCTCTTCCATTTTTGTCCGTGTATAATCTCCTTTTTTGTAGTAGTGGCATCTGTTTAAATTTCAAGCATAATTTCACATTTCTTTTAAAAATATATCTAATGTCTGAAATATGGAATCAGAGTAGGTCCGATGCCCATCGGACCTACCTTGGTTCGATGGGTGTGATGACCATTCGATCTGCATCAAGATTCGTGTGCTCTGTATCAAAATCCGTGCAAGTCTATCAATTTCCGTGCACATAGATCTTGATGCTAATCGTACAGTCCTAGAGCTAATTGAACCTAAATGTAGGTCCGATGAGCATCGGACCTACTCCTATCTCCTGAAATATAATTGTTTGTGATAATACATCTGACAATTTTTATATAACCATTTTGAGATATAGCAGTCCATATTAATTAGTTCAAACTTTTTCTGCTATTATAAATACATTGATATACTTGAATTGATCTGAATAAAATCTTTCATAATAATCAAAGAAAACTATATATATATAAAGTCTGGCTAAATTGCTTCCGGAAGCACTTCGACCGAAGTGCTTGCGGAGTCAAATTTTAGTATTTGATATTCAAACAACAAATCCAAACTGTTAGATGTTCAATCTATATTAAAATGTGCTTGGAGACCAAATTTTACATTTTTTGGAATTTTTTTACTATTTATTAAGCTGGTTTGAAAACCGCTATTTTTCAATGCTGCAGAAATTTAATAAAAACAGCGGTTTTCAAACCAGCTTAATAAATAGTAAAAAAATTTCAAAAAATGTAAAATTTGGTCTCCAAGCGCATTTTAATATAGATTGAACACCTAACGGTTTGGATTTGTTGTTTTAACATCAAATACTAAAATTTGATCCCGTAAGTACTTCGGTCGAAGTGTTTCCGGAAACACTTTAGCCAAACTATATATATATATATATAGAGAGAGAGAGTGACTAAGGTCAAAGTGGTAGTTCCTAGCCCCCGGTGCTACCAAGTCGTTTTCGGTTTTTCAAAGTCCAAACGGTCGATCCGAACCGTTCAAGTTGTTCTCCATATTGAAATCTGCTTGGAGACCAAATTTTACATTTTTTGGAATTTTTTTACTATTTATTAAGCCACTTTGAAAATTGCTGATCCGAGTGAACAGTAAAAACAGTGCAACCAAATTCTGGACCATGTGATCAGCAATTTTCAAAGTGGCTTAATAAATAGTAAAAAAATTCCAAAAAATGTAAAATTTGGTCTCCAAGCAGATTTCAATATGGAGAACAACTTGAACGGTTCGGATCGACCGTTTGGACTTTGAAAAACCGAAAACGACTTGGTAGCACCGGGGGCTAGGAACTACCACTTTGACCTTAGTCACTCTCTATATATATATATAATTGTGCTATTGTACTTCGCGAAGTAAAGCTAATGTTTTACTTCACGCTCATATTTTCATTTTGAAAATCCAAAACGTCGATCCGAACCGGTCAAGTTGATCTCCATATTGAAATGTGATTGGAGACCAAATTTTATATTTTTTGGAATTTTTTTACTATTTATTAAGCCACTTTGAAAATCGCTGATCCATTGGTCTAGAATTTTTTACTGTTTTGCTATTGTTCACAATGGATCAGCAATTTTCAAAGTGGCTTAATAAATAGTAAAAAAATTCCAAAAAATGTAAAATTTGGTCTCCAAGCACATTTCAATATGGAGATCAACTTGAACGGTTCGGATCGACGTTTTGAATTTTCAAAATGGGAATATGAGCGTGAAGTAAAACTTCGTTTTACTTCGCAAAGTACAATAGCCCTACTCTATGTGTGTGTGTGTGTGTGTGTGTATAAGAGAATGGGGGTTAAGTGATCATAAATTCATAATTACTACAGATAATACACTAAATGTCAAACAAAAAAAAGTGATTATTAATTTAACAAGATCTAAATTAATTGGAACAATATTTAAGCACTTCCTTCTCTGAATGCTTTTCCCCATATATATTTTTTTTCTTTTTCTGTGTTCTTTCTATAATCCAATACCTTGCTTTTCAGTCTATATATATCACATGTGATATACACTGCCATAATCTGAATAAGGATGTACAGACACGGTGACATGTTTGATCATGTATTTGGATATATCATCTGATGAAGTGTGGCACAAGAAACCTACTAGGATAGCTTGGTTGGTTGTCCAAAGATATATAGGAGAAAAAAGATAGAGCATATTTAGTATTCTACAGTCATGAGGCAGATGCTCTCCAGTTTTAACTATGGCTGGATACATTGCTACCTTCTAACAATGCTTAAGGGATGCTATTCTAAATATTATGGAATGGAGATGATGTCGGTGACTCATATCTGTCGAAGAGATACTGCATTTATTTCTTTAATGATTGAATGGTAGAAATGAGGTAGTTTTAATGGAGATGCCGAGATGCTCTAGCTACGGTTCTACGTACCCAAAAATCGGTTGGTATCTCAGTTCAGTTGTGCTCTTTTTTTTTGTTTTGACGCAGAATGAGTTGTTTAATTTTGTCTTAACAGTATATATTTAAGTACTCTTAAGCGGAGCGCAATTATAATATATATCTGAAGTAGTGTTTGAGGAAGTCAGAAACATAATTCTACGTTCGAATTTTATAAAATAAAATATTGGTCTAAATAAATAAACAAGATGAATTGCTTATTCACAACATTATCGATTGAAATTGCTATATGGAGGTTGATAGTTCAATGAAATTAGAACTGAAAGGGATCAATATCATATATATAGAGAGAGAGAGAGTGTGGCTAATATCAAAACATTTGTTCCTAAGCCCTCGTGCAACCGAATGATTTTCGGATTTTCAAAGTCCAAACGGTCAATTTAAACCGTTAGATGTGATCTCTATATTAAAATCTACTTGGAGATCAAATTTTACATTTTTTGGAATTTTTTAACTATTTATTAAGGCACTTTCAAAATAGCTGATCACATGGTCCAGAATTCGGTCACACTGTTTTTACTGTTCACCCGGATCAGCAATTTTCAAAGTGGCTTAAGAAATAGTAAAAAAATTCAAAAAAAATGTAAAATTTGGTCTCCAAGCACATCTTAATATAGAGATCACATCTAACGGTTTGGATCGACCGTTTGGACTTTGAAAATCCGAAAACCATTCGGTTGCACGAGGACTTAGAAACAAACGTTTTGATATTAGCCCCTCTCTCTCTCTCTCTCTCTCTAACTTGCAGTGGTTATGAAGAAGAATTAAATTATTTTATTATGATATATATAACTTATAGTGTGTGTGTGTGTGTGTACAGGGAGTCCGGCTAATATGTTTTTAGTAGCATTTCAGCCCATACCGAATTTTTTATTTATATCCAAAAAATAAATTAAATTACAAAAAATAACTATTTTGGTGTTGAAATTCGAAATCTACCCAAACCGGAAAAAAAATTTCCGGATTCAACATCTAACTCCGGAAAAAAAAATTCCGGAAACTCAACTCTAAATTCGGAAAAAAAATTTCCGAACTTAACAATTTTTTTTAAGAGAAAAATAGCTAAAATACTGAAATCTAACACTAAAAAATCGAATTGTTTTTTTAAATATTTGTTAGATTACTTTTTTTGATAGCATATTTATACTAAAATACGCTAAATTACTTGAAATTATGTTAATTTATGCTGATTGACACTAGATTACTTTAAATTATGTTAACTTTTTTTTAAGAGACAAATAGTTAAAATGCTGAAATCTAAAACTAAAAAATCGAATTTAGAAATTTTTTAAATTAATTTAAATAATTTAAATGCTGTAGAATAATTTAGAAATTATCAAAATAACTAAAATGCTGAAATCTAATACTAAAAAATCGATTATTTTTTTACTACGAATAGGGCCGATTTTGTGCTAAAATACGGTAAATTTACTAAAATGCTGAAATTACAATAATTATGTAGAATTATGCTAAAATACGGTAAATCACGCGAAATTACGTATGAATGGAGCCTATTTTGTGGCATCTTTCATAAATCATAAAAATAGTAAGAAAAATTCCAAAAATAATAAAAATTGATATTCTAAAAGTTCATTACATAACTAATTTACTGAGCTACGTAGATTGAATAATATAAATGAAAATCTTAATCGGAAACTTCAACTGAAGTTTTGAGGCTCTTCCCTTTGTTTTTTGGCAATTCTAAATTTGGAAATCTAGCAAACGCATGCGCATTTTCGCAAGCTTTCCGAAAAGTGGCCATTTACTGAAATCGGACACTCGAGCGCCGTTTTATGGCCGTTTGAAGTTTCGTCGTCGTTTTTCGCCTTCTCAGTGAAGATATCATCCCTATTCGTACGTAATTTAGCGTACTTTACCGTATTCTAGCATAATTCTACATAATTATTGTAATTTAGTGTAATTTAGCGTGTTTTAGTATAAATATGCTAATTATATATAAAAAAATGTAATCTAGCAAATATTTAAAACTAAATTCGATTTTTTAGTGTTAGATTTCAGCATTTTAACTATTTGTCTCTTAAAAAAAAAGTTAACATAATTTAAAGTAATCTAGTGTCAATCAGCATAAATTAACATAATTTCAAGTAATTTAGCGTATTTTAGTATAAATATGCTATCAAAAAAAGTAATCTAACAAATATTTAAAAAAACAATTCAATTTTTTAGTGTTAGATTTCAGTATTTTAGCTATTTTTCTCTATAAAAAAAAATAATAAAAAAAATTTGTTAAGTTTGGAAAAAAAATTTCCGGATTTAGAGTTGAGTTTCTGGAAAAAAAATTTCCGGAGTTAGATGTTGAATCCGAAAAAAAAATTTCCGGTTTGGGTAGATTTCGAATTTCAACACCAAAATGGTTATTTTTTGTAATTTAAATTATTTTTTTTGGATATAAATAAAAAATTCGGCAGCCCATATATTCCAATTCAAAATCTATCTGATCAGCTTCAAACGAAAAATTCAAACCGTTCAAACCGATCTCCTTCTAGCAAGCTTTATTTACACATAAAAAAATTTAAATTTTGAATTTATTTAGTATCAAGTCAAGCGGTCAAAAAATGAAAATTTATGCATATATTGATGCATTGTTGGTATGTCAAAAAAGACCATCTTTCAAAAATCATAAAATATAGTAAAAAAATTCTAAAAATAGTAAAAATTAGTATTCTACAAGTTTAATATATAACAAATTTACTAAGCTACTAAATTTGACATTTCAAATATAAAATTTTAAAATTTAATCTGTAAGTATTTAACTAAAATGCTACTTAAACCACATTAGCCTGACTATATATGCAGATACTAATAGAGATGTATGACATGCACTTTCTCTCTCCCTAGAGGTCTGAAAAAAATAATAAAGGTGAAAGAGGCAACAAGAGGAATCACTTGCACGTCTGTGGATCAGAGAGCTGCTCTGACTTGTGAGATCCTCCAATGATTCTTCGCCAGATTTTTTGCTTACTATCCTTTACTCCCTTTCATCCATCACATCTGCTCTCTGTATTATTTCTTCTTTGTTTTTTTTTTTTTTAATATATATAACACCATTCTCTGTACCTCTGTGTAAGCCTCAGTGTTCTCTCATTCTTTGGTGCAGGTGTGTATAGTTATCTTAACCTCTCCAAAAATACTAGGCACTACTAAGTAGGGTACACATGGAGGCTCAACATATATTCAGTTTAATAACACTATAATTAAGAGATTAAAAATCAGCAATACACTTATACACTTGTGGATAATTGGTTTTGTATAATACAAACAGTACATTATATATGGATCAGTGTTAATGTAAAAAATGGCTGAGGCCAATTAATCAGCCGATTAGTAGTTGGTGGCAACCAAACCTTCACTGATTTTTTCCAACTAATCGGCCAATTATTGTCGATTATGGCCAATTATTCCCGATTAATCGTTTGACGGTACCCTGTCCATTCGACGATCGTATACTGTTATTTACAACACTGCTATGGATTAATTACATAAAAAAATAGAATTTTCAACTTAATTTAATAGAATATTGAATTAAGAGTTAGGCTATGGGAATATGCATGTTATAGCTCAATCCGTGCTATGGATCTATATCTCTATTATTCAAAGTTCAAACACACGTCGATCCGAACCGTTAAACATGATCTTCATATGAAAATGTGTATGGAGACTACAGTTTATAATTTTTTTAGATATGTAGAAAATCACTAGTTTCGAATGGTCAAGAATTCGATCAAGTGATTTTCTACCTATCTAAATAAAATAGTAAAAATAATTCTCAAAAATGTAAAAGTTGGTGTGCAAGTACATTTTCATTTGCATATATTACCATAGCCTATTTAGAATTCAAAAACGGATATATGAGTCCATAGCACGGGTCGATTTATAATATGCATATTACCATAGCCTCTTAGACTGAAATTCTAAAAAAAATGTGGCTCCAGCAAATCGCCCAATATTATGAAGTTTTATATTTATATCATACAACCTGAATTTTCAACCAATGACTAGTCACATTTCTGGAGATGTGGATCATTTCCATTATAATTATAAATAGCAAAAAAAAGCTGAGCTCTAATTGATGCATTCGTATCCTCTGCATTAACTCAAAAGGGAATCTTTTGAGTTAATGAATATAGACCGTCCAATCTGTTTCAAGATTTGTGGAAACTAGATCTGCACTAATATTAAAGGGCCCCTATGTTATAGGCACGAGCCGGATTGGCTCCGTTTCAAATCGAACGGTTGAAATTCATTAACTCAAAAGATTCCCTTTTGAGTTAATGCAGAGGATTCGGATCCCTAATTGATGGAGGAGAATTGAAGTATAGAAAGGCAGGGGTCCACTGAACTAGGACGTAAGGACAATTAGCTCCCACCCATGCACCCCATACAGCATAGGTGCCTTGCTCTCCTATATAAACATTATACAAACTTCCTCTCCATTTCCTACAAACCAGGCAATATTAATTTCCGGTTTGATGTTCAAACCCGGTCCGACATGAGCGAAACTAGAAAATTAAGATTGAATGAGCTGAATAAGTTACTATAATGTAATTTTATTTTATAAAGAGGCTAAAAGGGTACATATATACTTGTAAAAATTATAAAATACAAAGGATAACGTTGTTAATTTTTAATTCATAGCCACCTCTAATTAGGCTTTAAATACGCCATGAACCTCGGTAACACTTGAAGTGAAGACGTTTGCACGGAAGGGAGATCTCCAGTTGTGAATGAGAATGAAGAGCAGGTTCCCATGAACAACTCATGACAGATGAGTTTGTTTGCACAATTATTTACAGAAAAGATAGCTATATAAATAGACCATAAGTGACTATATATTATTCTGTAGGTTCAATATTTGTCGCCATGAAATTGGATAGAGGAGAATTTGCACCAGAACATAGGGTCAGGATCCACAGCTGTGTGGGGAACAGAGAACAAAACTTACCCCAGTTATTCCAAAAAGGAAAAGAAGGCATCATCTCATCTCTTCCCTGGATTTCATACTTTCATGGAATAATTTGAGTATGTAGTTTATGCCCTCCATTTGTTCCATGGAATGGAGACATCCATTTATATTCAACCAGTTAAGAAATATTCTTAGGCAAATGGCAAGTAATAAGGATGATGCACATTTAGGGCTTGTTTCTAACTTTCTCGGCCCAATAGATCTGCACATTCTTAGTTGATTATAATATGTGATTTAATGGGTAAATTTCATACAGAGTCACTCTTTGTTTGTTTTTTGTTTTCTTAACAATTGATTATTCAAGTTTGATTTGTAGCCATTAAATTTTTAATTTGCTACAATCAAATCACATTTTGTACAAACTTCAAGAAAATATATTTGCTACAATGAATGCTACCTAAAACTATTAAGAATTATCCTCTAAGTCTCGCGGTTGTTGCCATGCATTACATGAACTCTCTCCACAGGCCGATTCCATTCTCTCCAATTGAACTTCTGAGCCGAAAGAAAGGTCAGAGTTCCTCTGAACAGTGGGGCCCATGAGATAAGAGGATTGACTTCTTAGTTTGCTCTTCTTCTTCTTTCGGGCATCTTCAGCCCAGCCGTGAAGTGAATCCGTTGTGTACTCGTCAAATATCGTTTTCTTGAACATGTCACCCATCTAACATTTTAATAGTACATCTTTAAACAAATGCTTTTTTCAAAGGGAAATGATATGCAAGAGTGAGGCCATGGCACTATGCATAGCACGGATTGGTCCGTACTATGGATCAATATTTTCCTTTGCAAAGTCCCAATAGTCGATCTGAACCATTCAACATAATCTTCATATGAAAATGTACTTGCACACATAATTTTACATTTATTAGATTTTTTCTAGTATTTTTTTAGGCAAGTAGAAAATCACTACTTTTGAATGGTCTAGAATCTTCAGATAAGTGGTTTTCTACCTATCTAAAACAAATAGTTCAAAAATTCTAAAAAATGTAAAATTTGATCTACAAGTACGATGTCATATGGGATCATATTGAACGGTTCAGATCAATTGTTTGGACTTCGGAAATAGAGATATTAATCCATAGTACGGACCGATATGCGCTATGCATAGTACTGTAGCCTCACTCAATATGCAAAATGTAATTTTGAAGAAGTTTTCAACTTACCCAAAATGTATTGCACCAGTTGGTTCTACTGGCAGCAAACTCAACTAATATGGTACCCAAAAAACCAATTAAAATGTCAGGTACCAAACTGGTACCGGCTGTACAGCATGGTTTTACCAGAATGGCACTGAACAGAAAAGAAGAGGTATATGTAGTACATACCTGAGTCACAAGAGCATACAAAGGCATTGTACTGTAGCTGCAAAGCACTTGGATGAGTACACTGTCAATTCAAATAACAGTTACAACTTGTAAATGAATAAACAGTCATTAAATGGAAAAAAAAAAAAAAGTATATACAAGAGATCAGAGATCAGACCCCATAACAAGTCTCGGGATGAGATATTGAATGCTCTCCATGATGCATGAGTCAAAGCCATATGTGGTCTGCATGCAAGCCAATTTTTTGAATTTACATTTCAACAATATAAAACTTGTAAAACCAAGCAGCTTCAGTAATTTTGCACACATGAAAGTTAAGGAATAAATGTGACTAGATTGTAGTTAATAAAACAATGTACCAAAATCCAGAAGAAAAAAGCAATCTCAAAGGAGTTTTGAAAGAGAATGAAATGGATCAGGTACAACACAATCTTTGGCTTCCCAAACCAGAAATGATCATCTGATGGTCTGACGTGTGGGTCAGCCGGTATTCCTCTCTCATTAGAACTTCCTTGAGCTGCTTCTTGTGCAATTTTGGTTATGATGTGTTCTAGCTTTGCACCAACGGTTAAAAGAAGCTGCAGTTAATTCCAGCATTACTAGTTAGCCGTGGCAATTCTCCCCAAAATAAAATAAAAAAACCATTTTTGTTAAATGATTGTCAATCTCCAATATTTTTTTTGGAAGTTTGTTTGCAACTCTGCTAAGACTTTTCTTCATTAAGCACAAATGAACATGTAATTTTTATCAACAAATGGGGTTGAGATAACTAAAATTTGGTACTAATTTAGTCATCTTTAGCTTGACTTAATAAATAACCTAAAGAAAATAGGTTTTCAGATGCAAATAAGATATGTTGGGTGTAAGTACAGACAAAAGAGCATTATTATTTACAATTGCCTTCACCAAAGCAGATATATTTAACCACTTATAAGCATAGAACACTTTTTTATTGTTACGAACTCCCAATTAAATTCAATAAATTATGTACACAGGAAGCACCTTCTACCATTCTACGAAGTACTATTTTTTTACTTACAATGAGAGGTAAGAAAGATAACCAGAAGTAAGTGTGCCATCCTGCATTGCAACAGAAGTCTTGTTAAAACTAAGCAAAAATAAATAAATAAATAAATAAATAAATAAAGAAATATTTTAGACATGTTCGTACCATCTACATTAAGCAAAAGGAAGATGACCACAAACAGCCACAGATACCAGCTGTAAAATATACAGACTAAGTTTTAGGTAACAAATAGAACATATTTTGCATTTACATGTTCCATACAGTAACAAAAATTAAGTATGCCATATTGCCATATCAGACTGTAATCAGTTGATATATGCTGGTACAAGGAAATGCTTGCTTTGGTTGGAATTGGTTAAAGAAGCAATAAACCCCCATCAAGCACACAATTGACTCAAAAAAAATGGAAATTAAAAATACAAGGACAAATATAAGTAAACAGATATATGTATATGCTATTCCACTCTTCTATTGGAGGGTTGTAAAATGAGACCTGATGCCAACAACTTTCTTGAAATCATCCTCAAGAGATCTCATCATGTACTTGTGGAAATCAAATTTTGGATTTGATCTACAATGCTTCTGTAAATACAAAGAACAAAATTACCTTTTTACCCTTAATATTTAGAATGAGTTTGAATTGCAAAAATACAGTGTCATGGGACTCCGTACCGATATAAAACCAGCTCTAAGTGCTCTGTAATCCGACTTACTCACAGAAGAATAAAACTGCTTCACGAATGCAATCTGTTAAATTTTAACATATATTAGCATATATATAATATCTAAACAGTATGAAACAGTAACAGAATAATACCAAGGATGATCTACGGAGTGTCATATATAAGACTTCCATATTGTACATATAGTGCATGTTTGGTACAGGAGTAAGTGGAGTAAACCCCTTAAGCAAATTTGAAGGAGTAAGTTGGAGTAACATCTGAGTTAATCTGGAGTATCCAGGGGGGTAACTTAGTCCACAGTTACTCCCCTATGGATCCCACCACCAGAGTAACATTTATATTTCAAGTATCTCTCCCTTCATAGTTACTCCAAAGTTATTCCACCAAACATGATTAACTTAATCCGGTTTAACTTGGAGTAAGAAATTTAATCCAGAGGAACTTTAGTCCACAACCAAACATGCACATAGTATCCAGCATTGAACACAAGAGGTAGAGAACTGAAACAAGAGTAAAATTAGACTGGTACCGTCCAGCTAACTACAGCAGCTCGTCTCCAAAATTTGCCGGCACGATCTATAACAAACTTTTTATGATGATCAGCTGTTTTTTCAAAGAAGTGACAGCAGACAAAAAAGAATAGCACTCATTAGGCCTCTATTCCTTCAAATAAACAGAATGATTAATGAAGAAAATGCAGATATGAGTTATCAACTAATTTGCAGTTAAAACTTTTAAAGGTCAACACGCAAATAGAAAAAAAAAAAAAAAAAAAAGGTATACAATTTTCATTCTCATTTCGGATTGCTATCTCCCAATGCTTCCATCTTCTGATCTGTAAAAGAAAAAAGAAAAGAAAAAGCATGATATTACTCAAAGAACACATTTAAATATTCAAAGTGCAAGTCTTTTTTATTTTTCACTCAGTCTTTTCTTTTTGCAAACAAAATCAAGTAAAAAAAACATTTATTGCAATAACAGAACCATGATATATGTACAATTAGGTCAAGGAACAGTTCCTTCTGAAATTGAAATTAGGACCCTCATCATACAACAGTGTTGCAATTTTGTTAGCCACAACTTATATTATAATGATTGCCTGAATGAATTATAATGCAAGTAACTAGTGTTTTAATGGTCGGAAATAATTGAGGAATTTATGTGAGATGAAAAGTAACAGTCGTTAGCTAAAAACAGGGGCGGATCTAGGTATAGCCCAGGGCATGATTTCAAATTTTTTAATCATGTATATTAAAATTTAGTTGAATTTTTATTTTTGTTAAGTTTTTATATAGTTCAGCCTCCCTCGTGAAATATTAAATGTGTGTTTGTAGCCTAGTAGTTAGAATTCCATTTAGTGGTTGCGGAGACTTGGGTTCAAATCCCAGTGAGCACACATTATGTATCTTCACATATTATACGATTTACGTTTCAGCACCCACCCACCCATATCTAAATTTTCCAGTTCCGCCCCTCAATATAAATGGAAATTACAGTACAACAATATGTGTAATTGGCAAAGGAAAGGACCGTACTATATTGGATATAAAGAGGTTGAAAATGTAATGTTACCTTAGCGCCACCTAGAACCATGGTGGTGGCACAGAAAACAACGTGTACAACGGCTAATACAAAAATGAATATGTGCAGCTGATGCAATGCCTCCAAAGATAACAACGGCACCTCTCCCTGAAATATAAAATTTAACAAGTAGATGTAGCATTGGACCTCTCACAATGACTGTCATGGCTGATAGAGAGAGAGAGAGAGAGAGAGAGAGAGATTGCCAATTTGGTTCCAGCAGTACAACAACTGTTTAAATGGTATGGGGTTTTAGTAATAACCTCTAAAACTGAAAATATTTTTTTCTTTTCTCAATAGTTTATCAATAAGAGCACATTTTGTACCTCTTTTGCACAAGTTTTATTGCCAGCTTCATTTAAAGATTTGGTTAATTTGTCCTCCTTGCATGGCAACATACTCGAAGATACCATTTTGGGTACGCAAATGTTAGTAATTAAACCTTGAGAGACCGTCAATAGAAGGGAGATAAACCCTAGAAGCATCAATTCTGCACACAAAAGGACAACCAACTGAGACTCAATTTAATCTCAACTGTTACATTCAGTGTAAGATCAGACTTAAATTGACATGATAAAAGTGCAATCAGCTTAAATTTAATACAATCATAAAAAAATATTATATGACCGTTGTTTATAGGGCATGGATACATATACTGACCTTCCTTGATTTTCTGCAAGGCAGAAGAAAGTGCCTTTTGCCCCTTGTGCCTGAGAAACTGCAATCAATTGTTAAGAAAACACATTTAAAAAAAAATGATTATCTAATTTATTAATCATGAGGTCAAATATAAGCATCATAAATTAGAAGTTCACGCTATTTCACAAAATTACTCCCATAGCACAAATTTTGGTCCTTAATGCACCAATTTAGTACCTTACTGCTCACATTATGAACCAGTACTTTCTCAAATTCACTGAAACCCACATCCAAAGCTTGCTCAATCCAAAATTAGGCATTCCATGAGTCTAAAACCTACAACCTCACTCTTCTACTTTTCTTCCTTGATTCCTTCCTGTTCTTTATTTTTTCAGGCAAAGATTTTAACAGAGCAGTTTTGGTTTCATGCAGATCACGGACTATAGAATTGAAACAGTGCTGCATATGATTTGTGAGCTGCATGAAGCCAAAACTGCTGTGTAAAATCTTCACCCAATTTTTCAGAGAACTTGCGGGGAAAATACTGATGTGCCAGTGGTTTGTACATAACTCTTCCATTCATAACTATTGTTTATGTTTCTCATATATTCCAAACTTGCTAAGACCAATTAAATCTTCATTTCTGTACTTAATTTATGGTGGAAATTCATGTATACCCCTCAAAAACTTCAAAATTACATATTTCCCCCTCTAAAATTCATAATATCATATGTTCCCTCAAAAACCGACCAATGAATTATACTTAAACATGCTATATATTTTTATTTTTTTAATAAAGGGTAAAATGGGTACTTTATAAATTTAAAATGAGTTTTAACATAGAGTTAACTAAATGGATAAATTCGTGAGTTTTTTAAATTTAGAAGGGTAAATATGTAATTTATAAAAAAATAGTTGATATTTCTCCTGAGGGCTACTGAGAAAGACCGACCTTGCCAAGATAATGGAGGAGGCGCTCCACAGCAAGAGAAATGGCGACGATCACCGTACATACGCTCGCCACCACCCACGTCGGCGTGTGCTCCAGCGCCCCTTCGTCGGCCATTGCTAATAATCGAACAAGGGAAAAATAGAAGAAGAGACGAAGAGCAATTTCGATTTTGCTGTTGCCTCATTTCCAATCGAGGATTGGGTAATAAAGCGGCAATGGAGAGGGATATCTCGTCACTGTTGGTAGGTTGTGGTAACAAGGAACGCATCGCTCGCTCTACCAGAGGAGGAGGCAAAGGCAAGATGGTGAAGTCTGGTAATGGCAGGAATAAAGAAGGTTCACTTGCAAATGAATTGTCGCTCTTTGCTTCATGGGGAAAGATTCGAATTCTTAGTTGTAACAGAATATTTTTGTTTAGATCTGGACCGTCAGATCAGAAACCGCACGAATATTAAAGGTACCGTGGATTCCACCTCGGGCCGATTGATCCGAATTTTGATCGAACGGTCTGAATCTAAACAGAATAATATTCTGTTACCTCAGAGGAAATGGACTCGAGAGATTCTATCTCTGATCCCCTCCTGACGAATTCGTATCACCTATGGTAACAGAAATATTTCTGTGTTTGGATCTGGACCGTCCAATCAGAATCTCTATTCGGGCCGGATCGGCCCGGATTCTATCTTTGATGCCCCTCCTGACGAATTCGTATGCTTTGAAAAGAACCTCCTGACCCGGAGACCCCAATCCCAGGTTTTATTTGGGCCGGGCTTTGTTCTTTCCAGTGAATATGGGCTTGGATCATGCTAGTGTTTAATCATAATTGAACAATGAAACTGTAACTTTAAAAGCCAGAGCGAGGCAACGGTACTTAGGGCTGCTTTGTAACATTATCCGTACTATAAATTCATATTATTTATTTTAAAATTTAAATAATTGATACGAACCGTTAAATATAATATTTATATAAAAATATACCTGGAGATCAAATTTATATTTTTTTTAGAATTTCTATACTATTTTTTAGATAAAAAATGACATCTAATAATTCTGGATGGACCATCCGAAAGTATTGATTTTCTACCTATTCAAAGAAATAGTAAATTTTCTACAAAATATAAAGTTTAGTATGTAATTAAGTATATTTTCATATAAAGATTATGTTGAACGGTTTGAATCGATCATTTAAACTTCAAAAACAGAGATTATAAATCCCTAACACAGACCAATGTGCTCATTGCATGCAAAAATTAACATAGCTTCACTCCTGAAAGCAAAACCTTTATAAGAAACTATAACATTAAAACAAAGCCTACACAAGGAACTGTAACATTATATTTATATATCTTTCATTACACAGGTTACAGAAACTTCTTTTCCCAAAGTTTATTCAATTTCAAACATCATAACTGTACGTAAAGATAGTATATATCTTTGGTGCCACACATAAGACACCCTTGAAAGCTATTACACACTACTTATGCCCATATAATCATATAAAATCGCTTTATTAATCATAATAGGCTGATAGTTTTTCTGGTGTTTCAACATGCCTTTGGGCTAAAACCAATTTCTCCATTTGGTATATCATATACCACATTAAATGTTTTCTGCTGAACATTTCCAAAAATGCCCAGGTCGCTTGGGTCACTGTTACTGGCAAATGCAAGGCAAACTTGTGAGCTGCTAATCGCAACCAATATTCCATTAGGAACAAGATCTAAAGATACATTATTTAAAAATTGAACGCCGACAGTTGGAATTGTCACGTTGTCCAATCCGGAAAAGTCGTAGCATGTGTCAAGTGTTGAACCACCCGGCACCATCTTATACTGTGTCATGTGCTTTCTGAATGCAGATCTGAGAGCTTGGTAGGCGTCTGGAGGCAATCGGGTGATCGTTGTACCAGAATCGATGATCGTCCCGGCATTTGAGAAGACTGTCGAGCTTATCGGAAGGGTATCACCAGCAACGCTTAATCCGGTCATGGTTATATAGTAATATGGCCCAGAGTTAGCCGGTTTGGTAATCGGTGTGCGGTTTGTGTTTGAGATATCTGAATTGTTGCCAAAATTTAAGTAGCCTGTGGAACTTGATACAGGAGGTAAGCAATAGGAAAAAACACGCTGATATTCGTCGGAAGTTTGTGACACAAAAGATTCACTCGAAGGACCGAGGCCTAACAATCCCGCTATTTTACCGAAAGTCCCATTGTTATTCTGACCGCATCCAAACCGAAATTTTTGAATCACGTCAGGCATAAGAGTCAGTGTGTCTTTTGCGTAGTAACCAACTGTGTATGATCCATCACCGTATTGCACACCATACAAGCAGGTGGAACCCGAACAACTGTTACTACTAACATCATTACACAGAGTCGAGTTGCAAGATACATACGTGAAGGTGGAGGATTGAGATGGATCGAAGATCGGGTCTTTTTGTGCGTAGCAATATCTCTTACATGGCTTGCACTGGGTCCATGTGACAGAGCTACCTGTATCAAAGAGAAGAGTCAAAGTTTTACTAGGCGTGCCGATGCCAACTTTTATAATGTAAGCGGCGACACCAAATGAGCCGCCGTCTTGAGCTGTGATTTGTGATGAGGACAATGAGCCCGAGGTTGTGCCTTTTCCGGAGATAGCAGCGATTTGGCGATGAATTGAGTCGACTCGGGATTGATCCATGGAAAGGATTTGCTCGAGAGACAAGTTCTCAACCGGGTGTAATGTGGAGCAAGGACCATGTCGATTGACAATTGGCAGTGTTGGTTTGACTGATTTGAACCTTTCCATATCTACAAATAGTATATAATTAAGAATTAATGAAGTGAAGAACTTATATTACAAACATGGAATCCATATATTTAGCTTTAATGAAGAACTGATAGTAGAAAATTGAAATTAATTAGAAGTTTCTATTAACATGGGATGATTAAGGAATTCTGCTAGGATGGGGCAGGAATAGGATTCAAACCCATTAACTAATCGTGTTCAAATAACTTATCGGATTCAAATTTATTAACTAATCCGGTACTAGACAAAAAAAACAAAAAAATAGTCTCTTACATAATAAACAACAAAATAACATTCTTTTACATATTAAAAATAATAAAAACGACAGGGGAGCAAATTAATCCAGACCTATTAAATTAAAAATACATTTCAAAATTTATGGGGGCAATTGCAACCCCCTGGTATACACTAGATCCGCCCATGTCTATCAAGGAAGCATTTTTTTCTTATGTACAAATAAATTAACTGAAGACAATTAAGCCTAGTAGAGAAAGATCATGTAGATACCTTTAGGTGGAGAGCAAACATTTTTTGAAGTGAGAGCAGGTACATCAACGACATGAAACTTGTGCAAACCTAATGCGCATGTTGAGAAAGAGAGAAAGAGTAAACATATTTGCAATAAGTTAAAGAGCAAACTATTAGCCATGAAGAACCACAATGCATACTTAATTACCATGTTTGTATATTTGTAGTCTACATGTATTGACAAAACAAAATGTCCAACAACTAGTATCGATAAAGAAAGATATATATTATGGCTGGCCGTTGTAACCATGAAGGTTTGATTGGAGGTCCAATTCAAATTAATTGTCATTATCATGCATTCATAAAGGTTTGGAATGTTGTTTACTGATTTTAAATTTTGCCCCATGGACACGGTTAATTGACCGAAAGACTTGGAGTCAATGCTTTGTTCAACAATTGATTGCCACTTAATATATAGAAAAAGGCAAAAAGTATATTGTATTAATGTTTTTAATTTATAGAACAATTGACTTTATTATTATTTTTTTGTAAAAAAGGGCAAAAAGTCCATTGTATTAATGTTTTTTATTTTATTATTAATTCTTTTAACCGAAGAGTAACGAACTGTTTACTATCCGAAGATTTGGAAAAAAAAAAATAATACTTCAATAAACTAAATTACTAAGAAACTGTCTTTGATTTAGTGACAAATAGCAACACGTACCCTTCTGTCTGAAGTCGTGGGTTCAAAACTTAGAATAAATAGAAGTTGGTAGTCCGCTAAACCTCCATCTTTCTTATATAAAATAAACAAAATTACTGAAAACTAGTAGTTAATAACACTTTGTGAGTGGAGAATGAGAGTTCAAATTTTAATTAGAAATTACTAGATTAGTGAATCCAACTAATAATTCTAGTGATAAGCTATTAGATAAACTTCTAAGAGGTTTTGAATTTAGATATCAATAGGCACAATGATGAAGAAGTTGTGAGCCTTCTTCATCACTCAAAAATAGCTAAATTAGTACCCATCATGTCAAAAGAACTTGAATTTTATAATAGTCTTGATAATTATTTCCTTCAAATATATTCTCAATCAATTTAACATTCCAAAAAATAGATGGACCATTAATTATTCATTTAATTTTGTTCAGACAAGTATATATGCATTGTAAAGTAATTCCAACAATGAGTTTGAAAGCTCAGTGTTCATTTCAGTTCAGATAATGGAAAGTAAGATCTATGGCTGGCTTATTATTAAATGGGGAAGTACTCACATTTTGAAGTGATAGCATGTACAGAAATATACTTGTAATAAGCTTAATGAGCAAACTATTAGCCATGAAGAAAGATTAATATACGTTGGCACATCTATAAATTACATTTTGTACTTTTTAAAAAAAATAGGTTCTATCTCTCATTATTGTAAAAAGAGGAGAGGTGTACATAATCTTAGGACTTTGTAATTAAATCATTTTTATCAATACAAATGTTAACGGAAAAACCGTTAACCTTAAAAAAAAAAAAAAGAACCGCAATGCACTTAATTAATTATATACCTTGCTTGTATATATATTTGTAGTCTACATGTATTGACAAAATATAATGCCCAACAACTAGTATCGATAAAGAAAGATATATTATGGCTGGTCGTTGTAAACATGAGGGTTTGATAAATTGGAGTTTCAATTGAAAATAAATGTCATTATCATGCATTAATTTGCATGTAAAATGTCATTTAAAATAAAAAAAAATATCTAATTGATTTTAAATGACGAATTCAAAGTGTTAAACCAAGCTATCTTACGAGTAATATATTTGCATGTAAATTTCATAAAATTTTCAATTACTTTAGTATAAACCAAATCAGTTTAAAAAATTATATTTAAGTTATTTTATACATTTATTTTGATCATTTTTTAACTGCTGAATATACTAAACAAAATTGAAATTTTATATTACATGCAGACAGGAAGAAAATATAATGTTTGAATAGGATTATTATTTTCTTTGTTCAAAGAATTTTGGACATAACTTTATTCAAATTCGGATCTAACTTTCGTCTGATTCACATTGAAATTCATACAGACAATTTATATTTGTTAGAAGTTATTCTAATGATAACTTTGCAAAGCCAAATGATGAGAAGTTTGTGGAGAAGTTTGTTCTGCCATATGAATATGTTATTACTGGGCTCCACCGAACCTATGTTGCAGGAAGAATCTAAAACTAACTTTCTTGCAGCCTTAGATATTATTGCAATTTATTTATTTTTATTTGGTCATGTTTTTTATAACTCCTTTATAATTTTTTTTAAGTCGGCACTAGCTACTTTGTAACAATATGCAAAATTATTATTGACCATCAGTTTTTATTTAGTTGTTAAATTTCAAGAAATTCAGTAGTCCGAATTAAATTCTGCACTGAGAAATGGTTGACAAGTTTCTCACCCCTCTTCTCCCTTGTAAGTTTTGTTTCAGAAAAGCGAGAATAGTAGCATATCGAGTAAGTCTTTTATGTATAGAAATCTGCCATGTTACTAGAACAGTTTTTGTTATCTGTTTGGAAAATTGTTTTCTTGTACAGATTCTACAATCATATCTTATTGCTATGTAAAAATGTGCAATACTGTTTACATGTTTTCGTTTGACTGTAGGTTGTAAACAGTTTGTACAAATGCTACTGTGATGGTAATTATGATAATCTAAAAAGTTTGTTTAGAATTATATCTATGTAATTGTCTTGTAGGTACACGGGAAACTGTGTATTTGCGGAATTAACTGCACAACCCCATGTTTCGAGATGTGACAGTTAAAAGTTGGCTACACATTACTTATCTTCGGTAGATCAGATGACTCTGATCTGTGCTTCGAACTTAATGTTCATCTTTTTTGTTAGTCAGTTGTGTTTTTATGAAAGTGAAACAGTAAATAGATCACATAATATAGGCTCACAATTCCTGGGAGGGTATGAATAATTTTATATAATTTGGGCTTGTAGATGGTAATCTAGCCAACACATATTCTATTATAGTTCAGATCACATGATGCAATGCTTCCATAATTGCAATTTGTAAATCTATTTCCTTATTAAAAGTGGAAAATGAGGAGGCTAACTTTTTGGTAACTCAAAATTGATAACTTAATAAATAGTAAAAAAATTCAAAAAAATGTAAAATTTGATCTGCAAGCGCATTTTATTTAGACAATCATGTTGAATGGTTTGGATCGACGATTTGGACTTTGAAAATGTAGAAAATGAGGAGGGTAACTTTGTGGTAACTCAAAAGTGGTGTAATCGGATCCCTCCTCATATATATATATATATATATATATATATATATATATATGAGGAGGGATCAGATTACACTATTTTTTGGTGACATCAAATGACATCGTGCATTTTCAAAGTCCAAACAGTCGATCCAAACCGTTCAATTTGATGGATATATTAAAATGTGCTTGCAGATCAAATTTTACATTTTTTTTATTTTTTTACTATTTATTAAGATGGGTATAAAAATTCAGTAGTCTGAAAACAACGATTTTGCAAGTATTAATAAATAGTAAAAAAATTTAAAAAAAATGTAAATTTTGATCTACAAGCACATTTTAATATATTTATCATATTGAACGGTTTGGATCGACTGTTTGGACTTTGAAAACTTTAAAAATTAACGATGTAATTTGATGTCACCAAAAACGGTGTAATCCGATCCCTCCTCTATATATATATATATATGTATATGGAGAGAGAGAGAGAGAGAGTGATGCTACGATGCTTTGAGAAGTAAATATGGTGTTTTACTTTCCGCTCATATCTCCATTTTCAAAGTTCAAATAGTCGATTTGAATTTTTCAACATGATCTTTATATTGATATGTGCTTGGAGACCAAATTTTACATTTTTTGAAAAAAAAAAATTACTATTTTTTTAGAATTTTTGAAAATAAGTGTTTTTGTGAATTTTTTTATTATTTTTTTAATGAAAAGTTGTGATTTTCAAAAATTCTAAAAAAATAGTAAAAAATTTCCAAAAAATGAAAAATTTGGTCTCCAAGCACATATCAATATGAAGATCATGTTGAGAACTTCGGATCGACTATTTTAACTTTGAAAATTGAGATATGAGCGGGAAGTAAAACACCCTCTTTACTTCCCAAAGCATGATAGCCTATCTCTCTCTCTCTCTCTCTCTCTCCCTCTCTCCTCTATAGAGGGAGAGAGAGAGAGAGAGAGAGAGGAGGGATCTAGTTACCACAATTTTAAGTTATAACAAAGTTACCACAACTATTTTCTACATTTTCAAAGTTCAAATTGTCGATCCAAACTGTTCAACATGATATCCACAATACAATATGCTTCCAGATCAAATTTTACATTTTTTTTTTAATTTTTTTACTATTTATTAAAATGTATACAAAATTCAATGGTCTGAATTTGACAAGTTTTTGTAAAATACTTACAAATAGTAAAAAAATTCCAAAAAAAATGTAAAATTTGATCTGAAAGTACATTTTATTGTGGAGATCATGTTGAACGGTTTGGATTGACGATTTGGACTTTGAAAATGTAAAAAATGGTTGTGGTAACTAGATTTCTCCTCATATATATATTCCAGTAAACCCTAGGTCGAATATCCCCAAACCCTTGATATTCACAAACACTAGCTCACTGCAAAAATCGACGGACTAAGAAATTAGCATTCCTCTGCCGGCGTCATTTGTATACTAGATCTCTCTTCTCTCCTTTATTTTCTATTTATTTTAATCGTTATTTTGTATGGTTTGCTTAAATTAGGATTTAGTTATTTAATATTATTTTTTGTTTTGTATAGGTGAAATGAGTAGCGAAAATATTTGTTACTCATCATATCATTATTACAATAGATGTCTTAAGCCGACTGTTGTAATGCTTTCGATAACCAAAGAGATATATAGCACAGATCAATATGCACATTGCAAAGCAAAACCTTTATAAGAAAACTGTAACATTAAAAACAAATTAAGCCTATATAAGTGACTGTAACATTATATTAATCTTTCATTATATTACAGGTGCGTTACAGAAACATCTTTTCCCAAAGTTTATTCAATTCAAACATCATAACTGTAAATATAGTATATATCTTTGGTGCCACACATAAGACACCCTTGAAAGCTATTACACACTACTTATGCCAATATAATCATATAAAATCGCTTTATTAATCATAATAGGCTGATAGTTTTTCTGGTGTTTCAACATGCCTTTGGGCTAAAACCAATTTCTCCATTTGGTATATCATATACCACATTAAATGTTTTCTGCTGAACATTTCCAAAAATGCCCAGGTCGCTTGGGTCACTGTTACTGGCAAATGCAAGGCAAACTTGTGAGCTGCTAATCGCAACCAATATTCCATTAGGAACAAGATCTAAAGATACATTATTTAAAAATTGAACGCCGACAGTTGGAATTGTCACGTTGTCCAATCCGGAAAAGTCGTAGCATGTGTCAAGTGTTGAACCACCCGGCACCATCTTATACTGTGTCATGTGCTTTCTGAATGCAGATCTGAGAGCTTGGTAGGCGTCTGGAGGCAATCGGGTGATCGTTGTACCAGAATCGATGATCGTCCCGGCATTTGAGAAGACTGTCGAGCTTATCGGAAGGGTATCACCAGCAACGCTTAATCCGGTCATGGTTATATAGTAATATGGCCCAGAATTAGCCGGTTTGGTAATCGGTGTGCGGATTGTGTTTGAGATATCTGAATTGCTGCCAAAATTTAAGTAGCCTGTGGAACTTGATACAGGAGGTAAGCAATAGGAAAAAACACGTTGATATTTGTTGGAAGTTTGTGACACGAAAGATTCACTCGAAGGACCGAGGCCTAACAATCCCGCTATTTTACCGAAAGTCCCATTGTTATTCTGACCGCATCCAAACCGAAATTTTTGAATCACGTCAGGCATAAGAGTCAGTGTGTCTTTTGCATAGTAACCAACTGTGTATGATCCATCACCGTATTGCACACCATACAAGCAGGTGGAACCCGAACAACTGTTACTACTAACATCATTACACAGAGTCGAGTTGCAAGATACATACGTGAAGGTGGAGGATTGAGATGGATCGAAGATCGGGTCTTTTTGTGCGTAGCAATATCTCTTACATGGCTTGCACTGGGTCCATGTGACAGAGCTACCTGTATCAAAGAGAAGAGTCAAAGTTTTACTAGGCGTGCCGATGCCAACTTTTATAATGTAAGCGGCGACACCAAATGAGCCGCCGTCTTGAGCTGTGATTTGTGATGAGGACAATGGGCCCGAGGTTGTGCCTTTGCCGGAGATAGCAGCGATTTGACGATGAATTGAGTCGACTCGGGATTGATCAATGGAAAGGATTTGCTCGAGAGACAAGTTCTCAACCGGGTGTAATGTGGAGCAAGGACCATGTCGATTGACAATTGGCAGTGTTGGTTTGACTGATTTGAACCTTTCCATATCTACAAATAGTATATAATTAAGAATAAATGAAGAACTTAATTATATTAGAAACATATGGAGTCCATTTTACTTTAAATATATTATTATATTTAATACTAATTTAATGAATAGAACAAGGTTATTCCTAAGTATACCAAAGCTCTTTGTGAACTCTATTCTTGCTCCATCCAAACGCCTCCTAAAAGAATAGTAGAAGACTAGCTCTAGCTACCACAGATATTTTGCATAAAAAATGCAAAGCTTTTAATTTTAAATAATAATAGCTGAAAAATATTATGGATATATATACCTTTCGGTGAGGAGCAAACATTACTTGACATGAGAGAATGTATATCCACCACATGAAAATTTTGCAAACCAAATGCAGAAATTGAGAAAGAGAGAAATAACAATGAAGGAAGCAAGCCAGTAGCCATTGTTAAGTTTGCTAAGATACTATTTTTTTTTTTAGGGGGTTATATAATATATATACTACTATTGGAAGAATACACAATGAAGCACTCACCATGCTTATACTATATTATTTTTATATTATCTACACATTTATTCCAAAAACCTCTAACCACTAGTTTCGTTCAGATTAAGATAGCTGTTTTGGCTCTTCATAATTATTATGTTAATCATTTATTGGTCCCAACTGGTCCATATATATATATAACTCAACTGACATAAAATTTAACCCATGGATTAATTTATAAGTCCAGATAGGGCTGGCCAAAATTGCTCGAACTCGTAACTCGCTCATTTACAACTCGAGTTGGCTGACTCGTTTAATAAATGAGCTGAGTTTGAGCTGAGTTGGCTGACTCGTTTAATAAATCAGCACCTGTTAAACTGGTTAAATGAGTTATAAACGAGTTGTGAGCCAACTCGAGTTGATAATGAGCTGAGTTCGAGTTGGCTCTACAGCTCATTGAATTTACCATCCCAACTCGAATTGACTCGCTCATTTATTTAATAAGCTGAGTTCGAGTTGGAGGTAACTCGCTCAAACTCGGCTCATTTACAGCCCTAAGTCCAGATCAGAACGTCTTGAACTCTTGCGCTTAGTCAAACTAATTAATTAAATTTATTTTTAAATTATTTTCATATTATCTACACATTTATTCCAAAAAATTCTAACCACTTTTATATTATCTACACATTTGTTCCAAAAAACTCCAACCACTAGTTTCGCTCAGATTAAGATAGCTGTTTTGGCTCTTCATAATTATTATATTAATCATTTATTGTTCCCAACTGGTCCATATAACTTAACTGACATAAAATTAAACCCAAGGATTAATTAATAAGTCCGGATCAGAATGTCTTGAACTCTTGCGCTTATTTACACGTGTCAGGACTTTGTATAATGTTTATCCGGATTCTGATCAAACGGTCCGAATCCAAACTTTGCGCTTATTCTGATCAAAGAGGCCCGATATATTTTCATATATTACATAGCTTTCGTAAGGCCCATTATTTTTTGGAGCGTGCTGCGTGCCATTATTCAATTAGAACCCGATTTAAAAAACCCTATTAAGATTTTATCCCTTGAGAGTTGAGACTTCCAGTCGTTAAATTTAGGGTGGTGCAATTGCGTGTGATTAGGGATGTTAATGGCACCCTTTTATCCGTTTATCCGACCCCGTACCGTATTCGATAAAACGGGTATAGGTAAAAAAAAAATTCGTAAACTTATCAGATACGTATACAGGTAAAGATTTTTTTTCGTTATCTAAATGGGTAAGGGTACGGATCAAGCCTATTCCGTACCCGTTATCCGATCGGTAATTATAAAAAAATTGTATATGTTATATATATTAATAAGCAATAAATATTAATTCTTCAACTATTCTTGATAGTTGTGTTATGCTTAATTAACTATTAAAACACATAAATAAATTTGAGCAAATCTCAATAAAGTTTAGACATTTTAAACACGTATATATATTTGTGGAATGAATATGTTTTAATTTATTATTTAGTAAATAATAATTTTTTTATTATAATAGCATTACCTGTTATTTATCCGCTACCGTTTCGTAATCCGACAACCATAACGGGTAAGGATAGGGTATGGGTAAGGTAATTCATAACGGGTAAGGGTAAAGTACGGATAAGGACAATTTGTAATGGATACAGGTATGAAAATGCTTCCACCCAACCCTTACCGACCTAAGCCATACCCGTTAACAACCCTACGTGTGATAATGTATTTAATTTTATCCTTTTCTTATAAAAAAAATATGAAACGGTTCCATTTCATATAAGCGGTATCATTATCAATTTGTTAGTGGTTGAATTGTAGTGTCGTGCAATTACTTTAGTTACTACAAAAAGATTACGGATCCTCTCCAAATGGAATGGAATTCACTGATATGTTTGCACAATTCTGAACCCTTCATTTATATCGGATCTGATGTAAACCATTGGATCATAAATGGAGGTTTAAAACCTTTATTAAGACCATGGAGATCGATCGGGATTCAGGACCCTTACCTTTCCAAAACGGGGTTAATCCCGCCCACAATATTTAGGATCCGTATCCTCCCAGGTACCTGATTGATCAAGAGAATTGAAAAATCTAAACCATTCACTCAATTCAATGGTTAGAATTTTGTAATTCAACGCTCTCACGTGCCCCTCATGTGAAATCAAACGAAGCGCCGCTGCGCCCTCTAATTCCTTCGCATCTTCGAATTCAGATCAATCTCCGCTCCGTTGCCTCCTCCCTCTCCGCTCCCTAACCCGCCTATCTCCTCTCTCCTCCTCGCTGAGACGAAGCCTTCCAAGTTCCTATAGATCAATCCCATCTCGTGCCTACCTCCTTCTCTCTCTCCGATACTTCCTCCTTCTATGGGGTGGATATCCACGGAGTCACGAAAGCGGGGTGGAGATGGCGTCCTCTCTCCGACAGAGAGGTTCTCGGTGGAGAAAAGAAAAATTGGATGAAAAAAATAGACGGGAATGAGAAGTCCCTCCGTATTCTACCGGAAGGAAAGGGGAAATCAGCCCCTTTATTTATTTGAAATCCTAACCATTGAATTGTTGAATCACAAAATCCTAAAACAATGCATGTACTATTATTTTGTTGTATCTTTGCTATTTTTTTGAATCCTAACCATTGAATTGTTGAATCATATCCATTTGTTGTATCTTTGCTATTTTTTTGTTGATGTACTTAATTTTAAAGTGATCTTGGAGTATTTTCGAATAATTGAATAAAGGGTTTTAAATAATGAGTAGGGCTCAAATGCCTCATTACTTCATACTCCAATCGTACTCCAACATCTTTATCTTCAATTTTAAGGTTTAAACAGACGATCCAAACCGCTCAACATGATATCCACGTTTAAATATGATTGGAGACCAAATTTTATATTTTTTTGAAAATTTTTTTACTATTTTTTAAGATAGGTACAAAATAATTGTTTTTAGATGGTCCACAATTTCGTGAAAAACATGAATTTTGTACCTATCTTACAAAATAGTAAAAAAAATTTCCAAAAAAATATAAAATTTGGTCTCCAATCATATTTAAAGGTGGACATCATATTGAGCGATTCCGATCGTCTGTTTAAACTTTGAAATTGAAGATAAAAATATTTAAGTACAATTGGGGCATGAAGTAATGGAGCATTTGAGCCCTCCACTTAAATAATTAAATCAGAATTTTAATAAAACAAAATCTGAAAATTTAATAAAGCACATAAAGAAACTGCAAGAGAAGTGTATTGACTAATGCTATTATGTTCCTTATTGACATTTAAGTAATCAAATCCAATGATGATGTTTCTTCTAAATTTTATCAATAAAAAAATTCCATTCTGAATTTGTCAATGTTTTTGTTACTAATGTGAACCCTTGGATATTTCAAGGGTGATGTATCAAATATTTGATTAGCCAACTCTTTTCATTTTTTCATTAATATATAATAATACTAGAAAAAAGGCCTTAAAGGCTAACATTACTCAAAGGGCATTGCCAATATTTTGAGGTCTGTGTTTTCAAATAAAAATAAAATCCCCTTTTGCATCTCATTTAGTTTTCTGAATCTGGTATTATACCTACTTCTCTACTAATAATAAAATCCCCTTTTGAATCTCATTTGTTACATTTTGCATTGTTTTCAAAGTAGAACTAGGGTGTTCTTAAGCTCACCAAGTTTCTTTGTGAGCTTAACTCAAAAACCCATCGAATTAGTTTCAAGCGACGCATCCAAACCGTTGAAACTAATCTACTTCACAAGTGATGAGTTTACATGTCAAGTTTTTAAATTTTCGAACTAATTTAATCTAAATTCAAGCAGTCAAAAAATGATAAAAATGAACACATTAAAATTAACTTATAAACCATCTTTCTTTTTTTACCGCTTGACTTTATACTAAATTAGTTTGAAAATTTATAAATTTGACATGTAAATGCATCACTCGTGAAGTAGATCAGTTTCAACGGTTTAGATGCATTCTTTGAATTCAATTTAATGGGTTTTTGAGTTAAGCTCACAAAGGAACTTCATGAGCTTAAGAACACCCTAGTTCTACTCTTGTTTTCATTAATTATTTAGCATTTCAAATTTAGTTAATCTATTGTAGATTGAAAAACAAAAAATGGTTGCTGATAGCTTTGCGCTACCCATGTTTTGCTTCTTTTAATTAAGGCTAGCTACCATTGTCCATATTTTCTTTATTTTTCTTTGTTTCAACCTGAATGTTAATTTTAAAGTTAGATGCACACTTTCAGCAAGTTCCTAAAGCGTACGTAACATAAATTAAACAGGAAATTCTCATTAATTAATTTGCAGTAGTAGATGAAGTTGCATTCTAGCTATTGAATCTTCAAATAATAAGATTATTCTAGTTTATTTTTCAAAAGAGGTTATCACTCAAGTTGTGGGTACAATAAAGGGAGCACCTAGCTATCCCCCGTAACATTCTCCTATTTTTCCTTCAGTCATTAATTACTTAAGTAACTACTAACTACTTGGGGTACCACTTACTATTTGGGGACCACCTAATATTTGAAAGATTTTACAATTGGCACGCACAAGTATTCATATATAATACATTAAATATTCATATAAAATACATCAAATATTCATACCTAAGATATCAAGTATTTAAAAAAAATGGACACATCACTCACCCATCTTTTACATGTTTTTAGAGGTGGTGTATTCTTTCTCCGTTCAATCTAACCAATATTTTGAACGATCTGTGAGGAATTTTGCATATCTAAAACCATGAACGTCTTCTACACAATTTTCTCTTTCAAATGAGATTCATGATGACATACTTTTGAGTTGTCTGTTGCACAAGTATTCATACCTTGTCATACAAGTATTCACAAAGAACAGCCGAATAGTATTGAACATTGCTTTATTGCTTTCTAGTAGATGAAGTTGCATTCTAGCTATTGAATCTTCAAATAATAAGATTATTCTAGTTTATTTTTCAAAAGAGGTTATCACTCAAGTTGTGGGTACAATTATAACTCCTCCTCTTCAGGATTTGGATTTCTACCATTAAGCCTATCGACAGCTTTTTTTCAAATCACCAATGTTATCACTTTTTTTTTTTTTGAGAAAAACTTATATCACCTTGAATATTTATTGACATTTTGAAACTCTGCAGTTTCATTAAAAAACCAACCACCCGTAGCCAAGTAATAATTTTATCATAGTTTTCTCCAATGTCTTCATTAATGATCGAGTTTAGAATCATTTGTCATCAACTAATTTCAGACATATTATGAATAATGTTTACCTTTATTGTAAATAAAAAATTATAAATTAAAATTTAACATCCTAATTAAAGTATCAAAAATAATTAGATAAATATAGAGGGCCCTATCATGGAAAATTTATAAAGTTTTTTCACATGCATGTCGTTTGCATGAGCATATAGTAGTTAAGAAACATCATTTTTATTAATTGTATCATGAAATGGCTTCCAAACTTCCTCTTCGTGTCTTCTCAATTAACTTGCATCACTATTTACATATCTCCAACTGAAAGAGGAAAAACTATTTTCTCCTCATTTTAATTATAAGAATAAATAAGAACTGTGTAAAGAACAAAGCTTCACGAGTACAGTTATTAATGTGCTACAAAAATATAGCAATTTATTATTTGTTAATATAAGCTCGAATCATTTAATAATAAATACTCATCAAAACAAAAAACAAAGATTTTTCTCCTTTAACAAGTATAGGAAGTACAAATGTAAAATAGGACTTCAAAATAAAATATATATATATTTTTATAATTATTTTATAAAAAGTGTGCATGTCCTTCTTTATAAAATCGATACCACTAAATTAACTACTTACGATAACGTTAACTATATATCTACATCTATGTGTATGTGTACGTTTTTGTTGATTTTCTCTAATATCTTATTATAAGATTTAAAAACGTATAAAAAATAAATATAATTAATAGAGACATCTTATTATCAATTTGTTTACTATAGAAGTTAAAAAGTTATTTTTTTACGAGTTTTCTTCTCTGCATAACAAACTATATATACTATCATCCATACAACTCAAAAATATTTAAATTAAAAAACAAGTCATATATGCATGATAGATCATGCGAAATATACCTCTCTCTTATAGAAGTTCTTGTAAATCAGTTTATAACAAGGATTTGAAAAAAAAAAAAAAAATCTCTTCACGGTAAACTTGTGTGCACGAATACAAGACCAACAGAAACTTTTAGTAATAACATTAAAAAATAATAAATTACAAAACATGACATTAGTTTCTGAAAAAAAAAATAATATATGACATTTCTTTTAAATTATCTAGCTGAATGCATGATCAATTCTGCTGAATAATTCAGCGAAATTGTATGGATCTGATTCCGTTGGATTATCCAACATAATGGAACCTTTGTTTTAATCTCCAACGTTGACCCATATAATTTAATCTTAACCCATATAATATAATTCAATTAGCTTTGGTTGATTTATGTACGATTAGCCTTGGTTGATCGTGAAATTACAGAAAATGTCATTAGAAATCATGTACCAATCATGCAGAAAAAAAAAATATCCAATGAGCATCCAACTAGCCTTGGTTGATCGTGAAATTACAAAAAAAATGCCATTAGAAATCACGTTCCAAACTTCCAATTAGTGTTTTGCAAACGGGCACGAGCGGACCAGGCCGGGTAAAACCTGGGGCGGGTAACGGGCAACGCGGGTCATGGGCAACACGGGTCACGGGCAAACGGGCACGGGTTAGCACGGGTTTTTTTTTTTCAAAAACCCTACCCGGCCCCTCTCAAATCCCCCGGGCAACACGGGTCACGGGCGACACGGGACAGGTAGGCGGGTTGCACGGTCCGGGTAGCATGGGTCCGGTCTGGTCCGGTCCGGACTGGTTTTTTTTTCTGGTTTTTTTTGCTGTTTTTTTTCTGTTTGTTTTTTTTGTTTTTCTGATTTTTTTCTGGTTTTTTTCTGTTTTGTGGGGGGGAATTTGAATTTGAATTTGGGGGGTATCACGGGTACGGGTACGGGTAACCCGGGTCCACGGGACGGACCGGGAGGGTACGGATTTGAAACAGGTACAGGTATCACGGGTTAAATTGAAAAAAACCGTGCCCGGCCCTTTTCAACCCGTACCCGAGTTACCCGTGAACCCATCTCAAACCCGTGCACGGGCACGGACAGATCGGGCACAGGTCCCGGGCGGACCGGGCCGGGTCTGACCCGGGCGGGTTTAATCAATACACTACTTCCAATCATGCAAAAAAAATTATCCAGCAGTGCTCACTTTCTAGTTTTTGGAAATCATCACCAATGATGCTCACTTTAAAAAAAATTACATAAAATGCCATTAGAAATCATGCACCAATAGGTGCTTACTTTCAAGTTTTAAAAGAGAAAAAAAAAATGCAGTTATGTTGAATAATTTAACAGAATTGATTATGCATTTTGCTGGATAATTAAGCAGAAATATTATTTTTAAAATTTTTCATAAAGTAATGTTATGTTCTATAATTTATTATTTTTTAATGTTAATAATAAAAATTTCGGCAAGATACCACAAAAAAAAAAAAAAAAAATCTTTTTAACGTGAACTTCCATCACTATGGATCACCATAAAAGAAAAATTAGTTTTAAGAATAATAAAGGGTTTGACTTTGGTTAATTGATATCAGGCTGCCAATGGAAAAGGTATTTTCATCCCTATCCAATGATTTAGTCATATTGAACCGATAAGCTGTTCAACATAATATTGAATTTATATAGAATCTATATTATGTTATCAAATAAAAAACAATCTAACAATATCTTTTCTCAATAAATGGACCTGCATGGGTGTTTGGCATTCATGTTCCAATTGTAAAAGAAAAAAAATAAATACTAATATAACATCTATTTTAAAATAGAAACAACCATAACTTTTTTTACCTAAACAAGCAATAAAACGAATCAAACAATTTCGAATGGATATCACATCAATTTGAGTCCGATGCCATTTGGCACGCCTCGCTCCACTTTGTGAAAGGTGACAGAAGATTTTTGCATCCCTATATTGTGGGACCCGCAACAATTTATTTATCATGCTTCTTTATATGTATTTCATAAAACGTCCACCCTGAGCCGAGATTTTTATTTTTACCCAAAATAAAATATATTTTAATATAATTATCCAAGTTTTTGAAAAATTTAAATTTATACCCAAACCGTAAAAAAAATTTACGGTTTGAATTCGGAATTCAAACCGTAAAGTTTTTTTACGGTTTGAAAATTTTTTTTTTTTTTTTTTTTTTTTTTAATTCTGTTTTTTTTAAAAAAAAATTGTTTTTTAGCTATAAAAGGAAGCATCAGAAGCTAGAAAAAAGAAGAGAAAGAAAGAGAGGAATGTGTTTTTGTTTTTTTTTTATTCTTATTATATTTCAATTGGGTAACTAGTCCTGGTAAAGCTCGCAGACGACGTATTTTTTTTAAACGAGGTCCTCGATAACGAGACATAAAGATTCCTCCTTTTTTTTCTTTGATTTTTATTTTTTATGAGAATTTCATTTTATAAATAGAAATTAAAACTGAATTGGATCAAAAAAATAAGATCGACTTAAAGTTAAGTAAGATACTAAAAAAAAAAAAATTGTATCATCATATGGATTTTTTGTATATAGATTTTTTTGATTGAAAGTTGAGGCTGGCTCTTTTTTCTATAGACATTTAATTCCTCTAATCTTTCTTTTTATTTTGAATTCTTATTTCATTAAGAAAATAATAATTGTTTTCACTTAATCGTAATCGAGAGTTCCTTTTTTGTTATTAAAAAGATTATTGCTGATAGAAAATCAAATAAAATATATCCTAAAATATATACTATAAAAATATAGTAACATATTTTTTTATAAATATAAAAAAATACAAATTTTCTTTCTTAAAAAAAAGCTCAAGAATTTTCAATACAAAAGAGAGAGAGAAAGAGAGGAAGAGAGAAAAGAGAGAAAGAGAGGAAGAGAAAAAAAAAGAATTTGCACCTCTGGTTAACATATCAAGGCAACTTCAAAAATCATGAAAATTTGCCGACGTCCAGTCTTGACTTCGTAGAACAATACTGTGAAGTTTCATGCAAAATCTCAAAACAGATCGCGAGATATCATCTCTCAAAAATTGCTCGAAATGCTGAAGTTGTGCGTCCGAGCCCTACTTTGCACATCTGGTTAACATATCAAGGCAACTTCAAAAATCATGAAAATTTGCCGACGTCCAGTCTTGACTTCGTAGAACAATACTGTGAAGTTTCATGCAAAATCTCAAAACAGATCGCGAGATATCTTCTCACAAAAATTGCTCGAAATGCTGAAGGAGGGCTCGGACGCACAACTTCAGCATTTCGAGCAATTTTTGAGAGATGATATCTCACAATCTGTTTTGAGATTTTGCATGAAACTTCACAGTCCTATTCTACGAAGTCAAGTCTGCATGTCGGCAAATTTTCATGATTTTTGAAGTTGACTTGATATGTTAAAACCGTATTTATACTTATCGTATTGTTGTTCTTAATTTTATTCTGTTTTGAGTTTTTTTTTGTGTTTTATATTTTTTTTTTTTTGGGATGTTATTTTGTTGTTGTTGTGTATCATTTTTCTAAGAATAATTTATGCATATTAGCATCTATACTTTCTATAATCATTTCTCAAGTATATTTTTTTTTGCGTGATTCTTACTGTTTATGTCATACTATAATTTTATTATCAAAGAGCTAATTTATTTTTTTCAAAATATTAATCTAAAAAATTGGACAGTAAAAAAAATTTTAGTTCAACACATTTAAGTTATACTGTTTCATTTAAATATATTATTTTCTCAAGTTATACTAATTTATAAATATATGACATGTGCAATAAATTTAAAACAATGCAACTCTTCCATTTTTATTTCCATGAATTTTTATGAGTGTGATTAAAATGCTATGTTGTTTTTGTGTTAATCACTCTGACATCCTCATCTTTGTTTTCAAAGTCCGAACTGTTTATCCAAACAGTTCAACATGATTTCTATGGTATAATCTGGTTGAAAACCAAATTTTACAATTTTTTTGTTTTTTATTTCCCAAATAGATACTAATATTGTTGTTTTCTAGAAGAATACAAGATTTTGAGACTCCATATTTTGTTTCACGGTTCAGAAGATAATTAAAAGTTTGTAATAAGAAACAATGAAACTATTCAAAGAATGTGTACAATACATTATATAAGTAAATTAAAATTTGGTTAAATCTCAAACATTTAAATTATTTTATCAAGCATAGAAATGTTAAAATCTAGAACATCTATTTACACATTCTTTATGAATTTACAAACAATGAAATTTTTCGATTCACAGTAACTTCTTTTGGAAAACTATTTTTTGGTAATTGTTAATTAATTCAAACTTTTTAATTAGCAAAAAAATTGCAAAACTTATTGGAGTAAAATTCAATTTAGTTTGTGATTAAAACTTTTAATTATCATCTGTTTTGTTAACTGTTTAATTTTGGGTGAATTAAATTATTTACACTAAATTGTGTGTGTTCTTTTGAAAAAAATGAGTACATTACATGAAAAAAAAAATACATAAAGAAATAATATTTAAATACTTACCTACAATAAATATTTAATACGATCGATCAATCGCTCGGGAAAATCAACAACCCGATACGATTCAAAAATTCAAGTCCAATTATCTCAAACTAACAATATCAACGAGTCCTTTCGCAACAATAATTTGTGCCAATAATCCTAACCCTTGACTCTAATCCTACCCTAATCAAATTTTAATCAAAATACAATAAATATTAATACGATCGATCAATCGCTCGGGAAAATCAACAACCCGATACGATTCAAACATTCAAGTCCAATTATCGCAACAATAATTTGTGCCATAAACCCTAATCCTTGACTCTAATCCTACTCTAATCCTACTCTAATCAAATTTTAATCAAAATACAAAAACTTACACGAAATTTCAAATCGAGGAGGCGACGGAGGCAGCAAGGACCATGAGCGAGAAGGGAGGCGAGGCGGTGAAGGCTGCCGGTGAAGGAGGAAGGGGTGGCAGCAGAGGGGTGGCAGTGGAGGGGTGGCAGCGGGGGTGGCAGCGGAGGGGAGAGGGGGTGGCGGCGGGGAGAGGGGGTGGCGGCGGGAGAGGGTGGCGGCGCCGGTCTTCGGGCGGAGAGGCGGAGGCCCGGAGGCAGGGCAGGGGGGTAGAAATCTTTTTTTTCTTTTCTGGCGGAGACACAGAGAGGGAGAGATGTCGGACTTTGGCTTTGGTTTGAATTCCTTATTCAAACCGTAAAAAAAATTTACGGTTTGAATTCCGAATTCAAACCGTAAAATTTTTTTACGGTTTGGGTATAAATTTAAATTTTTCAAAAACTTGGATAATTTTATTAAAATATATATTTTTTTGGGTAAAAATAAAAATCTCGGCACCCTGAGTCCCAACTTCAATTTTGCGTTATTGCCATCGGTCCACAGTGACAAATATATTATTCAGGTTCGGTTCGGTGAGGTCAAAAATTCGTGATTCAGAAATAATTCGGATATAATTCGGGAATAATTCGGAATTATCCGCGAATAATTTGTAAAATTCGGTTCGGCGATGTCAAAAATTCGTAAAATTCGCGAATAATTCGGTCAAAGTTCGGTCCACCGAATAATTCGGCGTTCGGTTCGGCATCACCAAAAAATAAATAATTCACGAATAATTCGACGAAATTATTATGGGCATATATATAAAGAGGGGGGATCCAATTACACCCTTTTTTTTGACACATCTAGACATCGTTTTTTTTTATAGGCCAATTTTGCGATTTCAAAATCCAAATAGTCGATCCGAACTGTTCAACATGATCACCATATTAAAATGTGCTTGGAGATCAAATTTTACATTTTTTTTTTTGAATTTTTTTACTATTTATTAAGATGGTTACAACAAAATCGTTGTTTTTCAATAGTCTGAAAACAACAATTTTTTAACCATCTTAATAAATAGTAAAAAAATTCAAAAAAATGTAAAATTTGATCTCCAAGCACATTTTAATATACCCATCATGTTGAACGGTTTGGATCGACTATTTGGACTTTGAAAATGATAAGTGTCAAAGTATGTCAAAAAAAAAAGAGTGTAATCCGATCCCTCCTTATATATAAATTTCTCTATATTATATTTTCCTTGAGAAAAATTCACAAGTAGCCTTGGTTTTTCTTGGCTTTAGTATTACTATTTTATCTGATACTTTTGTTATTTTCTCTTCTTATTAGATGCGACTGGTTTCTTCAATTGTTTTTCTGCCGGTATGAAACCATTATCAAAGTTCAAAAATTTAGTTGGTGATTTGGATCAAACTGGACCTAATTATTCTTTACATATGTATGTTCATGCGCAGGCCTGTTGAAAGCAAGAAGCTGGTTTTGCTTGGCTGTGCTCTGAATCCATATGAGTCGGTAATTTTACAAAATGAAAACCTTGTATTTTGTTTTTTGCAATACAACTTCTCAGAGAGTAATGCATGTGCGTTTTCATTATTTCCTTAATTTCACTAAACAAATCATATAGGCACAGTTCAGAGATTATAACTTCCTTTTGGTGTGTTTTAGTTTTGAGCTTTTTTCTGTACTGGTCAGAATCAAAACCGTACCAGTAAGAGTAAGGTACAGTTTTACTACAAGTTGCAATATGTCTAACATGTACCAAAACAAGCTTGATCCTCTATGCAATTGACTTGAACTGTAAAGCTGACTTAAAATTGATTTCTCTTTTCATTTAATCAAAGCTAAAATTTGCACGTGTGCTTCAATTAACATTGAGGTTGTCTCATTTTTTCTTGAAGAGTTCAAAGGCATTTGGCAAAGCTCCTCCTATTATTCATAATGACTGAAGCATAGAGAAGAAATCAAGAGTTACTAGGAAATAGGAATGAATCACTAGCTTTTGTAACCTTCAGGATAAATGGATGAATGCTTATAGTTACCAAATCTTGCAATGTTGTGCACTTCAATAAGCTGGGGGGCATTTTGGTCATTTTTGTATATGTGTATGTGGTATAAGATAAAAGAGATGCTCGGTTGTGCAAATTTGTATATGTGTATGTGTATGTCATAATTCTACTTAATATATATGTTGTTGTTGGGGGCTCTCCGGACAGTAAAACCTACACCTCGATTTAGGGGTGACAGATTTCGTAAAAATCTATATGACGCTCTCCTCCGAACAGTACTCGCTCCTTTCCGTTCCCCTTCACTCTCTCTCCGATTCTCCCCTTCTGGAGCAGGTGAGCTCGTCTTATCAGTCCTGATTTCGCGAGCTCTCACTTCTGCACAGTGAATTTGACGTTCCCTCCCTCCGCATCCCTCGTCTGGAGGAGCAGCCTAAGAAGAATAAATTCAAATCAATTGATTTCAATTTAATAGAATTCAATAGAGATGATTTTCAATTGAGAAAATCATTGCACCACCAAATCATCTAATACCGCGCGGAAGAGGATTTGAAATCCATACAGAAATGCTTTATAAGTTTGCCCAAAGAGAGCAAATAATTTGCCAATATGCCGACTTAGGATTTTGGGCCAGCAAAGTCGGCCCAGAAAGGAGAGATCTTTGTTCCATTTATCTCCTCCCTCATCTTCGCATCTCTTCCTCACTTCCTTATCTCAATCTTTTATCTTCTCAAGCGCGCTGTCACTTCTCACTTGAAAGAGAGAGAAACGCTCAAACAAAAAAAAAAGAAGAAGATGATGCCCGTGCCCATGCTGTCTCTCACCCCTTTCTGTTCCATTTCACCTTCAATTTCTCGTCGTCGTGACCTCTGTCTTTGCTGCTATGCCATCCCCAATTCCAAATTTCAACCCCTCCGAATCAGCAACAAATCAAAACCAAAACCACCCTCTGCAAATAATTCGCATTACAAAGAGATCCTTGAGCGTTACCACTCTCTCTTGGCTTCCGAGAATCCCCCCACCTCAATCCATCCCTTCAATGCGCTTTTGGCTACCTTGGTTCGCAACTCTGACCCGGCCATTTATTCCTTCTTCGACCTTATAACCCGAACTGATGGAATTAGTCCTGATAATTATACCTATGGCCTTATGATTAAGTATTGTGCCCAAATGAATCGTCTCGACCTAGCCTTTTGTTTTCTCGGAAGGCTTCTCAAAGAGGGTCACACGGTTAAGGCTGTGATATTCAGTCCAATAATCAAGGGCCTTTGTTCTGAGAATAGGATTAGTGAGGCTACAGCCATTGTTCTTTACAAAATGCCGAAGTTGGGATGTATACCTAATGTGTTCTCGTATAACATTCTTATTAATGGGTTGTGCAAGAAAGGTGAAATTACAAAGGGAAAGGAGTTCATGTATGAAATGATTTCCAAAGGGCACGAGCCTAATGTCGTGACTTATACCATTCTTATAGATGGGTTGTGTAAAAATGGTGAAGTTATGAAAGCAAAGGAATTGATGCAAGAAATGATTTGCAAAGGGTACAAGCCTGATGTCGTGACTTATACCACTCTTATAGATGGGTTGTGCAAGAATGGTGAAGCTACGAAGGCAAAGGCGTTGATGCATGAAATGATTTCTAAAGGGTACAAACCCGATGTCGTGACTTATACAGCTTGTATTGATGGGCTCTGCAAGAAAGGTGAAATTACGGAGGCAAAGGAGTTGTTGAATGAAATGATTTTCAAAGGCCACAAGCCTAATGTCGTGACTTATACCACTCTTATAGATGGGTTGTGCAAGAATGGTGAATTTACGAAGGCAAAGGAGTTGATGCATGAAATGATTTCCAAAGGTTACGAGCCCGATGTCGTGACTTATACCACTCTTATAAATGAATTGTGCAAGAAAAGTGAAGTTACGAAGGCAAAGGAGTTGATGCATGAAATAATTTCTAAAGGGTACGAGCCCGATGTGGTGACTTATACCACTCTTATAGATGGGTTGTGCAAGAATGGTGAAGTTACAAAGGCAGAGGAGTTGGTGCATGAAATGATTTCCAAAGGTTACAATCCCAGTGTCATGACTTACAACACTCTTATATATGGGTTGTGCAAGAATGGGGAATTTACGAAGGCAGAGGAGTTGATGCATGAAATGATTTCCAATGGGTACGAGCCCGATGTCGTGACTTATACCACTCTTATAGATGAGCTGGGCAAGAAAGGTGAAGTTACGAAGGCAAAGGAGTTGATGCATGAAATGATTTCTAAAGGGTGCGAACCCAATGTCGTGACTTATACAGCTCTTATTGATGGGTTGTGCAAGAATGATGAAACTACGAAAGCAAAAGAGTTGATGCATGAAATGATTTCCAAAGGGTACGAGCCCAATGTCGTGACTTATACCACTCTTATAGATGGGTTGTGCAAGAATGGTGAAGTTACAAAGGCAGAGGAGTTGGTGCATGAAATGATTTCCAAAGGTTGCGAACCCAATGACGTGACTTACAACACTCTTATAGATGGTTTGCGCAAGAAAGGTGAAATTACGAAGGCAAAGGAGTTGATGTATGAAATGATTTCTAAAGGGTACAAACCCAATGTCGTGAATCGTACCATGCTTATAGATGAGCTGGGCAAGAAAAGTTAAAGAAGACAAGAGTTGTTTCTTTTAACTTTGAACTTGCTTTTGGTGAATATTTTATAAAATGTGCTTGATTTTTTACTCCTGCAGTCTTTTATGAGGTCACGCCTCGATGAAGTGCTTGTGGCTGCTATTGGCACAATTAATCGAAAAAGAGGATCTTCACCTGCTGCCCAATGCTGCTTTAGAGGGGGAATTACTTGATAAATGTATAGTGATAATGAGGAAGAGTCACTGAGCTTGGGAGATATCCGCAAATCCATCGATGAGCGCTTTGAAGAGGTGGTTGTATTTTGTAAGAGGACACGCTCTCCTTGTTTCATTGGTTACACAATCATAACAGATGCAATTGCCTTTTAGATAGCGTAATACTTGACAAGGAATATAGCGGGGTTTGGATGGGTTCATATGTAAGGCCGAGGTATAATTAATTTATTCGGTAATTAGGTATTAGGTGCTTGTAGTCCCTTTTGCTTAGTTATATTTAATTTGGTAATAGCTGCAAACTTGTTATAATTATATATCTTGCTCAAAACATTGTTATACTGTTACAGTTATACTGAACATCGTTAAACAAGAATCAGTTCTGTCTTTGTTGTACTGAACATTGTTAGAATCAGTATAATAATGTTATATTGTTACTTCTGATTTATAAAATCAGTATGCAAAAGGGAAATTTTATATTGTTATGGTTCAGTTCTTGTTTCTCACTTATGTATTGTTGTATTGATACCCGTAGCTTTCAATTAATGAAAGGAAACATGTAGTATAATAGTATTTACTGGTATGATCAAGAGCTCAATATCGAATTAATATCCCCGGCACACTACTGCATCGTCATTCATCAGATCCATATGATCAGTTTCAAGTAAAATAGGCAGGACTTCGAGGGCAACCCAGAAGATTGTAATACTGGCACAACACTTACAGTGTCAACTAAATGCAGACATGTTCCAACTGAGATAAAGCAGAGAGATGTGATTGAAGCTAGTGGAGAGGTCTCAGTACTGGCACAATTGGAATTGGAGATTATCGAGCTATCAATGGGACAGTAGTTAATATCTGTACCAGTACTGGCACATTCAATACTTAAGATGCAGCTTTTTTATTTTCAATTCAGTAGTTAATTCCTTAAAGTACTAGTTATTTAAACATTCCTTTGAGTACCAGTTAATTTCGAACATATCAAGTACTACTTTTCAATTCAGTTGATGTTAAAGAACTTCTAGGGATGCAATATTTTTCAATTAATGAAATTCATGCCTAAGGTCTTTTCCTCAAAAAAGAAATAATATCCTTGTGTTATATGAAAGAAATCATCATGTAATTACTAATCAAATTTAAGGGCACAAGTGTCATTTTAATTCAAATGAAATCATTGCTCTACTTAATGTATACTTTCCAATAAAAAATTTGAGAAGAATTCATTCTTTTTCATTTTTATTCTGATCAACAAAGTTCAATTGGAATTCATCTCTATTCTAATAACTAGAAATTAAAAAATGACCAAATCTACCTCAAAAAAAAACTGACAAGAATTCCTAGCCTTTTCAGTTTCGTCATGCATAGAAACAATATTATCCTAAAGTAAAAATCCAAATGTTAGTTTAATAGAAGTAGATATGTACTATATATCAACAACACAATACTACTACAGAAATATTATTGACCTAGAGAGAATCTACCAGGAAAAAGAGAGCTACTACAACATGATTCTTCTTTCGCATAAAAGAAGGCTACCCGACTCGATTTTCTCACGTTGCCTCAACCTCTCCAGGAGAAAATCTTCTTTAATTCTCATATCCAAGTACTCATCCTTGTGATAAGAAGAGGCTTTATTTGTACCATTTATACTGTTAACAGTGTAATTTTTCGACTGTACTGAGTTGCCAATTGATTTGCTTTTGCAAATAGAAGCATCGCTTCCGCTTCCGTAGTCAGGACTCCAGCTAGCATGGCTGCTAGATGTCACGTCATGAGTTTTTGCACTTCCACCCTGGAAAATTGCAATAATTTTAGTTTTAACCCCAGTTATTTTAAGCCAATTTTTCACATCTTAAGCCTGTTTAATTTGAGGTTGATACTATATGGAACAATGCGGTGCCAAATTTTCATAATGTACTGCTGAATCTAGTAGCAGTACTGTACCAGAATATGACCAGCCAAGAGCGTACTCATGCTGGTTGAGTTTGGTATGACTAATTAAGCTTTATCTATTTTCCCAATTGATTAAAACTTTAATTAATCAAACAAGGTTATTGAGGCATAAACATCTTTAACATATAAAAATTAACCAATTTTTTAGCAACACCAGATAAATACTGTACTACTGAATTCCAGGAGGTCTCACAAACAAAAAAATGTATTTATAGAAATTTATCTAAAATAATAGAGTATTAGAATGATTGCTGCTGGGTTTAGATGCTATAGATGGATCCGTAAAAAGCTTTTCAAAAGCACAGAGAAAGAGGGTTTGAGAGAGGAGAGGGGAGGGGGGAGGGGGGGATTTATTGTTTGGCACTTTGGTGTGGCGCTTTGTGTTGCTGTGGTCCTTAATGCATATGAAAAAAAATTTACGGATCCATCTATAGCATCTACATTCAGCAGCAATCATTCTAATACTCTATATAATTTTATATTAATTTCAATAAATAAAAAATTCTCTATGGCAAACCTTAATCCTTATTTACCTGAGATTTGGTTTTTAAAGGAGAAGTTTGGAGACCAGTTTCCCACTGAAGCCAAGGTAGAACAACACCATCTGTCTCAGTAGATAAAGGTGAAGATTTTGTTACTGGAGTCGTCTCTTGCAATTCTATCAGAGCGCTGTTGCTAGCATACGGGTTCGATAAGAAGTCTTTCCGGCAAGAACTGTTATCGCTTCTTTCTTCATCAAAAGAAGAAAAATCAGTGTCGTCTACATTTGAAAGGAAGTCTTCGAAGTATCTCTCAGCCTCTTCAGTAAGGTGTCTAGAAACTTTGCTTCTTTCCTTGCTCCTCTGCATAAAAGGCTCTTTAAGTCACAATCAACAGGGCACATATAGAGCAATGAATTACAAAAAAAAAATTCACAAATAGAAGGAAAATCAAGAAGGAACACAAAAGTAAGAATATTCTATCCCATTTTGTTGAAACCGAACTACTTTGCGAGTGATGTGTGTCTATGCAAATTTTTGAAATTTTTGAATTCGTTTAGTACAAAGTCAATCAGTCAAAAAATAATGAAAAAATGAATGCATTAAAAAAACTTGTAAAACTTCATTATTTTTTTTTACCGCTTGACTTTATACTAAATAAATTCAAAAAATTCAAAATTTTGCATGTACATGCACTTGTAAAGTAGATCTGTTTCAACGGTTTGGATTCGTCATTTGAAGCCAATCCGATAGATTTTGGAGTTATGCTCACCAAGCCCTCTTGGTGAGCATGGCACACGCTAGCTTTACTCTATATGCTGGTACATATACAGGGTCTTTAAATATAGAAAAATACCTTTACCCAAACAATAACAGTGCAACACCTCTGGTAAATAGAACCTAAAAACTATGCCAAGTAAAGAGTCATACCCGTCTTTGCCTAGACTGTCTTCCTGCCACTTTGTTACTTTGAGGAGATGGAAGTAGCTCTTTTACTATTTTAGTGAGCTCATGGCCCCGCTGCTCCTCTGCTGCCAGCTCAGCCAATAATTCCTGTTTCCTCTTTTCTGACTGGAAAATTCACCAAATTTTTATAACATGTGCAGTGCAAACAAAAAGAAAGACGTGAAGTAAGAGCAACTAGTAAGAAGACCATGGAACAATAAGTTTATGTAGTTATGGATGGTGGTCTTCAATGTAATTAGACAATCGAGTACAATTTGAAGCAGCAAGAATTTTCTATTTAAATATTTTTTTCTATTTTACTTCTGATCAGTTCAGTTTATCACTATCACTAGACGACGAGATATTAAAACTGCCATCATTAAGAGGATAGGATATAAAACTGTACGGCCTTCTACAACTAAATATGAAGAGAGTAACAGCTGTCGCTACTTCAGAAATACCTCTTCGAGTTTACTAGTGTAATTTCGTCTAAGCTCTGCAATAACTTGAACAGGTTTTAGATCATCGCCACCTGTCCTATCTGCAGGCTCAGTTTTTGCAACCACCTGTACAAGGTTCTTATCAGATTTTCAAATAACTGAGAGTGAGGAAAAGAAACTCAAAAGGGGGCAAAAATAAAGAATGGAAAATATAGGTCACACCTTTTCAAGCTGTGTTCTAATTTCTTCTACAGCATTTCTTACTTCATTCCGCATGGCTTCATATAGACCAGTCTCATTTTCACTACCTGGATGCTCCTGTTTAATTTTTGTACAAAGTTTTTTAATAAAAGAAGGTTCTTTTACTTAATTTGTCTACAACAATCTGAAGTCTGTTTGTCTACATATGCATTTGCAAATTTGTAACTAAAACATTAATGTAGAAATATGCTTTACTACTTCATAGTTATGAAAAACTCCATATTCAAAAGGGTATATATGTACACAACCAAGCAATATCTAAATCCAAGCAAAAAGTGAAGAAAAAACTATATAAATGGAAGAAAGTAACCCTGCCTTCTCGGGCGAATACACTTCTCGAATTGTCTTTTCATTTCTGTTGATATGCATAAAGTGTACGTCCCTTGCTTCATCATCGGTTAAGGAAGAATGAGTCTTCATAGAAAAAACAAAGTATTAAAAATTCACATGTAAAAAAAAGGCCAAGACGTGCTTCAACAAAACTTTCACATACAATTTTGCTTTGATTCTGTCTCATTACGTCCTAAATGTGGGTTGTGAAGTCAATTACTCCCCGGAAATACCTTACTAGTTGAAGAAAACAGGTACTGATAATACAAACAAAACTGCAAAACTGCAAAGTTTGCACTTCGACCCAAATTCATTGCCAAGTGCCCATCAAGATATGGAGGATCAAATTGTTAATATCAGACTAGCTATGGATTTTTGGGTCAATTTCTCTATTTGTATTTATTTCTGGAGTTTCAGTATTTGCTTGGGTTATTTGGTATCTAAAAGTACCTGGGTCTGAACTAAATGTGCTCAGTTTGATACTTCAAGACCAATTAAATAAAAGGAAAAGAGTGCTTACTGAGCTACTATCATGCGAATGAAATAAATCTTTTTGACTCATAGATCTCCTCATGCCACGGTTAGAATTTGGTTGTTTTTGCACTATGTCTCTGATTCCACCCGTGCTAGGCTTCTTATTTGCAAGTTTAGGATTGTACCCCTGAGAAACATCTCGCTCAGTCTATTGCAGTACATGCCCAAAAATAAAAGAAAGATTTTCCTCAAAAAATAATAATAAAAGAAAGAAATATGAAATCGGGTGAAAGGTAACTAGTGTAAAAAAGGATATTTGTTGAAACTTCAAATCAATCCTTAATAAAGATAAATTATACGTGAAATTGAGCAAATTTTGCAAGCTTATAAGTTACTATTGATATTCATTACATACTGAATGATACATTTCTGTTACTTAGCACATGTTGATCTTACTTATTATATATACTACAAGCAAATGTCTGACCTCATAATTGGAACGGGTGCCTCTCCGTCGATCCACAACAGAAGAGTAACGAGTTCTTGTGGGGCCCACACTTTGATTCCGTCCAACAGATGGTGGCCTAGAAACTGACCTCCCTTTATGCTTAGACGACTCAGTTTCCCTCAAGTACCTAGCACTGCTGAAAGTGAAACAATGACAAATAGCTTTGAGTAAGGAATCTAAACTTCTGACAACTTTTTTTTATTTAAATAGTCCAATCCCAGTTAGTGTCATTCAATTGTTAAAACTTCTGTGCAGATGTAATTACTTAATTGGATTTTCAAAGTTTACTATATTTAATATAGATTATTACACAGGGTAAAACCAAAAAAAATTAATTTGAATAACACTACACCAATAGCACCCATATTGGCAATGATTTTGAGAATAAGCAGTCACCAGTTTCATTAAAGAAACAAGATTATTTTTTTACAAAAAATAAAAAACAAAAAGAATTACAACCCTAATTAGCAACAAACTATATCTTGTGTTTTTGGAAAAATATGGTACAAAGTACCATAAAATTTCAGTTTTATTTGAAACACCTGAAACTGTTTACAATAACTGTTCACCCTGTAACAATCAGCAATGATAAACAGGGAAGAAGTTTTTTTTTATTTTATTTGAATAACACTACACAAATAGCATCCCAAATTAGCAATGATTCTGAGAAATAAGCGAACAGTTGGAACAAGATTGTTTTCTTCTTCTTTTTTACAAGAAAAGAACAAAAGAATGGTAACTAACTACCCTATTTAGCAATGAACTATTTTCTTTTCTTTTTTTGGAAAAATGTGGTACAAAGTACCGCCAATTTCAATTTTATTTGAAACACCTGAAACTGTTTACGATCACTGTTCACCCTGTAACCAATTAGCAATGATGAACAACACAATTTCAACATACCTTGATCCTGAACCACTTTTGCCCCTACATAAACTCATTCTTCGCTCATCCCTTCCCCTTCGCACCGAAACAACTTCATCCTCTTCAGATTCAGCTCTCGCAAGGAGAAATTCATTGGCCAGATCATCTAAACTAACCTCACCTGATTCAGAGAACAAAACCTGCCCCGACCCTCGCATTTTATTTACGAACCTGCCCCTCGGGGTCTCGAACTCGTCGGAGCCAGGCGTTGGCGGAGGGAAACGACTCAGACTCCTCGATCGCCGGTGCGCCGCCGCGCCTCCACGTGAGGTGGAGCGCCCGTCCATTGACTAGATTTAAACTGCTAGGGTTTCTATGGGGGTAGAGAACGGGAAGGTACAGGTTACCAGTGACCACTGCCTTTTCCCGTGAAGGAAAGGAGTGAATAGTGAGGTGAGCAAGGCGGAGATGCATAGAGCGAGGCAAGAGGATTTGAATCCATATCCTCTGTGGTAACAGAATATTTCTATTTTAATCATGGCCGTTCGATCGGAATCCAGGCCAATCCGGTACGAGTACAACGCATGGGCTCGCTTTAAAAGTCGTGCGGATTCGGATTGGACGGTACAGATCCAAACAGAAATATTCTATTACCTTAGGTGATAACGAATTCTTAGGAATTGAGGTTTCACTGTGGCTTATTTCAGTATAAATTTGTAAAGCGGGTACAACGACAGGAACTTGATTTAAACGAACGGTCTGATGATAACCCATACCGTCTGGTCGCTACGAGAAATGACATAGAGAGGAGTGTGTAGGGGATCTGAATGCATTTTTTCCTTTTTTTGAGTTCGGATTACGGCGGCTTTTTTTCAATCTTTTATTTCCGATGAGTGTAGCGGGTCTGCGTCTTCCATTATTCTCTGGATATTATCTGCTACATGTATTGATACAGTTATGGAGTAACAGTAGAACTTCATTTAAGCCCCAGCGAGCGGGAGCTGGATTTTGGGGATTTTGAGAGGTGATTAAATGGGATAAAGATTTGAACAGAGCAGTTTTGGCCTCATGAAGCGCAGGGATTACAGAATCGAAACAGCGTGTTACGTATACATATGATCTGTGAGCTGCATAAAATCAAAACTGCTCTGTTAAAATATTTTCTCATTAAATGAGATTTCAAATAGGTTGATGAGTTATAGGTGGGAGAGTATTTATGTTTTTGCTGCTAAATGTCAGCAAAAAATGCGTTATATAGAAATTGCATCAGTTACGGCCGCTTATAATTGCAATTTAATTTCGAAGCAGCATTCGGAATTTTGTTAAAACAAAAGGAGATTAGAATATTCGTCAAATACCGAATTAAAGTTCAAAAATTCAAACCATCTCGGTATCCGGATTCAATTGTTTCCGCAGGAAGTTACAGTACAGCAGTCTCCACTATCCCCTAGGCATTTTCATCCTCAAAATTACATAATGTTATTATATTTCTACCATCTCCTCACACCTTGTTTGGAATTTGGATGGAGAGCAGAGGAAAAGAGAGAATGAAAAGAAAAGAAAATTTTATGTTAAATTATGTTTGGCTGACAAAATCATGTCGGAGATGAAAGGTATAGGAGGTGAAATGTTTAATCTTCTCTAATTGTAATCAATATAATCGGTTTCTCTTCCGATTTGGAGTACAACGGATGGAAAGAAATTTTATTGCAAATATTTTTGGAAAAAATAATACAAATGTCTAACTTTATATTTTACTTATATAATTTTCATATAAGCTTTTTGTCACAAACCTACAACAGTCACCGAATTTCTCATTAACCTTTTAAATTTTAATCAACCAAACAAAAAATAAGATGGAAAGAAAAGTTAAATTTATTTTTCTTCATTAATCATCCAAACACGATGAAGCTAAATATGTTAATCTTATTTTTTATTCCATTCCATTTCTTTTTATTCTTCACCTCTCTTTCCTTCCTTTACTCTCCATCCAAAGAAGGTGTCAAGTGTATAAGATATTAACATACAAAAGTTATAAATTTTGAAATTTAATTTCTATAAGATCGAGGGAGACTTTGACCGATCCTCTTCTGTTTAATTTGTCTATGCCATAACATTGACCATATAAAATGGATTTTATTATACATTAATCTTGTGCTCAAGTCATCAATGGCTCCTATATATGGAAGCCAACGTTTGCCGACATTTTCAATTTTGACTGCCGAATTATTTGAAAGATATTTTATAGTGCGGATTGGTACAATTGAAAGAGACATATTGAAATTATTTACTTATTATAAATACAAAAATATCGAGAGAGGTTGTTCGGAATGATCTAATTGTGATGTATATATTAAACTTAAAGAATTAAATTGAGAATACTATTGCATTTTTCTTGTGTTGATACAAGTTTAATGGTATTATTATTCGTGAGATTTTGTGAACTAAACGCAGAATCGACATGTTTTGGTGCACGGTGGAGAGAAAAAGAAAAAAAAAAAGAGAAAGAAACATAGTTCAGGGATTTGACAGAAGGATTTTAACCGATTTATTTTTTTACCATCTTTGAAAAAAAAAAAAAAAACTCAATAGCAAATTATTTTTTGAAATTTTTTCAAAAATAACAAGTTTGTAGATTATAGCTGCACAATCAGTCTTTTTTTCACAGCAGCAGTTTAAATTTGAATTTAATGTCGTTTGTTAGCTATGAAAAGAAATTGGGTACCATTAACCAATATTCTAAATTAGTACTAATATTACAAAAAAAATACAAATTCACTATATTGCACAACCCTAAAACTGAGTACCGTTATTTTTTCAGAATCTTCAACTGAAGTTTTGATACCCTGGAAGACGTTCTTTTGCAATTTTAGTTGCGTCGGCTACCTGAGGTGATAGCTTTGATCACCACGCATCTCTTTGCGAGCTTTCCGAATTGATAACAAACGTTCAAATTGGAACTTCCTATCAAAAGTTATGCTCATGTAAATTTTAGAAACAATGCAATGCAAAAACACCGATGACGCGTTGATGTTTTATATCATGGTTAATTCTGACAATGGTGCATCAATATTTCATTGCAAAAACATTGACGAAGCATCAATGCTTTGTACACTCTTTGAATGCAGCTTAAAAAAAAAAGGTCGGCAGGTTAGTTGTGCAGCTATGATCTGCGCTACCATTTTGGTCTCACAGATTATAATATGCGAATCTGGTAATCCCATAAATTCTTAAAAAAATGATTATTGGGTTTATTTTATTTTTTCAAGAATGATAAAAAAATGGCTATTAGAGTTTTAAAAAATAAGTAAATAAATATGAAGTTTAGAGAAAAGAAAGAGAGAGGTATATTACCTGTGTTTTTCAAATTATAATTTGAGGAGTTCATCAAGAATATGAATGGAGAAAATGAAAAAAATTACGAGCGAGGCTATGTTAATAGTATATTAGAGATCCATGCTATGCTATGAATTTTCATTTTTATTTTCAAAGTTCAAATAGTTGATCCGAACTATGAAATACGATATCCGTATAAAAATGTACCCGTAGAACATTTTTTTTCACATTTTTTAAAATGTATCAATATTTTTTGTAGATATATACAAAATAACTTGATCTAAAAATTCTGAAAAACAGTGACTTCTCTATCTATCTAAATCAAATATAAATTTTTTTAAAAAAATATAAAATTTGATCTCCAAGTATATTTTCACACGAAAATCATGTTTAATAATTCAAATCGTTTGTTTGAATTTTAAAAATGAAAATATTAATCCATAGCAAGATGAATCCGTAACATGCATATTACCATAGCCTCATTAAAAAATTATTCAATTTTTTGACATTATAACCTTCAAAGAGTGAGGCTATGGTGCTATGCATAGCACCAATGGCTAGTGTACTACGGCTCAATATGGTACTTTTTAAAATCCTAACGGTCGATCCGACCGTTCAATGTGATATCCATATGAATATGTACTTGCAAATTAAATTTTTTATTTTTTCGAATTTTTTTACTATTTTTTCAGATAGGTAGAAAAATCAGTGTTTTTTGAAAATTCTGAACCATCAAGATTCTACCTATCTGAAAAAATAGTAAAAAATTTGAAAAAATATAAAATTTAATTTGCAAGTACATATTCATATGGTTATCACATTGAACGGTCGGATCGACCGTTAGGATTTTAAAAAGTACCATATTGAGCCGTAGTACACTAGCCATCCGTGCTATGCATAGCACCATAGCCGCACTCACCTTCAAAAAGTAGTAGATTTTGCAACCATTCGTCTCGCATTTTTATATACTGCGTGAAAAGTAGTAGATTTTGCTACCGTTCTCTCGGGGACGAATAACAGTCGAATATAACGCCACCAAACTCTTCTCACGAATTTAGCCTCCACTAGAGGCTGATCAGTGGGAACCACTTGTTGTTCTTGTGCAGTGTGATTGTTCGCGTAGAAAATTGGAGTGAGTTTGCTTTATCGCTCTCGAACTGGGGCGTGCACCCATATGTGGTCCTTGTCTCACCCAACACCCAACCAACTTCATTAAATAAATTGAATATTTAAGATGACCTTAATCCTCTTGTTAATTATTCAATTTATACAATGAGACTGTATCCTCTGCATTATCTCAGATATTGGATTTGAAATCTCGACCATCCGATCAAAATCCGAGTCAATTTGGCCTACGTCTGTGAAGAGTCCATTTAATATTCGTGCTAATATGAATCAGATGGTCCAGATTTGTTCCACATAAACTCAAAATTTGAGTTATCACAAACAATTTGAATGGTTTAGAATCTCGATCGTTTGGTCAGAATATGGGCCAATTAAGCACACGCATGTAATGCACGGAGCTCCTTCAATATTTGTGCCAATATGGATTAGACAGTTTAGATGCATTCTGCAAAATTCAAAATTTGAGTTACTGTAGATGATTTAAATGGTTTAGAATCTCGATCGTTCGATCAAAATCCCCAATTTGGCCTACATCTTGTAATACAAGGAGTCTATTTAATATTCGTGCTAATAAGAATCGGATGATCCAAATTTGTTTACATAAACTTGAAATTTGAGTTATTACAAACAATTTGAATGGTTTAGAATCTCAATCGTCTAGTGGCCAATTTAGCACATGCATGTAATACACAGAGCCCCTTCAATATTGTACCAATATGGATCAGACGGTTCGGATTCATTCTGCAAAACTCAAAATTTGAGTTACTGTAGACAATTTAAATGGTTTAGAATCTCAACCGTTCGATCAAAATCCGGGTCAATTCAGCCTACATCAGTAATGCAAGGAGTCCATGGTGCGTTTGGATAGACAGAGAATAGAGCTATTCTCATATTAGCTGTACTATTCTCAGAACACTGTGATCCAAATGACAAATAGAATATAAGAATAGCGGAGGAACAGCTCTAATCCGCTATTCCACAGAAACGTTGGGTTAGCGAAAAGCAAAAGCTCCTGGGTTAGCGATATTAATAAAATATTCGGACAATCCATTTTTTTATCCATTTTTTTATCAATTAGATTAGATTAGTGTTAAATAAATATAATATTAGATTAGATTAGTGTTAAATAAAATATTAGTTTAAATATTAAATTTATATAATATGAATTAAAATATTACATTACTATTAAATAAATATAATATCAAATTAAATTAATATTAATTAAATGTTAGATTAAATATAATAAATATTAATTTAAATGTTAAGTGTTAAATGTAATATAATATTAGTTTAAATATACATTAGTAAATATAATATCAGATTTGATTAGATTAAATATAATATAATATAATATTAGTTTAAATATTAAATATAATATAATATTAGTTTAAATTTTAAATATAATATAATAGTTATTTAATTAAATGTAATATAATATTAATTTAAATATTACTTTAAATATTAAATGTAATATAATATTACTTTAAATATTATATGTATTAAATAAAATATTAGTTAAATATAATATAATATAATATTAGTTAAATATTAAATGTAATATAATATTAGTTTAAATGTTAAATGTAATATAACATTAGATTAGTATTAAATAAATATAATATTAGATTAGATTCTATTAGTATTAAATAAAATATTAGATTAGTATTGAAAAATATTAGTTTAAATGTAACATAATATTAGTTTAAATATTAAATGTAAAAATATTAGATTAGTTTAATCAATATTTTATTCATTCCCTTCATCGCTATTTCAAATATACAATCCAAACGACATTTTTACTAACTGGAATAGTCCAAAGTTAGCATTATTCTCAAACAACTCGGGTTAGCACTATTCTCAACTACTAATCTAAAAATTGTTATTCTTGCACTAATCCTTGCATGATCCAAACGTAACATTTTAATATTCACGCCAATACGGATTAGACGGTCCGAATTCGTTATGCATAAACAAAATTTGAGTTACTGCAAACAATTTGAATGGTTTAGAATCTCGACCGTCAAATTATAATTGGGTCCAATTCAGCCTACGCTTGTAATGCACGAAATCTCTTTAATATTCGTGCCAATATTGTTAGTGTAATAATCTAGAAGTCAATAATACAATAAAATTATCATAAAGCTTTGTTCATGAATTGAGTGATTAATAAACTGTCATTTTGTTACCTTGAATATTATTGCATTTATGAATCATTTCTTTTTCTGACTAGAGTCATTAACTGGAATTGTGAAACTTCATAATATAGATGATATATATTCTTAAAAAGTCTCTAACCAAGGTAATTAGCAGGAACACTAATTTACCGTTACAAGGTTAATATGTGGATTAAAAGATGGTTATGTTTTACAAACTATTTGATAGGAGATGTCATTTTAATCACATAGATACATGTTTCAGGAACATGGTATTTGACAGACCCCGAATGAAACATTAAATGGAATTGTGTTCGTGTCATTAATGTTTTTCATTCAGTGTTAAGTTCTAAAGTATGAGGTATTCATCTTTCCAACTAAGAAATGTATATGTGTGATTGTTACCTAACGTTGTCGGTAAAACACAGTTATAACGGTAGCTATTCGGTATGCATAGCTTAGCTGAGGTAGTGATGGTTTACCAAAAGTACTATTGTCCCTCGTATCTCTATACGAGTTATAGTATCACTAGACCCCTTGATAGAATAAGATTATCTGCATGCGGTATAATTACAAGAGTAATTATATTTGGTAATCTGTTCAAGATCAAGAAAAGATTAAGTTTACAAGGATGACACACACTTATCTTGAAACTGATCTGATAACTATGAGACAAAAGAATTAACACGAGTAAATAGTTTACTGAATCGTGGTATTGTACAGTACAGCATCATCTGTGTAATTGGATGGTCATAGTGCAGATGTCAGATGCCTCATATGATTATAGAAGTTAAAACAGTTTTAATTCTATTTACCAACATAACACAGATCCTATTGGGTCACACCATGTAGTAGCTACTCGGAGAATCTTATTGATTAATTATGATTTGATTATGATTAATAATAAGATGGATATAATTAATTATACTTGATATAATTAAATTATAAATGTCATTTAGATGACAAGCAAAAACAACGGTTAATTTATAAACATGTACGACACGTTGTATAAAAGTCACCGAAACAAACAACCGCAAGAAATATAATTATTCAGAATAATTATATGGATATTAATTGAATTTGGGCCGAGGGCATTTTGGTCTTTTCACATGTCATCCTTATCTACATGACACGTCATCATTCTTATCCACATGACATGTCATCATCCCTATCCACCCGAGGGCAAAATGGTCATTTCATGTCCATTTTAGGCCTATAAATAGAGAGGTGGGGGTAGAGAATAGAATACTAATTTCTGAGATATCGAATCTGTCTAATTAGTTCGGTAATCTATTTTCTCTCTTTCTCGGTTTCTCTCCCAAATAGTGTTTTGGTTGAGAAAAGGAAGTTATACGTAATTGACGTATAATCTTGCGGGTTGTTGAGAAGAATATTTACGGGATCGGTGAATAGTGTTTTCTCGAATTTTGCGGTATTTCAGTTTTGCTTATTAGTGAATCTGAATAACTGCAAATTCGTGATTATGTGTTTTCGTCTTTTCTCGGTGAATAGTGTTTTTGCAGAATCCCGCGGTTTATAGTATTTCTGGCAAAAGAAATAAACCGCTCTCCGGTTAGTCCTGGTGGATAACCGATAGAGGCACCAGACGTCTGGTGCTCCGAGACGAGTCATTCCCAGATGTCGCTCTTTTCGCTCAGTCTGCAATCCAATTAGAATTTGGATACGAGGTATAAATGTTATATTAATATATTTAATTGTTAAGTAGATTTAAGTTTTAGAAATAAAAAATGGAGTAGATCTGTAAAAGGATTAAATAAGGTTTTGATGCCAAAGAAATACTGAAGGTGGACCGCCTTGAAAAGTTTCCTGACGTACCTCGTTTAATCCTTGACTTAAGTTAGAAGTAAAATTTTTGTTTTACGTTCTTTCCGCATCTTAAGCAGATAAATGGATTTGAACAGTCAAAACCCCAACAGACTTAATCAATGAGTTTGAATCGTCAAAATCCAAAATTTGTTCTGCAAAACCCCAAATTGGTGTGTAAGTTCACTGTTTGAAGGGAAGTCTCACCCACGGAACCCTCCATTCCCTTTCCATTAATGAGCTTTCGCTTCCGTTTTGTGGAACACAGTCTTAGAGTGGAGCTCATTCGTTACACAATAAAAGACAAAATTGGAACTGCTTAAATAACCGCAGGAATATTTCTTTTTGTCACATTTTTAATTACCGAATCAAATCAAGAAGACTATAAAAAAATGCCAACTCATCGTGTATAACATAGACATAGTTATGTCTAATGACTAATTCAAGGAGAAGAACACAAATTTAACCATTAATTTTTTATATTGCTTTTCCCCTTCAATATTTTTTAATCTGTAGGGTGTTTTTTAATTGTGGATTTGATATATAGAAGACCTGCAGTATTTTTAAATTACAAAGTTGGATTTATTTGATTAGAGATAAAATAAAGTTGAAAATTAAAAAATAAATTTACAATAGTGCTGTTGAACACATAAGTAGTTCAAGTTCAACAACTAAATATTATACAATTTTAATATAATTTGATAATACATCATCATACATTGTTAGTTTCAAATTATCAGACGAATTATAAAACATACATAAAATCTCATTAACTTTTACTATATATATCATGCATATCATATGCTTGTAAGTTGTAATGTTGAATTTAAAATTTAAAATTTATATATAATTTATTAAAAAAAAAAATCTTTTATCAGTAAAAGGTGGTAAATAGGTCAGCGTGTATGTAGTAAAATCATGAAGATAATTTGAAAAATGTGATCGCCTAATGTATGTAGTATGTAATTGTAATGTACCCTTTGTTTGAATGTATGGAGATCTGTTCTGTAAGCGACAGTGATTCGCCTAAAGATTGTAACAGAGTAGCTTTGACTTTATGAAGCGCACGAATCATACACAACGCTGTTTCGATTCCATAGTAAATGCTCTGCATGAAGTCAAAACTACTCTGTTAAAATCTGTATCCTGTGATTCTGTGAACAGGAAAACATAATTAGTCATTAATGAGAAATTCTCATTGAAGCGTGTGCTTAGGGTTCTGACACAGGGGCCCCACATGTCTTCAAAACAAATGTTCAATGATTAATTAACGTAACATAATTAAAAATTTACCTCCTTTTAACGCTCTCTTTTCCCACGCCCCACCCTCTCTCTCTCTCTCTCTCTCTGTTTTGTCGCCTTCCTTTCTCTACTTTCGGTTCACCTCCCCCTCCAAAACCCTGCCTCAATCGTGTAATTCGTGCTATATACTTCCAATTGAGGAGGGATTCTTCAATTACAGGGTCTAATCAGGTCCTAAGGGGGGTAATTTGATTTTGAAATAGTTGTAGGTTGTTCAAAGTTTGGTTCTTTGAATAAAAGGTGAAACTGATGGTTTCTGCGTGCTCAATAATTTGGTTGAAATTGGCAAAAAGAAAGTAATTTGATTGGTTTTTGGAGATTGTACTATTGAGATCTTTGAGAGGAGGTGGAACTGAGCTCTGGATTCGACCATTTGAGGGGCAATTTGGAGTTTATACTGCTGGATCTAGGAAAATCAGTTTTCTTGGATTATTCAGCGAATGAAAAGATCTTTTGTGGTTTAATTTAAATACTTCAGGTGAAAATTTGAGAGGTTGAGTTGAGGGGGTTTGAGAAATCAGAAATTTCAAACCTTTTTTGGAACCATTTTGCTACAAATTCAAAATTAGAAGAGGGATCTCATCTATTGATCAAGTTAAACAGGAGTTTGTTTTGGTAAAATTCTTCATGGTCTCAAGGCATTTCTGGTCAGGCTTAAGCACTCCAACTAGTGCGATAAATTAACATGATTGAACAATTCATCAATTTTGTTATCCGGCCTCCTAGGTATGTTTAAATCAATGCCTTGCAATTAAACAATCTGTTGAGTAGTTTTGATTTTGCCATTAAACCCATTTGAGCATTAAATTCTATTTAAGCATTATTTGCATTTCTGATATTTGACCTTTTCTTTGGCACTTGGTAAAATTTTCAGAGCTGACTACAATCCAGACCAGTACTTATGGGACTCAGAATTCACACTGGCCGGTAGAAAATACAAGCGAATTGACTTGGAGGCAAGTATGGAATTGCAATTTATTGATACCAATTTTTCTTTCAAAGCTTTTGATCAGCATGATAGATTTAATTGTTCTAGTACTAACCTTTGTTACAAAGGTCAACTTGAGTTGTTTTCTCAGTTCCAATATCATATTTAGACCATACATAATATACAGAAAAATAATATGAAAGCAACCGTATTGGACTAGTAATTAATTACTGGTATATGAATAATTGACAGCTGACGAATGAGAGAGGCCATACATTGAAGTGCAGTCACTATGTACCCGCTACAGTACCAGAGAACACTCCTCTTCCCTGTGTCATTTACTGCCATGGAAATAGGTTGTTGAAAGAGACTTTAAACATTTTAAAAAAATGTTTATGAATTATATATTTGTTTATTTATTCATTGATATTGTTTTGAAATGCAGTGGTTGTAGAGCTGATGCAAATGAAGCAGCTGTTATATTACTTCCATCAAATATAACCCTTTTCACACTTGATTTCTCGGGATCGGGTCTCTCTGGTGGAGACTATGTCAGCCTTGGTTGGCATGAGGTAATTTGTGAATAAACACTTGCTTAAAATTGCTAACAGCAAAAAACATTTTTGAGATATATACAAAGGGTGGGGACTATTGACAGTGAATTAACTTGATAATCTTGACAACCGTAAAAATAATATAAAAGTTTGAAATCAGGTAGTTAAAATGTAAATCATACTTTGTGCACATCATACTCATGGAACATGATGAAATTTGATGCACAACTGTTCTATAAGGCACACAACCTATCTATAATTTCTTTATATTTGTTATTCTTTTCTCTGAGGAAGTGCTGTCAAGGTTGCCAAGTTAAGCCTTTGTTGATCCATTTACAAATACTATAGGACTGTTAGATTACTGTCATAAAAAGATATAACCTGTTCAATGTTGAGTATGATATTCTTGCCCTCGTGTTGGATAACCCAAGTTTTACACATTTAACAAAATTTGAAACGACATTAATGCCATGCTATTGTAATTTGGTAACAGAAAGATGACCTAAAATGTGTGGTTTCCTATCTAAGGAAAGATAAGCAAATCTCTTGCATTGGCTTGTGGGGTCGCTCCATGGGAGCTGTCACAAGGTATCTTTATTATTAGTATTCACTTTTAAATGCTAATTACTTTTCTCTTTTGGTTTTGTCTGAATGACAAACTCAATTTGACACGAGCCACACATAAAATCAAAGATATATGTTTTTATCTTTATCATACTTATTGATCTCATCTTATGTTGAACAAATCAGCCTATTATATGGAGCAGAGGATCCCTCAATTGCTGGCATGGTATTGGACAGTTCCTTTGCTAATTTATATGATCTTATGTTGGAGCTGGTAGATGTATATAAAATACGGGTTCCTAAATTCACGGTATGATGCTCTGACAATATATTTTGATACAAATTTTAACGGTTTCTTACTGCTGTAACATGAAAGGTTCAATCTTTAACTATTACAGGTTAAAGTGGCAGTACAATATATGAGGAGGGTTATTCAGAAAAGAGCAAAATTTGATATCATGGATTTAAATGTTGTTCAGGTATGCTTATTCAGCATTTAATACAAACAAATTGTGAAGTATCAAAACCAGTGTTACTTGTATTACCTTCTTATATGCCCTTGACACTTTGCAACGTTTCATAAACAGTATGCACCGAAGACATTTATTCCAGCACTATTTGGGCATGGCTCAAAGGACATTTTTATCCAGCCTCACCACTGCGATCGCATTTATGATGTTTATGCGGTAACTAATTATACATTTTCATTATATAAAATATCAGCTGGTATTAGATTATATAATGACCCTTCATTGAGAATTCATGCAACTAGTTTTAACAAAAAGCATAACAAATTGAAAAACAAGCAGGAATAAAACCCGGGTATTGTTTTGGATGTAAATATTATTATTGTATCAGAAATTAACCTGATGCTTTTCCCAGGGTGATAAGAATATAATAAAATTTGATGGGGACCACAATTCGCCTAGGCCACAATTCTACTATGATTCTGTTTCAATCTTCTTCTACAATGTACTGCGGCCCCCACTTATTCCTGCTGTACTGGATTCAACCAAATTGGAGAAGTACTATGATTTGGGAGGCTTGAAGGTTGGCGCTGGTAAAAATGAGGTGATTGATTATGCACTCTCATATTTTTAAATGAAGAGCCAAAAAGAAAATGAAATATGACAAGAGTGAGGCTATGGTACTATGCATAGCGCATATTTGTCCGTACTATGGATCAATATCTCCATTTTCAAAGTTCAAACAATCATTCTGAACTGTTCAACATGATCTCCATATAAAAATGTACTTGTAGATCAAATCTTACATTTTTTTAGAATTTTTTTACTAGTTTAGGTAGAAAATCACTTGATCTAAAAATGCTACACCATTCAGAAATAGTGATTTTCTACCTATCTAAACAAATAGTAAAAAAATTCTATTGTAAAATGTAGCCCGCAACTACATTTCATATAGAGATCACGTTGAACGGTTCAGATCAACTATTTGGGCTTTGAAAACGAAAATATTGATCTGTAGTACGGACCAATCTGCGCTATGCATAGTATCATAGCCTCGCTCGCTCGACAAGACAATATATAACAAAAGGAAACTATAATGTCAAATTTTGCTTTTTCCTTGATGTGCTTACTATTACATTAGTTGACAGAAGTTATATGTAAATAGAATATATAAATGCACACAGCCATAAAATTAAGTGATCCGAAGTCTTCAAATAGGCAAACATAAGCCATGATAATTATGTTGACTTGTATAATTTTTATTTGTATGTTTTCAGAGTTTGCTTTATGAGATCATCTCCAGTCTACGTGCTGTTAGCAATGACAAAGCGAGTTCTTCATCTGCTCCCGCTAGTGTTCCAAATGGTAATTACCTTGGACTGTTAAGTTGTACCTCTGGTACATGATTAGGGGGTGTATGTATCAGACTGCTCTGTGTTCTGTGTGTTGTGAATTTTGTATAACATTACTAGGAAGCAACAGAAACCGATGGCTTGCCCCACCTTTTAAAAAAAAAATTTAATACACCTGGATAAACTTTTAAAATGCAAATATGTTGTGAAGGACATTATATTTTACATCACATGTTATTATATTATCATGGGGCATTATCTCATTTGTAGGTTCGTCATCTACCAAATCAGTGGTGGAATTGCTGGCCGAAAGCGTTTCTCAGATCGCTATAAATAATGAAACTGATTTGGTACGTAAATAAAAAAATTGTGTGCATTTTGTTGAGATCTGATTGTGTTGTTCTCTTGTTCGTAAATGCATTATAACAAGCTAGTCAATTTGATATTTTAAAAAATAGGATTTCCTTCTTGATGAGGAGCATAACCTAAGAGAAGTAGACGGAGACAGTAACAGCACTGAATCACACTTGCCTGTATAAGTTTTGTCTTTACTGTTTTTTAAATTATTCATTTTTTATTTTATTTTTAAATTATTGAAGGATGACCAAGAAAATTTCATAAATGTTTGCATGTACGATGAATTAATTATTAAAAATTAACTGACTTGTTATGTAGTTTCTCTTACAGAAAAAATAATGATCTCTGCTCAGATTTCTCTTTGAATCTTGAATAAATGCTTTAGTTACTATAATAATTTACTTTGTTGTCTAATGAAAGAGAAACAAGTCGAATGAGGGGCAAGATGGGGAAGAATGTTCTCTATCGAGTTCAAACCGGGAGAGCTGGGGGAGATGCTCTTCGCTAGGTGGCAATAGTGACGAGGCCTCTTCCTCTGGCAGATGCACTGCCAATGCAAACCCTCATAAGCAACATCAGGTATACCATAAGCAAAAGGAATTTAGGTATCCGGTTATCGGTTAGCAATTTCTTTTTACTCATGTGCTTGGAGTATTGATAGTGTATGCAAAATGAATGGCTATATATAGAATGAGGCTATGGTACTATGCATAGCGCATTTGGTCTGTACTATGGATCAATATTTTCATTTTCAAAGTTCAAATAGTTGATCTGAACCGTTGTTCAACATGATCCCATATGAAAATGTACTTGTAAATCAAATTTTTAGACCGTTCAAAAGTAGTGATTTCTACCTATCTAAAAATATAGTAAAAAATTCTAAAAAGTTAAAATTTAGTCTATGAGTACATTTTCATATAGAAATCATGTTGAATGGTTCAGATTTGACTATTTTGACTTTGAAAATGAAAATATTGATCCGTAGTACGGACCAATCTGTGCTATGCAGAGTACCGTAACCTCACTCCCATATATATTACCTTCTTCTGTAAAGCAAATTATGACTTGTACTGAGAAAAAACCGGCATTATTATAGAGGATAACAGTCTTTCCTAAGCTAATAAGAAAAGTCAAAGTCAAAGTCAATTTGCTTGGAAATCTACAAGGTATCCTGTCAATAATTATTACAAATTTAACAATTAATTTATATTGTGTAGATCACATTAAAAACATTGGCGACACCATTAAGGAGGATACAAAGGAAGCGATCTCCGAGACCAAAAGACCGAAAATTCATGTCTTTCAACTGGAGAAAACCCAAAAAGGAGAAAATGGAGAAAGGAGAGAGAGAAACCCTGACCCAACGCCTACGCCTCTGTTTTCTTGGTCGGACCCACCACAAACGGGCACAATCTGCCTGACTAGAAACAGGTATTACTCCTGACATGACTGCCAAGTATGAACAGGCATTTTGTTAATTAATGGCGTTTATTGTTGTATTAGTGAGAAACTAGGCCTCAATTATAATCTGTAAAGGTGGTATGGATTATTGTATTTAGTTTTTATTAGTGTTCTACCATTGTTTTGGTTTTGGACTAATTGCGGTTCTGTGTAAATTTTTAAACTAATTTATGTCGTGTGCTTCAAGCCGTAAAATTGATAATTAGTTGTGGATCTTTTCTTTTTTGTTTTACTTCTATTTTTGAATTTGAAGGCATATTGTGGTATTTGCTTTTCTGACAACTCTGATATTCAATTTTCTCAAATTGTTTAAATTTTTTGTCACTATTAATAAAATCTGAAGGCTAGGTCTTCATCTTTCTTTGAAAAAGAAAGTTCTTGGTTCTGTGAAAAGGAAAAGGGTAATTGTGTAAAACAATAAAGAAATGCAATAAACTTTAAACTTCTGAAATATTGGGTAAAGATTTTAACAGAGCAGTTTTGGCTTCATGCAGTGCTGTTTTGAAAATCTGCTCTGTTAAAACCTTCACCCGAAGTATTGAATTGATTATTTTAAGGGGTGTTAATAATCATTCAGGACACAGCTCACGTTAGGTTGAATCCGTATCACCTAAGGCTGTGCTCCAATAATTGTATTAGAGAGGGAGGGGAAGGGAGGTGAGGGGAGGGGAGGGGAGGGAAAGGGCCTACACCCCAAATCGGGGGTGACGATTTTGGCTTCCGCAGGGTGAATTATTCACCTGCTGTGTCTTCCATTCCTTCCAAAATTGAATTGTGGAGCAGGTGAAAGTTAAAAATCTACTCACCCTCCCCTCCGCTAACCCTATATGGAGCACAGCCTAAGGTAACAAAATATTTCTGTTTGGATCTGGACCGGCAAATCGGAATATGCACGACTATTAAAGCAGCTCGGTGCGTTCTATCTTGGGTCGGATTCTGATCGGACGGTCGTGATGCAAACATAAATATTGTGTTACCTCAGAGGATGTGGATTCACGTTAGGTTAGCCTACCAAGAATCAATACTGCTCGTATTTGGTGTCAAGTAGGTGTAAATTATGATTAAATTTGAAAAATTGCAACCGTTACGAATCAGGCAACAACACCCAGGCACCCAGCGAAGCGCACAACGTGAATGTGTGGGCCTAAATATGGCCCCAATATTTACTCGAGTCAATCTTGAGCACTTCAATTCTTCAAAGAAAGGTGCAAACGCATATTCGACCTAAAAAGAAAACCCGAAAGTGGCTACTAGATCCTGTACAACGCAGAATGTTTCAAGCTAACCTACAACCGTGTTATATTCGCCTTGTATGAGATGACCCCAATCGCAAGACGATCGTACGGCTGTAGACTATATGGTACTGTTGCAATGCTCAACTGAAAATAAAAGAACTACAATAAACTGATAAAGTTGATCCGCATTGATCCAAATGAACACTAAAGTTGATTGCGCGAATCTTGATGCACATTCAACGTCTCCGATCGGGCAACGTACCGAATTTGGTCCAACACGCATATGACCGCTATTTTTTTTTTGTCTTTTTTGCAGTTTCGACCGCTTTACGCTAATTCCAATATTACTCTTTACCCTTGGTCTTCGCTCAAGGAGTTCATAATGGGCCCGAATATTCAGTGACTCGGTGTTTATAGACCAAGTCTAGATATAATACTGTAATACTTCAGAGTAAACAGTTCATCTTCCCCCATTTAATGAAGAAAGGAAAGGAGCTCCCTTCCTATCGCCCAACACCTCTATCTTCATTTCTCCCTTTTACTAAAAACAATTTCCTCTCAAGAGCAAAATCCCCAAAAAAGAAAAACAATTTCTCAAATTCCCAACATATCACAAGGATTTGGGTTTTTTTTTTTGCAAGGCGCAATTCAAAGTAAAGGACCAGGCAAGTGGCTTCTCTTCTCTTTGCTATATCTCACTTATCTCTAGTCTAAATTGAATTTACAATCTTATATTATTCTAGATTCCTGTTTAATTTTTGTATCGATTAGTTAGGTTTTGGCATGCATTATCTCTTTTGTTCTCTTTGATTACATATTATCAATTAGTAACTGGTGTGTTGGTATTATCCAGTTCTATGAATAAATCAGAAGTAGGAATTAAAAATGGGAGTATTGACTAACTTTAATTGCATGCAATTAAAATAACATTTGTTTTGAACAATTTTATATTATTTAAAGATCTAGTCTACTCCTTAGTGGGTTTCTTTAATTAGTATCCCAGTTCAGTTAGCTGTACATTAGTTGGCTTTTCATTTAATGTGGGTTTATACCCTTTTGTGATCTAATAGTTCTTAATTTAATCACCTTGTTCCTAATTTGTTTATTTTTAAATTCGACCCAGCACTTAGTATTTGGTTTAACCTAATTTGGTTCCAGAAAGATCAGAGTGCTGTTCTATATGTTTGTAAGTATATACACTTTGTATTCAATGCTTTGCTAATGTTGATACATGTATTTTTCAGATTGACCCCTAAAAACAATGGGAGGTGCTATTGGCAAAAGTGACTTGCAAAGGCGTGGGAGCACTTCAGATTCAAAACTTGAGGGAAAAATGGTGGAGGCAATGCAAAAAAGGGCAAAAGAAGGGAGTAGTCTGAAAAGTTTCGACAGCATCATCCTGAAATTCCCCAAAATTGACGAGAGTCTGAGAAAATGCAAATCCATCTTTGAACAATTTGGTGAGAAAGTTAGTTGTATTTAATTAGTATTGTTTCTAGTAAATTTGGAAAAAGTTAAATTTTATTCAATGAACCTTAGATATATTTTAAGGGTCTTAAGCATTTTATCATGACAGTGTCTCCTGGTACAATACCATACTGGTACAGTTACTAGTTAATGTATGAACAGTACAGCATAAATATGTTTATACTCTCTCTCTCTCTCTCTCTCTGAGATTTTTTATTACTTGAACAAATGGAACAGATGAGGACAAGAATGGAGAGATAGACCAGGGGGAGTTAAACAGGTGTTTCCAGAGACTGGAGATCTCCATTGCCGAAGAGGATATAAAGGACCTCTTTGAGGCATGTGACTTACATGAGCAAATGGGGATGAAATTCAATGAATTTATTGTTCTTCTCTGCCTTGTTTACTTGCTTAATGAGCCAGCCGCTAAAGAAGCTGTATCCTTTTTTTACTTTATTCATGCATTGCAAGATTTCAGGATTCCCCCTCTGAAAATATTAAATTATTACCAAAGTTTCCTTTTCTCAATAAGTATATCGTTACTTTATTTTCATTTAGTAGCATTGCAGATTGGTGCCTCGTAAACGAGTCCGAATCCTCTGAGATATCTCAAATTTTCAGTTAATCTAAAGCCGGGCGAAAAAAATTTCGGTGCCTGTTCGGAATGCAGGGGGACCAGTATTATTGTGCTTTGAGATTTGTGCAGAGTAAATTTGAACGATCTGGATTTTCCACAGATCAACTCAAAAGTTTGAGATATCTCAGGGGATGTGAATTCGTTAGTAAATGGATGATGTTTTTCACTTGTTTGTATATTGGTCTTTTATTGCTTCTAGTATATACAGACACGGTAATATTTCCTTGACCTAGTTAAAAAGAAAGCAAGGATGGGGTTGGGAAATCTGGAGGCGACCTTTGAAACCCTAGTCAACGCCTTTGTATTCCTCGATAAGAACAAGGATGGTTATGTTAGCAGGGAAGAGATGGTTCATGCAATTAATGAGACCACCTCTGGTGAACGCTCCTCTGGCCGCATCGCCATGAAACGTTTTGGTTAGTTTCTTCTTCTTTTTATTAATTTTTAGACTGCATTAATTGTGTTTTATTGTATTTTAATTAATTTTCTGTTTACTTTTACCTTGATTCACTTGTACCAGTGTGTGAAGTATTTTTAATCAGTTTTTCATATTAGTACTTGAATGAGTATTTTTATTAAATAGTTTCTTGCTGGTAATTTTACTAAATAGTTTTTCTCCACTACTCTTTGTTACTAAATAGTATAAGAATCATTTATGAATACCTCCGGATGTTAGATTGACTGATTTTAACTGGTAGGTTCTTGATTTCTTGTTGGTAATTTTTTTTTGAAATAATCACCAATTTTATTGCGTTTACTATCACTATTTTACTACAAGTAATTGTAATATTCTTTTAGTTAGTTTACTATCACTATTATCACTAGTTTAAGTCATATTTCTTTTAACAAAAAAATGAAATTAAACAGTCTTTTTAAAACAGATGTCAACATCTAAACTGAAGGAAATTCATTTATAAATATTATTTTTATCTTACTGCAGAAGAGATGGACTGGGACAAAAATGGAATGGTGTCCTTCAAGGAATTTCTATTCGCCTTCACTCAATGGGTCGGCATCGATGAGGGTGATGATGATGAAGAGTAATTTATTTCTATCCTTTTGGGGGGTATTCATGAAAAAAGGAAGGAGAAGTAAACTAGGTTAAATTGAAATGTGGATGAATGCTTGTTAATAGAGCTTGCTAAACGAGAATGTGCCGTTATTTTCACTAAACTTATTTCTCATTCCTTGTTAATAGAGATGTGGCTAGTTGGCAAAAGGTAAGATTGCTCTGTTATCTTTTTTTTTTTTTTGAAATGATGGCAGCAGCTGCCATACAATTGTATTTAAAGGAAAATGAATTGTTACAATTACATTTCTCTCCAATTCATCGCTTGTAGCCTACGTAAAAATGAAAATAGAAAGAAAAAACACCACAGAAATGCCTACTACTATTACAACAATTAACCAAATAGTACTAATGGCGCACTCCTCTGTTACAATACTTAATCCACAACCTTTCATCTATCATGATTCTATCCGCCAGCCTCCTGAACGTTATTACCTGATTTGAAAGGACCTTTTCATTCCTTCTCTTCCATATGCTCCAACACGTGCATGCAAAGAAAGTGCCCCATTCCTTACCAATTTGCCCCCCTCTCCTTTTTGCCTGTTCTTTGGAGACCTTCCAAATATCGTTCAGGGACTGTTGTGGTACCATTAATCTATATCCCAATCGTGCTGACATTTCAAACCAAACCTCAGTTGCCATGGGGTATAGAAATATAAGATGTAGAGCTGATTCGACAGGGCAGTTCAGGCACAATAGACACCGGAATCTATCCCCATATTTTCATCACATCTTGTGTTAGAATCTTGCCCTTGAGCAGGAAATGGATAAAGATACGTACCGTAGGTGGTATGCATAGTTTCCAAGTCCGAACTGGGGCTCTCATCTTACCCAGGCCTCTCATGATTCGATAGATCGAGCGTGCCGTGTATACCCCTTCATTTGTCCACTTCCATTGGATCCTATCTCTCTGTGCCGTGAAGTTCACTGTTTCTATGCTTGGTAGTTCATCATGGAGGCTCTCTCTGATTGGTATTGCATCTCTCAAAGATGTCTTAGGTTGCCTTGGTTGCTGCCCTTCTTCGAGATCATTTACCAGTATCGATCCTTGCCACGGATCATACCAGTAGGAAATACTTGCACCATCTTCCACTAACCACCTTACACACTGTTTGAACAGTGGTAAAATCTTTAGCAAATTTTTCCAGAAAAAGGTGCCTGAGTCAGACTGAAAAATCGGTCCAGTTTCATATATCCCTATCCACCTGATTTTGGTGATGATCACTGTCCACAGACAGTTAGGAGTACAATATGCTCTCCACCACCAGTGTATTAACAGAGCTACGTCATGTAATTGTAAATCGTGTACTCCCATACCACCCTATTCAATCGGTATACAGACCTCATCCCAATTTATCAGGGATACCCCTCGTCGACTTGTATCATTTCTTCCCCAGAGAAAGGATCTCCTTATGTAATCAATTCTTTGCAAAACCCATTTTGGCAACTTAAAACACGACATGAAGTAAATAGGCATAGCAGAGAGGACTGACTTTACCAATTGCAATCTACCTCCTCGTGATATTAACTTTCCTTTACAGCCCTCCATTCTACTTTCAATCTTCTCAATCACCGGTAGAAAATCCCGTCTAACTGGAGTTGCAATGGTCAGAGGCATCCCCAAATAAGTTACTGGTAAAGTTGTCTTGGTGAAGCCCAGTATTATTCGGGTCTCCTCTGTCTTTTGTTGCCCTAAGTTTAGCCCCATGAAACTGCTTTTGTTGAAGTTAATTGTTAGTCCTGAGACCTTTGCAAATATCCTCAAAATCAGCTTTAGGGTTATTAGGGTTTCCGGATTAGCATTTGCTATTATGGCCGTATCATCGGCATATTGGAGTGCTAATATTCCTTCATCAAACTTGCTTGATAATGAATGACTAAGAGCCGAATTGGCCCCTGCCACTAGTTTTTGAAACACATCTGTAGCTATTATAAATAGCATAGGAGAGATTGGGCCCCTAACACTCACTATATATATATATATGGTCTCATCCGTAGCTAGTATTCTCTCTCTCCTTTTATAAATCTGCATTTGTGTCTAGTTGTAGTGCAAAAGTACCCTTTTCAATGTTTCTTCTCTTTTACCTCAACCAAATGACTGATTTTTTACCAGTAGCATAAAAAAAATAATAAAATTGAACTCATACCATCAATCTCAGCAAATTTTGTTTAATACCTAGACTGTTTTAATCTGAATTATTCAACAGTTGAAATCTGGATTATGAGAGAGCCAGCTTTTTTAAAAGTGATAACACAGATTTCGACCGTGTGCTGGTATTAGATGAAATTTGCAGAAAAAATGATATGGGTTTAATTTTATTAATCTTTTATGTTACCGATAAAAACATCGGCCATTTGGTCTTTCAACTCAGGGGCTTTGATCTTAGATTCATCATTTGTGTAAAGTTCTGGTAGTTTGATTTGTAAAAGGAGTTTAACAGTTGAAATTTTAATACTTCATTTTGATCTGATCAAAATATGACTTCAATTATATTCATATTATATTAATATAATGAATTTTAGATCTGATCAAATTATTTTTCAACAGAATGCCACCGTAAAGTAAAAGATTTGTTCTTTTAAATTATATCTTAATTGCACAATTAAATTCAATTTAGGAACATATATAACAATTAATAGAATCAAAATAAAAAATATACATTACTCATGTCTGCATAAAGTCAAACCAATATTGTAAATATCTTTATCTATTTCTAGCACTTCACTTCACTGTTTCTGGCTTCTAATATATGATGCATTTTATAATTTTTTAGTGTAGAGAATATGTTATGAATCGTACGAGTCATCCATATGATTTTTGAAATTTTAATCATTCATATTAGAGTTCAATTGACATTTTTTTGTTTGTATGTACTAGTTCTTTCTATTTCACTTTTGAAGGGTGTGTTTCTTCTCAATTGAATAGTAGGTAGCTGTTTTTATCATGTGTAATACTCTTCCATTGTTCTTAGATTATGAATAGTAGTACTATTGATAGGGCCATGTACCAAAAATCCTTAAAGGATCACCCTTGGATTGAGTACAGAGTTCATTGTCCAAGGACCCCCAAGTCTACTTACGCAGGTGGGCCGAGAATACTCCACAACGCCCGATAAAAGTCTGCTCGATAAGAGTCGACCCAGCCCAAGCTTGCAACCATTGCATTACTGTGACCGCTACTATGCGAGCGTCACTACTTCCGTACGACGATATATCAGATTATGGAGCTGCGAGTTACCGTAACCGCTCCTATACAACGGTTACATACCGACCTATATAAGACTTAAAACTCAGCCGAGTTAAGAGTTCGTAATTCCATTCACGCAAGATGTCTATAAGAAAGAATTCGAACACCTTATCAACTATTACTATCTCTCTCGATAACATACGGCATAGCCTCTCCGGAAATAGAACATATCATCCACCGGGACCTAGCCTCCCCAGAGATAGAAAATATCATAAATAAAGACAAAATAAAGAGTCCGGCTACTATACCACTAGTGTCATTTGAATCTAAATAACACCACATCATGAGCCGTCTGATATGCTTTAATATCCGTGCATGATTTTCTTTTGATCCAGTGCTACATCATGCACGGATATTAAAGCATATCAGACGGCTCATGATGTGGTGTTATTTAGATTCAAATGACACTAGTGGTATAGTAGCTGGACTCCAAAATAAATTGTGAGACTTACACAATATTGATTGAGATTGCCATATCAGAGTTCGTTTAACAATAATATGATGACTTTTTTTTTAAGATAAAAATAGTTTCAAGCCATCCAATATAGCAAGGAAAATGCACATAATCGAAAATAATTATTTATATAGCAAGGAAAATGAAAATTACAAGTAATGACATGTTGTAAACAGGGATGGAGGTAGATTTGCGAGTTACGGGGGTCAAACCTCAGAAGTTTTGTATGGGGATCAATCATATAAAATTTTCACAAAAATATATGGAGTTCGATTTTGTAGTATTCACAGCATTTACCATAAATTATATAGCAAAATCGCATCAAAGTACGAAAATTTTAAAAATTAATGATGGTCAATTGACTCTTATTCATGGTGACAGACTTAATATTTATTTTTAAAATTTAGTTTCAAAATGAACAAAGTGATTTTCTTTGGACATACCCTTAGAACAATTTAATTAATTATATTGACAACATAACTGCAAGACCAGGAAATTTCTGAGTGAAAATATCAAAATATGAAAAAAAAAAAAATGATAAGATCATTTTGAAGGCAATCGCTTATTAATTTTACTCTTACAATGATATAATCGTAATCAAACACTAAATAGAACCGTACGATTAGCATTAATATTTATGTGTACAAAAATTGATACAGACTTGCACAGATTTTGATGCAGAGCACACGAATCTTGATGCAGATTGGATGGTCATAACACCCATTGAACCAAAGTAGGTCCAATGGGCATCGGACCTACTCTGAATTCTTCTCCTAAACAATCAAGATATTGAAAATAACAATATAAACTACAAAATATATGATAAAACACTGGTCCGCTATATATATGCTCCGGGTTGTAAGCATAGTAATATGATACGTGATAAATTTTATTCGTTTTTTTTTTTGACATTTTCAAACTGAATTCTGAATAAAATGCAAAAAAACGTATAATACATTTTATTTTTGAATAAACCACGAATCATGAATTATCCGCGAAAAAAACACAAAAAATATGTGATTTTTTTAATTATTATTATTATTTTTTTGGTTTTTTTTTTTGCTTCCTTGTGATACCGAATTATTTCTGAATTATACTCGAATTATTTCCGAATCACAAATTTTTAATCCTGCTAAACCGAACCCAAACTATTTGTTTATCACTATAGTTCTAAGACTGACTTGATTGCACTAATTTGTCACTATAGTTAGTGTTTTGCAAATGGGCACGGGCGGGCGGGCACGGGCAAAACCCGGGACGGCAACGCGGGTCACGGGCGACACGGGACGGGTTAGCACGGGTATTTTTTTTAAAAACCCTACCCGGCCCCTCTCAAACCCCCCGAGCAACACGGGTCACGGGCAACACGGGTCCGGTTTTTTTTTTTTTTTTTTCTGTTTTTTTTGCTGTTTTTTTTCTCAGTTTTTTTTTTTTCAGTTTTTGGGGGGGGGAATTTGAATTTTTACGGGTACGGGTATCACGAGTACGGGTACGGGTAATACGGGTCCACGGGTCGGTACGGGCGGGTACGGGTTTGAAACGGTACGGGTATCACGGATAAATTTTAAAAAAATCCGTACCCGACCCTTCTCAACCCGTACCCGTTTAACCCTTGAACCCGTGCAAAACCCGTGCACAGGCACGGGCAGGGCGGGCACGGGTCCCGGGCGGGCAGGGTCGGGTCTGACCCGTGGAGGTATTTTCAAAACACTAACTATAGTTGTAAGTAAGACTTGATTGCACCATGTGGGACCTATTTCATATAATAAAAGGATACGATTCTTCTGTTTTCTGGAGTCCAACTATCAAATTTATTGAAATTTGTACATAAATGAAGTTTCATCGAGATACGCAAATAATTTTTTTTTAATAAATTAAAATCGGAAGAATAGAATCCTGCTTTTTTCCAATAACAGCAGAGTTCATTCCATAAATAATAAAACTCTTGATCGCTAGTGACAGCATTTTCCAGTCAAACCTGTCGGCACTGACCCATGGGTCCCTACCACTAGGTTCGCACCGAAATTTTTATTAATCGAAAAAAAATAAAAGAAATAATGAAAAAGGGCGTAACTTTTGCGGTATATTTAAAACTAGGTAGAACGGGAATAAAATTACCGTCCCATGGGACGGGAATATCCTCCCCGTCCGGGATTACCATTTCACTAATGATCTTGGTCGCTAATTCATATCCACGGACGGTAATAACCTCCCCGTCCGACGAAAAAAAGAAAAAAGAAAAGAAAAGGCAGGGATGGTGAGATCCTCCCCGTCCAAGGAGAAAAAAAAAAAAAAAAAAGGCAGGGACTGTGAGAACCTCCCCGTCCGAGGAAAAAAAAAAAAAAAAGGCCGCAGGTTTGTTAATTAAATTAATTTCATTTAGAGTTTAGGATTTAGAATAATTGTTAATTGTGCAATAGATAATTATTAATGTAAGTTTAGGATTTACTCTCAATTGCAAGAATTATTGCAAAAGTTAATAAATTAGATAATTTTTTCATCTCTTATTTTATTTATCCTAAACTCTAAATGAAATAAGAGATGAAAAATTATCTAATTTATTAACTTTTGCAATAATTCTTGCAATTGAGAGTAAATCCTAAACTCTAAATCCTAAACTTACATTAATAATTATCTATTGCACAATTAACAATTATTCTAAATCCTAAACTCTAAATGAAATTAATTTAATTAACAAACATGCGGCTTTTTTTTTTTTCCTCGGACGGGGAGGTTCTCACAGTCCCTGCCTTTTTTTTTTTTTCTTTTTTTTTTCCTTGGACGGGGAGGATCTCACCATCCCTGCCTTTTCTTTTTTTTTCGTCGGACGGGGAGGTTATTACCGTCCGTGGATATAGATTAGCGACCAAGATCATTAGTGAAATGGTAATCCCGGACGGGGAGGATATTCCCGTCCCATGGGACGGTAATTTTATTCCCGTTCTACCTAGTTTTAAATATACCGCAAAAGTTACGCCCTTTTTCGATATTTTTTTTATTTTTTTTCGATTAATAAAAATTTCGGAGGTTCGCACGCGGTCCCACCATCCCAACCAGTTCAAAGAATCACACGTCGGACTCCAAAGAACATTTATTTCAATTTGGGAGTTCTACTTGGAGTCCAAATCTACAATTTTTCATATGTGCCCTCTTAAAAATTTGTATTTGGTGACATGAACCATAGACTGTTTTGTGTTCAATCTTTATCCAGTTGAATTAGCTAACTTCTGCATGCAAATACAAATAAAGGTTGGGATAAATGTTTTGAAAACTGCAACTTAATTTTAATTTCTTGTGAAATATAATATAAGACCATGCAATCAAACGTACGCTTCTTATTCATTATCAATATTCGGATGGGTAAAACTGTAAAAGCAAAATAAACTTAACTATAATTGACACCACACACATTTATTTTAACACAACACTTTTAAAAAAAAATAATAATGTACAAACAATTTTGACCCTCTTTGAATATCTTTATAACTATCATATTTTTTTCATAATGTAGTTAATACAGTGATTATTTATCAATTATTTGATTTCATAATTGCTAGATACTTTTTTCTTTTTCTTTTTTATTCTACATTGATGTAATCTTCTCATGTTCCTTTTTTCTCATAGACGTGTAGCTACAGAATTTACACAAGAGAACACATCAATTTAATTCAAGTTTTAAACAATCAAGGTATGTATTTAAATTAGTAATTGGTATTGCTTCCCTTTGTCTTTCGTGTTTGACCCCGATACTTCAACGAGAGGTTGTATGCTTGCAACCGATCAAATTTGAGTATTAGGTATAAATTTAAAAGCAAAAAGAGTATTAAAACACCCACTAAAATACATATACAAAATACTCATCAGCTTTGCTCTCTCTCTCTCTCTCTCTCTCTCTCTCTATATATATATATATGAGGAGGGATCCACTTACAATATTTGTAAGTTGCAATATCTTACAACAATTCGGTTTTGTAATTTTAAAAGTCCAAACAGTCGATACAAACCGTTCAACATGCTCTCTATATTAAAATGTGCTTGAAGATAAAATTTTACATTTTTTTGAATTTATATACGATTTATTAAGTATTTTACAAAATTGTTATTTTTAAACAATTCTGGACCATTGAAAAATAATAGTTTTGTAAAATACTTATAAATAGTAAAAAAATAAAAAATGTAAAATAATAGTTTTGAACGGTTTGGATTTTGAAAATCACAAAACCGAATTGTTGTAAGATGTTGTAACTTACAAATGTTGTAAGTGGATCCCTCCTCTCTCTCTATATATAATGTTGGTATATTTTAATAATATAATAAAATCATTCACTGTTGTAATTCCCTTAAAAAAGCTTAAAGATTTTATCAAAATAAATAATGAATACATATTTTGTGAATCTAACTTTTAAGGAAATGAATTATATTTCCTTTCTTATATTGAATGACTTTGATTAAAGATGAAATTTCAAATTGATATCAGCTTTTAGATCAAATATTATGACTCTATACATCTTTTTTATGTTTGTTTACGTGTAGAAGTCTAAATTTATTTAGACACGTACTCTCCACATGTAAATTGTATCATCTTTCTTATTGATCAGATTTCTTTCTATTTTTGAAATGTCATTTAAGGAATTTTTGAATTGATTGATAATTGATTGGTCATGTCTTTGTTTCTATCTATTTTTTATATCATTTTAAGGAATGTTATTTGTCATGTAATATGTCATTTTATTTGAGATTATTTTTTTATGAAAATATGTCAAAAAGATAAAAACAATATATGTAATATAATATGTCGTTTAAGGAATGTTATTTACGTGTAGATATCATTTAAGAAATGTTATTTGTCATTTAGTCTAATTTTTTTATGAAAATATGTCAAGATATTTTTTATTATTTTATAATGTTCCTGATGTAACGCACGTGCAATACTAGTAATAATATATGAGAAAGAATCAGTTTTTAAAGAAAATACTTGATATAAAATAAATTTGTCTATATAGTAAAATATTTTGATAATCTTGTGTTAATAAAGAAATAAATAGTGTTAATATCATTGCCCAACTATGACCCCTTAATATTTTAAGAGATAAAAAAACTTGAATTGACTTCTAGATTTTCAAATATTTCTTAGTATTTTTTTAGTGCTTCCCAATTCTTATCCGCAATATTATTTTGATGTAACCTGAAGTATTTATTTATTCACACTTTCAACGAATGTATTTTGACGCTTTTAATTTATATTATATTTTTTTATTTTTTTAATGGGAGATATTTGTTCTTTCCAGGCCAGTGGTGGCCTCATTTTGGGTTCAATATTTAATTTTTGTGGAAACTTCATTTTTACTTCTCTCCATTATGTGACCTAACAGGAGGGATCTTGTTTTATTCAAAACGAAAAAAGAAAGAAAATAAAATAATAATGTATCTATAGCATCTAGATTTTTGCCAAATATAAATCCAGATGTATATAAAATTTATATTTTATTAATTACGCAATTTTTCTACAGGGCCCAATTTTATATCATTTATCCCTACAAAAGAATGGAAAATAAAATATTTAAACTATTTTTTTCCTTTTCTATTTCCTTTCAATTTAAAAAAAAAATAAGTTGCTTGTCCCACAAAAGCCCGAAATAAGTTATAATAAAGTATAATCAAACTATTTTATATCTAATGAAAACTATTCTGGAATATTGAAAAGAATTTGTACCATCTGGAATATTGAAGCAGAAAATTTAAATAAAAAGGAAAGCAGAACAAAAGAAGTATGTATTCTACACTCACAAATTAAATTACTGGCTGGCAGGAGAGAAGGGAAATTTTTTATTGGTAGAAATTAATAGAAAAGAAGAGAGAAATAGAAATAGTACATCAGTTCTTATATGAATAGAAAAATTGATAAAATATTTATCGATCCAAAAACTAGTTTGTTTTTTTTCCTTTTATTTTTTATAGTAAAATATAATTTTTTATAAAAATAGATAGAGTATCTTAAAATTTAGATATAATAGAAACATTCTATCTATTTTTGAAAACTTTTCATATTTTACTAGAAATCTAATATAAAAATTTCCTCCATCCATACATCAGATTTAAAAAAAAAACTAAGCTTGAATCAGTATAATTCGTACCGATTCAAACTTTTTGATCTTTAGGATCGGTAGGATTACCGATCTTTCTAATAATATAAGAATTGATGTACTCTTTCTATTTCTCTCTCTTCTTTTCTATTAATTTCTACCAATAAAAAATTTCCGGAGAGAAGTGTCTAAATCCAATACAAGAAATTTTTAGTGGGTAAATAATATCTTTCCGTTCCTTCCTTTGAATGAGAATCAATTCTCCGTTCCTTCCTTTGAATGAGAATCCATATCGTATGAGGTAACAGAATATTTATGTTTAGATTTTGACCGTCCGATCGTGTAGATTCTGATTGTACGGTCTGGATCCAAAGAAATGCCATTCATCCAATTCCATTGTGGCCCACGCGGTCGCCATCTACCTACCCCATACCCATTTCCACTTTCACTCCTAGCTTCCCTTATCTCTATCCCTCTCCCACCTGAATTCGAATCCTCTGAGATATCTCAAACTTTGAGTTTTATTTTGGGTAATTTCAACCGTTCAAATAGTTATGCACGGATCTCAAAGCAAAACTATTACTGGCCCCCGCGCTATCCCCGAAGAGGCACCGTACACGTCGGTCACGCAAAAGTTGAGATATCTCAGAGGATACGCAATCTCCATTATTTTATTCCCATCTCCTTTTCCTTTTCTCTCAACTACTAAATGACTCCGTGTGCCATACCTCTTCTCTTTAGCACTCCCCATTCAACTTCCACCATGTGCAGCGGTCCAAGAGAACACTCCCCCACACCGCCTTCACTCTCCGATCCATCACTCCTACTCGAATTCGCAGCCTCCGATGATCTCTCCTCACTTCGGCGATTGTCAGACAACCACCTCCCCTTGCTCTCTTTTTCTTCTCTGTGGTATGGGCCTTCCTCCCCCTCTCCCACCTACCACGTCTCCATGGAGCAACGTACTCCTCTCATGATTGCATCTTTGTACGGAAGTATCTCTGTAGTAAGCTTTATTGTTGCCTCCTTTCCGTCTGAAGCTACACGTGCTTCCTCTTCCGATGGCGTCACAGCGCTTCACCTCGCGGCCTGCGGCGGCGCTTCCACGGCCGCCGACGTCGTCTCCCTCTTGATCTCTGCTGGCGCTGATGTGGAATCTCTAGACTCCTCTGGATGCCGACCAGGTGACCTAATCCCAAGAAACCTACCTCATACCCTTGATAAGTCACTTCGCGCACTTCTCAAAGCAGCATCCGCCTCTCCTCCCTCGACCCCGCCTAAGAAAGTTCTCACAAGGGAAGACTCGAAAAAGGAATACCCGCTTGATCTTACCTTGCCAGACATAAAAACTGGGATATATAGTTCCGACGAATTTCGCATGTATGCTTTCAAGATTAAGCCTTGCTCTCGTGCCTACTCTCACGACTGGACAGAGTGCCCTTTCGTCCACCCTGGAGAGAACGCACGCCGAAGAGACCCACGCAAGTTCTTTTACAGTTGCGTGCCTTGCCCCGACTTCCGTAAAGGCACTTGTCATAAGGCTGATAACTGTGAGTATGCACATGGGGTGTTTGAGTCATGGCTCCACCCGGCGCAATACCGCACTAGATTGTGTAAAGATGAGGTCGGCTGCAAGCGTCGGATTTGTTTCTTCGCACACAAGCCAGAAGAGCTCCGATCAGTAAATCCTTCAGCGATTTCTGTCGAGTCATTTGGGTCACCGCGGGCTGGGTCCACCCTTGACATGGCAACTGCTACTGCTATGCTAATGATGCAACAGAATGGGACTGGTTCCCCAATTGCTTCTTCTCCTATGCCCACAAGGCTGAATACTCCAATTGGGGCAAGGGATTTTGATCTTGATATGGATTTGTTCAGTTTAGATCAGTATGCCCAGGCCCAGAAGCTGTTTGACAAAATGCCCAATACTCCACCTCAACGTGGAAACTGGGGCGCACCAACTGGTAACCTGAGCCTTGGTCTCAGCTCGTTTGCTTCTGTTGATGCAGGTTTATTATCTCAGCTCCAAGCCATATCTCTCAAGCAGAGTGTACCCGAATCCGAATTGCACCCGTCACAATTGTTCCCAGGCTATGAATCTAACCTCCCCTCTTCTCCAATGACAAGCCAGCTTAATGATTCTAGTCTGGACCACTCAATGGCAAGGGCCATCATGAACTCACGAGCAAATGCCTTTGCGAAGCGGAGTCAGAGCTTTTGTGACCGCCAGTCAAGCCTGGTAGCACGTCCATCCTCCCTTTCTGTCATGACCTCAGCTGCCACATCAGCAGCTGTTACCCCATCTGTTCTCTCCGATTGGGCATCACCGAGTGGTAAACTGGACTGGGGATTTCAAGGAGAGGAGCTCCAGAAGTTGAGAAAGTCGGCCTCTTTTGGAATTAGGAGCAACCAAACCGCACCCCATTAAGCAATTGGCACGAGAGGAGCCGGATCTTGCATGGGCTGCTCATGGGTCGGGTCTTCATAACACCGACCTGTTTGGCCCCTAGCCCGAGCAAGAGCCGACAGCCGCTTAAACTGGGCGGTCACTTGAGTCGTGTTTTTTTTAATAAGCTAACCGGTTCTTTCCTTCATTTTTTTGTATTCTTTCTTTTTTTATTTAATTTTACAAAAGTCGATTATTTATAGGAATCAAAGAAAGGCTGTGGTAGCTCATCTCAAGAGAATTGGAAAGAGTCCCCAAGGGAATTCTTGAGTGGATGAGCGACGGCTTTGCTGTTCTTAGTTTTTTTTTAATTCATATTCTCATGTATTAATTACATATATATAGGAGGGTTAAGTCAGAGAGGTTGGGTCATAGAAACCAGGTGGGTTTGATTTTAGTTTCTGGTGGGGAAGGAATGTAACATAGAGGAATAAGTTGATAACCGGTGGAGGAAATTTTATTCCTGTAAGATCATGTATAAGAGATTATTTATTTAATCATTGCCCCATATTTTTGTATGTTGTTAGCTAAGTTTTGTCTCTCTTCTTTATTTATCATTTTCTGTTTTCGTGTGAGATTTTGCACTTTTAAATGTTTGGATTCTGTGGAATAAAGAAAAATAGCTGTTTAGATTCGTGCGATTTTTCATTCATTGTGCAAAATTCACTAATATTTCTATGCACTAATATTGTGAAAAATAGCTGTTTAGATTCTGTGGAATAAATCCCAATTTCAGATGTTTCTATGAACTCAGGGATCTGAACATGGAGGTGGACGAATTGGCAAAGGCTGCACGAATACTAGGACCGTCAAGGTAATACGTACCAACACTGTTACCGGTACCTACTATTTTGATAAACTGTTCAATTTCACTTTTTATATAGCCTACCCAATTTCCACTTTTGCCCTTTCAATACTGGTACTGGTTTTAGTGGCTTTCTGGTACGGTTTTTCCCATTTTGCCCTTTCAATAGTGGTACTGCGTTCACTAGGTCTCTTGTACAGTTATCCTCTACTCACTGGTATTGTTTTGGTTTCACACAGTCTATGGTATGGCTACTGGATCTTGTTTTTACTGCCACTGGTAGGGGTACTTGTTTTTGGATCTGACTGGTACTGATTGCGCCTGACTGATGCACTTCCCTTACTGATACTTTTTTCCATGCACTGGTTTCTCTCTTGGTTGTACATTTTTTCTAATGCTGTAAAGTATGGGTTGGTACCTTATGTACAATATCTACTGTTTTGACTTTATTTATTTTTTCTTAGGTTTTATGGGTTGTTGTCTCTTTTATATATGAATATTTTTGTAATTTATAACATATACTGGTACTGCTTCTGTTTTTTCAAGTTTTTTCTTTTTTTCTTTTTGGTACTTTTTTGCTTTTGGTCCTTTTTTTGTATATATGTATGCATCATGTTTAAGGTAGCTGTAACATACTAGATGTACTGTAAGGTTAATTTCATTTCTGAGGGAGTTACCATAGTTTCAAGGCTGTGCTGAACTCCAGGGGATGGCAAGGATTAGCTTATGAAGAGGTACAGATGTAAAGGGCATCAAAAGCACCGACTGCTAATACAGCTGGTTTGGTTACAGGTTGGTACTGTTACTTCTAAGTATTTAATGAATGCCTATGGGCTACTTTGTCAAAAAAAAAAAAAAAAATGCAAATGCTTGCTGAGCCAACAAAACATAAAACACATTTTATGTAGGGATAATGTGATGGCACTACCTTAAATGCTTGCTGAGCCAACTGAGAATACTCGTGTAAAAAGGTTAGTGTATAACTCTACTTTCTATCTTGTTGATGGCACTACCTTAAATTCAAAAAAGAAACTATAAAAAGTAAGTCCCATATAAACTATGAAAATGAAGTTTCAAAATTTCATCTTACCAGATTGAAAATGTGTTTTAAAATCTGAATTGGTTGACATTATATTCTTCTGTCTCTTTACTAAAAGTGGATTCAATTTCTATTTTCTAACAAAAGCTACTTTTCCCTAGCAAAATATGCTTTTGGTACAATATTTTGGCTTCGACCTCTGCACGCTCATGCTGTCTAAGGAAAAGCAAACTACTCAGCAGAATACATGGTGGAGACTGAACTACTTTTCATAACAAGATCATGACCTCTGCTTTAGTGAACCTTTATTGCAAGAATATGCATGTATTCTATACAGTGGAATTCATTACATTTGGATTTTGCACAATTTTTTAGGGGCTTAGTGCGGATTAATATTCCACTTAAGCGCTAATGCTCCATTTTATGTACCAATCACTTTTTCCTTTCTGAAATGGAATTATAGAAGAAGACTATCCTTACACTGTTACACAAAACGATTGGGATTTTTAAAAGATAGCATCAACTTTATATCTGATATAAAAAATAAATAAACATGCACATTTAAGAAATTACAAGTTCTGTAGCTCAATTATATAGAGCTTTAATTAGTATTTTACATGAGAATCAGATTTTAGTTTAGTAGCAAAAGAATAATATTTTTAGTGTAAGAGGTCACATGTTTGAAATTCAAATGAAAATCTTTTAAGAATATCAAAATTTATATGAGGGATCAGGTACTAGTACCACTGGGATGGCAACTGGTATTAGTACCAATGGTACGGTAGTATCAGCATATGAATTGGTCTGCTAAGTTTGGTTTAGAGGTCAAATTGTTGTAAATTCTTAGTTAGTCAGGGGGCTGGATGTAATTTTGTTTTTTTGAAGTATGCTTGCTGGGCTTGGGATTGCTTGATGTTGTTTGTATTCTGTTACGGTTGTGAGGTATACTGGTTTCATGAGATGTATTATTTTTGCATTTTAATATATGATTTGGTAGCTCCCACAAAGGTTTTAAAAAAGAGAGAGAGGAGGCATGTGCGAAGCTTTAAAAAGAGAGAGAGAAGAGATGGGGGGATGAAAGGTTAAGAACTGGTCTGTTTTTCTTATTTTGTTAAGGGTATTTTCCTCATTTTATTTTAAAGTAATATAAATTATTAGTTCGGTAACTTTCAAAAGAGATTAATGCACATGTAATAATCTCAAGGGTAAATAAGAAAGAATTTCAAGAGCTAGAGGTCATACATGAAATATTGAACTCTAGAGAGAGAAAAAAGAAAATTAAGAATAGTTGAAAGGTACCTTAAAAATTAATCCAATTATTATTCACAAATTATAATTCCTGTATTTAGTTGGTAATATGGAATATGTTTCATTTTTTCTGGCTTATGCTTCGTATCTTACCTGATATACTTGAAATTTGTTTCTAGAATTCTCCAAATGGATCTTTTGTTTTGCTCCATGCATGCGCATAGAGTGGGAAAAATGGCACGGCGGAGCTGGCTCCGTCACGTTACGGCACGGTTACGGCATGAAACGGCACGGCACGCGTGTCAGTTACGTGTCGTGACTCGCGTGTCCCGTATCGTGACCATTTGCGTGCCGTGTCCATCTTTTGAAACTTTGGCACGGCACGACACGGCACGTAATCACACGAGTCACGTGTAATTAGGACCATTAGATATTGATAATTTATTACATTATAATTGTTAGTGCTTCACAATTCAAAATTCAAAAAACAAATTGAACAATTCAATCATTATATAAACATAATCATAGAGTCAAGCTCTAGGACACCAACTCCATCAGTTTTAGACATTCAAATAACTTCCAGAAATTTTTTGATGTTCACAAATATTTTATATGGCTTTTCTGATCTCCCAGAAAGTTCATATGAATTTTCTGAATCTCCAGATATAATGTACGAATTTTCTGTGCATTCAGATAATTAATATGAATTTTCTGTGAATTTTCTTAAATTAATTTAATGTCTAAAATCTAAAGGCATCTCTGTGATTTTCAGGATTTTAAGGGGCTTCTATATAAAATTCTCCAAGGACTTTTTTTGCAAAATGGTTCTTTTATGAATTGGCTTAGGGCTGGGCAAAATTGTTCAAACTCGTAACTCGCTCATTTACAGCTCGCTTTAACTCGCTCATTTACAACTCGAGTCAGTTCCAACTTGAGTTGGCTGACTCGTTTAATAAATGAGCTGAGTTTGAGCTTACCCCAACTCGCTCATTTATAACTCGGGTTACATAGAATTGGTTATAATAAATTCCATAAATTGTTTTTGTTAAGCTGCTGTATGAAAAATTGTTGGTGCTTATGTACTAAGTTGTTGTATGAAAAATTATTGGATACTGATAAATTCTTTTACAAGTAGTATATAATTAACTAGTTAAACGAGTTATAAACGAGTTGTGAGCTAACTCGAGTTGATAACAAGCTGAGTTCGAGTTGGCTCTACAACTCGTTATTACCATCCCAACTCGAGTTGACTCGCTCATTTATTTATCAATTAAATTTACATTAAATGTTTATTAAAGTTTAGTGGATGGAAATGTAAAAAAGTACCACTAACTCAAAATATTTTTAAATATATAATTTTAGAAAAAAAATATAATAATTATAAAATTATGTCACATCCTAAAGTTTGCCTTGCACTACTGGATATCCTAGCTCCTGTCCTGCTTCCAACACTTTGACAGTTCTAAAAACTTTGAACGCATCAATATCAAGTAATTGAGAAAATTCTTCACCAAATAGTGTCATAAAAGACTAGTTTGTAGTAGTCAGAAGATCATGTAAGAACTAGGAGCAAAGTTTTAAAATAACAAATTGTCAAGCTACAACAAATATAGCTGACCAGGTTTTTATTTCCTAATTTAGAAAGACTATGGAAATTGAGGAATTAAATGAACGAAAATGGTGTGTTAGTGCACTTATTTTTGCAATAATTAATATTGATACTATTAAGGATAATATTAAGCAATTTGGAGGATATATTGAGGTTATATGGGTAAAAATTCAAATTGAACTTTGGATAGAAAAATATTCAAATAGTGAAAATTTTAATTGATATATTTTAGAACTTGGTGAACCTAAGAACACACTCTAGTTCTACTTTTTTCAGTCATATACTAAATTAAGGATAAATTCTAAATCCAACGGTGAAAACGGAGTGAGAAATAACTTTCTCAGTGCAGAATTTCATTTCAGTTTGTTTGTGAATTTTCAATAATCCAAGTTTAGAAATTAAATTAATTCCCACAATATAAAAACTTCTAATTTTATTTTTGAAAAAAATCTTTTAAATTAAAAAAAAATACTTTACGTAATGTACAAGCACTTGAATGCAAATGGAACGAATACAAATTAATGAGATTCAAAACGGACGACCAATAAAAGAAATCAAGTATAAATGGTTCCTAAACAATTCCTTCTTGGTGTGGTAAACCACACATAACAAAACAAATGACCAACCGAAAACCCACATTTGTCTTACAACATATATATCCACTTCTGTTGTGTTAGGGTATGTTTGGTTGTAAAAAAATAGCTAGAATAGCTAAATTAAGAATAACTATTGTTTGTCTTATTAAAATAGTCAAATCTCAAAACTCTTAGAAATAACTTATTCTAATAAGACAAAAAGTTTGAATTCACTGTTCTAGCTATTCTAATCCAACTAAACACCTAATAAGCTATTCCGAATAGCCTAACCTCAAGAACAGCCTAAAACATTTCATATTTGGTTTGGTTTCTAAACAAATCAGAAAATTTGGATTCATTAAATTTCACATATTATACACAATACAATGGTTTACAAATTTACCAAATTATGGTCATGAGCGAACAAACAAATCCAAACAAAAAAAAAAAAAAAATCTTTTAGTCCAACTTAATGGGCAGCGAAAGGGGTCGCTCACCTAATTAGATTTGCAAACGGATCAGATACGAATTGGATAGTGATAAAATCATATTTGTATATGTATTTATTTTTTGGATACAACATACAGATCGGATATTAAACATATGCAAATACGGATCAGAAATTAAAAGAATACGAATACAACAATAGAATATTAAACAGATACGAATATAAATACTGATATAATTCAGATAAGTTAACATTTTTGAGTGAGGCTATGGTGCTATGCATAGCACGGATGGCTAGTGTACTACGGCTCAATATGGTACTTTTTAAAATCCTAACGGTCGATCCGACCGTTCAATGTGATAACCATATGAATATGTACTTGCAAACTAAATTTTATATTTTTTCGAATTTTTTTACTATTTTTTCAAATAGGTAGAATTTTGATGGTCCAGAATTTTCAAAAAACACTGATTTTTCTACCTATCTGAAAAAATAGTAAAAAAATTCGAAAAAATATAAAATTTAGTTTGCAAGTACATATTCATATGGATATCACATTGAATGGTCGGATCGACCGTTAGGATTTTAAAAAGTACCATATTGAGCCGTAGTACACTAGCCATTGGTGCTATGCATAGCACCATAGCCTCACTCAACATTTTTTATTTACATTTCTGTCTTCTACATTTCTCCTTTTAATAAGCATGCTCAGTTTGTTTTTCTTTAAATAACCTAGCTATCATCTCTAGCTACTTTGAACTGATTCTCTACTCTCTTTAATTAGAAGATAACTAGAATCATGTTTATATTTAATTCATGAACATAATTACAGTATCAGTATCAGTATCAGGTCATAACAACAATTTTCTTATACTTGATGCACTGGATACATTAGTCTTGGCACTGATACCTTTAATCTCACAACGTCATCAGAAAACAATTAAAATGGCCTCATCTAAACTTTCCAATACAGGGTTAGTAAAAATACAAATAGGATGTGATTTACTTAGAATTAACATGGAAATGCAGAATATTTTCCAAAGACTTAAAATTAACCTAGATTTAATTTTACGTTGTATATATGTTGTATAATTAACATGGAGATGCAAACAAACACATGGGACCTATCTGTCCTTGTCATTTTTTTTTTTTAGCAAAATTGATCTAGTACCTCACTAATAAGAACAAATCAAAATAATGTACCTTAGCAAGAGAATTTCTTCGACCAATCGTCTAACATAATTAAGAAGGAAAGTCTATCCGGTGAGATAATGTCGCCAAACAACTCTTGACGTACGATTTTTAGCAAGAGAAATACGACGATTTTTAATCTATACGGTTTAAATTTTGAATAATTATATGGATCCCCCCTCTTGAATCCCTGTATATATATTCCCCATTTTTTCCAGTTTCTGCACTTGTCCCCATGTCAACCTTCATATATAGATATAAATACTTAAAAAATAAGATATTAATACTTAGATGGGTAACTTGATATATATGATCATCCTTCAATTGTCCTGGCATCAACCTTCCTCTAATGAAGTAGCAGGGACTTCACATCCCCACATCAACCTTCCCCAATCATCCCCACGTCAACCTTTCTCTAATAAAAATAGTTGATCTCATAGGCATAAATAATTCAATGCATCGGTATAAATACTTGCAATAATTGATATTAATACTTTCAAACGTCATCCAGTATCATATGTAAAAAAATACTTGCAAGTATATAGCTATAAATACTTGCACGTCGAGGTATAAATACTTGCGTGACAATGAGCTTGAAAATACTTCATCATGGATCTCATTTGAAAGAGAGAATCGCGTAGAAAATGTTCGTACTTTTAGATTCGCAAAATTTTTCCTCACAGATGATCAGAAATATGGACGAGATTAAACGGGAAAAACAACCCACCTCTAAGAATGTGTATGCCCCTCATGTAGTTTGCGTAATTTGGTTAGAGAGGTAATTATTTACTTAAAAATTATTCACCTCGTGAGTATAAATATTTTCATACATAAGATTAAATAATTGAGAATATCAATATTAACACTTTTAGAAAAAAAATTCCAGCGCTTGAATTTTTGTGAGAATTTTAGTGCGGTACTGTTATCACTTCCTTAAATTTTACCTAGTTATTAATATGAAGTGTCGTCATCTTAATTTCACCCTTGAACGTACGTCGGATCAAACAAGTCTATCCAAGCGATGTCATCATTAAATACTATAAACTCTTTCCAAACATATCACTGACCATGATCTATGTCTATATAGTACCTGAGCAAGCATGGGCTTATCTACTTAAAAGAAAATATATCGTTACAAGAAAATCAACAATGGATCAGAAAGAAACTCTAGTGACCGAGTTACCCCACATAGTATTTCTCACAAGCCCCGGCATGGGTCACCTTATTCCGTTTGCGGAGCTGGCAACACGGCTCGTGAGCCACCACGGCTTCTCCGCCACCTTTCTCACCTTCACAAACTTCTCTTCCCCCACACAAACCAATCTGCTTGCCACCCTCCATCCCAATATATCCTCTGTTTCCCTTCCATTAATCCCCTTAGATGACATTCCAACCGACGCCCATATTGTGGCTATCCTCACCGCCTTATTCACCCGCTCGGTTCCACACGTGCGTGATGCTCTTGTCTCCCTTAAAAAGACGACCCGCCTTGCCGTCTTTGTTCCCGACCTCTTTGGCACCAACTTACTTCCCGTGGCAAATGAGCTTTCTGTCCCGCACTATGTATTTTTCACCTCCCCTTGCATGACACTTCTTTTCGATTTGCACCTCCCGTCTCTTCACACGAGCACCACTTGCGAATACCGTGACCTCCCAGAACCGTTTCTCCTCCCGGGATGCCTCCCACTCCCTGGAAAGGATTTCATAGAACCTGTTATGGACCGCAAAAGTGAAACGTATTCATCAATGCTTCAAGTGATGAAATGGCATACAAGTGCACAAGGATTTCTCGTGAATAGTTTCGAGATGATGGAACCTGGTCCTTCAAAAGCTCTAAACAATGATAAGAAGTATCCGGCAGTATACTTGGTAGGGCCTTTCATACGGTCGGGCTTAGATGAGGGGGATGAATTAGGCTGCTTAGAATGGCTGGATCAACAGCCAAATGATTCCGTCTTGTTCATCTCATTTGGGAGTGGTGGAACCCTATCAATGAAACAAACGACGGAGCTTGCATTTGGCCTAGAAGCGAGTGGGCATAGATTTTTATGGGTGGTCCGTTGCCCGAGCGACAGTGATAAAAGTGCTACTTACTTCAATGTAGAAAGCCCAGATGATCCTCAAAACTACTTACCGGAGGGCTTCATAAAGCGAAACAAGAACAAAGGCATGGTAGTTCCGTCATGGGCCCCTCAGGTAAAGATTCTATCACACAAGGCGACCGGTGGGTTTCTGTCACATTGTGGGTGGAACTCGACGCTGGAAAGTGTGTGTCATGGTGTGCCTTTGATTGCATGGCCATTGTATGCAGAGCAAAGGATGAATGCGTTAATGTTGGTGGATGGGGCAGAGATTGCAGTAAGGCCAGTGGAACTGGAGGACGGAGTGGTGGAGAGAGGAGAGGTCGCGAGGATCGTGTGTGAGCTGATGGATGGAGAGAGAGGAAAGGTGGCGAGGTGCAAGGTTAAGGAACTGCAAGAGGCTGCAAAAAGTGCATTGTCGCCGGAGGGATCTTCGCATTTGGCTCTGACAAAAGTCGCTAACGAGTGGAAGGTTGCAATTAAAGAATCCATTTGTTAAGAGAATTTGATCGTAAACTGTCTTATACTCGTATTATATGTAATTTGTATTGGATTCAGATTTTGTCGGAAATGATATACATAATTGAGGAGGGATCCAATTACATCTTTTTTGGTGACACATCATGACACTGTTTTTTTTATAGATTAATTTTGTGATTTTAAAATTCAAATAGTCGATCTGAACCGTGCAACATGATCATCATATTAAAATGTGCTTGGAGATCAAATTTTATATTTTTTTGAATTTTTTTACTATTTATTAAGATGGTTACAAAATCGATGTTTTTCAATGGTCTGAAAACAACGATTTTGTAACCATCTTAATAAATAGTAAAAAAATTCAAAAAAAATGTAAAATTTGATTTTCAAGCACATTTTAATATATCCATCATGTTGAACGGTTTGGATCAACTATTTGAACTTTGAAAATGGTAGGCGTCAAAGTGTGTCACCAAAAAAAGGTGTAATTTGATCCCTCCTCTACATAATTAATGTTTCAATGCAACTTGCTGGAATTTTCTATGACATGCAAAGTGTTTGATCAGGTGGTAATGTCTGATCGAACCAAAAGTTATTTTCAGTACATGAATCTCATATCTAAATTTAATTTTATTGTAATCGTCCCAGATATAGGTGACATAAGAGGGCATGACGATTAATTCCTTTATAATTGTTCTCACTAAAACAAAAATTGTCATTAAATTTATGCATTAACAAGTTACAATTAATATCAGAAAATTTTTTGGTTTTTTTTAAAAGTTGAAAAAGTACATTTTCGGTTAATTGACAAAAAAAATTTATTCCCGAAAATAAAAATACGGGTCTATTGGAAAGGAAAAAAAAGCAAGTATAGATTTACAGTTGCATTCTCTTTAATTAATTTCAGAGTGGAGTGCTGTGATGAGTAAATTCAAATGGTATGAGAAATTGTTTTTGTGAAGATTTAAATCAAACCAAACAAAATTTTTAAATCTATCTTTAAAAAACTTCAAAAAATTAACAAAAAAATATATTTATTTTTATGATTAATATCCTATTTCTATTTTTGTTTAACCAAACAAACCGAAATTTACTTCGGTTTGTTCGGTTCAGTTCTTATTTGGTTCTTATTCTAGTTTGGTTCGGTCTGGTTTAATTTTTAAAAACCGAATAAAACTTTAATTTGGTCCGAACTGAACCGATGAACCCCTACGGAATCACCAAAATAACTGATCCTTTTTATTATTTTTTTATTTGATGATGAGGCCTGGCCTGGCCCGGCCCGTTTGATCTAAGATGCTAAAGGGCTGGATATCAGGAGGGGTATTTTCGACTGGAGATGTATCCACCTGCTTAGAACTAAAACCCTAACCCTAACCCTTTTTCTCTTTTAAATACCTCCGCCATTCTCTTCCATTCTCCGCCGTGAGCAACAATCAAAAGTCGTAAGTAAATCGATTCCTCTCTTCTCTCTATTGTTTTGATTTGTATGTAAAACTGGTTTTTACAAGGCTTATGATGATTAGATCCGAGAGGATCTTAGCGGATTTCAGAGAGCCTCTTTGAGTCGATGATCTGAATCTAGTTGTTACACACACTGAGGCCTTCTTTTGTGTAATTTTGTTCTTAATTTGATTTGATTTTTGATTGAAATGCGGTGCTATGATGATTTTAAAATTGGTTTGGCGAGAGGCTATCAGCCGTGAGCTTAAAACCAAAAAACGACTTCTCCTTCTTCTGAGCCCCCAATTTTTCATATATTTGTGTTCTTTGATGTACACAAATTCCAGTTTATGCATGAAAAGAGTTGAAATTTGATAGAAATGTAGATTTTTTAAGAAGGTTTTTGAAATTGAAATTAAATTTTTTCTTAACTGTACTCCAATTTAAATGTGTTTGAGAGGTATTTGAAAATGATGCAATATGTATCCAGAGGTTGTTTCTGATGAGATTGCCATCTCATAAGCTGGAAAATCTGCACGTCAGTCTGATTCAATACCTCTTTCCACTGAAATTTATATTAAATTCTATTTAAACACCGGTTAAATTCTTTTTTGATGTAAAAGGATGGGAATTTTCAATTTTGGGTATCTGAAGAAGTAGAGCTGAGTATGGTATGCTTCATGTTGTCAATTTGCTTCAATATTTGGGTATTTAACTGAGATGCATTTTCAAGGAAAAAAGGTCATACCAGTATCTGTCATCATGACCCAGAAAATTAGGGTTGACTTTGGTTGCTCAAATTACCACTTGAATAAGAAAGAGGATTGGAATATTTAGAGATAAATTCGTGTTATTTGTAAGTAACACATTCTTTCTTTTCAAAAAAAATACTTTTAGAACATGGATGTAAAATTATGATAAACTAAATGGGGTATTTATTGAAGTAGAGGTGATTATGGTTTGCTTCATGTTGTCAATTTGCTTCAGTTTTTGGGTATTTAACTGAAGAGTCGTGCCATTATATGTCAGGACCTATAAAATTAGAGCCTGACTTTGATTGGTCAAATTTCCTCTTAAAAAAATAGAAATATTTAGAAATAAATTCGTGTTCTTTGTAATTTAAACATTCTTCTGAGCCCGCAATTTAGATATAAAACGACTTCTACTTCTGAGCCCCCAATTTTTTCTTCTATTTGTGTTTTTTGATATCCTAAAAATCCAGGTTTTTCATGTAAAGGTTTCAATTTAATGCAATTGTAGGATGTGTTAGCAAATTTTAGGATTTTGTTTTTTAATTTTTCAAATTTTTTTCTTGTATGTATTTTGGTTGTTAATTGGTACTATTCAGTCATTAAAATATATTTGAGAGGTTTTTGAAAATGATGCAATATGTATCCAGAGGTTGTTTCTGATGAGATTGCCATCTCATAAGCTGGAAAATCTGCACGTCAGTCTGATTCAATACCTCTTTCCACTCAAATTTGTATTCAATTCTGTTTTAACACTGGTTAAATTCTGAATTTAGCTCTTTTTGATGTAAAATGGCGGGAATTTCAATTTTGGGTATTTAATGAAGTAAAGCTGTGGTTTGCTTCAGGTTGTCAGTTTGCTTCAATATTTGGGTATTTAACTGAGACACATTTTCTAGAAATAAAAGGCCATACCAGTATCTGTCATGACCCAGAAATTTAGGATTGACTTTGATTCCTCAAATTACCACTTAAAAAAAGAGAATGGAAATATTTAGAGATAAATTCGTGTTATTTGTAATTAACACATCTTGCTTTTTCAAAAAACTTTTGAGGACATGGATGTAAAATTATGAAAAACTAAATGGGTCTTTATTGAAGTAAAGCTGATTATGGTTTGCTTCGTGTTGTCAATTTGCTTCATTTTTTTGAGTCATTATAACATGAAGCAACATGAAGCAACCTACAAGAAGGCTGGTACCAGCATTATACCATGAAAAGAAATATTTTTTAGAGCACCCAACTTTTAGATCGAGAATTTTAAATAGTTGAAAAATGGTTTATGTTTTGAGATTACAGAAAAAGCAAAATATAACAAGGATTTTAAAACTAAACTCGTTATTAGAGAATTTGCAAAGAGAACGAAGGAATGAAAGCTTATCAAAGTGGATGTAAAAAAAAAACTTTTATATCAATGAATGAGGGCTTCATCCTCATTTTTCCAAAAAAAAAAAAAATCCGAAATATTGCCCAATTATTTGGGAATTAATTGCATGTGTTGTTACATAGTGACAATTAAATTGTTTAGGTTTGGTTCGGTGGATTAAAAATTTGTGATTTGGAAATGATTCGGTCTAACAAAGGAGTAAAAAAAAAACCAAAAAAAAAAATGAAAAAGAAAATGAAAAAAATTTGGCTTTTTTTGCGTTTTACTCGCAAATAATTCATAAAAAATGTTTCATACGGGTTTTTTATTTACGGATAATTCGTATAATATGTTTTATTGCGTTTTATTCACTAAGGCCATGGAAATTTAACATTTTTTGGAATTTTTTTACTATTTATTAAACTGATTTGAAAATCGCTGTTTTTATTAAATTTTTACAGCATTGAAAAACATCGGTTTTCAAACTAGCTTAATAAATAGTAAAAAAACTTCAAAAAATGTAAAATTTGGTCTTCAAGCACATTTTAATATAGATTGAATATCTATTGGTTTGGATTTGTTGTTTGAATTTTGAAAATTGGAGAACTAAATCGTTTGTTCCATAATCATAGAAAAAACGTTTTGAGTTTAGCCAATCTCTCTCTCTCTTTCTCAATATATATATATATATATATAGATGGGCTATTGTACTTTGCAAAGTAAAGCCATCGTTTTACTTCGACTTACTTTTAGATTTTCAAAGTCCAAAACGTCGATCCGACCGTTCAAGTTGATCTACATATTGAAATGTGCTTGCAGACCAAATTTTACATTTTTTGGAATTTTTTTACTATTTATTAAGCTATTTTGAAAATTGCTGATCACATGGTCCAGAATTTTGTTGCACTGTTTTTTCTGGACCATGTGATCAGCAATTTTCAAAGTGGCTTAATAAATAGTAAAAAAATTCCAAAAAATGTAAAATTTGGTCTGTAAGCACATTTCAATATATAGATCAACTTGAACGGTCGGATCGACGTTTTGGACTTTAAAAATCCAAAAAGTAAGCTGAAGTAAAACGATGGCTTTACTTTGCAAAGCACAATAGCCCATCTCTCTCTCTCTCTCTCTCTCTCTCTCTCTCTATATATATATATATATATATGTGAGTGGCTACTCTACTTACATAAGCATACGAAGGCATATGCTTATAAGTCGTTTTTGTGTTTTAATTTGTCCAAATAGTCGATCTGAAGTACTCAACATGTTCTCCATATTAGAATGTGCTTGGAGACCAAATTTTATATTTTTTGAAATTTTTTTACTATTTTTTTTGAATTTTTCAAAACAGTGTTTTAATATGACAAAAAAATAATAATAAAAAAAAAAAATCTGAAAACACAGTTTTGAAAAATTCTAAATAAATAGTAAAAAATTTCCAAAAAAAATGTAAAATTTGGTCTCCAAGCACATTCTAATATGGAGAATATATTAAGCGCTTCAAATTGACTATTTGAACTTTGAAAATGTAAAAATGAATATGTCCTCATATGCTTATGGAAGTAAAGTAGCCATCCTCTATATATATATGGTCCGGCTAATTTGCTGCCGGCAGCATTTTAGCCGGAGGTGCTGCCGCCCAAACCGCTGTTTTGTGATGTCCAAACAACAAATTCAAACCGTTAGATGTTTAATCTATATTATAATCTACTTGGAGACCAAATTTTACATTTTTTGGAATTTTTTTACTATTTTTAAAGCTGGGTTGAAAACCGCTGTTTTCAGTAAATTTCTGCAGCGTTAAAAACAGCGGTTTTCAACCCAGCTTTAAAAATAGTAAAAAAATTCCAAAAAATGTAAAATTTGGTCTCCAAGTAGATTATAATATAGATTAAACATCTAACGGTTTGAATTTGTTGTTTGGACATCACAAAACAGCGGTTTGGGCGGCAGCACCTCCGGCTAAAATGCTGCCGGCAGCAAATTAGCCGGACCCTATATATATATATATATATATAAATTTTAACTAACACAGGACAAATAGACGGCCTCAAGCTTTTCACCCAAATCGAACTACTATTTTGACCAATATAATGTACCTGGTAAATATTTTCCTTTTAGGAATCTCTGGTTGTATACTCTTCCTGTCTTCAATTTTTTGGGCATTAATTTCTTGAGAAGTTGCTATACTCAAAAGTGTTTTCATATGAAACAGTTCCATGCCCAGAAGGAGAGAGCAGGAAGCATTCGAGTATATTTTATTTTTTATTTTGATGGGGATGAAGAAGAAAACAGCCAGCATGTCTCGGCCCCACAGGAGACGTTCGAATCGACTGTTAAAAAATTGAACTATTGCAGGCCATACTAACCGATCCTCCTCGAGCAGGTGACCAACAAGTTCATACATAATAAACCAAAATCATTAATTGTATTTCTTTTCATTTTAACTTGATTATAAAGTGCTGACTGTTTTTTTCTTCTTCTAGAATTTCCTCGATTTTCTTTTGAATGTAGATAATTTACAATTTGAGAAGATTACAGAGATTTTGGAGATCAAAGCGGATAAAGTTGCACCAGAAGAATCAGAATCGTCATCTCAGGTGCCTCTCTAGTAGGGGCGGACCCATGAAGGCTCAGGGGTAGACACTTGTCTACTCCTGGATTTAAATTTTTTTTGAGACCCAGTATATTTTTATTCCTGTGTCTACCATTGGTTTAATATTGTGCCTACCCCTGACTCAAAATAATAGATCTGCTGCTCTGATTAATTCATTAGCCAAGTCTGCTGCTTTGATTAATTCATTGTGCCTACCCCTGATGAAATTCCTGAATCCGCCCCTGCTCTCTAGAAATCTCTAAAACTTACTTTTCAATAATATAATATTTGTGGCATTATGCACATGATCTCTGATTAATGTGCATTGTTTCATGTTAAAATAAGGCTGCTCACAGGAAGAATGAAGAGGAAGGAGATGAAGCAGAGAACAATTTCAGAACCTCCCATAGTGATTTGGAGCCGTGAGCTTTAAACCATAAATCGACTTTTCCTTCTTCAAGCCCCCAATATTTCTTCTATTTGTGTTCTTTGGTGCTCTAAAAACCCAGTTTATGCATGTAAAATTGAAATTTGGTAGAAATGTAGATGTTTTTAAAAGCTTTTTGGCTTTTAGGATGTGTTTTCAAGTTTCATAAAAGAGCTGTTTATACTGGCTGCTTATTTTTCAAACCAGTTTTTTTTTTTTTTAAAATTCAATCAAAATGTAGTTGAGAGGTATTTGAAAATGATGCAATATGTATCCAGGGGTTGTTTCTGATGAGATTGCCATCTCAAAAGCTGGAAAATCTGCACGTCAGTCTGATTCAATACCTCTTTCCATTCAAATTTGTCTTAAAACTAAATTTGTTTTTAGAGAATTTGCAAAGAGAATGAAGGAATGGAAATTTATCAAAGTAGATCTAAACAAAAAAAAAAACATTTTAATATGAAACTTTCTATCACGGTTCGATTTACAAGCTTGTTACTTGAGATTTACAAGTTTGTTGCTTGAGGGTACCAAAAATACTTGAGAATCACCAATTGAGTACCCATATACTAAAAAATGAATCGCTTAATTTAGTACCAAAAATACTAAAAAATAAATCGTTCTTCAAGGAGAATTGGTAAAAACGGCCAGAAAGTATTAAAAAATAGCTCTAAAGAGGCCTTAGGAGATATTGAATCTCTCAATATCACAGTAACTCCTCTGCAAGGCATCTGATTATAATACCATGGCAACTAACATATTGGCAACATTCAATTTTCTTTCAACAATTACAATTATTACCAAAGATAAACATCTCCTAATTGGTTGAGATTGAGAGCAATCCATTCCAACTCAAAGCTCGATCTCACATTTTGAAGCTTTATAGTAACCTCTTGCTTGACCTTTCCATTGATCACATTTATAGCGTTATCTTTGACAACTGCATTGCCATTTCTCTACTTAAATATCATCTTTGACAAAGTGCATTGTTATTTTTATTTTTTTAATGATAATGACGAATAAAATGGGTACTTCATAAATTTAAAATGAGATTGAATAGAAAATATATTAAAATGGATAAATTTGTGAAATTTTGAAGTTTAAAAGGGTAAATATGATATTATGAATTTTAGAGGAGGGAATAGAGAATCCCGACATTTTTATTAATACCCTAAGTCCATTAAAAATTATTAAAATTACCCACGGTCCCAAATCTTTATTAAAAATACCCATACCGGCCAATTATTGGCCGGTACCGATTAAATAGCCCAACCGGCCAATAATTGGCCGGTTCCGTGATATATATATATATTTTTTTAATTTTTTTTTTTTGCCGAACCGGCCAATTATTGGCCGGTTCCGTAATTTTTTTTTTTTTTTTTTTAGAGAAAAATTGCTAAAATGCTGAAATGAAATCTAACACAAAAAAATTGAATTGTTTTTTTAAATATTTGTTATGAATAATTTTTGTTGTAAGTTTATTTGAATTAGGGAAATGCTGTTGTGCATTCCATTTGGGTAATTCTAGTACATCTTATAACATTTACGATATGTATATATTTAAAAAAAATATTATTCAAAATTTAGATATGTTCTGAATTATTTAAATAGTACTTGTATCAAATTTCCGAGATTTTTATTTTTACCCCAAAAAAAATATTTTAATATAAATAACCAAGTTTTAAAAAAAATTAAATTTATACCCAAACCGTAAATAATATTTACGGTTTGAATTCTGATTTTTTTTTTTTTTTTTAGAGAAAAATTACGGTTTGAAAAGGACTGTCCGAGATGCGTGGAGATAAAAGAATATTATCGGTTCGAAATATTAGTTTAGTTTGTGTTTGGAGATTATGTTGTTCAGTTGATTTGGAATTTAAAATATGTTTGAATAAGCTAGAGGTTTGTATGAATTGTTAAGTTAAAGTGCATCCGAGTTCTACTTTGCACCTCTGTTTAACATAGCAAAGCAACTTCAAAAATCATGAAAATTTGCCGACATGCAGTCTTGACTTCGTAGAACAGGACTGTCAAGTTTCATGCAAAATCTCAAAACAGATAGTGAGATATCATCTCTCAAAAATTGCTCGAAATGCTGAGTAGGGCTCGGACGCACAACTTCAGCATTTCGAGCAATTTTTGAGAGATGATATCTCACGATCTGTTTTGAGATTTTGCATGAAACTTCACAGTCCTGTTCTACGAAGTCAAGAATGCATGTCGGCAAATTTTCATGATTTTTGAAGTTGCCTTGATATGTTAACCAGAGGTGCTGAGTAGGGCTCGGACGCACACCTTCAGCATTTCGAGCAATTTTTGAGAGATGATATCTCACGGTCTGTTTTGAGATTTTGCATGAAACTTCACAGTCCTGTTCTAAGAAGTCAAGAATGCATGTCGGCAAATTTTCATGATTTTTGAAGTTGCCTTGATATGTTAACCAGAGGTGCTGAGTAGGGCTCGGACGCACACCTTCAGCATTTCGAGCAATTTTTGAGAGATGATATCTCACGGTCTGTTTTGAGATTTTGCATGAAACTTCACAGTCCTGTTCTACGAAGTCAAGAATGCATGTCGGCAAATTTTCATGATTTTTGAAGTTGCCTTGATATGTTAACCAGAGGTGCTGAGTAGGGCTCGGACGCACACCTTCAGCATTTCGAGCAATTTTTAAGAGATGATATCTCACGGTCTGTTTTGAGATTTTGCATGAAACTTCACAGTCCTGTTCTACGAAGTCAAGAATGTATGTCGGCAAATTTTCATGATTTTTGAAGTTGCCTTGATATGTTAAAACCGTATTTATACTTATCGTATTGTTGTTCTTAATTTTATTATGTTTTGAGTTTTTTTTGTGTTTTATATATATATATTTATATTAAAATATATTTTTTTTGGGGTAAAAATAAAAATCTCGGATCAAATTTTATTGAGTCAATTTTAAATTTGATTGGTCATTCATCATATTGCCATGAAAACTGTACTGTTAAATTTTTTTTTATATTTTTTTTATGGAAGGCTATACGCTTTTCAAATCGACCCAAATGTGATACACTTGCTATTTAAGAATTAAAAAAAATACATCTACAATTTTAATCTTTTAATTTAAATAATAATTTTCAAATATATCTACTATAAACATCAATGGTGTTGCTTGATATATAGATAAATTTATAGCAATTTTTCTCTAAAAAAAAAAAAAAAAAAAAAAAATTATGGAACCGGCCAATAATTGGCCGGTTCGGCAAAAAAAAAAATTTAAAAAAAAAAAAAATCACGGAACTGGCCAATTATTGGCCGGTTGGGCTATTTAATCGGTACCGGCCAATAATTGGCCGGTATGGGTATTTTTAATAAAAATTTGGGACCGTGGGTAATTTTAATAATTTTTAATGGACTTAGGGTATTAATAAAAATGTCGGTAGAGAATCAGCTTTTAGTCTAGTGGCAAAGACAATGCTCTGAGGTCGCATGTTCGAAATCCAGAAGGGACAATCCTTTGTGAATATTATATAGTTGGGTGACTTGACCAGTTGACCTCCGACCTTTACTGAAAAAAAGAAGAAGAGGGGAAATATATTTCCAAGTTTTTGAGGGGGTATAAATGAAATTCTTCCAAAGTGGTATTAATGGTACCAACCACACAAGGATTCAATCGGAAAAATGAAAAACAAAAATGAAAAGTCACCGCTGTAAGATTATAATTAATAATGACAACAATGATTATCTCTCACAATAATGCTATGAAAAAACATCACATGTAACTCTACAAACATATTGGTAACAACATTCAACTTTCTTACAACAATTAGTACCAATGATAACATCATCATTGGTTGAGAGCAATCCATTCCAACTCGAGCTCGATCTCTCCCGACTCGACATTTTGAAGCTTTAGAGTCATTTCTTGCTTGACCTTTCCATCGATGACATTGATAGCGCTATCTTTGACAAGTGCATTGTCATTTGATGTGAGCCATTTGCCGATCTGCATGTCTGGAAGCGAATCGGGGTCGCCAAATGCAGATGCTGAGGTGATAAGTGGCTGTAAGTCGACCTCCGCCTCCCCCATCAAGTCATCTGATGATAGCACATCTTGATCGAACACTTGCTACAATCAGACAAAAAAAAGCTAAATGAGAACCTCTACATAGTTGGTTTGAGATGTTTCAAAAAGATAGAATTTTGATTTTTTTTTTTTTTGAGTAAAAATTGGAAGTTAAGTCAGTAACTATTTAATATCTACAAAAGATTCTCTTTTGGGTTTCGAACTTGCGACCTCCTACACGGAAAATATTGCCTTTGCCACTAGACCAAGTATTTTTTTTTAGAAATTATTCAAGTAAATCTTTAGAAAAGGGACCAATGGTAGGTTCCACCAGGTGCATGTTTCTTCCAGTGGGTTTTTCAGACGTTAAATCCCATTTTGACTACATATTTGTCCAAAAATTACTGATGTCCACACCATTGATGTGGTTTCATCTATTTTTCGAAGAAAAAAAATTGAGATAGTGGGTCTAGAGATGGAAAAACGTGCCGTGACCAAAATGTCAAGGGGTGGTCACGGCACGCAAATGGTCACGCCATGTCTAACGTGCCGTGACTATACGTGACTCGCATGACTCGCGTGACCATTTAATCATAATTTAGGTTAGTTTATCCAAGATTCACTATTAAATCAAGGGAGAATTTCACGTATACCCCTCAAAACTTTCAAAATTACGTATTTCCCCCTCTAAATTTTGAAATTACATATTTTCCCCTCTAAACTTCAAAAACTCACAAATTTGCCCATTTTATTGTTTTTTATATTAAAACTCATTCTAAATTTATAAAATACCCATTTTACCCTTTATTAAAAACATAAAAACCCATCGGACTCAAATTTGAATTTGAAGGGTTCATCTACCGTTTGAATTGCTTTAAGATCTATGTGCAAGATCAACACGAATCTTAAAGCAAACACACACGGATATTGAAGCGACGTACACGAATCATAACGTGATTTGTGGGGGTCAACATTGCTTTAAGATCCGTGCATGCTAGATCATCACGAATCTTGAAGCGAACACTCACGGATATTGAAGTGATGCGCACAGATATTAATGCAATGCGCTCGGATCAGACGGTAGGGGAACCCTTTAGATTCAAATTTGAGTATGATGGGTATTTTATGCTTTTAATAAAGGGTAAAATGGGTATTTTATAAATTTAGAATGAGTTTTAATATAAAAGACAATAAAATGGGTAAATTTGTGAGTTTTTGAAGTTTAGAGGGGAAAATATGTAATTTCAAAATTTAGAGGGGGAAATACGTAATTTTGAAAGTTTTGAGGGGTATATGTGAAATTCCCCCTTAAATCAATATCTAGTGGTCCTAATTACACGTGACTCGCGTGACTACGTGTCGTGCCGTGCCTTGCTGTGCCAAAATTTCAAAAGATGGGGCACGGCACGCAAATGGTCACGGCACGGGACACGTGAGTCACGGCACGTAACTGACACGCGTGTCGTGCCGTTCTGTGCTGTAACCGTGCCGTTTTGTGACGGAATCGGCTCCGTCGTGCCAGTTTTCCCACTCTAAGTGGGTCTATGGAATGCTTATGCACTTCGGATTAACATTTTATTTTGCATTTTGGTGGGATAACATTTTCTATATCTTCCATATAATTTTTGCGTATGTTTAATACATGGGTAGTTCTAGCGTTTATCTAACTTTTATGTATATCCATTTGATAACTTTTCATATGTATTGTTGAAATTAGAATAACTAAAATTCTACATGTGTTCTTCATTACTAATTAAGTAATATATCACGTGTATGAAATTTTGATTGATTTGCAAGATGTTTAGTTTTTAATCAAACAATTTAAAATTTATTATGGTAGAGTTTTAATGGCTTTATGATAAAATGACAAATCAAATTCCAAATGACTCAAAATTGATACATATCTTATCTAAATAATTGAGGATACATTGGCATTTTTTTTTTAATTTGAACAATATTTCTCAAGATATCAAACGGATGTACCATAAAAGTTGGATGCACACCAGAGTTGACCTTTTTTGCATACAATAATTTGCTCATAGAATAAACCATTTTGGTTTAAGGATTAGTGCCTTCTTTATGCTCCACAAAATAATGCACAAAGAGAAAAATATCATTTGCTTATGCATTGCACATGAGGTGCTTTACAGATGTTGATAGAATGCCAATCAGGTACAGGTACAGGTATAGGTACTGAACTGAAACCATGTAAGTTAGCAGCAAGTTATGTGGTACGTACCAATTTCAATGGACCGTATGCTTGCGGCACCGACAGCTTTAGCACCTCATTCCAAACTGGGTTCAGATTCCCTTTCATAACAGAAGTTTGTGCTTTCTGCATATAAAATAAACATCTTAAACTGTATAGTATAAGATGTAACTGATGGTCAATATAGTTTAAGCAACTAATTGACTAATTAGAATGAGGCTGTGGTACTATGCATAGTGTGTATTGGTCTGTACTGTACTCTGTACTATGGATCAATATCTCTATTTTCAAAGTCCAAACAGTCCATATGAAAATGTGCTTGTAAATCAATTTTTACAATTTTTAGAATTTTTTTACTATTTTTTTAGATAGGTAGAAAATCACTTGAATGTAAAGATTTCTAGACCATTCAAAAGTAGTGATAAAACCTATCAAAAAATAGTAAAAAAAAATCTAAAAAATGTAAAATTTAGTCTACAAGTACATTTTCATATGAAAATCATGTTGAGCAATTCAGATTGACTATTTGGACTTTGAAACCGAAATTTTTGATACAGACCAATCTGCGCTATTCATAGTACCATAGCCTCACTCAGTTTCTTTTTGTAATAGGCTAATATATAATGTATGACTAGGGCTGCTTCTTATCTACAAAAGGGTATAATGAAAATTTTGTGGTTATTCTTATTCTTGCAGATAACACAGAAATTTCTAATATTGATAAAATCTAATATTTTGATGTCTTCCAATATTGAAGTGAAAAATAAAAAATTAATATTATTACCTGTTGTCCCAGAGTGAGAACGACATATGGATCACTGCTACGAAAATCCCTAATTGCTAAATTTGAGCCTTTCTTCACCTTGATCTCCAGAATCCCTATAAATTCTATCATCCCGACCTGTGACAGAGAAGCAAAGGCCAACTGAGAGATCACTTAAATATTGTTGTCTTCTGTCTTTGACAACTTGGTAACATAGATAAATAAAAGGGATGAGCCCTTTTATTTATTGCAAAAGGTTTCATATTCATAAATGTTGAAAAATAAATTGGATGTACATTTGCAAATTTAGCATTATCTCCACTCTAGACTAGATGTACTTTTGCAATTTTTTATATTTATTACCTCACTTTTGAAGCTCGCAGAGGCCTGGCCATGATTGGAATCCTTGAAAGAATCTGAGGAGGAGCTCTTTGAAGAAACTATGCGGAGGCTTGGTTTCAAAAATTCTTGGGTTTCATATTTAGCTCTGTGAGAGAGGAGAGAAGTATTACACATGCACTGATTAGATGACGAACTTTTTATTCATAGCAATAGATAAAAAAATAAAAAAAATAAACAATAACCATCGATTTTGGAGAATTTCACTTTATACCACAATGACAATTTCACTTTATAACACAATGCAGATTTCAACTGCTAAATTTGTCCGAAATTGATGGTATTGGTGAAATTTTGATATTCTTTTATGCTTCTGATAAAAGAATCGGCATTAGATGTTACTGGAGTCATTACATATAGAAAGGAGACATGTTTTCCCTTACTACATAGTACATACCTAAAATAATACAGATAAACCAAATCTGAAAAGAATAATGCAAATAATATAAAGCAATCTATTAGAATCTGCACCCATAATTACTGTTATCTACCTGAAGGACCTGGAATGTTCCAACTGGTATGAAAGGGAAACCTTCTACTGAATTTAAAATTAAGGTACGGTACCGGACTCGTAAATCTAGATCTCTCAGTGTACCGCTTCAATACACACTACACACTCCATGGCATGCTTGGTACCAACAAAAATTACATTCCTGATGGCAGTGGCGAAAAAAGGCATAGGGAAAGAGTGCTAAGCAGTAAGCTCCCCCAATAAATTGAAATTTTGCATTTTATAGGTTTAATTTTATAAAAATTATTACTAATAGCCCCCTCATAAGATAAAATTATATGATACCTCTCCCCACTGCCCCCCGCCGCCCCACAACCCAAATCCTAAGGTGATTGTCATTGTAGCACAACATGGTACCGTATGATACAGGTAACAATTAAGGTCTCACTACCTGATGAAATCGGCACGTTCCTCATTGCTTGAATTGGCGGTGGGTTTGGGGTAATCCTTGGGAAGAAATGCCTCGTAAACTGTGTTGGCATAAGAGTTGCCTCCAACCTGTAACATGGAGTCTATCTGATCCTCTGTCCATTCATCTAATGTCACAGAGAGTACCTGAAACGAGGATACTAGTTAATTAAAACCCAATAGTCTAATTATATTGCTTCTGACTAAGTGTAAATAAAACCAATTTTATCATGTCTAATGTTTCTTCTAATTGTCAACAAACCCAAGATCGCTATAGGTATATAACATTAACTATTGACTAATTTGCCCCAGCTCCACCAAAGTTTTAACTTTTTCTATGAGCATAATTGAATTAATATAAGCAAAACAAACTGAGTTCAGGTGCCATTTTTAAATTTAACTAATTTAGTCATTTCTTTTGCCTGACTTAATCTTAATTATGATGCTTACATGTTATAGCAAAAAAAAAAAAAAAAATGGTCCTATATATAAAGCTATTGACAATAACAGCAAATGCATGAAATGATGCATAATATTTGCAAATTTGGCGTACTTTGTTAAAAGCCCCAATAAAATGAGAGTATAACCTAATTTTACTAAGAATGAAAAAGGACATTCTATGATGTCCTGTAACTACCTTGGAGATATGAGTGCCTAGACTCCTATGCACGCCAGAACATTTTACGCATATAAATACCCCAATATTAGCAGACCTGTACACAGATGAGTTAGAACACATATGAGAGAGAAAGAGAGAGAGAGAGAGACTAAGTCACAACTAGTACAAATACAGCATACTCAGTATAGGGTATATTGAGTGAGGCTATGGTACTATGCATCGTGCAGATTTGTCCATACATTGAATCTGAACAGTTCAACATAGTATTTATAAGAAAATGTACTTGTAGATCAAATTATATATTTTTTAGAAATTTTTTTAGATTGGTAGAACATCACTTGATTAAAAATTCTTGACCATTTAAAAGTAGTATTTTCAACCTATCTAAAAAAAAAAAAAAATTTAGTTTGCAAGTACATTTTCATATTGAGATCATGTTGAACGGTTCAGATTGAATGTCTGGACTTTAAAAACGAAGATATTGATCCATTTTACGTACCGATATCTTACTGGTTTATTACTGGTACAGGGTAAATACAGCATACTTGGTAAGGGTATGAATGTCACTTTACTTACGCCCATTTAGGATCAGGGGCCCGGCAGTCAGCACAGATACGATTCTCGCTCTTGAGCAGCAACTCCTTCAATTTCCTCTTCTTTGCTGTCAGAAAAGAAAATATAACAATGACAAAAGTGATTTCAAATATTAAAAATGGATTTACTGTACCACATTTATAGAATAATTTACCTGAAGATGCCTTTTCTTTATCTTTGTTGAAGGAACTCATCTCTGATTCCAAACAATTGAATCAGCAATAAACAATCAACCTGACAAAACTCAATATATTAACATGGGTCAGATTTGTGAATTGTCAAGCCACATTAACTAAAAAACAAGTTTTCAACACAACAAAGCATCAAAGATATCAAATTGATGACAGAACGAGAGAGATTTATGTGAAAGCTTCAAATGATTCACAAAAATCTACGAAATATTGACCACAGCTTTGACTAAATCAAACCAGAAACCTGGAATAAGTAAAGAGGGAATATGAACACCCCCACAAATGCTGGAAATCAACAAAAGAATGGCTACAAATTGGTTACAAATTGATGAAAAGAAAATAGCAACATATCAGATGAATTCTTACCAGGAATTGGCCTTATCCAAATTCGACGAATTGATGCGAGTCAAAGCATCGTCTCATAAACAGCACGAAATTTGGAATTGGAGAAATGACGTGGCGATGTACTTTAGTCATGGGATCCAACAAACTTTTGTCTCCGTCAAATTCTCTTCAATTATACGGATTTCACTAGATGATAGCAGGCAGATCCGACCGTTCATTTAAGAACGAACGGGAAAGATTAGAATGAATCGACCACCTGTTCACGAATTCAAATCCCCTAAAGCAACTCAAAATTGGATTTTGAATCAGGACCGTCCGATCATAATCTGCACAAATATTAAAGGCAGCCGTTAATTCTTTCTCCGATCGGATTGGTTAGGATTCTGATCGGACGGTCGGAATAGAAAAATAAATTTTAGGTTACTTAGAGGATCTGGACCCGGCTGTAACCGAGTAAGAGATCAGAAATATGATTACCGTCCGATTTGAAATGGACGGTTTGATTTACATTCGAGCTGTCCGATCAATGTTGTTTAACTGGAGAGGATTTGGGACTACTTTTCTGTTCCTCCTGTGAAGTCGCGAAGAAATCTTGCTTCGATGTGTCTGCTCTCCATTGGACCGACAAGCCACGCGAGCGCTGTTTAACAAGGCAAATATATTAACAGAGTTTTTTATGCTCTATGCAGCGCATCAGTGATATACTTTTTCACTTTTTCTATTGATCGTGCGCTTTGTAAAGAAAAGTTAGATCTGTCAATATATTTACCCGTTTTTCAGCGCAAAAAGGGAATACGGATTCATTGGAGAGGTCCTGTATTATTAAGATTGTAACACGTAGCGAAGTTATTAATCGGACGGTGCGACTAAAAAGAAATAAATAATTAAGAATATATGAGCCACACCATTTATTTGTTGGAGAAGAATCAAGTTTGAAAGTAAAATATGTAATTTGAAGGCCTAAGAACAGACAAATATTAGAGTTTTTATGTTTTAAAAGAATAAGTATAATATTTAGAGGAGGGATCCGATTACCACAATTTTGAATTAACACAAAGTTACTACAACCATTTTCTACATTTTCAAAGTCTAAATCGTCGATCCAAACCGTTCAACATGATCTCCACAATAAAATGTGCTTGCAGATCAAATTTTACATTTTTTTTAATTTTTTTACTATTTATTAAGTATTTTACAAAAACTAGTGAAATTCAGACCATTGAATTTTGTATCCATCTTAATAAATAGTAAAAAAAATTCAAAAAAATGTAAAATTTGATCTGCAAGCACATTTTATTGTGGAGATCATGTTGAACGGTTTGGATCGACGATTTAGACTTTGAAAATGTAGAAAATAGTTGTGGTAACTTTGTGGTAACTCAAAATTGTGGTAATCGGATCCCTCCTCTAATATTTATAATTTTGAAAAAGATATATCATTTTTATACCATCATGTTTTAGAAGGATGTTTTATAAATTTCCTTAATAGTAATAATCAATGAGGTCGAGGAACATTTTTTTTTTTGACATTTTAATTTGATATATGCGTGCTTGGTCATGCTGTTCAATTTTCTTTGTTTTCTAATGACACATTAATTACAAAATTATTAAAAAAAAGTACGCATTGCACATATATAAAGTTATAATTGGGCTCTTTTGCGGGCTTCAAAATAATTTACATTGGGCCCAATAACAAGCATACAAGTCTAGTTTTATGTAAATATAGTCCACTAAATTAGAAGTTTAAATCAAACAAGTTTTCGAGCGAAGTTTGTATTAATGCAGGAATCTTCACAAGTCACAACATATTTGTTTTAGCTACTCTAATATTTATGAAGTTTATACTTACATTCACATAAAAACAATGAAAAATATGTACGATTAAATGAAAACATCATGAACACGAGTGCTTGGGATGATTTATAAATTGTTTTTAACTTCTGAGGTAAATAACAAAGTTTTGATGTTACATATCCATATTATACTCTTTAGTTATTAAATTTACGTAACTTTATATAACTTTAAACTAGTCATTTATCAATATATTTTCACTTATTAAGTATATTTTACTCCAAGTATACTTGAAATATTGAAGGAAACTAATGAAAAAAATTATACTTAAATATCAAAAGAATAAGTATGATATTTTTATAATATGAAAAAAATATCATATTGATTACCATTATGTGTTAAAAAGATTTTAAAACATAAATCAAGTAAAATTTTCTATCATGGAAATAAATTAAGAAATGAAACTTTTGCATAATTACATTCTTAACTGAGTATCACTATAACTCCACACCACAATTATAAAATATGATACTTACTTATTACTAACTACAGTAGTGTACCACATAAATTAAGAAATGGAGAAAACAATTGAGGAGAGGCTGAACTGCAGAGCAATAGGTTTGCGGAAAAACTGGAATGGAGAGAGGAATATAGATTGGATTGGAGAGGATTGGCTTGCAAGAGAGAGGATAATTAAGCTTATATAATATTAAAGGGCTACCTGCAAATTTAAAATCAAAATTAGCAGTAAATGGGGGCTAATTAACGTGAGTTATGTGGCTTTAGGTTAGTTAGAAACCGTATTAATTCGGTTAGGTGCGAGCATAACTTTTTTAGGTTAATTAGAAAATTATTTTGGTTTAATTTGATTGAAATAGGGTAATTAACGGGTAACATGGGATCATTAATGGGGAGAGGTAAATGAGGAGGGTTAGTTGGCGACGGAGGCTATGGTGGAAGGGTGTTATCGGCATTAATCATGCCGCTCTGATACCATAAAATTAGACAGTATTGAAGATATTTGAAATGTTGTTATAATTGTTTTTGTATATTAATGCTGTAAAGGAGATTACATGCTATGAATAGCCAGCAGTCAATTTACATTGTATTCTTTCTTATACTAGAGACAAAATAGGTGTGAGTTGTAGAAACAAAAATGAGAATATTATGCCGTTATCTCCAGAGATAAAAACATTATTTGCTGCCTCTATTTTGTGAAGTGAATAGAGGTGTCCGGTTATGACTTGTTATGATTTGTACATCACAATAATACTGGTATGTGCAGAATTGGAATTTATTAAAGTACTGGTTTACTAAGAAAACATGAGGCCCTGCTGGTAGTATAAAGATATTGACAGAGCTATTTGGCTTCACGCACCACGTTAGTCATATGTTCTTTTATTTTGTCTCTATTGATTGTGTGCTACCTAAAGTCAAAATGGCTCTGTCAACTTCTTTACCTTGCCTGGTACGGTGGTACCAGGTTAAATCTAGCAATATCAAGTTTGGAGTACCTTCCATTTGGAGTAAATTCACAAATATGATCATTAAATCAAACTAACTATCATATAGTCTCTATTGGTTAAATCTAGCAATTGAAATAAGGAGTGATGTTTCTTAATTGTACTGTATGTGATTTCTATTTTCATTATCCTAATTATATTTTGAGGAAGCAAACTACTAATTATTGAAAATTATAACAGTGCATACTTATCAGGGATGTGCGATCTACCATAGAAGTTTATTTAACACAATAATTCATATTTTTCTTTTCTATTGATGCATGTAATGAATTTTTTTCAACAATCCAATATAATACGTAATATTGAACAAAAAAAGCACAGCATGGTACCTCACTTTGATCATTTTCATTTTTTTCCTCTTTTAGACATGCCTAAAAGTGTCAAAACGTGGCTCTCATTTAAATAATAATAATAATAATAATAATATATATTTTAGATTGAGCTATGGAGTTTACAGCAACGTCTAAATTGCCATTAATAACTGTTGTCGATTCTAATCATGAGACAATCTCGGTGCAAACGAATCAAACTTAACCCGGTTCGAGTTCGAACCAATTTCGAATTGAACTGGTTTGAAATTAAAGCAGGGTTTCGAACTAAAAAAAAGAGTTCGAGTTTAATTCGGTGCGATTCTAACCAGTTTCGAACCGAACTGGTTCAAAATTGAAACAAAGTTTAGAACTAAAAAGAAGAGTTTCGAACTGAGTTAGACTCAGTTTGAGTTCGATTCGAATCAATTTTGAATCGAACTGGGTTTGATTCGTTTCGAACTGAACTCAATTGAATTACGCGCTACGAGCTTTTTGTGCACCCCTAATCTCATGGATATATACTAGAGAAGTATATTAACATATTAGAGTGAGGCTATGTTACATTGCAATGCTTGGATTGGTCCGGGCATTGAATATATATCTCCATTTTCAAAGTCCAAATAATCAATCTGAATTGTTTAACATTATTATCATATGAAAATATATTTAGAGATCAAATTTTATATTTTTTGAAATTTTTTTACTATTTTTTTAGACAATTAGAAATCACATGATAAAAAATTCCGGACCATTCGAGAGTAGTGATTTTTTACCTACCTAAAAAATAATACAAAAAGTTCCAAAAAATATGAAATTTGATCTCCAAGTATATTTTCATATGATAATAATGTTGAATGGTTAGGATTGATTATTTGGACTTTGAAAACAGAGATATAAATTCAATGCACAGACCGATCAGCGCATTGCAATGCACCATAGCCTCACTCAACACATTAGGTAAAATTGTGGATGTAATAGTACTAAAGACCATTTGTAATTGCAGAAATACAAAATGTTCTTTTAAGTTGATTATTTTTAAAATCTAACCAAAATTCTTGAAGCTCAAAAAAGGATTTACATATCTTAATAAATCATTATGTATCCATTTTTTTTGTTTCCTTATTTTTTACAATAGCTAGGGAATCTATTTTTCAGTGTACTTTTAAAATTATCTGCACTTTTATTTGTGTGGAATTAACCCAATATAATAGAAATAATGTTTATTTGCATGTTTAGGCAATATATAGAAAATATTTAAGTCAGTATGCTGGCCTTGGTATATTATAGAAGGCGGTGATGGTATATTTTTCCCATTATAGAAGGTTGTAAATAATAAAATCCGTTTAAAGCAGTTTGCCAGAAATAAAAATTCGTTTGCATTGACCATTTACATCTCTCCAACGCTGGAAAAACCCATCATCGATCGAATGGTACAAATTTCATCAATATTCGTGCCATCACAAAAATCTTAAGGTGTTAGACGCGTCGGAATTTTCCAGTGTTGTAGAGGATCCGAACCCTGCATTGACTGATTCGACCAGTTTCTTCACTTTTCCAACTAGCCGTTAGAGCCTGATCCCACTATCGTCCCCACGATCCACTGATTATAATATTGACCGAAATAGGACCGTTTCATTAATGCGAACCAATACGCATTAATAGAGGAAAAACATACGAGTGTCCTTCGTTCACTTTGTGGGGTATATTTAATATAATAGACCACGTGTAGTTTCGAAATCCCAGATTTACTAATGACACGACTCAATGCATATATCATCCTAGATAAACACGGCGTACAATATACAAGGAAATAGTCGTTATGTCGGTCACACCCTTTGGGTAAACCAGGTTCAAATAAAATAAGTTCTCAAATTTAGCCTCGATCGAGCATATAAGTAAATAAACTATTTTACAGAGAATAAAAAGAAAGCATAGTGTTCTTCCTCTCTGCGGTTCTCTCTCTTATTCTCTCTGTTTTAAACCGATTTTCCTTCGCTCCAGCGCCAAATTCTCTCTTTCGTCAAATCGGATTAATCGAAAATGCTGGTATTTACGGAGGGATTAGATGAGACAGCCATCCAGTGGGTAAAGGTATATACAAATTGGTTACCATCTTTTTCAATTGCATCTTTTCCCTTTTTCTTCTTCCTTTCTTCCTAATTATTGTTTTTTATATTAGTTTAACTTTAATCTGAGTAGAAAATAACTTCAGTAGCTTCAATACGACCTTCTTTTTGTTATAATATACGAGTAATTTGGTAGTTAAAGAGTAATATGACACCTGTAATCTCTGATGAATCCAGGCTCCTTTATAGGTTGCATGGTTCTTTTTGTTTTAAAAAAAAAATTCTATTTGGTTTGATATTTTTTACCTTGTGAACCGTGAAATTTCTTATTATTCTTAATTAATCAAATTGATGGTCATTTATTAATTTTGTATTGAAACAAATGTTTTTTTCCTATTTAAAGTTTAAATCTGGTAAAATTGAATGTAATTTATGTATTTCTCCCTTGTAAATTAAACCAGGGGCCAGAACCGGAAGTCGATACGCGGTCCCCATTAGCAACCCCAACGAGAACTGAAAAAAAATTACCCTTGGACCCGGTGTACTGCAGCACATCAACCGCCTATTTCTCGCCTAAACTCAACTTGCACAGCAAGTACAGCTCCTCCTACTTATTTGGTCCAGCTAGGGAAGAAGAAGAAGAGGAAGAGGAGGAGAGCGTGGGTTCTATTTCTGACACTAGTCCAGAAAGTACTGGAGAGAGCGAAGAAGAAATTGTCTCCAGTGAGAGCAATGAATCCAGTCTCTGCTCGGTCAATGGACCCGTTAGCATACCGGGTTATGAACCCGTTTACATGCGGGTTGGAGGCTTGGTTCGTGGAAAATCCAAGGAAAACTTGCGGCTTGATGTTATTGGAGTTCGGGTAAGTATAATCTTATTTACTATTTATTCAGTTGTTAAGAAAATATGATGTTGGTTCATGTACAGCAGAGGATAAATGAATAAATGAATTTTTTTGATAATCATTATTAATTATTATCAAAATATTTCTTGTACACAAAAGAAAGTACCTATGAATTATACCATATTCTTATAGAAGAATATCTACTACCAGAATAGAATTTCTATATTTTGTGTAATACCAAACACAGACTTTCCAAAATAGATGCGCCAAAAAGAGAAAGTAGAGATGTGCTAGCTGAGATGCTTACCAGAATCTCAAAAATAGCACAAATCCTATTTCACATCTTGACACCTGATACATATTTAGTGGTTAATTCTGACCTATAACGTTTGGTGCCATTCCAGTCAAAACCGTTGATAGTATGTAATCGGTACATTCCAGACCCACAATTAATTTAAATTATAATTTAGTCTATATTAATGTAAGGTATGGTCCTATTAAATTATAATTTAGTCTATAGAAATGTAAGGTATGGTCCTATTAAATTTATTTAAAATTAATTGCTCATGTGGTGTACTGTATTAGTCTTCCAGAAAACTTAGCGAAGATACCCTTTTAAGCTTGGTAGTAATTGTTTATCAAATCCTTGAATAGGGGTTTTCTTGTACCTTGGTGGTAATTATATTATATTTATATTGTGTGTTTTTTTTTTAATATAACTTGTTTATCTTTTTCCATAATTTTTACAAGCAGGACCGACCAATTGATGATTATGTGCAGTTCAACCCTCCAAGTGCACCTCCATTGCCTGGAAGTGGAGATGCGGTTTTCTCTCTTGCACGTGACGGTGAGTACATACATACAAGTATTTAATAATGTTTAGTAAAGTTTCAATTTCATGACAAAAGAATGTTTCATATAACCCCTCAGGATCTGTAAGAAATACTTTTGCTTAGAATAGCTTACTTTTGTAAATACTAAAATTTTGATGCCACGACAGAGAAAAAGGAAGATGAGGAGCTTCTTCAAGAGCTGGGAATAAATGAACACCAGAAAACTGCTTATGAGTTTCAACCAAGGTACTTCAATTTGAATAATACAGAATCCACTAAACAAATTTTTGGTAATAATTTCTGGTTTTTAATTCTGAACTTGAGTCCTATGCCAGTAGCTGGTACAGCTTCTTTCTTGTAAGTGTTTTAATTCCATAGTTGCTTCTGTATGCCCATAGTTGTTTCTGTGATTTTAGGGTAAATAATTTTAACAGAGCAGTTTTGGCTTCATGCCGCGCATGGAATATAGAATCAAAACAATGTTGCATATGGTTCGTGCGCTGCATGAAGCTAAAATTGCTCTGTTAAAATCATACCCTAATTTTGATTTTAGCACCGAACTGAATAAAATCTGTTATTTTGGGTCCTTTTAAGTAGAAATTATATATTTCGTAGGACCATACACCAAGAAATTAACCAGCAGAGCAACTTGGCTGCTAGTAACCTGGCTACAGAAGAACCTGCTTACAAAATAAGGTTTGTATTTCTTTTCTTTTCTTTCCTTTATTATTATTTTTTTTGAAGAACTTTCGGGTTCTCCAGTTTGGATAATTCATTGTAAAGATTGGTATCATATGTACCTCCGATGAAAACCAAATGATGAGAAATTATTGCTCTGTCCCTGAGTTTTTTCATTTATACTCAGCAACAACCCACTTCTTATATGAATGTCAATAGCTCTCTCTTTCGTTTGCATACATGTCCCTTGATATATCTTCAGAAGTTGAGATTTATATATCTCAAGACACCATTGTTATTGAAAATATGAACATGTTGTATTGTAGTGTTTTGTCCTGATATTCCAAAATGTTACTTTATAAGGCTTGATTTCTATTTGCAGTGTTGAGAAAAATGACATCCCCAAAACTGAATTGGCTCAAGCACCTGCTTACGCAGCAAGGTTTCCCCTATTATTAATTTTTAAATTTGTTTTTTGTTCTTTAGTTTTTTTTTTCTTCAAGTAATTCCTGTTGCACTTTCTGATCATTAATGCAACACCCAAAAAGCATAAACTTTCACATATAACCTAAATAAACAATAGACCTTATCATGCATAATCCCAAAAGGCATAGAAAAAGCATGTATACATCATGATTCACTGCTCTTTTAAATGCCTACTTTATTTGTCCTTTAATACAGCATTTCTGTTACCTGATATGAATAGAAAGGATAGTTTAAGTTATACGTAAGCATATTTCTATTACTCAAGTTCCATTGTTAAAAAACTTCTGTTATCACTTATTACTGTACCTAACCTTAGTTGTTTATGTATAACTTCTTTATAGTGTTCACAATGCTTGGGAAAGCATGGTGGCATATGAAGCATGTAATCGGCTTTGCGTGAATGCATGCAAAAGCGGTTGCACACAAGTTGCAGAATTTTTGCAAGATGAGTGTGTTGTTCTCAGAAATGCATTTGGGTACGTTCAGTTTAATTGTAGTATATATTTATATCTTTTAGTTATACACAACTTATCTTTGTTTGGTATTTGTAGTTTTTTTTAGTATATTTAAATTTTGTGTAGGGTACACTTAATTTATCTGTCTCGAACACTTTTGAAAATTTGACTGTGGTTCTGGTTTTGTTGAACAGTATACAGAAGTTTCTACTACAGCCCAAAGGGCAACATTCGTATGATGCCCGGATCAGCTATGAGAAGGAAGCAACTAGCAACCCAAAAGGAAAAAAAGTTATTGAAAAAATCGAGGTTGAAGGTAGAAAACTTGGTCTTTACAAGTATTTTTTTACAAGGCAGTTTTTTTATTAATCAAGGTGAGGTTCCCAAATCTCAAGATTGACATGTCTGTCTTTGATTTTTACAGTGAAAAAGATTCGAAATAGCCCTCAGAAATCGACGCTACGTAATATCAGTTCCCTGAGGTCTTTTTACACGCAAGTTGGTTACATGCATGTGAGAAATATGACAAAATTAGTGAAGAACCAGATTGAAAATATAAGGAGAACATCTTTTTCAAGTGCGGGCTCCTCAATCTCACAAGAAGGTTCGTTTCTCAATTACTTCTAAATATGTACTTTTTTTTGCAAAACACACCTGTTATGTCATTTTGCCACTTTGAAACTAAGACATGAATAATTTCTGGTCTATGCAAGTAATCCAAAGATTTGAGCCTTTGCTGTAAAAAGTCACATTTTGTTTGTGTGGGCCCAATTCATTATTGACAGCTAATTTAATAAATTTATATTTATGCACCTTTTTATGATTTTTTTCTACCCTGAAAAGAAGAAAACAAAGATATGTTAACTGAACTAAAAAATTCAGTTATTGGTAAACATATGTTGAATGTGGTTATTGTACAGATATGGTTACTCTATACCTATTCTGGACCTAGTAGACTTATACTACGACAAAAATATACTTCAGTTCAGCAAATATGAATTAAGTGAAAATTAAGTGGGTTATTTAAGAATTTACTAATATTAGAAATGCTTGTCAGAACGCCACGAATGCTTCTTGGAGCTACAAAGTGATCCAAAGTCGGCCACAAAGTTATATCCCGGGTCAGGCGATACCCACTTTTTGTAAGTTTTACACAAAACTTATTTATTATTAGTAAGTCAGACTGGTACAGTTGGTACAGACATGATTAGTTCCTGTTAAATTTAACGGAGAACCTTCCATTAGAGCCCACTTTGGAGTACATATCCTCTGAGATATCTCAAATTTTCAGATTATCACAAATTGTATTATTGTGCTTTAAGATTTGTGCCGAAAAGATTTGAACCATCCGGATTTTCCACAGATCAACTCAAAATTTGCCCTCTTTGGCCCTTATTATGATCCTGTATCAGCCTGGTATTTTGAGATTACTTCAAAATTGAAATTTATTCTTTTTCATTGCTAATTCCCTTGTTTGATTTTGTAGCTATCCAGATGGTGAGGGAGATATACTATATGTTGAAGTGCAATGTTTTGACGGCTCTATATTGGGCCGTGCTTCAATTCACGTCTCTTCTTTATCTGATACCACTGTAAGCATTGTTGTTTAATTTTGTAATAAAGTATTACCTGTGCTAATTTATCAATGCTATCTAGAGAAATACATTAAATTTGTGAATATAAAGGTACTCTGAAGGAGCACAAAGAATTAATTAAGATAAATATATTTGATTCATGAATATCTAGAAGTTTACACTGAATATTTGATGAATATTTGATTCATGAATATTTGTACATTAATATCTAGAAGTTTACACTGAAGCTATTGTATAAAGAGAAACGTACATGCACAAAGAATAATTAAGATAAATTGGTTCATGAATCAAATATTTGACTAGTGATCTGATTTTCATACATGTGAAAAATTTGCAGGGACAAACTGTGAGATGGTTTCCTTTATCCCGGGATGACTATGATTGTGTGGGGAAGGTTCAAATTTCATTTAATGTATCTCTTTTGTCGGACAACACCGCCTATTCTAAGGTTTGTATACAAAGGATTGCATGCAAAATTTTATTTTCGCAAGTGCCCGATAAATCTCAACTGAGCAGAATTAAGTGCCCATTAACCATTAATTCCGAAATTAATCAAAAAGTAGCACAATTTTTCTTAATTTAAAACCTAATTTTGATTTATGTGGTTTGATCCCAATTGTGCGTAGATTTGACCTGATTTGTTGTTATTCCAGGAAAACAAAAGAAAGCAAAATTGAACTAAAATATTTAGACCATAAGGCCCTCAAATGTCGCAATTTGAAAATGGTTTTGCACTTTCACATGCTGATATCTTACATTTTGCACCAAGAAAAAGAAGTTATTGTTTATTCATTTTTATTTTTGATTTTGGAACAAAAAAAGATGGCTCAAGGTGGTCCAGCAGTGGAAACCCTAATTTATGATGTTGTCTTGGAAGCTGCCATGCGGGCCCAGAATTTCCATGCCAGAAATCTTCATATAAATGGCCCTTGGAATTGTCTTTTAACGGAGTTTTGTACCTTCTACTCAGTATCAGATTCATATAAGACACTGAGGTAACAAAAAGAAATGCACCTCATTTTCTTGTATATAAAACAAAAAAACTTGTTATATGGATTATTTTTCTAATTTTGGTAAAATATGTTATGTAGGTACTTATCACATGTCATGCTAGTGGCAATACCGACCAAGGATTGCTTAGAATTAATTTATGAGCTTCTCCTACCAGTTCTGAATGCACGGGGCGAGCAGAAACTAACCCAGCAAGAGGTCCCCTCTCTCTCTCTCTCTCTCTCTCTCTCTCTCTCCACAGAAACTAAAGTTAGGGTTTATAGACATAATAGATAGAAGGACAAAAATGAGAGGATGGGAAATAATTTTTTCTCTACGGTCCCAAAACACTTTTTGCATATCGGATTTTTCTGTTTTAGAATTGGAAAATTGTCTCTTAAAAGTATAAGAATATATATAGAACTCTTGGCTAGAAAATGTTAAATTGTACCCAAAAGTACTAAAAATTAGAATCTTCACAAAATGACCAATATTGTTTTTTTACAATCTTAATTTAGAATTGACAATCCTTGATTGCTGTATATTAACTAAGAAAAGAACAATAATGAAAGTAGAACAAATTTTATGAATATTGTACTTAGAATTTTATCTTACTTTGGGGTGCAGAAAGTAATACTTGCCGACTGTGAAGATCATATAAAGAAATTACTTCGAGAAACCTTTGAAAACTACAAGTCCCTTGATGAATTTTCTCCGACGGGGTTGACCGATTCCTTTGGTCCAATAGTTGACTTGGCCGCCCCTGCTCTTGGGCCCGCTGTCAGACTCTTCAGCCTCCTGCATGATGTACTCTCTCCTGCAGGGCAGGACTTACTCAGGAACTATTTGCAGGCAAGTCCTTGTTTTTGCAAAAATTATAATTTTTTTGTTACACTTCATTTTCTATTTTTGTTCTTCTTTTTTCTTACTAATAGCAACTTCCTGCTGTGTATTGTCATGCTGAAAGCTAAACAACTACCAAAATGATATAATTAACCCAACAAAAAGCTGAATATACCAAAACAAGCGAGTAAATTTTGGAAAGCATAAAAATAATGTTCTATACTCTTCCATTCTTCAAAATAGTGAGAGCTTGCCTTTTTAAAAAATAATTTTCTATACTCTTCCATCCATCTGCTGGGACAGCATTTCACATAAGATGTTACAAAAACTTTAAACAGCATGGAAATAACTTTTGTAGCCTTCCACTTTTGTCATATAAATAAAAGTTGCCCCTTGTTTAAGCGAAATATCTGGGTTTAATTAATGGAAGTATCCTGAATAAGAGGAGGGTTCCAATGCACCCTCTTTTTTGTGCTCCCAATGCACCCACATCATTTATCTCCGTTTTTAAAGTCCGAACAGTCGATCCAAGCCGCTCAACATAATCTTCATAATAAAATATGCTTGGAGACCAAATTTTATATTTTTTAGAATTTATTTACTATTTTTTTAGATAGATACAAAATCACTTTATCGGATGGTCCATAATCTCCTTAAAACAGTGATTTTGTATCTATCCAAAAAAATAGTAAATAAATTCTAAAAAATATAAAATTTGGTCTCCAAGCATATTTTATTATGAAGATTATGTTGAGCGGCTCGGATCAACTGTTCGGACTTTGAAAATGGAGATAAATATATATATAATGTGGGTGCATTGGGAGCACAAAAAAGAGGGTGCATTGGAACCCTCCTCCCTGAATAAATCTTAGAATTATAACAAATTTTAAGCTTGAAAATATGTTCTTTTAGGCTACTGGTCCCATAGCAATATGTGGCATACTAATGTTTCTAACTTTCTGTAATATATCAGATAATATACCTACTAAGTATACTCCTAACCTCACAAACAAAATACTTCACTTGTTACATTATATTTATTTGATTTCAGAATGCTGTTGAAAAGAGGTGCAAGAGGCACATGCTGGAAACCGAGGAGTTTGTTTCTATCAATTCTGACAGGCTTCTGACAGATACTCTGACTGCCAAAACAGCATATGCGAAAATGAAAAATCTGTGCCTTATCTTAGGCAAGGAAATAGAGGCTGATATCAAAATTTATAACCAGAATATTTTACCAAGGTACAATCTCAGTTATTAAGTCAATTTTCTTGTTTTCCTTTTTTTTTTTTCTCTCTAATCGATATGTTCTTAAAGTTTATCCTGATATGATCTCAAGCTATAACCTGACAACAGTTCAAGGAATCTTTTATACTGCATAAAATGTGAAAATTCTTTGCAATAATTCTGGATTTTTTTTTTCAAAGTTTGGTAAATTAGCTAAAGAGTATAACAGGATTGGTAATATGAATGGTACCTGTAGGCAACCGAATATTTTTCTGTTTATCTTGTGAGTTCTTCTTAGTCTTGTACCAGTTTGATCCTAACTGGACTGGATGCAGTAAAATTATAAACTTTTGTCTTTGCTTAATTAGTACCTACTGTGAACTGACATTCCTTTTTTTTTTTACTTCAGTAGCATAGATTTGCCGAAAGTAGCAGCAAATGTGTACAGCACAAAACTCTGCAACAGAATGAGAAATTTCCTGTCAGCATGCCCCCCATCTCGGCCGTTCCCTTATGTACAAGAACTTTTAATCTCAACCTTTGATTTCGAACGAGAGCTTGCCTCCTGGAATCTCAGGTCAGAGATAATTCAAATTAGTTTTACTTATACAACCCTGCAAAAGAAAAAAAACCTCGAGTTATATTATTTTGCAATATGCTATTTAGGTCTGTCAATGGATTGGTTGCGAGAGATCTATTTCATGGATATGTTGTAAACTGGATAGAAGACACACGGTTGCATCTACTTGACCTTTGCAAAACCGAGGTATGTGCCAGTATTGAACAAATGGTACAGTTACATGTATTAAATATGATTATTCATTTGAGAGAATTTTGATAAACTTTTTGTGCAGATAATGTGTACTGAGGCACCGGCTGTATCTCCTGTTTCGCCATCTGTTGAAAACATATATGAGCAGATAAGAGAAGGGATAAAGGAACTTGAAGTTGTTATTAAGAGATGGCCTCAGTACTTGGTTCCTCTTGAAATGGTTAGTTTTATCTAACTTATTATGATCTATACTTCAGGCACTTTAGTATGTATAAAACCCATATAGTTAAAAGATTGTTTTTCTCTGACACCTTCTTTGGATTTTTGTTAAAAAAACAGGCAGTGGCTGATGTGGAAAGGAGCATTATTTCGGCACTAGAGAAGCAATACAGAGAGATCCTGGCACCAATTAGAGAAGGCATCCAGAAAACCCTAGAAGATAATGTTAAAAAAATTGGAAATACACTAGGTAGAGTTTTTGGTCCTAATCAAGAAAAGGAGGAATCTTCAATCTATGTCGTTCCAGATCAAGTAAGTCTCCGTTGCTTCTTTGATCAAGGTTTTTCAAAATCTAGGGTTTCTGTAGTAGATGTCACCTGAGGAGGAACTAGAAAATTTAAATGGGAGGAATTGAAACGTAAATGTATAATATGTGAAAAATACATAGTGTGGTCACTGGAATTTGAACTCAAATCTTCACAACCACTTAATGAAATTTTAACCACTAGGCTTACAAGCACGCACTTTGCATTTCATGATGAGGAGGCTGAACTATATAAAAACTATTAAGAACAATGAAAATTCAATTAAATTTCAATATGTACTGAATGGATTGTTACACCTAAAATGCCATAGAAAATCCTTCAATACCCTTTTGTAAGAAATATTCTGATTTTGTAATGTATCTATCTCCAGCTGGGCACATTCATGAACACATTGAAGAGAATGATGGATGTGTTGCACTGTTGGGTCGAAGAGATGATGCGACCGTGGGTCCCACTTCTGACGGTTTCTGACGAGATCTCTCCTTTTGGAGAGCACATGAACTCCATCAGTGTTGTGTTGAAGCAGAAGTACAAGAAATATCTTCAGGCTGTGGTCAAGAAACTGCTCAACAATGTAAGTATTAAATTTTACCAGTAGTTTAAGTTATCAATTTTATACAAACCTGTATTGAACACTATATTTGGGCATATGTATTTTACTTGTAAATGAAGTCATCTAAAAGCAATTTTTACTTGTATATCTAAATGTTGTGACCTTTTTCTTTTGTCAGACACAAAATAACAGAAGCACAAAGCTTAGAAGGATTCTGGAGGAGACAACAGAGTCACAGGGTGAAATTGAGATTGGAGACAGAATGAGAACTCTCTCTCTTCATGTCTCTCAATCTATTCAGAATATTCATGATGTATTTCCACGTGCTATCTTCATTGAAATATTGCGCGAATTTTGGGATAAGCTTGGTCAGGTTAGTACAATAATCTCTTAATCATTCGCTCAAAAATTGGTATTTTGTGTATATTAGGATCTCATTTATAAAACACAAATTAAAAAGGCAAAAAGATTGACCATGTACTCTTTTTTTTGTCAGATTGTTCTCAAATTTTTGGAGAGCAAAAAAGAGAAGGGCACTTCATACAGGGGATCTGGTGTTGCACTTAAGGTATTATCAAATCTTTAAACTTATTGTTTTACAATCTATACTATTATAATTATACAAAAGTTTGAGAACTAAATTAATGTTTTTGTGCAGATTATTGAGGGTTGGTTTAAATGCGAGATGCAAAAATATCTTGGAAATGCTCTTCAAGAGGCCGATCTACAACTACCTCGATCTGTATCTGAGGCCAAATCCATCCTAAGCTAGAACACATTTCCTTTCTATACTATTATATTTTCTTATACCAATTTTAATTTAAAGGGGAGGGGAAATTCTTTTGTTGTATATTGTTCTTTATGTCAATAGTATAGTTTTCAGGTTTCAAATGCAACAATTTTATACACTTGTATTCCTTATACATGAATTTATATTAGTGTCTATTTATTTATTCTTGAGATATACTTTAAATTGAAGGTATCTATCTCATTTCTATTAGTGCTTTTTGCTAACTGTTAAATAGAGTACAGCTTTAACTTGGTGGAACAGTTGATGCATATTTTTCCAAGTTTATATAACTAACATAATTAATGAGTTTAATTAATCAATGAACACATATAGTAACTTACTCGGTGAAACTTAAATGTAATAACACTTTATAATTTATATAGATAGAATTGGCACTTAAACTAAATATGTCAATACTTTATTTATCCAACGTGGGTACTCTAAATAGTATTTCAATAATTTGTTTGCTATAATAATGGGACACGTGGTGCCATCTCGTTCACTGTTCTAGTCCGAGAAATTTTTTGAGGGCCCAGTAACCAACCATCAATCAGCATAAGCATCGCAATAATATTTTTTTCAGAAATATAAAAATTATTTCGGAACCTATTTACAATACAGGGAAGGCCTGTAGGGGTGCAAACGAGTTGCAGCCTGTATCTGTATCTAAAAATTAAATATGAGATACGGATATTTGATATCTGAATATTTGTGTGGATATTGTTTTAAATATTAATTGTCTGTATCCGAATAGTTGATATATACCATATAGTTTAATATGCATTATGAATTTTTTTATGTAATTCACCATTATCAAAAATGGATATCCGTGTCCGTTTAATATCCAATTTGTATCAGTTTGATATCTTATCCGTATCCGAAAAATAAAAACGGATACAAATATGATTTTACTACTATCTCGTTAAATAAAAGCAGATACATATATGATTTTACTATTATCTCGTTTGCAACACTAGGGATCATTTTGAGATTCGTGTCAGATTAAAACGAACGACTCAAATCTCATTCTATACGATTAAGTATTGCACTGTATTTGAAGAGGGGGGTGTTAGTTTATTTCCTAATGATCTTCAAACTTGGCTAAGCTGGGTGTGCATAAAGCAGTTACAAAAATAATCAAATAATTAGCATTATCTAAAATATCCAATTAGTTTACCTGTCACAATTAGAATAGGTCCCCTTAATTTGGTATGTTTGTTGGTTGCGTATTAATTTAATCAATATGTTATGATATCTTTTCTTCCTTCCCTAGCCTGCTCTTCAAGGGGGCTCCAGATGTTGACTTGTTAGCTAATTGCTCTAGACTTAAAAATATCTTGAAAATATCCATGTTATAGATTTATAGCTCTTCATATTTTCATATGCATACTACACGCTATATTGATTGTCGGAAACATGATTGATTGCTTTTTTTTTTTTTTAAATAGATGGATGGAGCCGTATTTATGATTCGGTCTCACTTTCATATTTTATATTTATATAGTGTGAAAAATCAATGAGATTGAATAAATAATTATTTATTTGGTCCCATTGATATTATTTTCAATGAGAACTCAGAAAAGAAAGGAGATGAGAGGGTAATTAATAGTTCGATCTTACTTATTAAATTTTCTGTGACAAAGACACGCTGCAACTTACGAAAAAGTACTAGATCCGAACCATTGATTCAATCCCATACGTGGAATTGAAAAAACAATCCACCTTGTTTCCTATAAATTATTTTTTAATCACTAAAAATTAAAAAATTGTACTACATGAGTCGGAGACAAAAAAAAAGAAAAAACCAAGATTAACATAATTTTTTTTATCATGTCTTATAAATTACCCACATTATAATCAGGAACTTTCAGAAAATCATATAAACAGAAATTATATTTATACGTATTAAGTCTATAATATATAGGAAAAAAAACTAATATATAATTTACAGTGTATATCTGTAAATCATATCCTATTGTACCAAATTGGATTTTGAAAGATTTTCATAAGCAATTAAGTGAAGAATTATTTTATTTTTCCCCTTATTTAACCAAATTGTTTAATCATATTAATCTCATTTCTCTCTAGATCATAGAAATGGTAGTGCAGTTTGGATCCAAAGTCCGATAGGCATTAGAGCCCTCCTATCTGCTTTAAAATTTGTTAATGTAGGAGCCAGGACACACACAAATTTTAAAGCCGATTAGACGGCATTCATGCCTATCGAACTTAAATTTGAGTTCACTAGACATCGGACCAAAACTTTAATTTAGGAATAGGAATGGTAAAACTATATCATTTAGTACAATGCCACCTCTACTTTTTATGAGTCTATTTAACATTTTTTTTTAGGGTAAGATGGCAACTAGCTATCTTACGGATTTTCATTGATAAAAAAATATTTACAAGACCAAAAAGATGTCGTATTACAATCACGAAATATTAAAAGATATTTACAGCCCCAATTTTATTTCTCATCTCATCTCAGTTTCCAGTTTCCACAGTGACTCCCCCAATTTTATTTCTCATCTCATCTCAATCTATTTAACATCATTAGAATAATAAAAAAACTTAAAAATAATGATTGAATAGCGGGCTAACATATTTGAAATTTATATTAATAGTACTGAATAAGTATCTATTTATTTATTTTTCACTTTTCTCCTCTTCCTTTTGCCAATTAAGCAATATAATTACCCGCTACATGTGTGAGTCCAAATCCTATGCATTACTTCGTTGTTTGAGTTTAAAACCGGACCGTCTCATCAAAATTTGGACCAATTTGGTTCAAACCCGTAATTCACATGATCCTTTAAGATTCGTGCCAATACATAACAAATAGATCGGATTCAAAAGGTGAGTTACCTTACTTCATTTTTGAGCGAGTGCTTTTGCATGAATTTGGATTTAGATTTGTCAGCTAAATTATGTGGGAATTTTGGCATGGAAGTACATAACGAATCTTGATGCAAATTAAACGGTTTGATGGAACATCGGACCGGCCTCCATTCATTACACAACTGCAACCTTCGTGTTAATTTAAAATAAAAAATGAATATTTGATTTTTAATTTTAAAAGATAAAAAAAACACTAACACTCGCACACACACATACACACAGAAGCACGCTATCTGATTTATGTTAGAAACCAATAAGCTCTTCAAAAAAAAAAAAAAATCAATAAAGTCTTATGGAAGCCTCTGCCATTTCATCAAAAAGAAAAAAAAGAAAAAGAAAATCAAATAAGGACTAATAGTTTTCTCAAAAGAATCCAAGCAATTCCGGGCAAAAAAAGGACAAAAAAAACAAACAAAATTATAGGAACTTTGCATAATCAAGATTTTCAGTAATTATATATTTTGTTTTCCTTGGTTCTTAATTTTGTATACAATTTCATATTCTTCGCTCATTACAACAGTAAAACACAGAATTAAAGATCCATATAAGAGGTTACATGATTTCTCTCATCAGAAAGTTCAAAAAAAAAAAAAAAAAAAATTAAGTACGTAAATTAGTAAAAAAAAACTAAATTTTTTATTTTCCTCTCCAAATTCCAAAGCCCGGTTCGATCATCATCAAGATTCGTGTATCTTTAATCCGCACAAATCTTAATACATATCAACGGCTTCTGCTGTGCATCATTCCGAATTTGGTCCGATGCCCTTCGGACCGCCTCTGGAATCTTGCTATGGTTAAGAAAGGTAAGTATTGCACACACCCGACCCGTAATCGCATGCACCACACCCGCAACCCTTTCCGCCAATGAACACCGGCCCACTTGCTCCCTTTGACCGTCTCTTTGAGTTCAGGGGAGCCCATGACTCCTCGCTTGACCCGAAAATTGTCATCGATACAAAGCAGAGCCCCATCATCACTAGACAGAATATTACATCACCACCATCATAAAACAAGAAATCCATAGTCCCTCTCTCTCTAAAACACACACAAAGAACTTGTGGATCTTTTTGTTCTTTATAGAGAGAGAGAGAGAGAGAGAGAGAGAGATTGAGAGGAACCTTGAAAGTTGAAAGTGACATATTCTAAATGTCCCTACCGTTGCTAAGATGGAACTTAAAAAAAATCTTTGACAAGTTACCGGGTCAGACCCGCTAATCCACTAAGGGTTTTCTAAAGAATGCAATTAAGTAAATCACACTGATAAAGCACTTATGCCCCGACAATTTATTTGACCAATACGGAAATGGATACGATGTGAGAATGATCCGACCCGTTAGCAGAAAAATCTTTGATAAGTTAACCGTTAAGGATTCTCTACTAAAGAATGTATGCAGTTTGAATCATTTTGGATGATTTATTTGATGAATATGTAAATGGATACATACCATGTGAGATGGAATGATCCGACCCGTTAGCAAAAATGTTGTTGTGATGTCATACTCTTAGAAAATACAAATACACCACCCACTTTCAAGGGCGATGAATGATCTAGTGTGGCATTAATTAAATTCGCATCCTCTGAGATATCTCAAACTTTGCGTGATTTTATGGAAAATCGCAACCATTCAAATACGTTCTGCACGAATCTCAAAGCACAAATAATACTGGCCCTGCGCTATCCCCAAATAGGCACCGGACACGTCGGTCACGCAAAAGTTGAGATATCTCAGACTCTCAGACTCTCAGAGGATACGCACTCGCATTAATTGGGGGAGGTGGTTGTCGTCTTAAGCCATCTTGGTGTATGAATTTCTCTCCATCTGTCAAATTTCAAAACTTGGATATCTTTTGAGTATCGTCCTTGCTTCTTTTTAAAATCATATCACCTAAGGTACTTCACCGTTTGAGTTTGAATTCAGTCCATTCATTATATACTAGCACAAATCTTAAAGAGAGCTTGTGCATTACAAAGCGGACATCATCTTGATCAAATTTTAAAGAGGATCTTTACATCTTCAATACACGCCGGATTGAGTTTAACCCGACTGAAAGTAAATCTGAACCGTAAAATTATGGGCTCCATTTTACAATACCTGAAAGATACTTCTTCCCCCCTAGTTTCCCCTTTAGGCTGTGCTCCATATAGGGTTAGCAGAGAGGAGGATGAGTAGATTTTTAACTTTTACCTGCTCCACAATTCAATTTTGAAAGGAGGTGAAGACAAAACAGGTGAAAAATTCACCCTGAGCAACCCAAAATTGTCACCCCCGATTTGGGGTGTAGGCCCTTTCCCTCCCCTCCCCTCCCCTCCCTCTCTAATAAATTATTGGAGCACAGCCTTAGTAATTTCCTTTTGACTCCCCTGTAGTTCCGAAATTTTCATTAATATCCAAAAAAAAATATGAAATTTCCAAATCTACATCCGATTTACATAAACACCGAAATCTGCCCAATCCACAAAATTATTTTGTGGATTCAGGAATTTGCTCTAGATGGCAAATTATTATACAAATTCAGGGTCTGGATCCGCAAAATAATTTTGCAGATTGAGCAGAATCCGAATTTTTTACAAATCGGATGTAGATTTTGAAATTTCATATTTTTTTGGATATTAATGAAAATTTCGGCCCATAGTTTGTGGTGTCCAGCTTTTTTTTCTTTTACATTATTTCAAAGTTATTGTTTTGTTTGTTTTCTTTGCAAACAACAATTACTGAATATTTCTATGATTCTTACTCTTCTTACAATCAATTTACGAGTTAGCACTTTGATTTTGTTATATTACAATATTTTTTTTTAACAAACTTCAAAAATTAATGCTTCATTTTTTTTTATCATAACATAAACAGATAAAGCAAATCTAAAACTGAAGTACTACTGTCGTTAACTACAAAATAGATGATAACAAAATTTGCAAATAAATGTTTCCAGAAATTTAAATTGGTAAATGAGTAATTAAGTGAACATTTCAAATAGCAGTTAAACGACTATTCCCATTACACACTTAAATTGTTGTACTAGAACCTTCTTTCAGATTCTATCTATAGATATGGAGCACAACATGAAATAATTTACTATTTCCATCTAATTGCAAAGAGGAAATAATGCTGAATCCATTTGATTAATTTACCTATGTTCTGAAAGAATACAAAATTAAAACAACCAAATTCAAATCAGATGTTGAATCCTAAATAAACAATCATCAGATCAAGATCAACCAAATAAGAAGGCAGCGGCTTGCTCTTCATTGCCTTTAAATAACTCTAAAGCATACTTCACCGATTCCCGGTCAAACCCTAGTTCCATGAGCCTCTTTATCTTGGTTTCAAGATCTGAAGACTGTTTAAATAAAAGAAAATTTTGAAATATTAACAAGAGAAGTTTGATTTTATCTTTCTGGCAAGAGATAAAAATTTGAAAAGGTATCACTTACTGCAATTGGGGCTGCAGATGGAGCTCCTAAAAATACAAATTAACAGAAAAAATAATAGATATATTAGTACACACTGTTCATGGTTTAGAAGTGGCAATTAAAATTGAAAAAGAAGAAACTAATTTGAAAAGAAATTCATTGGAGCAGCAGCAGTACTAAAACCCTAAGTAAACACAAACCTGATGTGCGGGCCGGGGAAGGTAAACTCGGGGTCTGGTTTCTTGCCCCTGAAGATTCCTATAGTATGAAGCAAAATAAAATTAAAAAAAAATGTAGGTATATATTTGATCATTGCTAGCCCTCAAATCTTTTTATTGAACATTAATAAATAAAAAGAAATAGATATTAGGGAAGTTCTCACTGGAACTGATCCTGCCGCTTGTAAGTTGGCTAGTCTCTCTTCCCGTGCATGTGTTGGGATATCTTTTTCTATGAACATAAACAAATGTGTATATGTGAATAATATACTAAACAAAAGCAACCATATGAAAGCAAATCAACTAAATTTGAATTCACCAAATAGTAACCTTGTAAAAAGGGAACTGCAACCTCTCCACCTCCAACTCTCAGCACATTTTCCTTCAAATCAATTATACACTGCACCAAGTTCAAAATGAACAAATTATTTTTCCTAAAAGAGAGACTATATATAAATCAAATTTAAAACCTAACATACATAATAATAATAATAATAATAATAATAATAATAATATTAATAATAATACTAATTTACCTGATGCTTGCGCAACATATCCAGGCCAAAAAGAAACTCCATATTATCAGCATCCAATACAGTGAAAGAACATGGATAGAATTGTTGCCCAATCTAAGAAAAATAAATTAATACTATTAGAAGAGTGAGACTATGGTACTATGCATAGCGCGGATTGTTCCGTACTACGGATCAATATCTTTATTTTCAAAGTCCAAACAATCAATCTGAACTGTTCTACATATGAAAATGTACCTGTAGATCACATTTTACATTTTTTAGAGTTTTTGAACTATTTTTTTTGAAAAGGTAGAAAATCACTTGGATCTGAAGATTCTAGACCATTCAAAAGTAGTGATTTTCTACCTATCTAAAAAAATAGTAAAAAAATTCTAAAAAATGTAGAATTTAGTCTGCAAGTACATTTTTATATAGAGATCATGTTGAATGGTTCAGATCGACTATTATAATTTTGAAAACAAAGATATTGATCCATAGTACGGGCTAATATGCACTATGCATAGTACCATAGCCTCACTCAATAAAGTAAACTTAATTGGCATGGAACGTCCTTAACAATGAACAAGTCCAAACAGTTACCTTAAGTGGGGCCACATGTATACGGCCTAAGATCTCTGATTGGCCAACACCAACAGCAACACCTCTATAACGCTGATCTAAGAGTCTCAACAACCTAAATATGGGTAGTAATAAAAATGAAAAAGAAAATTAACCACTTAAGTGAGTAGTCTCCACTTTAATAATATTAGCATATGAGTGAGGTTATGTAATATGTATATTACAGGTCGACCCGTGCTATGGTACCATATCACTATTTTCAACGTTGAAACCGTTCGATCCAAACCGTTAAACATGATCTCCATATGAAAATGTGTACGGAGACCAAATTTTATAATTTTTTTAATTTTTTTACTATTTAGAAAATCACTACTTTCGGATGGTCGAGAATTTTTAGATCAAGCGATTTTCTACCTATCTAAAAAAATAGTAAAAAAATTCTAAAAAATGTAAAATTTGGTCTACAAGTACATTTGCAAATGCATATTACCAGAGCCTCACTCTTAGCTTATTTTCTATTTAATATTATAAATTGTTCTTTTGTAAACTAAACACAATTTTCAAAGTAAAGAAATCACAAAAATCATACTTAAGATATCTTACCCACAACGTTCAGCACAACTTTTTGATATTATTGTAGACTGGGCCCCACTGTCAACAAAGGCCTATATATTTCAATGCAGAATATAAAGTCAACAAGTAATGCAAGAAATAACTTAATGTTATTAATTGGTCAAAACATTATTGTTTCGTACCTTAAGAGGTACACCATTGACTTCCATATCCACATATAACATAACCTATACATTTAAAACATTATAAATATAATAAAATATCATAATGTACTTGTACAATATTAAAGTAATTCATTCAACAGTTTATGAATCACTCACCACTCGAGCAAATGCCTCAGGATTGTGCTCCAAAGCTGCCTCCCAATTTTCATCGATACCTTTCTGTGTTAAACATTTAGACAAATTACTCTATAACCTAATTGAACATAAAGAATTAACCCAAAACAATGAAGATATAATTTGATCATAAAAACCTGACGAATAGCGGCTTCAATCTTCCTCTGAGCTTCAATATCAAAGGGATCCGCAGTTAACAAAGCCTAAAAAATTTCACAGATGATGTATAAATTACATGTGCAAGATGCACTGGTAACAAATATTCATCTCATACAGGTAAATATATGACAGTAAAGGACACTTTATGTATAAAATAGTACACAACAGACCCTGAGCTTGTTAAATAAAAAATTTAGTCCCTTAGTTTTATGTGTGTCATGCTTGTTTAATCAGCCACTATGCTTTCAATTTTTGTTCAATTAAAATTCTTCCTCAGTTATCACGAAAAATCATGACAAATGTTTCAGGAAGCTAACCAGTAAAGTTATACAATTACTATTTTTTTCAAAATAAGAAATCGGCCAGACAATAATTTTCATGATCCATTTAGAAATATATTAATGCCTGATTTAATCCAATGTTGGATGCAGGCTCGTGGTACATGAAATTTTGAAATGCCTGATTCAAATGCAGTTAATTTTGAAATTCTTCGATAGTTTTTGAGGCCGAAACTTAGTTACTATAAAGATAACTATAACTGCTTTACAAGCATGTGTGTTTGGGTTTTATCTTTTTCTTACAAGTTCTTCATCCTGCTTGCGCTTCATTTCGAGTCTCTGCTTGTGGCGTAACCGTAGAATGTCCTGAAGGGCATTTATATCATTTCCCAATATAGCCTGAGCTAGTTGCGGATCATTCTGCAAGTGTATCAATGTTTGAAATTCATATTCAGCAGGGAAAACTACATAAAAAATCATAGCAGGTAGCATGAATTCAGATTAGGTAAGGTACCTGACAGGATCAGGATAGATCCAGACCATTTAATTTATGTTTGCACGAATCTTAAAGCCCCACCCCCCATCCCCCCCTTATTCCAAATAGGCAAGTGGAACATATATATAATAACCCATGTATTAAGTTTCCAAATCTGAAAGAACCCTTTTCTATTTTTTATCTCTTATTTAATGCTTGAAATTATTGATTTCCAATTATATATTTGAATCGGGTGTTAGCAGAAGTCTTTGGAACCATTGATATCTAGAATTCGTATCACCTAAGGTAACAGAATATTTCTATTTGGATCTGGACCGTCCAATCAGAATCTGCACGACTATTAAAGCGTCCCTGTGCGTTCCACCTAGGGCTGGATTGGCCCGGATTCCGATCGGACAGCCGTGATCCAAACTATAAAATTCTGTTACCTCAGAGGATATGGATTCTGATATTTAGGGGTCACATTTTATGAATTATAATTCACTAAAGGCACTCATGTCGAAAATTGCTTAAACCAGACCAAACAAGTTCTCACCACAACATAGGCATACGAATCTTATATGTAAAATAATTGTAAAACACAAACAGAATATTTAAAACTATATAAAAAATAAAAAAAAATTCATGCCTGAAGAAGCTGAGCCATAATTTGGGAATCACGGCGGATGTGTTGTTGGAATGCTTGAGGGTTTACAGCTGATCCATCTGGCGCTATTCTTAACTGATCCTCAGATAACCTAAAAATTTCAATTGTGAAAAAGAGAATGCATTTCACTAAAGTTAAAAAACTTATTACTGATAAGATATATTCTATCACTGGAGAATACTAATCCATAGTTAGTATTGGTAGTGCTATCATTTGTCTTTTCTAATCCTTTCTTTTATAATTTCATTATTAATGCAACTACTTCTCTAGATATTGCTTTTTATGACTAGATTTCGCTTTATCAATGGCCGAGTACAAATCTAGTTTCATACCAGTACAAATCCAGTTCTTAATTTCACTTAACTTGCTCTTATCAGAAAGTCTCATACCAGTACAAATCTAGTTTCATACCAGTATAAATGAACATCTAAAGATAGTTTACCTCTCAGAAGCAACAAGCATAGTAATTAAATCTCCGTCTTTTACACCAACCGCGCTCAAGAGATCAGAATTTCTGATCTCATTTCCATTAAAGTGCAACTGTTGCTGTTGTATGGCTACTTTCGTCTGACAAAAACAGTACAGATATAAAATACAGAGCAGTTTTTACTTTTATGTAAAAAAGTGAACAAAAACTTGTTGTACCTCTACTTCCAGGAGAGCTTTCACATTCTCTACCTACAGATCAAACATTAACATATAAAATTAGGAAAATTGAACCCATAAAATTCGCAAAAAACAAAAATAGGGTTTACAGAGAGAGAGAGATTGGTACGGATTCGTCGGAATCGACGTCGAGCGAGATGAATTGTTCGTCGGAGGTCATGACCGTGATCTTCATCTCTTCTTCTTCTCTCCAATTGACGACTCGGGATCAAACACAGAGAAGGAAGAATTTGTGGGGATTGGGTACAATTTGGAGCTGTCGAATAATATTTTTGCTTGTGAAGTGGGTTAAGGTAAAGAAGGAGAGCAATCGTCGTCTAAAAGCTGGTAACTTTATTTTTACGGTGGGCTAATTCAGTTCAAGTGTTGTTTATTTATCAAAGCCACCAATTTTGGTAATTCATATCACCTAAGGTAACGGAATATTTATGTTTAGATCAAGACCGTCCAATCAGAACCTGCACAAATATTAAAGGAGCCCCTGCATTCTACCTCGGTCCGGATTGATCGGAATTCTGATCGGACGGTCCGGATCAAAACAGAAATATTCTGTTACCTCGGAGGATGTGGACTCCCAATTTGGGATGCCTATTTTTACTTTTTTTTTTCATTTGGATCCGTCTGATTTGCGAATTCATATCACTAACTCAAATTTTGAATTCAAATCCGGACCGTCCGATCTGTTTTAGCATGAATATTAAATGGGTCGGATTAGCCCGGTTGAGAATGTACATGACATATCAAATCTCAACTTTCAGCTTCGTATGATTAGAATTCGGTCCAATTCGACACACGCCTATAAGAATTATTGCATAACCAAAGGTAACGAAATATTTCTGTTTGGATCTGAACCGTCCAATCAAAATCCACACGACTATTAAGTGGCCTTGTGTGTTACATCTGAGGCCGGATGGGCCCGAATTTTGATCAGACGGTCGTAATCCAAACAGAAATATTCTGTTGCCTCACAGGATATGGATTCCGCCTATAAGACATGGGGTCTTTTAATATTAATGTAAATCTAAATCGGACGGTTCAGATCTTAACTCAAAATTTGAGTTAACTCAGATGATACATATTCACAGCAAAATACCTCATAAGTTTAATCTTAAATTTTGAAAAAAAGATATAAATATAAATTAAGAATTAAAATTTGTGTTTAATGCATATATTATTTGTTTACTAAAAATTTACTTCAACAATTTGAATTTGTGGGAGCAGCTCTATCCAAGCACGGTAGACCTTTTAACGCTGGCAAGGCCGGTGACAGAGGATGAAATCACCAAGGTTATAAAGGCTTGGCCCAACAACAAAGCACCGGGTCCAGATGGATATTGTGGTGAGTTTTGTAAGGAATTCATGGACATTCTTCTGCCTGACATATGGGAAGTCATAACTCGGGCTATGCAAGGTGATGGCACATTACACCCACTCAATAACTCGGTAATAGCCCTCAGTCCTAAAACAGAAAATTCCACTCGCCCGAAGGATTTTAGACCGATTAGCTTGATTAATGGGATACATAAAATAATGTCCAAAATCCTTGCTAACTAGTTACAAGAACACATAGGGCAGCTGATTCATCAATCATAAACTGGATTCCTCAAGGGTCGTCAGATTACGGAAGGCTTTGTATACGCGCAAGAGCTCATGTACTTCATCAAAGAATAGAATATTCCATTAGCAATCTTCAAAGCGGACATACACAAAGCCTTCGACACAATCAGCTAGAACTTCCTCTCCAAGGTCATGTTCCATCTGGGCTTCCCCCGGGCTTGGATTTCCTTGGTCATGAGGCTGGTGCTGCAAGGTTCATCGCAGATAACGATAAATGGACTACTTGGGAAAAAAAATCTTCTTGAAGAGAGGGGTCAGACAGGGAGACCCCCTCTCACCCTTCCTTTTTATTCTCGCCATGGATTTCATACCACGGTGGTTGCAAAGGTGTTAACATATCGGTGCACTAAGGATGCCTATACAAGGGATGCAACCGTCCCTCTTATATGCAGATGATGCCCTCTTTTTTGTTAAACCCGATTTCCAACAAATACTAGTCCTCACAATTGTACTCTCTGCCTTTGCTGAGTTATTGGGACTTAAGGTCAACTTGGAAAAATCAGAATTGGTGGTAACGGCTACACCACAAACACAACTTGCCCAATTAGCGGCTCAGATTGGATGCAAGAAATGATCATTCCCTTTCAAGTACTTGGGGTTACCGTTATCGGACACGAGACTACAACGGGATGTAGTCATGCCACTTATTAAGAACATCTCCAATCGGCTATCGGGATGGTCGACTAAGCTGCTCACCATAGCGGGAAGAATTGTGCTCATCAATGCAGTTATCACGGCAATACCAATATACTACATGTCGGTATTCAGCATGCCAAAATGGGTTTTGGAGAAGATTGATAAAATAAGAAGAGACTTCCTATGGCAGGGGCAAATGCAGGGACAACACAAAATTCACTTGGCATGTTGGTCACTCATATGCAGATCCAAAAAGATGGGGGGATTGGGGATATTAAATATGATAAATTTCAACAAGGCTCTTATGGCTAAGTGGTTCTGGCAATGGTGTAGCGCACAGCAGAGGCTTTGGAAAGGACTGTTTCAGACTTTATATTGTGGTCATTCGTATGAAAGGATATTTAGGTCATATTTTTTCAGGATACATCTCAAACACATCACAAGTTTTTGTGCAAACTTCATGCGTAGAATATAGGGAAGGGGAAACACAATACCGATGTGGGAGCAGAATTGGGGTATAGGTATACCCAAATACGAATTTGAGATGCTATACACATTCACCAAAACAACAACATCAGCTTGGAGGAATTCCTTCAACAACAGACTTTGCCGATGCTGTTCAAACCGGTACTGTCACTAACCGCGGAGGAGCAGATACAACGTATGCAGATGGAAAGGGACCAGTACATCATACAAAGAAGGCAACAGCAGGCCTCACAAACGATTAACGACAATGCCTATTGGAAACTGACAGCTGCAGGAGACTTCTCTGTCAAATCAGCATACCGGGCGATGCAGGATGGCCCTACGATACTCTTCAACATTCACAAAATCTGGAAGTTAGTGGTACCCGCCTCGGTTCAAAGTATTCACTTGGCTCATGCTCTGAAACATGATTTTAACTGCTGATAATATGAGGTCCAGGGGCTATAACATGCCTGGAATGTGCTACATGTGCAGACGAGCTGATGAAACGGTACAACATCTGTTTAATGAATGTTACTGGGCATTGGGGGTGTATGATGCGGTGCTGCACGGAACAGGAGCTCAATTACCAAGTCAGAATTACATAGGACTGCTGGTGCAACAAAACACAACAACAAAAGTGAGAGAACTCATCCTAATCTCACAGTTTGTATTATGGAGAGAGAGATGTTGCCGTATATTTAGGGAGCAAAGAAAACAAATACATGAGCTGGTACATGACATACACCTCCAGTGGAGGAAATCAGCAGATAGTGTGCGTAGAAGAAGACCCTTACAGCGAGAATTGCGGCCATAATCACATCTGCACCCTTCTAATTTTCTTTTTTCTGCACTTTTACTTCCTTGTATCTTTCTTCCCTTTCAGCTCTTTCATTTTTCTCTTTTCTGCATTTTACTATTTTCTTTTTCTACATGGATTTCTACTCAGAAACTCAACTCCTGTAACCAATCACGGTTAATGAAAATGAGGACTAGACCCTTTTTGTTTCTCAAAAACAATTTGAAATTTGAAAACGAAGATATAAAATATGAGGTATGATGAGGTATGAAGAGCATGAAGTATTGGAACCCTCCTCTTGATAATAATAAAAGGTTACAAAATTTTGTCTAAGTTAAATTACTATGAACTCAATGCTAATGAAACTTTTGAAACTAAATTAAATTACATGACATTGTCGAATCTCAATATTCAGTTGGGCCTAAAATTTGGGATGAAAAGCCAGGCCCACAATTTCAATCCTACCCTCTTCATTGTCATCTTTGCGGTGAGATTGAGCAAAGAGTAAACCAAGATGTACCCACGAGGTTGGGCGGGGATATTGGAGAATTTTTTATTTATACAAAATATTATAAAATAATAGAGGAAATAAAAATAGTACCTTAATTTTTTTAAGCATTGAAGGATAGTGAAATTTTTCCGATTCACCGATCCAAAGTTTTTCTTTTTTTCTTTTTTCCAGTTACTTTCTTTTCTCTCAAATTTTCACAATACCGAAAGTACCAAAAATGCATATGCCCCTTGCAAGGGGGCCAGTACATTTCAGACCATCTCCTCCATAAATACATGTACAGGTAGTAATTCCTCCATTTAAATCTTATTTTTTGTTGCTTCTCTTCTTTTCTCTAAATAATGGAATATCAAGCTCTGTATCCTTCAATCTTTCTCATTTCTCTCTCTTTCGATGCCCCAACTCCGCTTAGCCTCTCCCCACAGGCCACAGCACCAAACCTCGACCTCTTCGTCAGAGTCTCTCGGTGCGAATGCCTTAATGGACCTCGTGCTTGTATGCACTGTTGTATCGGCAGTCTATGTAGACTACTTCCCACATGCCAAAGTCATAAAGTCATGAGATATTATCTATTGATAATCATGTAGATTTTTCATGATGAGTTTTACTTTTTGCTAATTATTGGCATGTTTCAATTTAGTATTTCTATTAATTTAATTTCATTTTTGACCTTGTACTGTTTATTGAATAAGAATGTATGCAAACTCTTATTGATAAATTGCAGCGAATACATTTCAATTCAATATTGTAACCTTTATCTTGTTTGACCTAAGTTTCCTGTTCAATTCTATTGTTTGGTACTTCATTATTATTTTTTGGATCTCATGTCAAAATTGTAACCAGCTAAAGGGAAGAGAATAATTTACTTAATTTTGGCCGCCTTTTTTATTCTCTTTAAATTATGTAGTTTCAAGGAATAAGAGATTAAATTGTATTCAGGCGGCTGTACCAGGAAAACATGGTTAACTTTGTTGCAATGCTACTCTTGCTAATCACGGCAGAAGATCAAATCATACATATAATTAGAGGTGTATGGAATTTTCACCCCCATGCAACAACTCTCTATTGCTTTTATTTGATTTAGCTATGTTATTATATCTATGCATTCTGTCTCCTGTTAGCTACCTATTATTTATAATTTAAGGATATTGATATATTGTTACCCTTTTAATTATTCCTCTCCTATATAAGGATAAATACTTTTCTCTGAAAGAGGATATCTTTTATATAAAAACTGAATGCAAGGCCAAGCTCTATAAAAATAGATAAAGGAAACAATAACCACACAAATTTCTTATATTGATACCAGTATTTTTTTGTTACTTAAATTATACACACGGAGCAAACAAAATTTACAAAAAAGAAATAATTTTTAGACACAATAAAATGATAACTATAAACAATGGAGATTCTTTTCAAATAAATAGAAAAAAAAGATAAATCCAAACTGAAGGCTTCAATCAAGAAACAATCAAGAAACTTCTGAATAGTCAGAAGAAAGAAAATAAATCCACCCAAAAGCTTCAATCAATTGGATTTGTTTCTCTATGACCTTGTCCGCACCACCACAGGACTCCTTACATACCGTGTTCCATCCGACCATGTAATGCTTCCAAATACGTGGGTAGAGCTAGGGGTATCCACATTAAATGTTACACTAAATTTCTTCTCTTCACCAGTGCCAAACGTTAAACTATTGGGCTCTACCTTCACTCGAATACCTCTCGGTTCCTCAAATGTTGCAGTGTACGTGCCTGCAGGACCGACATTTTTAACTTTGCGGGTTACTGTAACTGAGCCTGTGAGGTTATAAATTGAAAATGATGGGTAGTTCAAGTCCTTAATATCTAGACGATTTGAAGGGCATCGATAGCCCCGCTCGAATAATGATACTTGGATTGAGTTGTAGCCAATAGAGCAAAGAAAGTTCATATAGTCGGTCGTGTTGAGGTCGTAAATCAAACCTGGATCTGCTGCCGCATTTGGGTTGACATGGCCTGACCCGTAGCTGAATGGCGTGGCAGTTATAAAGGATGAGTTTAAGATATTCTTTCCCTGATTATCTTTGATTGATGCTGCAATTTATTTTGAAGGAAAAAACCTCTTATTATAAATAATATAAATTGAAGCAAATCAAGGGAAAATAATAATCCATATAATTTTTCAGTTAGCACAACAATTTTGGCAATGGGCTGGGAAAAAGCAGAACAGGGTAGTATGTTTTTTGGCAGCAAATTAACAGATCAACTATAAAATTTGTAAAATACAAACTTGAACCATTCATTTCTTTTCATAAACCATTGACTTACTTGAACAGAAATGAAGATAACAAAACCATGTACTATTTCTGAAAAGGATACTTGTTTGGTCCTTCAATCTTTTGTTTAGAACCTCAAACAATGTATTTATTCAAGGAGTTTTATTTCAGAACTATCGTAAAAATGTTAGATGCCAATTGCCATTGCCAACATCGTATCGCGTGATCCATTTGGTGGGAAAGGAACTTTTATGGTATACCGACTAGACTAATAATTCAATGCATACTTGTTTGATCCATTTGGGCGAAGTTGGATTAGTAGGACGTTTTAAAATGTTCCGTCCCGTGGGACGGAATTAAGCATCCCGGTCTACCTACATATGAAATTTCCGCCAAAATGATACCCTTTAGCAATATTTTTTTATTTTAATTTTGATTAATAAAAAATTCGGCCTTAATTTTAATGGTTAATTGATAAGCATGATCTTCCTAATTAAACATGAAAGTCAACTTGTTTATTGGAATTTTAGAAAGGCAAAGATGAAAACCAAAATTAAAATAAATAAATAAGTGGACTAGGTCTAGACTTCAGAAAAACATGCCACAATCAATCTTAATTGAATTTTTCAATCTTTTCTCTTTCATTAATATCCACCATGAAATTCACCAAAATAAGGCACAACTTACAAATTGGTTATTTGTTATGTATTGAATGTACCTCTACTATAATTCTCTTTTTAATAAAATTGCTTAATGAAAATCAACAATATTGCTCAATATATTATTGTTATTTTGTTAATTATCGGGTTGGTGCCCCTCTTTATGCTTCACATCTTCCATCTCTTCATCGGTTGCTATATCTTTTTGTCAACAATATCCTCACTCCAAAAGCCAAAATCAAAACCAACATGGAATGGAATGCTACTTTCTACATGCGTCATCTCATTTGTTTGGATGAGAAACGCTTCAACATTCCATATATCATTCTCCGTCACATGAGAAATGCATTCAACAGCAAGGTCTATAATTTACCCCTATGCTCACATTATTCACAAAATTATGCGTCTCAATGGAATTCCTCTTTCACCTGACCTAACCTTTCACGGCCCGGTAAATTTAGTTAGTGAAATGCCTAATATTGGTTGGTCTTTAACGGCCTCCGCAAGTGGCCCACCCGGTCTTCGACCCGATAACTGTCCCGTCAATCGATGGATTAAAGCTCCCAATGCCCTTCCAAATCAATATTGGGATCCAATTGAGGCCAATCCACCATCCCCTCCACCAGCTCCACCTTCCGATGCTCCGGATCCACCGCAGGCCTCAACCACCGAAATGGCTTGGTCATGGACCAATTGCGCGGCATCACTTCCGGTATTTCTAACCTCGCTACAAAACTTGACAAAGTCCATCAGGGTGTTCGCCGCAATGCCAAGAATATTAAATCCCTTGATGAGGCTTTAACGGATCTTGCTAAGCGTTGGGTGCGACGTTTTGGGGCGGGCAGTGGTGCTCATGATGATGATCCTGCTGATGATGGTGATGATGATGATGATGCCGATGGTGATGCTCCTGACGACGACATCTAGTTCCTTTTTATTATTTCACTGATCGTTCTTTGCGTTTCATTTGCTCGTACTTAGATTGTTGCGTATTATTGATTGCTATGCTAGGAACTTATAATCACTTTGCTTTGCATGTTATGTAGACCTTTCAAAATATTTTATATTATTAGTAGCTTCGTTTTATTGGTGGAATTCTTCTATGCCCTATAATTGTTTTTTACGTTAATCCTTCTTTCTCAATGCGTGTTGTTCTTTACATAATTCCATCTTCCACAAATTGAGGGAGTGCTTATTTTGAGGGGGAGCACTCGTTAGTTATCTTTCTTTCGTCGATTTCCAAACGGGGAAGAAAATGCAAGACATGCAAAACTGACAATTGGAGAATAAACAATTGGGAAATATAATTTCAAATCAATTTATGCACTTGCTTGCGATGTATGTTTTGCAAATCGTCAAAAGGAGGAGATTGTGTTGCAAGCAATACTCTTAGTATGCTATTTGACTAATTTGCAAAACATACAACAATTGAATTTAACAATTTCTTTGAGTTAAGATACTTCGCAGGTTTAAGAAAATTGAAATTGCAATATGGATCTGTTGTCCTGAAGAAATCATCAAGATTTATCAAGACATTAAATTGTAAAATCATAGACTTGGTAAAATAGATTTGATGTTGAAGTCAGGGAACAATCGTTACCAATGATTGTCTATTCGTTGTAACGATTAAAATAACTGCACAGAAAATCAGAATGCGAGAAATAACACAATATTTCCAGAGAGTAATCGTTACCAACATTTATACAATCGTTGTAACGATTATGAAAGTCTCGCAGAATTTTGAATTTGGCTGAAACCCTAATTGCATATTAGTACTAATCGTTGTACAGATTAGTCAATCGTTGGTAACGATTGTAGGCAGAATACTCTTTCCGAAACTGCCTCTATAAATAAAGCAATTAGGTTTTCTCCCAAAATAACTCTAGCCGCCCCCAGCTTTTAAAACTGCGATTTTACTGTGCAATATTCCCCATTGTTGTGAGAGCTAAAACTTCAAAATTTCTTCACAACCTCAAATCTACTTCACTAATCTTGCTAGATTAGATTAGAGTTAGTTTTTGTGAGTGTTTCTCTTGCAGATTATAGACTTAGAGACATTCGTTCTCTACTCTAGTTGGCCGATTGACTTTCATTGGTTGTAAGGGCTCACCGATTCACAGTTGTAACCTTTTCTCATTGGGTAATAGAAAGGCACCCGAGAAGCAGGTTGCGACACCCCGGAGACGTAGGTCATTTTGCCGAACTCTGTTAACATCCCGCGTGTCAATTTTCTCTAAACTCTTCTATTTAATTTATTTGCATTTAGTTTCAATTTTTAAGTAAATTAGTGGTGCCTTAGGGACAACACTTGCAACACCGTTCGAAGACCTCTCAGCCGTCAAGGTACCATCACCGGTTTACGCAGGCGTCACCCTTACAGTGAGGACTTCTCTCATGAATGCCGTCGCGATCCCAACCTGTTTCTGTAGCCATTGAATCAAGTGGATATTCTTTCAAACTTTACACGAGTGGAGTTTTTACTGGCTCTATGCGGGACGAGTCTAGACCACGGCGTGACAGGAGTTGGGTACAGCAACAGCGTAACCCCTCACTACTGGATAGTGAAGACCTCGTGGGGTACAGTCTTGGGGCGAGTCTGGATACATCAGGATGAAAGAAGGAACATTACCAGCACAGCAGGCTTGTGCGGTTATCGCATTGAACCCTCTTTATCCTACCAAGTGATTTTGATGATGAGCATTGACCGTCAGGACTTGTGCTTTCCATTTTCATTGGATACAACTGCTACTTAAGTGACCAATGAGCCTCTGAATAAAAATTAATGTATGCATGTGTGCTTTGTGGAAAGAGATCTATCAGTGAATAAAACAAATGGAAGTTTGTATCAAAATAGTTCTATATTCGTTTTTATATCGTTTATGTATTGTTGGAACGATGTTGGAAAGCGCGAGACCTATACTCTTGTTTTAAGCCTAGTTCTATCTTCTTCAAGTATTACTCACAGAAACACTCTAATGTAATGGATCTTAAGAAGAAAAGCATAATAAATTCATCACATAATGTCACCAATGTTATAAATGGAGCTTACCCAATGACATGCGCATCAACACTTCAAGAAGGAAGTAACAAAACGTAACATAGAATAAACAAATTAAATAAGCGGCGTTTCATAGGAGATGCCAGAAGAGGGTGACTTTTAATTAACTTCAACATAATGTATTACTCAAGAAATTAAAATGACCAAATATACCGAAGATAACTTGTATGAGTCACTTTTATTTCTCACGAAAGTACCCGATTTCTGCTTACTGTAAGAAATTGCTCCTTGTAGACGAAAAACGACAAAAGCTGGATTGCTAACTTCAAAATAAATTTTGATTCAATAAACAACAATGCGATTCTTCGAGGTGATTCGATATACAACCTGCATATAATTTTTCAAGACAATATATTCCACGATATGTCATCCGCTGTTACCGTTTTTTCCTCTACTAAACCACAAGTAATTGAATAGAACGTTGTTTGGTCCTTGACATTAATTTATGCCTGAAGAATTAATACAATAACGACAACACATATCCGTACAACATAGAAATACAAGTTTTTTAATTACAGTTTAAACAACAGAAAATTATTTTCATCATAAAAACAAGCGTTGTGAAGCGAGCAGGGCTTTGCTTTTTTTTTTTCATTACGGATAAAACATTTGTTTAATTCTTTCGCAATTTAGGTCGCCGCAGCGATATCATATTCTGTAACAAGAATAACCCCACACTCAAATAAGCATAAAATTAGGGAAACACAACTTCTCATGTTTGCGAGCTGGCGTTTTCAGACATTTCCGGGCACACAGGGACAATTGCTTCTAGGAGTGTGACGCTATCACCGCGAACAAGATCGAATCAAAACGATTAGTTTTTTGTACGAGTTAAAATATTATAACTTGTCAAAGTGAGTTGTAGAAAACAAATGTTTAAAATATGATATTTTCTGTATTTTAAATAATCTTTGCATTTTTCTTTGGTTTGAAAGATACGATGGTCTTCGTCTAAGGGACTATATGAAAATAACACATTTAAATTTTTTAACAAAATAAAGGATGTAAGTGGTCATCTCTTAATGTTTGTTGTACACTTCAAAGTTTCTACACATATACAAACACTCTTCGGTTATAATTATAGTTACGAAATTACAATTAATTAACACCATAGTCAATTACTTCCAGATAATCTTTGTGGCTTAGAACCTGGCATCTCTACTTCACAGCGCAAAAGCACCGATGTTTTCAAAATTCGCTCAGACAA